>CM059427.1:184227120-184827120 GCA_030390025.1 Squalus acanthias | reverse complement strand
GACATCCGGTGGTTATGAAAGGTGCTATATAAATGCAAGTCTTTCATTCTTCTACAAAAGCCTACATTTTTAAAAATGCATTCTTGGGATGTGGGCATCGCTGACAAAGTCGGCATTGATTGCCCATTCCTAATTTCTCAGAGAATTTGGTGGTGAGCCGCCTCCTTGAACCACTGCAGTCCGTGTGGATTCTTTGTAGTGGTTTTATCGTCCATTTCGTCCTTCGAGGGGTTTGAACATCAATATGTAGTATTAAAAAGTAGAAACAAGGTGCACAAAGGACTGGGAGAGACAGTTAAAGAGTTAGGAATATTACAAAATCAGGTGGGATCATAGAAAATACAAAGAGGTTTAAGTTAGGTTTGGAGTGCTTGTATGTAAATGCACTAATGTGGTTAATAAGGTTGGTGTGTTGCAGGTGCAAATAGCCACGTGGGAATATGATGTAGTGGCAATAACTAAGACCTGGCTCAACAAAGGGGAGGATTGGATGCTTAATATTCCTGGGTACAAGGTATTCAGGAAAGATAGGGAAGGAAAAAAAGGAGGATGGGTAGCGGTTTTGATTAAGGAAAATATTACAGTGCTGGAAAGAGAATTTTTTTTTTCGTTCTCAAGATGTGGGCATCGCTGGCAAGGCCAGCATTTATTGCCCATCCCTAATTGCCCTTGAGAAGGTGGTGGTGAGCTGCTTTCTTGAACCGTTGCAGTCCGTGTGGTGAAGGTACTCCCATAGTGCTAGGGAGTGAGTTCCAGGATTTTGATCCAGCGATGATGAAGGAACGGCGATATATTTCCAAGTCAGGATGGTGTGTGTTTTGGAGGTGAACTTGGAGGTGATGATGTTCTCATGCACCTGCTGCCCTTGTCCTTCTAGATGGTAGAGGTCGCGGGTTTGGGAGGTGCTGTCAAAGATGCCTTGGCGAGTTGCTGCAGTGCATCTTGTAAATGGTACACACTGCAGCCACGGTGTGCCGGTGGTGGAGGGAGTGAATATTTAAGGTGGTGGATGGGGTGCCAATCAAGCGGGGTGATTTGTCCTGGATGGTGTCGAGCTTCTTGAGTGTTGTTGGAGCTGCACTCATCCAGGCAAGTGGAGAGTATTTCATCACACTCCTGACTTGTGTCTTGTAGATAGTGGAAAGGCTTTGGGGAGTCAGAAGGTGAATAACTCACCAAAGAATACCCAGCCTCTGACCTGCTCTTGTTGTCACAGTATTTATGTGGCTGGTTCAGTTAAGTTTCTGATCAATGGTGACCCCCAGGATGTTGATGGTGGGAGATTCGGCCATGGTAATCCCATTGAATGTCAAAGGGAGGTGGCTAGACTCTCATTAGAGATGGTCATTGCCTGGCACTTGTGGCGCAAATGTTACTTGTCAGTTATTAGCCCAAGCCTGAATGTCGTCCAGGTCTTGCTGCATGTGGTCACGGACTGCTTCATTATCTGAGGAGTTGCAAATGGAACTGAACACTGTGCAATCATCAGTGAACATCCCCACTTCTGACCTTATTATGGAGGGAAGGTCATTGTTGAAGCAGCTGAAGATGGAGAACAATCATGAAGCGGTTTGATACAACTGAGTGACTTGCTCAGACACTTCAGAGAGCAGTTAAGAGTCAATCATACGTCATGTTGGTGTGGAACTGGAATCACTTATAGGCCAGACTGGGTAAGGAAATCAGGTTTACCTCCCTAAAGGGCATTAGTGAACCAGTTGGGTTTTTATGACAATTCAACAGCTTCATGGTCACTTTTACTGGTACCAGCTTTTTACTTCAAGTTTTTAAAAACTGAATTCAAATTCTCGAACTGCCTCAGTGGAATCTGAACTTGCGTTCTCTGAATTATAAGTCCTGCGCTTCTGTATTACTGGTCTAGTAACATAACCACTACAGTCCTGTACATCAACCAGCTGTCTCTTGAATGACTCCAGTTTTCACTTCTACTACCCAACCTAAAAATCTATTCCACCTATTGATCACACATTGCATGACAAAGGAGGTCCTGACATCAGTTAATTTATCATTTACCAGTTTTGAAGCTGTACCCCCTTGTCCTACTGTTGCAGTAGTTCAAAGTAGGGTTGTGGATTTACATTTAATATACTATTTGCTCTCTTATACACACCCCTGTTACCTCCTTTCAGGATTGAAAAGCCAAAATTGCTCTAACCTTTCCTGGTAGCTCAATCCTCTGACATTAGGGGCTCCTGGACCAACGCAACACACCAAACAGCACCATGCGTGCCAACCTCAAAACTAGTAAAAGCTGACAAAAAGCTGAGAGTCCTGCAAAAACTGACAACTCACGAATGGGTTTCACGATAATGTGTAAAATGCATATGATGTGCAAAAACAAGTAGTTACAGAGGCTCTGTTGTTTAAACTGTGGTAAACCCTACAATGTTGTGTATTTTGATTTCCAAAAGGCATTTGATAAAGTTCCACATGGAAGGCCACTAGTTAAACTTAAGGGTTCAGGATAAAACTTGGGAATGGCTGAAAGGTAGAAAACAATTGGTACTGGTTAGAGGAATAATGGGGTTGGGAGAAGTACTGAGCGGGTAGCTCCTGGGCTCAGTGTTTGAACCACTATTGTTTCTAATTTACATTCATGACTTGGATTCAGAAACTCAAGGAAATTTGGTCAAATTTGCAGATAATATAAAAACTAAGATGGGCAATGTAATCAAAGAAGGTAGCCTAGAATGAGTTGAACAAAATATGTGTGTAGACTGAACAATGGCAGATGAAATTTAATACAGACAAACGTAAAATAAGGTTCATTAATTACTTAGATAACACAATAGAGAGCCATATATGTACATTTGCTGATGACACAAAGATTGGTGGTATAGTAACTAGTGTAAACTTACCTTCTGTGACCTTATCAAAGTCACAAATGACATCCTATGTGACTGTGACCATGATAAACTATCCCTCTTCATCCTTCCCAACCTGTCTGCAGCCTTGAACACGGTTCACCACACCATCCTCCTCCAACACCTCTCCTCCGTTGTCCAGCTGGGTGGTACTGCCCTCGCCTGGTTCCATTCTTATCTATCCAGTCATACCAGAGAATCACCTGCAATGGCTTCTCTTCCCACTCCCGCACCGTTAACTCGGGAGCCCCCAAAGGATCTATCCTTGGCCCCCTCCTATTTCTCATTTACATGCTGCCCCTCGGCGACGTCATCCGAAAACATGTCAGGTTCCAAATGTACGCTGACGACACTCAGCTCTACCTGACCACCACCTCTCTCGACTCCTCACTGTCTTTGATTTGTCACACTGCTTGTCCGACGTCCAGTACTGAATGAGCAGAAATTTCCTCCAACTAGATATTGGGAAGACCGAAGCCATTGTCTTCAGTCACCGCCACAAACTCTGCTCCCTAGCCCAAAACTCCATCCCTCTCCCTGGCAACTGTCAGTGTCAAATTTTGTTTGATAACGCTCCTGTGAAGCACCTTGGGACGTTTTACTACGTTAAAGGCACTATATAAATACAAGTTGTTGTTGTAGACAGGAGCATTACATTACAAAGAAACATTGATGGATTAAGTGAGTGGGCAAAACTGTAGCAGATGGATTTCAACGCAGGTAAGTGTGAAGTCATCCATTTTGGACTAAAAAAGGATAGGTCAGAGTAATATTTAAATGGTGAAAAGCTAGGAACAGTGGAGGTCCAAAGAAATTTAGGGGTCCATGTACACAGATCACTAACATGTAGTAGTTAGGTACAAAAAGTAATCAAAAAGGCTAATGGAATGTTAGCCTTTATCACTAGAGGGCTAGAATATAAAGGGAAGGACATTTTTCTACAGCTATACAAAGCCCTAGTTTAACCACATCTGGAGTACTGTGTACAGTTCTGGGCACTGTACTTTATAAAGGATATATTGGCCTTGGCAGGAGTGCAGTGCAGATTCACCAAGATTTTACCAGGGTTAGATTATGAGGAGAGATTACATAAACTAGGCTTTTATTCCCTGGAATATAGATGGTTAAGAGGTGATTTGATTGAAGTTTTTAGGATTTTGAAAGGAATTGATAGGGTAGATAGAGAGAAACCTTTTATGCTAGTGGGCGCATCTAGGACAAGGAGAATATCAGATCCAGGAGAAGAGTTAGGAAACACTTCTTCACGCAAAGGGTGGTAGAAGTGTGGAACACTCTTCCACAAAAAGCAGTAGATATTAGCTCAATTAATAATTTTAAATCTAAGATCGATAGATTTTTGGTAGACAAGGATATAAAAGGATATGGAACCAAGGCAGGTAGATAGAGTTAAGATAGAGATCAGCCATGATCTCATTGAATGGTGGAACTGGCTTGAGAGACTGAATGGCCTAATCCCGTTCCTATGTTCCTACATACATAGAAAGGAAAAATGGGTCACACACATACTCCATGACTAGCTAAGGATGAAGTTGAAAGAAACTTCGGAGTCTTAATACGCTCAACATGCCAATCAATGGAGAACAAAAATCAACTGTTCAATAGAATGTTGAATTAGATAGCCAAAAGCAGTAGAATACAAGTCAGAAGAAGTCACGATAAGCTGTACAATGCTCTGGTCAGATCACAGCTTGAGTACAGTGACCAATCCTGGTTGCCGAGAAAGAAAGGAGAGATTCAAGCACTGGAGGCAGTACAGAGAAGAGCCACGAGGCCAATATGTGGTGTCAGGGGTCTGAGTTATGAAGAAAGCTTGGAGTGGCTTGGGCTTTTGATCGTTGAAAGAAGGCACCCGAGAGGAAATCAATGGTATGGAAAAAGTTAATCCGGAACACTTTAAATTAAAGAGTGGGTGTTGGACAAGAGGACACAGGCTCAAACTAGTTAATGGTAAGTTTAGGACTGATATCAAAAAGTTTTTCACACAGAGAAATTATCAACATTTGCAATGGACTTCTGGGAATGAATGGTGAACGTGAAAAGATGGAATCATTTAAGAAGTAATTAGATGCAGCAATGGGAAGAGTGTAGGGTCATCCTCGATGGATGAATTAAGATGGGCTGAGGGTCCTTCTTCATCTTGTGATAGGAATACCCAACATTCCTTCAGCTTAATGGAGGAGAATAAAACACAGAGGGGGCGAAGTTCATTATCGCCCAGGAATGGGCGCTAACTTCTGAAAAGTGAGATTTTGCGCCAGGTGCTAATGAATCTCGCTGCATGCAAAATTCAGTGTCATCGCTCAAAGAAAGGATCGGAGCGTTAAATCAATCGCTAAGGAGGACAAAGGGATTAATTAAGAAGGGGAAAATAGAATACGAGAGTAAGCTTGCAGGGAACATAAAAACTGACTGTAAAAGCTTTTATAGATATGTGAAGAGAAAAAGATTAGTGAAATCAAGCATAGGTCCCTTGCAGTCAGAATCAGGGGAACTTATAATGGGGAACAAAGAAATGTCAGACCAATTAAATACATATTTTGGTTCTGTCTTCACAAAGGAGGACACAAATAACCTCCCAGAGATGTTGGGGAACATAGGGTCTGATGAAAGGGAGGAACTGAAAGAAATCAGTATTTGTAGGGAAATGGTGTTAGGGAAATTGAAGGGATTGAAGGCCGATAAATCCCCAGGGCCTGATAATCTACATCCTAGGGTACTTAAGGAAGTGGCCCTAGAAATAGTAGATGCATTGCTGATCATCTTCCAACATTCGATGGAATCTGGAACAGTACCCATGGATTGGAGGGTAGCTAATGTTACCCCACTATTCAAAAAGGGTGGTAGAGAGAAAACGGGGAATTAAGCCTGACTTCGGTAGTGGGGAAAATGCTAGAGTCCATTATAAAAGATGTAATAGCTGAGCACTTGAAAAACAGTGACAGGATCGGACAAAGTCAACATGGATTTACAAAAGGTAAATCATGCTTGACTAATCTACTGGAATTTTTTGAGGATGTAACTGGTAAAATAGATAAGGGAGAACCAGTGGATGCGGTGTATTTGGACTTCCAAAAGGCTTTTGATAAGGTCCCGCATAAGAGAATAGCGTGTAAAGTTAAGGCACATGGGATTGGGGGCAAGGTATTGACTTGGATAGAGAACTGGTTGGCAGACAGAAAGCAAAGAGTTGCAATAAACGGGTCTTTTTCCGAGTGGCAGGCAGTGACTAGTGGGGTACCGCAGGGATCGGTCCTTGGACCCCAGCTATTCACAATATATATTAATGATCTAGACAAGGGAACTAGATGTAATATCTCCAAGTTTGCAGACGACACAAAACTGGGTGGGCCTGTGTGCTGCGAGGAGGATGCCGAGAAACTCCAGGATGATTTGGACAGGTTGGGTGATTGGGCAGAAGCGTGGCAGATGCAATATAACGTGGATAAATGCGAGGTTATCCACTTTGGTGTCAAAAACAGAAAGGCAGATTATTATCTGAATAGCAATAGATTGGGAGAAGGGGAAGTGCAACGAGACCTGGGTGTCTTTGTGCACCAGTCGCTGAAGGTAAGCATGCAGGTGCAGCAGGCGGTTAAGAAGGCAAATGTTATGTTGGCCTTCATAGCGAGAGGGTTTGAGTACAGGAACAAGGATGTCTTGCTGCAGTTGTACAGGGCCTTGGTGAGACCACACCTTGAGTACTGTGTGTAGTTTTGGTCGCCTTATCTGAGGAAGGATGTTCTTGCCATGGAAGGAGTTCAGCGAAGATTCACAAGGCTGATACCTGGGATGGCAGGAATGACGTATGAAGAGAGATTGGGTCGATTGGGCTTATACTCGCTGGAGTTTAGAAGAATGAGAGGGGATCTCATTGAAACTTATAAAATTCTGACAGGACAGGACAAACTAGATGCAGGAAGGATGTTCCCGATGGTTGGGGAGTCCAGAACCAGGGGTCACAGTCTAAGGATAAGGGGTAAGCCATTTAGGACAGAAATAAGGAGGAATTTCTTCACCCAGAGAGTGGTGAACCTGTGGAATTCTCTGCCACAGAAGGCAGTAGAGGCCAATTCATTAAATATATTCAAGAAGGAGTTGGATATATTTCTTAAGGCTAAAGGGATCAAGGGATATGGGGAGAAAGCAGGGACAGGGTACTGAATTTGGATGATCAGCCATGATCGCATTGAATGGCGGAGCAGGCTAGAGGGGCCGAATGGCCTACTCCTGCTCCTATCTTCTATGATTCTATGATAATGGCCTGGCTCAGTGGCGTTAGACTTAAAGTGCTAAGCAATTTCAGGTACAGTCTAATCGCTAGTCATCATTGCCACAGGTTCTTTCCAGTTCTTAAAGGAGAGGTCCAATTATGCTGCATAACCTCATTCTCAGCAAGCATCAGAAGGCCAAGGAGAAGGAACTGAAGGAGATGTCATTATGGCAGATCAATGGCCCAGGGAGAGAGCTCGCAGATTCTGCGACCAGGCTTCAGAGGCGTTGGTCTTCGCCGTGGAGAGACGGAGGGCGGTGCTGTACCCGGCAAGTGGCAGGAGGCCCTCGCCGCAAGTCTTCCACGCCATGTGGAGGGAGGTTGCCCAGCAGGTCTCGGGCAGCACTGTGGTCCCCAGGACCCACACACAGTGCAGGAAGAAATTGAACGACCTCACTCGGGTGGTCAGGGTGAGTCAATGGTTCAACAAATGCTACATACCACCATCTGAACCTCAGTCTGCACACACTGCCCAAAGCACTACACCCCCAGCACTCACCCACCAACAATCTCCACCTACCAACACTCACACCCACATCTCACACCTTGCACACAATGGCAGCTATTCAACTATGGCAGGCACATCTCCCAAACACAGTGCTCCACACTCACTCACACACTTTCCTCTCTCTTGCAGGCCAAGGTCGCTCACAACAGAAGGGAGCAGGAGCGCCAGGTAGGGGACAACCTGACACCTAACCACTATCTGAGCTGGAGGAAAGAGTGCTGCAAATCATTTGGCGCCAGGTGGTGGGCGCCGTGGCCACCGGCGACGTTGACTCCCTTGGGGACAACAACGGTATGTTCATCCCTACTCCTTCTTCTCACATCCCACTTCCCCCTCACCCCACAAGCCTTTCCCACTTTCCAGCTAATCATGCTGTATGCATGCCTTTCTCCCTTCCTGCTCCCCTCCCCTCACCTTAACCCGACTATTGTGCCTTTATGCTTTCAGATAATGAGCAAGCAGCTGAGCAGCCTGTCCCTGAGGATACCATAGAGAGCGAGGCGGAAGAAGAGGAGGACGAAGAACACACCGTGGCGACCCAGACCTCATGCCATGTGTGATGGGCGATGCCGCAGCTTCCATTGTAGCACAGGCGGAAGCCACGCAACGTCTTAGTGCTGTAATACAGTCTATGCTTGGTGCTGCCATCGTGGCTGGGTCGACCACCGTCCACCGGGGCTTTCACGGTGTCGCAGCAGGCCAGTAATCTGTGCTCCAGCAGATTGATGGTGATGCTGAGGTGCTGCCCCGGTGGAGTGCCAGTGGGTCAGTGGAGCAGGAAGCTGCTGTCCTCTCTCAGAATGACAGCATTCCTGCTCCCACGACTGGCACTCCGCCATTGCCCTTGTCGCTGTCTGTCATCCAGCCAGCCCAGACTGCTGCCGCCCATGCTGAGGTGGTGCAGTCCACAGCCGGGCCTTCCAGGCCCAGAGCTGGTCGAGGGCGTCCTGCGAGGCCATCTGAAGTCTCCCGCAGGGACACTCAGCAGCCTTCCACCAGCCCTGCTGCAGCCACTGGGCCAACACTTCGTAGGAGCACTAGAGTAGGCAAAGGCACTGTAACGAGGGGCACTAAGGGATTGCACAAGGGTGAATAGCTAATATTGTTGTTGTAAATATGTGTTCACTGATTATTGATAAATTTATTAATTGGCTTAGGATGATTTTGTGGTGTCTCTCATTTCAGCTTTGCGCTGTGATATGGCCTGTGACAGGGATGGAATGATGGGGATGTGGTGAGCAATGGGGATCTGGGGTTTAATTTATTGGAACCACAGTCTGATGAGGCAGTCACAGACCGCCCTTGCAGAAGGCCGATTGAGTGGCTGCCTCCTCCCTCGCTCCTCTTCCTCCTTGTCCTCATCCTCCTCCTCCTCTCCCTCTTCTTCCTCCTGAGGTGGTCCCGCAATCCCTGGTGGCAAGGGTTGGGCCCTCATGATGGCCAAGTTGTGGAGCATGCAGCAGACCACGATGAAATGGGACACCCGCTCCGGCGAGTACTGGAGGGCTCCTCCCGAGTGGTCAAGGCAGCGGAACTGTTGCTTGAGCACCCCGATGGTCTGCTCGATGATGTTCCTGGTGGCAGCATGGCTCTCATTATATGAGTGCTGAGCAGGAGTGCTGGGGTTGCGGAGGGGAGTCATGAGCCAGTTGGAGAGCGGATAGCCCTTGTCTCTGACCAGCCAGCTGCGAGTTTGACGTGGTGGCTGGAAGAGTGCTGGCACAGTCTGGCGCAGGATGAAGGCATCGTGACTGCTGCCAGGATAGCTGGCATTCACGTTGAGGATTCGCTGTCTGTGGTAGCACACCAACTGCACATTAAGTGAGTGGTAGCCTTTGCAGTTACGGAAGATCTCAGGATTGTTATGCGGTGCCCGCAAAGCCACGTGGGTGCAGTCAATGGTGCCCTGCACCATGGGGAAGCCCGCTATCCTGGCAAAGCCACATGCACGTTCGTCCTGCTTCTCTCTGATGATGGGGAAGGAAATGTAGTCCCTTCTCCTACTGTAGAGAGCCTCTGTGACTTCCCAGATGCAGCGATGGATGGCGATCTGCGAGATGTTCGCCATATCTCCTGTTGCAGACTGAAAGGAACCGCTGGCAAATAAATTGAGGGTGACGGTGACCTTGACTGCCACTGAGAGAGCCGTGATCGACCTGATCTGAGGCTCGAGGTCTGGTTGCAGGAGGTGGCAGAGTTCGGTGACCACATCCTTGCTGAAGCGGAGCCTTCTAATGCACTGCTCCTCGCTTAATTGGCGGTAGGAGAAGTGCTCTCGGAATACCCTCGGAGGGTAAGGCCTCCTGTTGAGAGCCCTCCTCCTCCCTCTGGCCACATCTTGCAATCTTTCTCACTGCCTCTGCTCCCTCCGCAGTAGATCCTGGAGGGCGAGGTCGACTGCCAGTACAGCCCCCATTAATGTAACGATGTGTAGCACTTTGAAATTTTGTCAGAATAAATGTAACAAATTTTTAGTAATACTAAAGAACCTTTAAATGACTGAATTAAATTCTTGCACAATCGCAAACTGACAAGGAAGCAGTGAAACAGCACTAACCTGACAGCTGCCACTGATCCCTTTAAATAGTACCCCTGGAGCCACCATCCGCCTGCTTCACGCCTCCTCTTCCTGTTGTTGCCGGGGCGAGGCGCTAAGGCAGGGGGCGATAATCAATTTGGCAGATCAGGCGCCGAGTGAGCGTTGCACGCTCACTGTCGTCACGATCTGCCTGGCGCTAAAGCCCCAGGCGCTAACTGTTCACCGCAGCGCTAAGGGGTGACTGGATTTGGCAGCACTAGATTCGCCCCCGCCAGGTGCTAATGGGTGGCACTAACCAACTTAATTTCTCCCCCAAAGAAAGAATGACTTGCATTTATATAGCGCCTTTCACAACCACCAGACGTCCCAAAGCGCTTTACAGCCAATGAAGTACTTTTTGAAGTGTAGTCACTGTTGTAATGTAGGAAACGCGGCATACAATTTGCGCACAGCAAGCTCCCACAAACAGCAATGATGTGAGAATGACCAGATAATCTGTTTTAGTGATGTTGATTGAGGGATATATATTGGCCAGGACACCAGGGATAACTCCCCTGCTCTTCTTCGAAATAGTGCCATGGGATCTTTTACGTCCACCTGAGAGGGCAGACGGGGCCTCGGTTTAACATCTCATCCGAAAGACTCCCTCGGTACTGCACTGGAGTGTCAGCCTAGATTTTTGCACTCAAGTCTGAATGGGGAAATACAATCATTAAAGGAACCAAATTGGTAATGCATTTCTGGGCGGGGTTGTTCCAGGGACATGCTTCCATGGAAAATCTTAAATTTTTACATTGAAAATGAAGTGACAAGAGCATGAATAAGAGCATGAGCGGTGTAGGGACTGAGGTGGGGCAGAGACAGGCAATGTTGTGGAGATGGTAATTAGTGGTATTGGTCATTTGGGGTTTGAAGATCAGCTCAGAGTCCTTGCAAAACCTGAGATACATACCAGGGAGGAGGATGCAATCAGTATTTTTTTAATTCATTAATTCTCAGGATGTGGGCATTGTTTGCCCATCCCTAGTTGCCCTAAGGTGGTGGTTGTGGGCCTTCTTCAACTGAATGGCTTTCTCGGGCAGTTAAGAGTCAACCACATTGGTGTGTGACTGGAATCATATAAAGGCCAGACCAGGTAAGAACGGCAGGTTTCTTTCACTCGAGTGTAGGGTGAACCAGTTGAGTTTTTATGACAATCCGACAGCGTTATGGTTACTTTTATTGATTTTTGGAACTGAATTCAAATTCTGAAATGCCATTGTGGAATTTGAACTCATGTTCTCTGGATTATCAATCTAACCTCTGGATTACTAGTCTAAAGAAACATAGGATCAAGTGTAGGCCATTTAGCCCCTTGAGCCTGTTCCACCATTCAATGAGATCATGGCTGATCTGTGACCTAACTCCGTATACCCTTTATAGCCTTTGCCCCCATATCCCTTAATACCTTTGGTGAGCAGAAATCTATCAATCACAGATTTAAAATTAACAATTGACCCAGCATCAACTGCCGTTTGTGGAAGAGCGTTCCAAACTTCTACCACCCTTTCCATGTAGAAGTGTTTCCTAACTTCACTCCTGAAAGGCCTGGCTCTAATTTTTAGGCTATGTCCCCTCGTCCTAGATTCACCAACCAGCAGAATTAGTTTCTCCCTATCTACCCTACCAGTTCCCCGTAATATCTCGAAAACTTCGATTAAATCACCCCCTAATCTTCTAAATTCCAGGGAATACCACCCTAGTTTGTGTAATCTCTCCTCATAATTTAACTCTTGGAGTCCAGATATCATTCTAGTAATTCCATGCTGCACTCCCTCCAAGGCCAATATATCCTTCCTAAGGTGTGATGCCCGCAACTGAACACAGTACTCCAAGTGTGGTCTAACCAGGGCTTTGTATAGCTGTAGATTAACTTCTACCCCCCTTGTATTCTAGTCCTCCAGATATAAAGGCCAGCATTCCATTAGGCTTTTTGATTATTTTTTGTACCTGTCCATGACATTTTAATGATCTATGTACATGGACCCCTATGTCTCTTAGGATCTCCACTGCTTCTAGCTTTTCACCATTTAGAAAGTACTCCGATCTATACTTTTTAGGTCCAAAGTGGATGACCTCACACTTGCCTATATTGAAATCCATTTGCCACAGTTTTGCCCAGTCCATAAACATAACCACTGCAGCCAGGATTGAGAGAGCAGATTTTGTATTAGACGCCAAGAATAATGGATTCAGTCTTCTCAGAGTTCAGTTTAAGGAAGTTGTGGATCATCTGTGGCTTTGATGTTAGACAGGTTGAGCTGAGGGGCTTGTGTTCCCTAGCACAGGCAAAGCTTGGAGCACCTTGACTCCAGCACAAGAACAACTGGGGACGCCAGGACCTCAACTACTTGCAGGCAATGCTGAGGGAATTCACCCAGGCATCTCACCTTTTCACAGGCTCAGCAACCTGCAGGGAAATTTAAATAACCCAGAGTTTATATATGAAGGGGATTAAATTGCAATGTCAATTTCCGTCCTTTAAATATGTAATAGTTTGCAAGAATTATTCCCGAACATATCTTATTCTTTTTTGAAGGACTGTTAACGCTGGGGAAAAAAGGTGAACACATTGTTCAAATGTATGCTCTTGTTTATTGAGGTGTTAAAATAGTAAATATCATCATGCAACAGGTGGAGAAGCTTTAATTTAATCCCTGAGCAAGATGCACTCTTTAATGAGTCAAAAATGTTGAAAGCTGTGATGTTTGGAATATTGGTCAGTGTAATGTTTCAGGATTTTTTTGACTGTTTTTCCACAGAAAGGATTTGAAAAGGAATTGCATTTAAACGAGTCTTTGAAAAAGCACAGGGATACCTAGTGCCGGAAGCTCCACAGGGTTTGTCTTGCATAGGCCCTTCCCTTGGATTCTGAAGACTGGGAAATTTAAAAAAAAAGAGAGGAGCATTCATTAACAGGCAGGTTTTTAACAGGAAGCTGTGGCAGCAAGCTTTTCCCAGGCTTAGAAGTTTAGAATACAGGAAGACAGAAGTTATTTTGTTTAATTCAAACAAAATGACCCACCGATATGGGGATGTCCAACTTGTTCATTATTTTGTATTACGACGCAAAGACAGGCTGTACTGACTGAATTGAATGGGTCCGATTATAATTGTTGCTCTGCATATCCAAATGTTGGGAAATAAAGCTGCTTAATGATTCATATCTGGCCTCTTTTAATCAAGTGTTCGCTCAGTCCACCTTGGAAAAGATTGAAGAGGTGCATGTGGGACTATGTACAAAACACACAAATATCCAGTTCAGATCTGTTGTTAACCCCCTGGGTTATGCTATCATATTGTTAGATATTCTAACCGCCCCCCCCCCCCCTCCCCAATAACAGGTTTGTAATGGGCTTTGCGGTCATTGGCACTGGCCCAGGGGAACCCTTTCGATATGATTCATGACAGACCTCTAACCAACCGAAAAATTATTTTACTTTATGGATGAATATATTGCACATTTTTACAGATGAAGGCAACCCACTGATCCTGCTGCATCTCCCTAATAACCCTCCTGGCCTCACAATGAAAGGCGTCATAATCTACCTTTGCAGCAGATTACTCCAAAGAGGCTTTCAGTACCACTTTAAAGGCTTCTGTCTCTGCCTAACAGCTCTTCTTCGCTTTGCAGTTGCTTTGTAGTTATAAATATCATTCTTCTGGGTGAATACCATAATTCAATCACTCACAGCACAGAAACCATCAGCTGCTCTGACTTGGCAGGTCATTGTTTGACAAAGGTTATCTGGCTGTGGTCAGCATTGGCTGATAAAGTGATCAGTTCCCTGATACAAACATCCCTTACTTTGATAAGCTCACAAGAAGAAATGCTTAGAGTTGGGAACTTCACATCCTAGCTGGTTTCAACAAGGGACACAAATGTTGAGAATGTGGGAAAATCAAAGAATAACCCTGGAAATTCAGAAATGCTCAGGATCTCTGATTTTACTCTGTTAGAAATGTATTGTGCTGATGATTTTATAACAGAGAAACGTACATACACATTTACAAGCTTCTATCCTAATGTAGAAGCTGCCTTTATTTATTCCCCTTTCCTGAAATCAGTGGCTCCATGGTAGGAATCATTCTCTGGGTGCAGGGTCCCCTCCAGCACCTCACTCAATGGCCATCATTCACTGTGAGCCTTGACACTGAACGTTGATAATCTAATTGACTGTGGAGAATATCACAGCCAAGCTTAATTCTGTCCTCAACTGAAGTCCATGCACCTACACACTTTGCAGCAGTGGTCACTTGATAGTGATAAGAAGTGTGAAAACTGGTCAATTTTTGCTTTTCCCTAATCCAGGGGTGCTGAAGCCAATTACTGTTCTAGCTGAGACCAGTAAATTTTGCATAAACTAGGGATTGAAGTAGAACCTTCCTGGTCTGTAGAATTCAGATAAACGCTACTTTAATCACCTGAGCATTTAGGGGAGCCCCACTTTATATTTTAACAATAGAAACCAGAAAGGCTGAACATACACAGCTGCACAGTTGCCATCTGAAAGGGAATGGGTTACTGCGATTTTCCAGCATTTTCTGTTTATCCCAACATTTGCTGTGTTTCTGTTTATCCCTATATACATGTTAAATATATTTGGGATTGCATTGCTGGCATGACATTTGAAATTTGTCCAGTAGAGATACTCAACCCCAGCCCTCGGTTGGTTATACACAGCAAAGCTTGCAATGCCTGTATTTGTCCAGTAGGGACATCCATCTTTCTCTCACTATTCATATATAATGCACAATTCAAGTCGTACAGAGTGGCATGTAGCCAGGAGAGTCTTAAAGGCCCCTAGTTACACATCTGATGATAGATCTATAACCTGGAATTAGTGTCTTTGATTGCCATTTATTTCTGAATCCTTTGAAAAGAGAGCAGGGTCCTTAATTTGCTGGAGCGCTCTGTAATTGGCAGCTTGATGTCCAATAAGGCTTGCCATGCCTCTTAACACTTGCAGTATCTACACTGGAAAATGCTGTTCAACATGCCCCCAACAATTGAAGTACCTGCACTGGGAGAGAGTGACTGAGCATTTGGACAAATATGAGCTGATCAGAGAGAGCCAGCATAGATTTGTAAAGGGAAAGTCATGTCTAATGAACCTACTTGAATTTTTTGAGGAGGTTACAAACGTGGTAGATAAGGGAGTGTCTATTGACTTCCAGAAGGCATTCGATAAGGTTTCACACAAGAGACTGTTAATAGAACATGGAATTGGAGGCAACCTATTGGATAGGGAATTGGTTAGGAGGTTGGAGACAGAGAGTAGGGTATGTACTCAAATTGGCAGGATGTGACTAGTGGTGTCCTGCAGGGATCTGTACTGGGGCCTCAACTTTTACGATATTTATAAATGACTTGGATGAAGGAATAGAGAGCCGTATATCCAAGTTTGCTGATGACGCCAATTCAGATGGCACAGTAAATGGTGTAGATGAGAACAGAAAGTTGCAAAGGGACATTGATAGATTAAGTGAGTGGGCAAAACTGTGGCAGATGAAGTTCAAGGTGGGAAAGTGTGAGGCCATCCACTTTGGACCTAAGAAAGATAGATCAGAGTATTTTCTAAATGGCGAGAAGCTCGGAACTATGGAGGAGCAGAGAGATTTAGGGGTCCAAGTACAGAAAACACTAAAAGCTGGTGGACAGGTACAAAAAATAATTAAAAAGGCTAATGGAATCTTGGAATCATACAGCACAGAAGGAGGCCATTTGGCCCATTGTGCCTGTGCCGGCTCTTTGGTAGAGCTATCCAATTAATCCCACTCCCCTGCTCTTTCCCCATAGCTCTGTAAATATTTTCCCTTCACGTATTTATCCAATTCTCTTTTGAATGTTACTATTGAATATGTTTCCACCATCCTATCAGGCATTGCATTCCAGATCACAACAACTTGCTGTGTAAAAAACATTTCCTCATGTCACCTCTGGTTCTTTTGCCAATCTGTGTCCTCTGGTTACCGACCCTTCTGCCACTGGAAACAGTTTCTCCTTATTTACTCCATCAAAACCATTCATGATTTTGAACACCTCTATCAAATCTTCTCTTTACCTTCTCTGCTCTGAGGAGAACAACTCCAGCTTCTCCAATCTCTCCACAGAACTGAAGTCTCTCATCCCTGGTACCATTCTAGTAAATCTCTTCTGCACACTTACCAAGGCCTTGACATCCTTCCTAAAGTGTGGTGCCCAGAATTGAACACAACTCTCCAGCTGAGGCCTAACCAGTGTTTTATAAAGGTTTAGCATAACTTCCTTGCTTATGTACTCTATTCCTCTATTAATTAAACCAAAGATCCCATATGCTTTTTCAATAGCCTTCTCACCTTCAAAGATTTGTGTACATACATCCCCAGGTCTCTCTGTTCCTGCACCCCCTTTAAAATTGTACCATTTAGTTCATATTGCCTTTATTCAATTTTCCTACCAAAATGTATCACTTCACACTTCCCTGCGTTAAATTTCATCCGCCATGTGTCTGCCCATTTCACCAGTCTGTCGATGTCCTCCTGAAGTCTGTTACTATCCTCCCCATTGTTTACTGCATCTCAAGAGGACTGGTATACAAAGTGGTGGAAGTTACGTTACAGCTGTACAGTGCTCTGGTTAGACCCCATTTAGAATACTGCATTCAGTTCTGGGCACCGAACCTCAGGAAGGATATATTGGCCTTGGAGGGGGTGCAGCGCAGAGTCACCAGAATGATACTGGGGCTAAATGGGTTAAATTATGAGGACAGGTTGCATGGACTAGGCTTGTATTCCCTTGAATATAGAAGATTAAGGGGTGATCTAATTGAGGTGTTTAAGATGATTAAAGGATTTGATAGGGTAGATAGAGAGAAACTATTTCCTCTGGTGGGGGAGTTCAGAATAAGGGGGCATAACCTTCAAATTAGACTAGGCTGTTCAGGGGTGATGTCAGGTAGCACTTCTTCATACAAAGGGTAGTGGAAATCTGGAACTCTCTCCCACAAAGCTCTTGAAGCTGTGTCAATTGAAAATGGCAAAACTGAAATTGATAGATTTATGTTGGGTAAGGTTATTTAAGGGATATGGAACCAAGGCAGGTAAATTAAGTTGAGATCAGCCATGATCTAATTGAATGGTGGAACAGGCTCGAGGGGCTGAATGGCCTAGTCCTGTTCTATGTTTCTATTTTCTATGTTCCACTGTCTGGTAGAGGCTGCTCCCCTCTCCCCCCCCCCCCCCCCCCCCACACCCCACTCTGCCATACCCTCTAACGCTTGCAGTATCTGCACTTCTGGTAAAGCTTTCTCCACGCCCCCTAACACTTGAGGTACAGAAACACATCATTAAAAGTAGCGATGCAGGTTAATAAGGCCATAAAAATAGCAAACCAAGTACTGGAGTTCATTTCTAGCAGCATAGAATTGAAAAGCAGTGAAGTACTGTGCACAGTTCTGGTGTCCGTATTATAAAAAGGATATAGAGGCACTAGAGAAGGTGCAAAAAAGATTCACAAGGATGATACCAGAACTGAGAGGATATACTTCTCAGGAAAGGCGGAACAGGCTGGGGCTCTTTTCTCTTGGAAAGAGAAGGCTGAGGGGTGACCTGATCACGGTCTTCAAGATTATGAAAGGGTTTGATAGGGTAGACGTAGAGAAAATGTTTCTACTTGTGGGGGAGTCCAAAACTAGAGGTCATAAATATAATATAGTCACTAATAAATCCGATAGGGAATTCAGGAGCAACTTCTTTATCCGAAGAGTGGTGAGAATGTGGAACTCACTACCACAAGGAGTAGTTGAGACAAATAGCATAGATACATTTAAGGGGAAGCTAGATAAACATATGAGGGAGAAAGGAATAGAAGGATATGCTGATAGGGTTATATGAAGTAGGGTGGGAGGAGGCTCGTGTGGAGCATTAACACCGGCATAGATCAATTGGGCCTAAAGGCCTGTTTCTCTGCTGTAAACTCCATATCACTTAATGCAGTATTATGCGTTCATAGAATCATAGAAACTGACAGCACAGAAAGAGGCCATTCGGCCCGTCGTGCCTGTGCTGGCTCTTTGAAACAGCAGTCATCCTCATCCTCAAGTACCTGTCCAACTGCCTTTTAAAATTATTTATGGAATCAGCTTCCACCACCTTTTCGGGCCGAGCATTCCAGATGCCGACAACTCTCTGAGTGAAAAAATTTCTCCTCATCTCTCCTCTAGATCTTTTTCCAATGATTTTGAATCTATGACCTCTAGTTATTGACCCACTCAGCAGAGCGAATATTTTTTTCCCTGTTTACTCTGTCAAAACCTCTCATCATCTTGAAAACATCTAATAGGTTACCTCTTAACCTTCTCTGTTCCAAGGAGGACACTCTTAACTTTTCCAACCTCTCCTCATAACTGAAATCCCTCAGCCCTGGTAACATCCTGGTAAACCTCCTCTGCACTCTTTCTAATGCTTTTACATCTTTCCTGAAATGGGGTGCCCAGAATTGTCCACAATACTCCAGCTGAGGCCTAACCAGTGATTTATAAAGTTATAGCACGATCTCTTTGCTTTTATATTCTATTCTTCTATTTATAAACCCAAGCAACCCATATGCTTTTTTAAACACCTTATCAAATTGCCCTGCCAACTTTAAGTATTTGTGTATATGGACACCAAGGTCTCTCTGCTCATCTACACTTTTGTTGTCTGGTAGCAGCTGCTCCACCATGCCCTCGAACACTTGCAGTACCGGTGTTGTCAGGTAGGGGCTCCCCATGCCCTCTAACACTTGCAGTACCGGTGTTGTCAGGAAGAGGCTCCCCATGCCCTCTAACACTTGCAGTACCGGTGTTGTCAGGAAGAGGCTCTCCATGCCCTCTAACACTTGCAGTACCGGTGTTGTCAGGAAGAGGCTCCCCGTGTCCTCTAACACTTGCAGTACCGGTGTTGTCAGGTAGGGGCACCCCATGCCCTCAAACACTTGCAATACCAGTGTTGTCAGGAAGAGGCTCCCCGTGTCCTCTAACACTTGCAGTACCGGTGTTGTCAGGTAGGGGCTCTCCATGCCCTCTAACACTTGCAGTACCGCAACTCACCCCTCCCAGCGCTGACCCTGTGAACGCTGGCAGTGGGTCAGCCATCACCGACCCTCTCCGCATCTCCCTCCAGAATGTCCGTTCATTTGCGAACAAGGCCCTTGCCATCCATGAGCTTATCGTGGATGATTGCATTGACATCATGGCCCCTGACGGAAACTTGGCTGAGGGGTGATGACACCTTACCCATAAATGAAGCCTCCCTGCCTGGCTATACCTTCCACCACTTGCCCCGCCTAGACTGCTGTGGTGGCAGTGTGGCTATCATCACCAAATCAAACCTTGGTCTGTCCTCTTACTCCCCTGGCACTTTCTCCTCCTTTGAGCATCTCACCTTATTCCACCCCTCTCACCTCTCATTTAAAATTCTCGTTCTCTACCGCCCACCCAAGTACCATAAAAATGTTATTACCGAGATATCTTCACTGCTTTCCTCCCTCACCCTCTGCACCGAGCGACTTCTCGTCCTTGGTGATCTCAATTCATCATGCTCTTTCTCCTCTGAGTTCACTACCCTCCTATCCTCCCTTAATCTCTCCCTCCATGTAAACGCCCCAACCCGTATTCTCGACCTTGCCATCTCTCGTGGCCTCGCTACTCCCATCGTGTCAATCGCAGATAAGGCCATCTCTGACCACTTCCTCGTAGAGCTCTCCACCCACATCTCCCTTCCCCACCCCCCAACCCTACTTCCTTGTGTGTCCGCCCCTGGAAAAAACTCTCTCCCAACTCTCTTACAACTGCACTTAACAAATCCCAACTGTCCAGTCTTTGGCCCTCCATTCACCATGACATTTCTGCAGCTACCGAATGATCAGCCACACCCTCACCACCACCTTTGATGCCCTAGTCCCTATTAATACAATTACCCTCTCTCACCCTGGCCATTCCCCCTGGTACGGCCCTCATCTTCCCTCCCTTAAGTCCAAGGGACGCAGACTTGAACGGATATGGCGGACAAGTGGTTTAGCCATTCACCACCAGATCTGGCTGGACCACATAAAACATTATTGGGTCCAGCTCTCGTCTGCCAAAACTGCTCACTATTCCAGGATCATTCTGGAATGCAAAGATAACAGCCAGCTTCTATTCTCCACTGCTAACCGTCTTTTTAAACCCCTCTCCCCTGTCTCTTCCACCCTCACCTCCAACAATTAGTGTGAGAAGCTCATGGACTTCTTTGTCTCTAAGATTGAGACCATCCGTTCAGCTGCCTCTACCACTTCCCTTCCTTCCCCTAGCCCACCGGGCCAAACTTCCTCTGAGGATCCCCCCTGCCCTCGCCCTGAACTCGCATCTTTCTCCAGTTTCTCTCCAATCTCTCCTCATGACCTCTCCACGCTCATCTTGTCCATGAGACCCACTTCCTGCTCCCTCGACCCTATTCCCACCAAACCGCTGACCACCCAACTTCCTTTTCTGGCTCCTAGGTTAGCTGACATTGTTAACGGTTCTGTCTCCTCAGGTACTGTCCCCCTCTCCCTCAAATCTGCCATCATCACCCGTCTCCTCAAAAAAACAACCCTTGACCCTATCATCCTTGCAAACTACCGCCCCATCTCCAACCTCCCTTTCCTCTCCAAAGTCCTTGAACGTGTTGTCGCCTCCCAAATCCGTACCCATCTTTCTCGCAATTCCATATTTGAATCCCTCCAATCAGGTTTCTGCCCTGCCACAGTACCAAATTGGCTCTCATCAAAGTCACAAATGACATCCTTTGTGACTGTGACAAAAGTAAACTATCCCTCCTCGTCCTTCTCGACTTGTCTGCAGCCTTTGACACAGTTGACCACTCCATCCTCCTCCAACGCCTCTCCACCACCATTCAGCTGGGTGTGACTGCACTCGCCTAGGTCCATTCTTATCTATCTAATCGTAGCCAGAGAATCACCTGCAATGGCTTCTCTTCCCGTTCCCGCATCGTTACCTCTGCTGTCCTCCAAGGATCTATCCTTGGCCTCCTATTTCTCATCTACATGCTGCCTCTTGGCGACATCATCTGAAAACACAGCGCCAGTTTCCACATGCACGCTGACGACACCCAGCTCTACCTCACCACCACTTCTCTCAACCCCTCCACGGTCTCTAATTTTAATTGTCAGACTGCTTGTCTGACATCCTTTTTTTTTATTCGTTCATGGGATGTGGGCATCGCTGGCAAGGTCCAGCATTTATTGCCCATCCCTAGTTGCTCTTGAGAAGGTGGTGGTGAGCCACCTCCTTGAACCGCTGCAGTCCGTGTGGTGAAGGTACTCCCACAGTGCTATTAGGGAGGGAGTTCCAGGACAATGAAGGAATGGCGATATACTTCCAAGTCAGGATGGTGTGTGACTTGGAGGGGAACTTGGAGGTGGTGGTGTTTCCATGAGCCTGCTGCCCTTGTCTCTAGGTGGTAGAGATCACGGGTTTGGGAGGTGCTGCCAAAGAAGCCTTGGTGAGTTGCTGCCATGCATCTTGTAGATGGTACACACTGCAGCCACGGTACGCCAGTGGTGGAAGGGAATGAATGTTTAAGGTGGTGGATGGGGTGCCAATCAAGCGGGTTGCTTTGTCTTGGATGGTGTTGAGCTTCTTGAGTGTTGTTGGAGCTGCACTCATCGAGGCAAGTGGAGAGTATTCCATCACACTCCTGACTTGTGCCTTGTAGATGGTGGAAAGGCTTTGGGGAGTCAGGAGGTGAGACACTCGCCGCAGAATATCCAGCCTCTGACCTGCTCTTGTTGCCACAGTATTTATGTAGCTAGTCCAGTTTAAATTTCTGGTCAATGGTGTCCCCCAGGATGTTGATGGTGGGGGATTCGGCGATGGTAATGCCATTGAATGTCAAGGGGCGGTGGTTAGGCGCATGCTTTTTGGAGATAGTCATTTCCTGGCACTTGTGTGGCGAGAATGTTACCTGCCACTTATCAGCCCTAGCCTGAATGGCGTCCAGGTCTTGCTGCATGCGGACATGGACTGCTTCATTATCTGAGGAGTTGGGAATGGAATTGAACACTGTGCAGTCATCAGCGAACATCCCCACTTCTGACCTTATGATGGAGGGAAGGTCATTGATGAAGCAGCTGAAGTTGGTTGGGCCGAGGACACTGCCCTGAGGAACTCCTGCAGAGATATCCTGGGGCTGTGATGATTGACCTCAAACCACCACCACCGTCTTCCTTTGTGCTAGGTATGACTCCAGCCAGTGGAGCGTTTTCCCCCCGATCCCCATTGACTTCCGTTTTACTGGGGCTCCTTGATGCCAGACTCGGTCAAATGCTGCCTTGATGTCAAGGCCCTCACTCTCACCTCACCTTTGGAATTCAGCTCCTTTGTCCATGTTTGGACCAAGGCTCTAATGAGGTCGGGAGCCGAGTGGTCCTGGCGGAACCCAAACTGGGCATCAGTGAGCAGGTTATTGGTGAGTAAGTGCCGCTTGATAGCACTGTCGATGACACCTTCCATCACTTTGCTGATGACTGAGAGTAGACTGATGGAGCGGTAATTGGCCGGATTGGATTTGTCCTGCTTTTTGTGGACGGGATATACCTGAGCAGTTTTCCACATTGTCGGATAGATGTCAGTGTTGTAGCTGTACTGGAATAGCTTGGCTAGAGGCGCGGCTAGTTCTTGAGCACAAGTCTTCAGCACGATAGCCAGGGATGTTGTCAGGGCCCATAGATTTTGCTGTATCCAGTGCGCTCAGCCGTTTCTTGATATCACATGGAGTGAATCGAATTGGCTGAAGACTGGCTTCAATGATGGTGCTGGCGACCTCAGGAGGAGGCCGATATGGATCATCCACTTGGCACTTCTAGCTGAAGATGGTTGCAAACGCTTCAGCTTTGTCTTTTGCACTGGCCTCCACCATCTTTGAGGATGGGGATATTCATGGATCCTCCTCCTCCCGTTAGTTATTTAATGGTCCACCACCATTTACGACTGGATGTGGCAGGACTGCAGAGCTTTGATCTGATCCATTGATTGTGGGATCACTTAGCCCTATCTATAGCATGCTGCTTCCACTTTTTAGCATGCATGTAGTCCTGTGTTGCAGCTTCCCCTAGGTTGGCACCTCATCATTAGGTACGCCTGGTGCTGCTCCTGGCATGCTCTTCTACACGCCTCATTGAACCTGGGTTAGTCCCCTGGCTTGATGGTAATGCTCGACTGAGGGATATGCCGGGCCATGAGGTTACAAATTGTGATGGAATACAATTCTGCTGCTGCCTCACAGATGCCCAGTTTTGAGCTGCTAGATCTGTTCTGAATCTATCCCATTTAGCACACTGGTAGTGCCACACAACACGATGGAAGGTGTCCTCAGTGTGAAGATGGGACTTGGTCTCCACAATGACTGTGTGGGGGTCACTGCTACCAATATGGACAGATGCATCTGCGACAGGTAGATTGGTGAGGACGAGGTCAAATAGGTTTTTCCCTCGTGTTGGTTCTCTCACCACTTGTCACAGGCCCAGACTGGCAGCTATGTCCTTCAGGACTCGGCCAGTAGTGGTGCTACCGAGCCACTCTTGGTGACGGACTTTGAAGTCTCCCACCCAGAGTACATTCTGTGCCCTTGCTACTTTCGGTGCTTCTTACAAGTCGTGTTCAACATGGATTCATCAGCTGAGGGAGGGCGGTAGGTGGTATTCAGCAGGAGGTTTCCTTGCCCATGCTTGAGCTGAGACTTCATGGGGTCCAGAGTCAATGTTGAGGACTCCCAGAGCCACTCCTTCCCGACTGTATACCACTGTGCCGCCACCACATACCCAGGGATGGTGATGGAGAAGTTTGGGATATTGGCTGAAAGGTATGATTCGATGAGTATGACTATGTCAGGCTGTTGCTTGACTAGTCTGTGCGACAGCTCCCCCAAATTTGGCACAGATACCCAGATGTTGGTGAGGAGAACTTTGCAGGGTCGACTGGGATGGGTGTGCTGTTGTCATGTCCGTAGCCGAGGTCGATGCCGCGTGGTCCGTCTGGTTTTATTCTTATTGTTTTACAACTGAGTGGCTTGCTAGGCCATTTCAGAGGGCAATTAAGAGCCAACCACATTGCTGGAGTCACATATAGGCCAGACCAGGTAAGGATGGCAGATTTCCTTCTCCAAAGGAAACATTAGTGAACCAGATGGGTTTTTACGACAATCCGATAGTTTCAATGGTCACCATTACTGATACCAGCTTTTTATTTCAGATTTATATTATTAACTGAATTTAAATTCCCCAGCTGTCATGGTGGGATTTGAACTCACGTCTCCAGATCATTAGTCCAGATCTACAGGATTACTCCAGTAACATTACCACTATGCTACCGTTCCCAGTACTGGATGAGTAGGAATTTTCTCCAATTAAATATTGGGAAGACCGAAGCCATTGTTTTCAGTCCCCGCCACAAACTCCGTTCCCTAACCACTGACTCCATCCCTTTCCCTAACATCTGTCTGAGGCTGAACCACACTGTTGGCAACCTTGGTGTTTTTTGTGACCTTGAAATGAGCTTCCGACCACATATCCGCAGCATAACTAAGACTGTCTATTTCCACCTCTGTAACATCGCCCGTCTCCGCCCTTGCCTCAGCTCATCCACTGCTGAAACCTTCATTCATGCCTTTGTTACCTCTAGACTTGACTATTCCAATGCACTCCAGGCTGGCCTCCCATGTTTTACCCTACATAAACGTCATCCAAAACTCGGCTTCCTGTGTGCTAACTCGCACCAAGTCCTATTTACCCATCGCCCCTGTGCTCGCTGACCTACATTGGCTCCCGGTTAAGTAACGCCTCAATTTCAAAGTACTCATCCTTGTTTTCAAATCCCTCTATGGCCTCGCCCCGCCCTGCCCCTGTAATCTCCTCCAGCCCCACAACCCTCCGAGATATCTGCACTCCTCTAATTCTGCCCTCTTTAGCATCCCTGATTATAATCGCTCAACCATTGGTGTCATGCCTTCTGTTGCCTAGGCCCTAAGCTCTAGAATTCCCTCCCTAAACCTCTCCGC
This sequence comes from Squalus acanthias, assembly GCA_030390025.1. Taxonomy (NCBI): domain Eukaryota; kingdom Metazoa; phylum Chordata; class Chondrichthyes; order Squaliformes; family Squalidae; genus Squalus; species Squalus acanthias. Next base: position 184,801,801 of record CM059427.1, on the reverse strand, counting down.
CTCTCTACCTCTTTTTCCTCCTTTAAGATGCTCCTTAAAACCTACCTCTTTGACCAAGCTTTTGGTCAGCAGCCCTAATTTCTCCTTCTAGCTCAGTGTCAATTTTTTGTCTTATAATACTCCTGTGACTATGTTAAAGGCGCTAAATAAATACAAATTGTTGCTGTTGTTGTTGTTGTCAGGTATGGGCTCCCTAGGACCACTAACACTTGCAGTACCGGTGTTGTCTGGTAGAAGCTGCTACCCCCTACCACCCCCCTATTCTATTTATAAACCCAAGCAACCCATATGCTTTTTTAAACACCTTATCAAATTGCCCTGCCAACTTTAAGGATTTGTGTATATGGACACCATTCTCTCTGCTCATCTACACTTTTGTTGTCTGATAGCAGCTGCTCCACCATGCCCTCTAACACTTGCAGTACTAGTGTTGTGTTGTCAGGTAGGGGCTCCCCATGCCCTCTAACATTTGCAGTACCAGTGTTGTCAGGTAGGGGCTCCCCTCACCCTCTAACACTTGCAGTACCGGTGTTGTCAGGTAGGGGCTCCCCACACCCTCTAATACTTGCAGTACCGGTGTTGTCAGGTAGGGGCTCCCCACACCCTCTAATACTTGCAGTACCGGTGTTGTCAGGTAGGGGCTCCCCACACCCTCTAACACTTGCAGTACCGGTGTTGTCAGGGAGGGGCTCCCCACACCCTCTAATACTTGCAGTACCGGTGTTGTCAGGTAGGGGCTCCCCACACCCTCTAACACTTGCAGTACCGGTGTTGTCAGGGAGGGGCTCCCCACACCCTCTAATACTTGCAGTACCGGTGTTGTCAGGTAGGGGCTCCCTTTGCCCTCTAACATTTGCAGTACCGGTGTTGTCAGGTAGGGGCTCCCCACACCCTCTAACATTTGCAGTACTGGTGTTGTCAGGTAGGGGCTCCCCACACCCTCTAACATTTGCAGTACTGGTGTTGTCCGGTAGGGGCTCCCCACACCCTCTAACATTTGCAGTACTGGTGTTGTCAGGTAGGGGCTCCCCACACCCTCTAACACTTGCAGTACCGGTGTTGTCAGGTAGGGGCTCCCCACACCCTCTAATACTTGCAGTACTAGTGTTGTCAGGTAGGGGCTCCCCATGCCATCTAACACTTGCAGTACCAGTGTTGTCAGGTAGGGGCTCCCCATGCCATCTAACACTTGCAGTACCGGTGTTGTCAGGTAGGGGCTCCCCATGCCCTCTAACACTTGCAGTACCAGTGTTGTCAGGTAGGGGCTCCCCATGCCATCTAACACTTGCAGTACCGGTGTTGTCCGGTAGGGGCTCCCCATGCCCTCTAACACTTGAAGTACCAGTGTTGTCAGGTAGGGGCTCCCCGTGCCCTCTAACACTTGCAGTACCGGTGTTGTCCGGTAGGGGCTCCCCACACCCTCTAACACGTGCAATACTGGTGTTGTCAGGTAAGGGCTCCCCACACCCTCTAACACTTGCAGTACCGGTGTTGTCAGGTAAGGGCTCCCCACACCCTCTAATACTTGCAGTACTGGAATAACAACAGAAAATGCTGGAAAAACTCAGTAGGTCAAGCAGCATCCGTGCAGAGAGAAACAGAGTTAACGTTTCAGGTCGAAGACCTTTCGTCAGAACTGGAAAAAAGCAGGAAATGAAATAGATTTTAAAGCAAGTTTAGGGCTGGGAAAAGGGGGAGGGGATGAAAGAACAAAACGGAAGGTCAGTGATAGGATAGAAAGCAGGAGAGATTAAGAGACATTGAGAGACATTAAGAGATATTCAAGGCAAGAGGAGGTGGAAATGGAACAGGTTGAGGAACAAAGGATGGCTCAGATGAAGTGTGAATTGCGCTGGCAGTACCGGTGTTGTCAGGTAGGGGCTCCCTATGCCCTCTAACACTTGCAGTACCGGTGTTATCAGGTAGGGACTCCCCGTGCCCTCTAACATTTGCAGTACCAGTGTTGTCAGGTAGGGGCTCCCCACACCCTCTAACACTTGCAGTACCGGTGTTGTCAGGTAGGGGCTCCCCACACCCTCTAATACTTGCAGTACCGGTGTTGTCAGGTAGGGGCTCCCTTTGCCCTCTAACATTTGCAGTACCGGTGTTGTCTGGTAGGGCCTCCCCACACCCTCTAACATTTGCAGTACCGGTGTTGTCAGGTAGGGGCTCCCTTTGCCCTCTAACATTTGCAGTACCGGTGTTGTCAGGTAGGAGCTTCCCCACGCCCTCAAACACTTGCAGTACCAGTGTTGTCCAGTAGTGGCTCCCCACACCCTCTAACACTTGCAGTACTGGTGTTGTCAGGTAAGGGCTCCCCACACCCTCTAACACTTGCAGTACCGGTGTTGTCAGGTAGGAGCTTCCCCACGCCCTCAAACACTTGCAGTACTAGCGTTGTCTGGTAGGGGCTCCCTATGCCCTCTAACACGTGCAGTACCGGTGTTGTCAGGTAGGGGCTCCCCATGCCCTCTAACACTTGCAGTACCGGTGTTGTCAGGTAGGGGCTCCCCATGCCCTCTAACACTTGCAGTACCAGTGTTGTCAGGTAGGGGCTCCCCATGCCATCTAACACTTGCAGTACCGGTGTTGTCAGGTAGGGGCTCCCCATGCCCTCTAACACTTGCAGTACCAGTGTTGTCAGGTAGGGGCTCCCCATGCCATCTAACACTTGCAGTACCGGTGTTGTCCGGTAGGGGCTCCCCATGCCCTCTAACACTTGCAGTACTGGAATAACAACAGAAAATGCTGGAAAAACTCAGTAGGTCAAGCAGCATCCGTGGAGAGAGAAACAGAGTTAACGTTTCAGGTCGAAGACCTTTCGTCAGAACTGGAAAAAAGCAGGAAATGAAATAGATTTTAAAGCAAGTTTAGGGCTGGGAAAAGGGGGAGGGGATGAAAGAACAAAACGGAAGGTCAGAGATAGGATAGAAAGCAGGAGAGATTAAGGGACATTGAGAGACATTAAGAGATATTCAAGGCAAGAGGAGGTGGAAATGGACAGGTTGAGGAACAAAGGATGGCTCAGATGAAGTGTGAATTGCGCTGGCAGTACTGGTGTTGTCAGTAAGGGGCTCCCTATGCCCTCTAACACTTGCAGTACCGGTGTTGTCAGGTAGGGGCTCCACATGCCCTCTAACACTTGCAGTACCAGTGTTGTCAGGTAGGGGCTCCCCATGCCATCTAACACTTGCAGTACCAGTGTTGTCAGGTAGGGGCTTCCTATGCCCTCTAACACTTGCAGTACCGGTGTTGTCTGGTAGGGGCTCCCTTTGCCCTCTAACACTTGCAGTACCGGTGTTTTCAGGTAGGGGCTCCCTATGCCCTCTAACACTTGCAGTGCTTTGAGGTGCCTGCTGTACATGGTCCACGTCTCTGAGGCATACAGCAGGGCGGGTATCACTGCTGCTCTGTAGACCATGAGCTTCGTGCCGGGTTTGAGGTCCTGGTCTTCAAACACTATCTTCCTCAGGCGACCAAATGCTGCAATGGCACACTGAAGGCGGTGTTGGACTTTGTTGTTGACGTGGTACCACCAACGCTGCCTCCGCAAGATCCTGCAAATCCATTGGCAGGATTGGCGCACCAATGTCAGTGTTCTTGCTCAGGCCAACATCCCCAGCATCGAAGCTTTGACCACGCTCGATCAGCTCCGATGGACGGGTCACATTGTCCGCATGCCTGATACGAGACTCCCAAAACAAGCGCACTACTCGGAGCTCCGGCATGGCAAGAGAGCCCCAGGTGGGCAGAGGAAACACTTCAAGGACACCCTCAAAGCCTCCTTGAAAAAGTGTAACATCCCCACCGATACCTGGGAATCCCTGGCCCAAGACCGCACAAAGTGGAGGAGAAGCATCCGGGAAGGCGCTGAACACCTCGAGTCTCTTCGCCGGGAGCAAGCGGAAGCCAAGCGCAGGCAGCGCAAGGAGCACACGTCAACCCAAGCACCCCACCCACCCGCCCCTTCAACCACCATCTGCCCCACCTGTGACAGAGACTGTAGGTCCCGCATTGGAAACATCAGTCACCTGCAAGCTCATTTTTAATGTGGAAGCAAGTCATCCTCAGTTCCGAGGGACTGCCTAAGAAGAAGAAGAACACTTGCAGTACCGGTGTTGTCCAGTAGGGGCTCCCTATGCCCTCTAACACTTGCAGTACCGGTGTTGCCAGGTAGGGGCTCCCTATGCCCTCTAATACTTGCAGTACCAGTGTTGTCAGGTAGAGGCTCCTCATACCATCTAACACTTGCAGTACCAGTACTGCCAGTCCAGGTGGCGCTGTTTCTTGCCACCCCAATCTTGGGCACTTGCATCCGGTGCGGCTGCGAGCTGATCCAGTTGTCGATCGGACCGCAAAAAACAAGCGGGGAGAAGAGAGAGCGGCAGCCCCCCACTCCCGCTACTAGCAGCAGCAACGCTCGCTCCCTGCGCCATGGCGGATAGCAGCAGCCGGTATCAGGCGGTGAGTAGCGGGTCTCTGTCAACCCCAGGCGGGCGATGAGCGGCGATCGCCAGGACACACCGAGGCTTGGGACTGTCCTCTAGGCCTCGTCCTATTGTTAACATGGACGGGGGCGAAGGATTAGGAAGGGAAACGGAGAAATTGCTGGTCTCGCTGCTGACTGACGGCAACCTCGCGCGTCATGGCACCGGATTTAATGGCCCACTATCAATTATTGATGTAATAAGGAATCACACTAACTCCATTTTGTTTTTCTTTAAATAAAATATGTCACATACAAAAGGAGGGCTTTGTGAATCGAGGTAGAATTGCCTTCTGTGTTGGCGGAGACTGTCAATCATTGGAAGTGACGGTCACACATTTTGTTTTAAAATGTCATCTGCATTGGGTCCATGTCCCTCTTGCATCTGAAGTCTTTAAATGGGCTTCCAGACTGTCTGGTTCTGGATGAGATGGCGAGCCCCTCTTCATTCTCTTATTGATAACCTTGGGTCAAAGGATCACGGAATCCAACACTCCTCTGGAAATGTTGCAGGAGCTTGTCAACATCAGGGGGGTTATGTTGCTGGACTAGTGGGTTATGTTGCTGGACTAGTAATCCAGAGGCCTGGATTAATGATCCAGCAATGTGAGTTCACCACTGCAGCTGGAGAATTTAAATTCAGTTAATTAAATAAATCTGAAATCGAAAAAGCTCGTGTCAGTAATTGTGAAACTACCAGATTGTCGTTAAAAACCCATCCGGTTAACCAATGTTCTTTAGGGAAGGAAATCTGCTGTCCTTACTTGGAATGTGGTTGATTCTTAACTGCCCTCTGAAATGGCCTAGCAAGTCACTCAATTGTCACCACCACCTTCTCAAGGGCAATTAGGGATGGGCAATAAATGCTAGCCAGGAACAAATAATTTAAAAAAAAAGTTTAAGAGTGGCAATTAGAAACTGAAGAATGGCTGGAATTGCAAACTCATTTCAACACATGAGCTATATTTTGTTCTTGAGAGTGACCTACACAAAAATAGGTTACAAAATGAGTGATTGGCACTCCTAGCATTCGCCTATCTACCTCAAAGCTTTTCCTACAATTATTGAAGGTCTATTTAATACTGTGTCACCTAAAGACAATGCAAGTGAATTATTTAAGACAAGAGTAAAGGGGGCATTTTTTTCTTTTAAAAAAAAAAAGTGCACACATCTCTGGGTTGGACCCATTTATAGGGTTCAAAATAACATTTATAGTCATTGTTTATGATAAAGAAAGGGAAGGACTCTAATGTAAGGGGAGTCTGAGATGCAGTGCAGGATTTACCAGCACTATAAATACTCCCCAGTACTATAAATATTTAACAGCTGATCAGATTACCTTTTGAGTGATGAGGACCAATCTTGATTTAGTGGCTGCTCCTTCCCTGCTGGTAACTGATAATTGAGGGAAAGCAATGGGTTCTTGAGTTATGTTGGGGAAGTTTTGTAACAATATTAGTTTGTGACAAGTAAAGGGTGGCTACCAGATACTACACACAAATAAAAAACCACCCTGAACCCAATTGTACCTGTAAGTATGCTGCTTGGCCTGATGAAACTCATTTGGTAATGTTACTGTACCATTTAATGTTGGTCCTGAATGTTTTACTGAAATGCCTTGGGACGGTTTACTACGTTAAAGGTGCTATATAAATGCAAATTGTTGTCTGTGCTGATTTTTACAACCAAGAATTGTCCTGAAACCAAACAGGAGACATAGAAATAAATAGAACATATTTATCTTATTAATTCCCTCACCTACCATATAATTAGCTCCATTAGCATGTCTCCATTTATGCTGTCGAATTTGCATTTAAAAAAAAACTTTAAATGCATTTTTAGAATACAGTGTCCAATAATTGAGTGGGAGATGCAGTGCAATAAAGTATACAAAATACGTGAATCCTATCATAGCAGGCAGTTGTTGTGACTTGTAAATCTTAGCAGGCACGTTATTTAGAGGTTGACTAGAAAGGGGTATAATTTATTTTGGCTCCAGACACATAATGGCTGCTGGACAAATTGTCGCAGCTGTAGAACTTGGTAAAATTGGAAAAAACCTCCTTTTTAAAAAAAAAAAGTATTTAGATTTAATATCTTTAGTTTTCTAATGACAGTGGAGGCCCTAATAATCCCCAAGAAGAATTCATTTCTGAGCATCATTCAGGGAGGTTTAGAAAAGTAGACATTTGGGACATGCAGTGTTAATACAGAGTACACTAAATTTATGTCTCCAAGAGAAAGGGGGAAGGGAAGGAGAAGTCACATGATTCATTTAACTAGCTGACTGGTTGTGTTTCTCTTTGGAAACTGCTGCTGTCAAAGGCAGGTGACTTGGGCATGATCCAGAGCGAAGTACTTCTTTGTCGAAATCTTGAAATATGCAAATTGTGGGGGGGAGGGAGAGACTCCTGTACATTATTAAATACAGTGTTTGTATTGGGATTCATGTGCTCGCTTGATGTCTGTGATTCCAGTATCTCTGCAAATTTCAGAATTGTACAGTTGAAATATCTTATTGGAGTTAATTTTTTACACCACATTTGTTCTAATTTACTGTACTTCAGATAGGTAGATATGTACCTCTACCCTTGCACTGATCAGTTCCCAGAAACATCTACTCCATTAGGGGTTGGCACCTCTGCCTATTTTGATAGGTAACCTACTTTCACATTGGCTGCAGGAGTGCTCTAAGGGACTTTGCCTTCCCTGTGGGGGAGGTCCTCACTTCCACTTGCTGCTTGTCCATGGTGTGAGGAAAACACACATTTTGCTAAGCCAGTTGGTAGACCTTTACCATTTTTATTCAACAATTTCTTATATTCCCAGTTGAGATGAATGTTAGCATGAGAAAGATTATATTCTAATATGTCCAGTGAGAATTGTTTTGGAAACTGCATCCATGCCATTGCTTTGACGGACGATTCTTAGTTTTGAAAGAGGAAATTCATCCCCTCTGTTGAATCCAAAATCTCATAGATTGCACTCTTTGAAATTCCCTCCGTAAATTCCTCTGCCTTTCCTCCTTTAAGACAATTCTTAAGTCATCTCTTTTACCAAGCTCTTGGTGATCTCTCCTAACCTCCTGTGGCTCAGTGTCCCTTTTTTCTTTGCACCTCTGTGACGCACCTTGGGATGTTTCTCTGGTGTTAAAGATGTCACATAAATGCCAATTGTTTTTGATAGGGCTCCCATGATAATGTTAGGTCGGGGATTCCAATATATTGACCCAGTGATAATCAAGGTTATAAAGAGTTGAGTGGGAAGAATCCCCAAAGGTTCTTGTCCATAAGCCTGGTTGACTGGTGAACCAGCAAAAACACCCTGTGGTATTGTGGACCTGCTAACTTGGATTTGGACTGCTAAGTTTGCCATAGAGGCCTGGCTTGGTAAGAATCTCCCATCACCAGGCAATTTGTCTTGGAGCCAACGTGACCCTGCATATCTCACCATTGCCCGCCCCTGCTCATGAGGGTAGATGTTACTTGGTTGCAAAGTTAAAGACAAGAGCATTATATGCATGATCTCTCTTGTTATTTGTAAGTGATTTGTCATGGACCAACAAAAAATGGTTTGAGGACTCCAGTAAGGCCATTCCACTATAATATTTCAAAGAATTTGGAAGGTGTAAATTTAATGCACACGTGAGTGTGTCGTCTCCAAGAACTTATTTTTGCACAAGATCTCCTAGTTGAGAACAGATGGCATTGTAATAAAGAATGGAGCAGAATGTAATTTGCATACCAGTATAGCTGTGTCAGTTAATATTTAGATCCAGTTCCTTTCATTACTTGCTGAGGTGTGGTGTAAATAGGATTGTGATAAGCTGTGCTATATAATTTATATTCGTTTGTAATGCTGACCACGACTCCCCATGTATGGGTTAGGGCAGCTTACTGATGCTATATCATCGTATCCCCCAGCTCTTCATCAGTACATGCTCTGTATTTTACAATATAATGTTATATGTCTAGTAAGACACAATTAAATGCCCCACACCAAACTTCTTATGCAAGTTCTTCTCATCAGTCAAGCCATCAGAGGGAGGGGCTTGCCCAGAGGAAGAATATCATTGGTTGTGGGCTGTGTGGTTAGTCAAATTTGCCGAGTAAGGCATCACGGGTCACCATATCTCCTGGAGCTTGCCTGATTTTTCCTGAAATTGGCCATGGGTTATTTTATGTACTTTTGCTTTTTGGAGGATTTCATGTTACTGACAGTTTATTGGACTAAAGCAGGACAATTTCTTTTTTTAACTCTTTTAAAGGTTGTAAGTACAGTTATATTATAATAGTGCATGCAGCTTTATTTACAATATAGTTTTACCTACCTATTCCAGATTTCTTGATGTTTTCTCATACATGTGTAAGGAAGGATTTACATAATATTACAGACAGTGCAGAAAACCAGCACTACAGTGAAACATTTTATCAAATTAGGTTAATCTTCTGTATGAGTTGCTATATTTTTGGACTGCTGATCTTGTTTTTGTAATCCTCAAGGCGTTAATTGCTCTGTAGTACTCGGTCTCTGAAAATGGGTACTGCGAATGGAGTCTCTGATATTATTGTGTGGGGACATTCCTCTTACTGAAAAAGGAAAGTTCTGTAAAAACTTGTCGTCCAAAACATTTATTCTCCTATTTTTCACCTGTGGAGTCATACAATGAGCATTTCTCAATTTGTCAGTTCACCTCTCGCCCTCTTGCGTACCAAATGACCTTTGTAAAATATCACTTATGATCAATGTTCCCTTTTAATTTTTTTCCGGGAGCGCGGACCATTCAGAATACCACGCATGCGCGGTTTTTCCTATTTTAAGAGCCGGCTGCGCGGGAGCTGCAGAGTACTGTGTGGCTGTGCAGCTTAAAGGGAACATTGCTTATGATATAAGCATAATGCAGCCCGAATGAGTAATCTGACTATAGGTGTGCTGTAGTGAATATATTGGAGCAAGGAACAGGATATGAAAAAGGTAGCTTAAAATATCAAGTAATCTTTACACAGATGTTATCTTAAAGTTTAAAAAATAATTTTTATTGAGGGCAGGATGTCTTGCCTGGATTTGTTTCGTGCCAGCTTCTGCGAATAAAATAAAATGTCCCCATAAACCACTGGAGTGGTACTGGATGCCCTTATTTCAACTAGCCATTGTGCTGATCTCTCTCAATCATTTAGTCGTGCCACCTTTTTAATGCACCATTGGATTGTTCCAAATAATTGAATGTGTGCCAGTCTAGGAAACTGCATGGTGACTGTATCTGTCGCCCTGGATGACTTTGGGGGCTACCGGCATTGGCATAATTTTACTTTTAACAATAAATAAGTTTACTTTGATATAAATGAAAGACAAAAATGTGCACTTTTGGTATGAGGGTGCATACCATTTATATTGAAGAGATCATGATTGTCATGTTTGTGGCAGAATTTATCCTCACTAGAAAGCTGAGACAGGACTGAGCAATCTGCTTGATTAGCTTCCTTGCCACTGGACTTTAATACCTACACTATCCACCAATGATGCACTGTGGCTGCAGTATGTACTATCTGCAGGACGCACTGTCGCAATTCAACAGCACCTCAGTCCCCATCATCTCTACCACCAAGAGGAATGAGCAGCAGCTTGATGGGCGCACCATCACCTCCCTCCAAATTGGACATTATACTAACATGGATACATATTGCTACTCCTTCATTGTTGCTGGGTCAAATTCTTTGAATGCCTAGTTAACATTGTGTGGAAACGATCATCACCATAAGGACTGTACCGGTTCAAGAAGGCCCAAAACCATTACCTGCTTAGGTGCAACTAGGGATTGGCAATAAGTGCAGGCTTGCTAGCATCGCCCACCTCCTGAGAACCAATCAAATAAAAATGTTTTAAAAAAAAATGTATCTGGGTTGCTAAAAAGACTCCACTGAATTTGTTGGTCACCAAGAAATAGCCAGTTAGTTTCTCTCTGGCCCCTCTTTCTTTCCCCATCTCTGCTGAAGCTGATGATCACCAGCACCCGCAGTCTCCTGTACCTTGTCCAAGTGGCCATGTTTCCAGTGTGAGCTTAGATGGTGAGTTACAGCAGACTGTTGACGTGCAAGGATGTCAGAGCCAAGCCCAAATCTGCCCTTAGATGCTGTCCATACCTGCACTTTGCAGCAGGAGTGACTGGCTAGTAATCTGAAATCAGAAGACTTGCTAATTGTCTTTTCCCCCCCTTCCATAGCTCGGGGATCCTGACCTTCCACATTGCTGTCATGGCTGAGATCAAAATCCGACTGTTTTGTTGCCAAAAATGCTATAAAAGGAAAATTTCCAAGAATAGTTCCTGCCTGAGACAGATTTCCAAAAGTCCTTGCATACAAATGTCAGAAATGGTACCTGCTTTTGCCAGACCAATTTTGGAGGAAATTTGATACAGGTGGACATGTGTGACAACAAGATCCATGCAGAGAAGAGAAAGAGAATAGGAACATCATTTAAAGAACTCTACTAATATTATGAAACTATCTTGAGCTTCCCCAATAGTTCAGTGAGTAGTTGAGTTCTACAGACCAGGTTTGATCCCCAGTTTGTGGTGGTTTCAGCTGGAACGGAGTCAGAGGCACTGTAGTTGGCCTCCGCACCCATGGGTCGGAGAGGGTAAAATCAGCCGTGGTTTTAGTAGCTGATCGCTCTCTTAGACCCCTGTTGGGACTCCGCATGCAGGCAGAGGAGAGGATTGAACTCAACTGTGATTTCTTTCTCCCTCCCCCACTCATGAATGATAGTCAGAGCACAAATAGCACCTCTGGAGCTGTAGCCCAGCAATGAGGCAGTGCCTTCAGGAGAGGAGACGAGAAAAATATTTTTTTCTGCATAGGAGTAAAATATCTGCGCTGATTGACAGTCTCTAATATTTTATTTTCTTCTCGGGATGCGAGGGAGCAACTTTTTTTGTATTTTGTAGTTTGATGTGGGTAAACTGACATTGTATTGCATTAGGGAGGTGGAAAAAAGATGATCCTGTGAAAAGGCATTGCATTGGGGGTAGGAGAGAGGCATGTGAACAGGCTTTGATAAATGAGCATTTTTGGGTGGTTTCCTGAAGTTTGCTTTTAACATTTCACAAGTCTGCTGTTAGTGACGGAGTTTTAACTTGTATCTGGTGTTTTGTTGATTCAGTTGCAGAATGAGGAAGAGCCGTTGGAGGTGTCAGAATCTGGGGCTGAGGCTGCTCCTCCACCATACAGCAGCATCGCAGTAGAAAGTGCAGGTATGTAGAACTGTGCAGCAACCAGAAGGAAAATATTTACTTCAAAAGGGTACATTTATCACATGTTCCCTGATGGTTTTGCAGGATGGGCATATGTAGTAGCTCACCAGTTTTTCATAGAGATCCTGAATGATTGGGGGGGGAGGAAAGTTTTAATTTAAATTTTGGGAAATATTTTATCAAACTAAATTGGGAATTAGTCAAGAATTTGTTGTTGAGGTTTTTCTTTAAACTTCTTCTCCTTTCTCTCCTGTACACCTAACCCACCAACCATTTGAAGAGACACGGGGCTTGCGTTCGAGTCTCGCCTCTCAAAAATCCTTGTCTACAAATTCCCACTAAACGGCTGTCCGCCCAACGTCCCTTCCTGGCCTCCATGTTAGCTGACATTGTAAATGGTTCTCTCTCCTCGGGTACCGGCCCCCTGCCTTTCAAAATCACCGTCACCATCCTCCTCAATAAATCCAACCATACCCCCTCCATCCTTGCAAACTACTGCGCCATTAAAATGTGTTTCTCAAATCCATATCCATTTTTCCAGCAACTCCCTAATTGCATCTCTTCAATCAGATTCATTCTCCTTTACAGTACTGAAACTGCCCTAATCAAAGTCACAAATGAAATCTCCTGTGACTGACCATAGTGCATTATCCCTCCTCGACCATTCTGTAGCCTTTGACACAGTCGACCACACCAATCTCCTCTAACACCTCTCCTCAATTGTCGAGCTCAGTGGGATTTTTTTTAAATTGTTTATGGGATGTGGGCGTCGCTGGCAAAGCCAGCATTTATTGCCCATCCCTAATTGCCCATGAGAAGGTGGTGGTGAGCCGCCTTCTTGAACTGCTGCAGTCCGTGTGGTGAAGGTACTCCCACAGTGGTGTTAGGTAGGGAGTTCCAGGATTTTGACCCAGCGACGATGAAGGATCGGCGATATACTTCTAAGTCAGGGTGGTGTGTGACTTGGAGGGGAACTTGGAGGTGGTGGTGTTCCCATGCGCCTGCTGCCCTTGTCCTTCTAGGTGGAAGAGGTCGTGGGTTTGGAAGGTGCTGCCGAAGAAGCCTTGGCGAGTTGCTGCAGTACATCTTGTAGATGGTACACACTGCAGCCACGGTACGCCGGTGGTGGAGGGAGTGAAACGGAGGGATTGCCTTCACTTGGTTCCAATCTTGCCTATCCAATTGTAACTAGAGCTTCTCCAGCAATGGTTTTACTTCTCACTTCCAAGCCGTCACCTCCAGAATCCTCCAAAGATCCATCCTAGGCCGCCTCCTCTACGTGCTGCCTTTTGGTGACATCATCCACAGACATGGAATCGGCTCCCATAAGTACACTGACGACACCCAACTTTACCTCTCCACCACCTCTTTTGACCTCTCCACTGCCTCTGTGTTGTTAGACTGTTTGTCTGACATCCAGTCTAGGATGAGTTGCAGTTTCCGCCTGTTAAACATTGGGAACACCAAAGCAATTGTCATTGGCCTGTGCCACAAACTCCGTACCCTTGCCACCAATTGCATCCCACTCCTGGGCAGTGCCTCAGACTGAAACAGACTTTTCGCAACATCAGTCCTATTCGACTCCAAGCTGAGTTTCCGACCCCATGTCCTCTCCTTCACAAAGACAGCCTACTTTCACCTCTAACATTGCACATCTCCGATCTGCTGCTGAAACTCCAAAACATGCCTTTGTCACCTCCAGATTCTACTGCTCCAATTCTCTCCTGGCTGGCCTCCCATCCTTTACCTCCATAAACCATTGCATCCATAACGCTGCTGCCCGTATTCTATCCCACACCAAGTCCCACTAACTTATCACGTATGTCCTTGCTGTCCTACAATGGCTCTCACTCTCCCAATGCCTCCAATTCAAAATTCTCATCCTTGTGTTTAAAGCCTTTCATAGCCTTTCCTCTCCCTATCTATCTGACCTCCTCCAGCCCGAATATCCCCATCCCAACGACTACCCCAGAACTCTCCATTCTGCAACTCTGGCCTTTTGTGGATTCATCCTCCCTCCGCCTCAACAGTGGCAGCCGTGCCTTCAGCTGCCTCAGTCCTATGGAATTCCTTGCCTAAGCCGCCTCCAGCTTCATTTCCTCCTTCAGACCCTCCTTAAAACCAACATCACTGACCAAGGTTTGGTCACCCCATCATTTTGCTTTGCAAGTAGCTGATACTACACTTCTATTAGCTTTTTGCCTGGGAAGTATTACCTGTGCAACTGTTGCTCATGTTTTGGTTTCAATTGCAATTATGTTGTGTGATTCACTTTTATATATGGCGCATGATAATTTTGCTCTTTAAGTTAACACTTGCTCTAGCAAGCAAAACCCTTCAGCAATTTATTATTTTTCTGCATTCGGTGTTCAGTATTTGGTTTATTTTTGGTGTACTCTGGGTTTCCTGTGTTGATGTGCCTCATTGTACGGGTGTTTCCTGTACGTGTAATGCCATTTGCAGAGAGAATATTCTACACTGTACTTGCATTTTGCAGTCCTTTGTCAAAAGTGTTAATGCCATTTTATCACTACTTTTCCAGCAAAAAAAGGTTGACTAGCTGGATAATGAAACTGGATAGGAAGCATTCTTCCAGTAATAAAGAAGAAAAAGGCTTTGATAAGTCAGGATAACTAAATTTCAGGGAAGAAGGTTAATGGAGAGGGTATAATTTGCTTGTCTGGAATCAGCTCCCTTCCAGTGTTACCTGTGACAGATGCCTTAATGTTTTACGCTTTGCAACATTTATTCAAGAAACTTATTTATTGAAGCAGTCAACTATTGAGTAAACACCTGTTTCTGGCCAAGATACACTTAGCGCTTAACACGGCAACTTTGTAATTGACTACAATGGAAATGGAAAATGGTTAGCGCTTTTTGGCTGATTTAAATGTGACCGTCATAAGTGACGGGGACTGTATATTTTAAGTACATTTTGTATTCATTAAGATGAAGAATGCTATTCGTGCTGAGAATGCAACATTTGTTCTCTTGGCGTCTAGTGTTAGCAACAAAGATTTCTGATTTGGGCATAGAAGGACCCAGAAACACAGCAAAGCTCCTTTCCTCTTTCCTCCTACCTCTTCCCACCGCTGCCATTTCAAAACATAATTGACAACTTGATAATTAAAAATCTCCATGAAATAGAAATTGTTACATGACTAGATATAAGAAATAACATATACGACTGGAGTATGTCTTTGTATCACTTGAATAGGCTGTGTGTATGCTTTTTGTCCAAAGTAGGTTTTGAGATTTAACATTGAGACTTGTAATTTTTTTAATGCCTTCCCTATGCTTCGGTTGCATGAAGATTATAGCAGCCCTGTTGCAGACTTGTGTAATGTTTTGTAATTGCACACGATAATGTCAGTAATTTAATGCCCTATATGGATACCTCCCTAGCAACCATTGTATAAACAAGATTTATTCAAATTGAATTGTCGGTCAAAACAGTTGCACATTACATATATCAGCAATTTGAGGTGGCATGCAATTGGTTAAATGCTTAGAAATCTCCCCCATCTGTATGGCTCTTCCAATTGCTGCAGTAAGAGGCAAATGAAGATAAGCTGCAGACAGCATTTTCCCAATAAATATTATATGAGGTTAATGGTGCTGGTAAGAGGTAGTGGTTTTGAAAAACAGCAACGTTTCAAATAGGTTCAGGGCCAAATAACCACTCTGCTGCACAATGGCATGATGTTAAGTAGAACATTATTTGCAGAATTACTTTGCTGTCCCTTTTAGCTAATAGTGGGGACATTTTATAATCACACTCTTCCTACTTCTTTCAACCTCACAGAATAAGACAATTTTGCACATTTTATTGAACAATTTAGTCCCAATGTAGAAAATAGTTCTATGGAACTTTTAATAGACTTTCAATAGACACCAATTTAAAACTACTTGCACCAATCAATTTTTGACCATCTTGCACTGAACCTAGTATGGTAACTATTTTTGTTAAAAAATTTTTTGAATGGTTACAGCATGGAAGAAGGCCATTTGGCCCGTCTAACCCATGCCGGCTCTCTGCAAGAGCACATCCGTTAGTCCCACTCCCCCGCCCTTTCCCCGTAGCCCTGCAAATTTCTTTCCTTCAGATACTTATCCAACTCCATTTTGAAAACCGTGATTGAATCTGCCCCCACCACCCTTTCAGGCAGTACATTCCAGATCCTAACCACTTGCTGCGTAAAAAAGTTTTTTCTTACGTCGCCTTTGGTTCTTTTGCCTATCACCTTAAATCTGAGTCCTCTGGTTCTCGACCCTTCCTTCTGCCAATGGGAGCAGTTTCCCTCTATCTATCTACTCTGTCCAGACCCCTCATGATTTTGAACACCTCTATCAAATCTCTGCTCCAAGCTTCTCCAGTCTATCAATGTAACTGACGTCCCTCATTCCTGGATTCATTCTCGTAAATCTTTTCTGCACCCTCTCTAAGGCCTTCACATCCTTCCTGAAGTGTGGAACCCAGAATTGGACTCAGTACTCCAGTTGGGGCCGAACCAGTGTTTTATACAGATTCATCATAATTTCTACACTTTTGTACTCTATACCTCTATTCATGAAGCCCAGGATCCCGTAAGCTTTTTAATTGCTTTCTCAACCTGCCCTGCCACCTTCAACGATTTGTGCACACATACCCCCAGGTCTCTCTGTTCGTGCACCC
This sequence comes from Squalus acanthias, assembly GCA_030390025.1. Classification (NCBI taxonomy): domain Eukaryota; kingdom Metazoa; phylum Chordata; class Chondrichthyes; order Squaliformes; family Squalidae; genus Squalus; species Squalus acanthias. The sequence continues at coordinate 184,785,391 of CM059427.1, read as the reverse complement.
CCTTCAGGATTGTACCATTTAGTTTATATGTCCTCTCCTCATTCTTTCTACCAAAATGTATCACTTGCATAGAGACAGTTTCCTGTGCCAAGAATAATTTGAAATGTTGTAAATTAAAGATGTGAGATATGTATAAAGGATTTAGGGGGGAAAATTCAGTTGGTTGCGCCTTAAGAGGGCGCTAATGGGGTGCAAAGCAACTAGCGCCCGGGCGCAGCGATGTTTGCGCCTCTCGCAAAATTAACTAGACATTTTGCGGCGGCGCTAAACAGTACTGCCACGATCTCCTGCGCCGGCAGATCGTGACGTCAGTCAAGTGCGCAATGCCCCGGTAGCGCCCCGGAGCGGATATTGAGTGGCGCCCCCTGCCTTATTGCCTGCCGCTAGCAACGACAGGTTGAGGGGAGCGTTTTGCAGTCGGGAAGGGACGGGGGAGCGCTATTTAAAGGCGACCGCTTCCTGCCTTTTTTTGTTGGTGACATTTTTGAACCACGCATTCTGAGAGAGAGAGAGAGAGAGACTTCTAGAGAGATTCAACGCTGTGTGAAGGAGTTTTGGGTACTGATCAGCACTTTGTAGGTTCATTTTGATTTGCCCTTCCTTGTATCGATTTAGAAGAAACTGGGGGCTGCACTCTGAGCTCTTTCCCTGGGCCTCTCCATTGTTCTTTCCAGCAGATTTGATGTACAGGTCTCTCCAGGCCGAGATTCAAGGCTGCAATGAGCAGGATGTGGATGGAAAGCAAGATCAACCCTCCCCTTTAAGAACTGGCCGGGGCCATTGTGTCTGTGTTCCATTGCTGACTGACATCACATGAGCTTCGCCAGCGCTCTGAGTTAGCGCCTCGCTCCTCGGCCTTTGCGCCTCAAGACAGATGTGTAGCGCCTGATTTAGCGCTCCAATCACCTCCAGGGGTGATAAAAGTCAAGTTTGCAGTCGGAGGTGATAATTAGCGCCAGACCCTAATCTTTGCGCCCGGCCGATAATTGCGCCCCAAACGGGGCAATACTGAATTTTTTCCCCTTAGTATATATAAGACCATTAGCAATAAACTGTTGCTGAAATGATTTATAATGCATGTGATCCAATCAGTTTTCTAAGTGTACTCTCCTTTGTCATAGGGAAGCCTTAAAGCATTTATTTTCCCTCCCGCCCAACTCTTTTTCCCGCCCCCCCCCCCCCCCGCCCCAAAATAAAGTGAGTCTGTGGTTTATAATGTAGCATAACTTGTGCTGTCAAATAAATTATTATTTTAAGATCATACCACTTTTATAATTCAGAATCCCCACAATGCAGATAGAGGCCATTTCGGCCCATCGAGCCTGCACCGACACATATCCCACCCTATCCCCGTAACCCCACGTATTTAATCCCCCCTAACACTTAGGGTCAATTTATCATAGCCAAATCAACCTAACCCGCACATCTTTGGACTGTGGGAAGAAACCGGAGCACCCGGAGGAAACCCACGCAGACACGGGGAGAATGTGCAAACTCCACACAGACAGTCACCCGTGCCGGATTCGAACCCGGGTCCCTGGCGCTGTGAGGTAGCAGTGCTAACCACTATGCCACCGTGTTGCCCACATTTTATAGTTAATGTAAACAAAATGTCCAATGTTTGGCAGTTTACAGTAGTTTTAAGCTTTCAGAAATGAGAAAGTTTCAAATTTGTTTTTATTTTAAACCATGTTTCTCTCCTCCTCTCCTGAAGTCAGTGACTTATGCTGGGACTCCAATACTTTACTCAAATGGCCATTCACCACCAGTCGAGACAGCAGATCTCAGCAGTCTATTCACACGGGTAGGGCTTTGCAGGCAAGTCTAAACCTGGGCTCATCAAACATCCAGACACATGCACTTTGCAGTGGGAGACACTGGATATAATGATGAATAGTGGAATCCCTGCTGATTTTCCTTTCTACTCACTCCAAAGCCTGGGGATTCTGCGACCATTTTTAGTGCTCTTACTGCCTGGGTGCAATCATGAACTCAGCCCAGACCAACGATCAGATCAGTTTGAATAATTTTGCACTACACTGGGCAGTGCATTTAACCACCGAACTACCAGAAAACCCGTCAAAATGTTAAATTTTTGTAGCACATGAATGGAAGACCAGTAATTTGTTTTGACGTACCACTGCCGTGCGCTGATTAGAGCTAGGAACTGTAGCTCTAGCGAAAGTATTGAGATATGGGGGCCTCTATGAATTAAGTGGCTATGGTCCAGCTTGTTCATTTGCCTCGAGTATTTGCCACTAACTTTACAAAATTTGGAAGGGAATCAGATCCTGTGTTTTCAAGTGGCTTCCCCTCAGACCCCATTGGCCCAGAGTATTATTTGGGCAACTAAGTAACAATTTAGGGATATGGTTGTATAGTGGTTATGTTACTGGACTAGTCATCCAGGGGTACAAACAGAAAATGATGGAAATGCTCAGCAGGTCAGGCAGCACATCTGTGGAGAGAGAAACAGAGTTAACATTTCAGGTCGATGACCTTTCGTCATGGCCTGCTGAGTATTTCCAGCATTTTCTGTTTTTATTTCAGATTTCCAGCACCCGCAGTATTTTGCTTTTGTATTTGTAATCCAGAGGCCTGGGCTAATAATCCAAGAATGTGAGTTCAAACCCCACCGTGGCAATTTGAGTATTTTTTAAAAAAAATCTGCAAATAAAAACTGGTATCATTAAAGGTGACCATGATGCTGTTGGATTGTCGTAAACAGCTGACTGATTCACTAAAGCCCTTTAGGGAAGAAAACCTGCCATCCTTACCTGGTCTGGCCTATATGTGACTCCACTCCCACACCAATGTGGTTGACTCTTAACTGGCCTCTGAAGTTCCCAAGCAAGTCAGTCAGTTGTATCAAACTGCTACAAAGAAGACCCACCACGACCTTCTCGGGGCAACTGGGGATGGGCAATAAATGCCGGCCTTGCCAGCGACGCCCACATCCAGATATTGAATAAAAAATTATCGGTAGAAATGGGTTTAGTAGAAGCACGCACTAGCTCTAGCATTCATTCTAACTTGAACTTGTGAAGGTGCCATCCCTGGGGTTTTGATCATGCTGTCAGGATGCACAACATTGGCCAAAGCTGTTAATTTCTCATCGGGGTGGCAAGATCTGTGGTTAACAACAGAAAGTAATTGTTGAAGCCGGTTTGCTGCATTGGGGAGGGAGAGGAAGGGAAGTTGTTCTTGTAGTTTTTTTTTTTAAATATTCGTTCATGGGATGTGGGCGTTGATAAGAGAAGAATGAAGAAAACTGCTGGAGAGGCTGGTTGGCTGAGTCCCTTAACACTGGTGAAGGTTTCAATGTGACAAGAGAATTTGCAGCATTTTTCGAACCAAGGAAACAACAACATTAGTTGCTGAACGTAAAACAGTGGAAAGATGGGATTTATTTAAAGACAATGGAAAATGGGGACCTCTGACTCTGGGAGTGATCAGTCTCCAGTTTTATGTCTTTGCTTTCAATGAAGTAAATACAAATTAAAATAGGGATAGGATTTTAAAGAGTGGCGCTTGTAACTTGCTTGGCCACTGAAATGAAATGAATGTGTTTAAATGGAGAGAAGCAACACTGCCGGTTTTATTATTGTGTAATGCATATGACAGAAAAAATATTTAATGGCTGATTAATAATTCAGGATGTTTCATTGTGCTTTTTTATGGATATTCTACTTTGTGATGTGACCGGACAGGAGAATTAATCGTTACACCGCACAGATGTTATATAATGGTTTAAAAGGACAAAAAATAAACAAGAAATCCTAAACTAAAAACAGAAAATACTGGAAATGCATAGCATCTGAGACAGAGAGGCAGGTATCTGGTGAGGCCCTTCATCAGAGTAACATGGTCAGGATGGAGAAGTTCCTTTATGGGACTGACCAAAACAGAGAGGAAAGAACAGGTAGAAGTCAAGAGTCTGTTCGCAATGTTGCGAAGAATAGTAGTAAGCCTGAGGATTGGGAGAGCTTTAGAAACCAGCAAAGGATGACCAAAACATTTGATTAAAAAGAGAAAATAGAATATGAGAGTGAACTAGCGAGAAATATAAAAACAGATTGCAAGAGCTTCTGCAAGTATGTAAAAAGGAAGAAGGTAGCAAAAGTAAGCGTTGGTCCCTTAGAGGCTGAGACAGGAGAAATAAGGAAGTGGCAGAGACTTTAAATAAATATTTTGTATCTGCCTTCACAGTAGAAGACACAAAAATCATACCAAAAATAGTGGGGAACCAAGAGGCAAATGACAGTGGGGAACTGTCAGTAAAGACAAAGTACTTGAGAAACTAATGGGACTAAAAGCCGACAAATCCCCTGGACCTGGTTGCCTACATCCTAGGGTTCTAAAAGAGGTGGCTGCAGAGATAGTGGATGCATTGGTTGTGATCTTCCAAAATTCCCCAGATTGAAGAACGGTCCCAGCAGATTGGAAGTTAGCAATGTAACCCTGCTATTGAAGAAAGGAGGGAGAGAGAAAACAGGGAACTGCAGGCCAGTTAGCCTCACATCAGTTGTCAGGAAAATGCTGGAATCCATTATTAAGGAAGTGGTAACAGGGGACTTAGAAAATCATAATATGGTTAGGCAGAGTCAACATGGTTTTATGAAAGGGAAATCGTGGCACACTCCTGCTCCTAATTTTTATGTTCTTATGTGCTTTCAATTAATTGCATTTTTGTTCACTTGTTCTTTAGCTCAGATTGGTATGGGAAAGTCTGTTGGGTGTGATGTAAATGAGATAATTTCATCTCAAAGAACACAGTATACATAGATTAGAGTTTTTTTAATAGCTTTTACACTGGGAGGTAGGATGCTGTTACAAACATTGGGAGCGATCGGGTTACATTGGATTTAGCAAGGATCATAGGCTGGACTTCCTGGACAACATTCTGGAATTTCATGCCAATTAAAATTTGCACAAGTAATGGTATTTTAAAAAGACATTTCAGGTGTATAGCTGGACAGGGAGCAGCACAGATACAACAAACAGCAGGCGCAGGGCATATCTGGACTCTGTACTTTAGGGCCTTCCAGTGCTCTCAGGGAGATAGGGTTACGACATTATAGCCCTGATTCTCCGAGTGGGATTGCAAAAAAAAAAGCAAGGCAAGTATATGAGTAATTTGAGATGTAACATATGCTAAGTGCAGCATGCTTGGGAGGAACAGGTGACTTTGGACCGATGGTGCCCAAAGCTTTCCACCACCGATGGGTTTCCTTGTGTCATGTCTGGGTCTGTTATAGACTAATTGATAAGAGATTGATTGCCAGGATTAGTCAACAACTCCATTATTATTGTATCACGCAGCTACCAGGATGGTAGACGGTGAACTATAAGGACTGTGGTCTTTTTTCACCTAGCAATTCATATGTTCCTAAATTAAACAGTTTTAATCTAATTTTCTTTGATTTTCCGTCTGCCTAAGAGGTGCACAGTTACATCTTGGCTGGATACTGAGCCAAGGAAAAGTCTGTGTGAGATGTGCAAATGCTGCATTACATGATTGTGATGGCATCTGTTCTTGATCTCCTCTAACACAATGCAATGCTTTGTCCGGTAATGGAAATACAGAATTACAATTCATAACATTACATCGTGCTTGAAGCCATATAGTAAAAATGGAAATTGTGAAATAAATACCAACAACATTTTGCATGGCAATTTTTGAAAAACATGTTTTGATTGAAATTAATGGAGGTCTTGATGTAGCCTGGTTTTGCTGTTTGTTTCTCTACCTATCCTCATGCACATCTAAAACCTGTGTCCTTTGTCCCTTTTTTTGATTTAAGTAGTTTCACTGCACTATTCAGCACAATTCCATGTTTGATTTGTGATCTTAGCTGATCTTGAATGAGTTGGTGGTAAGTTAATTACAATTCACCTCCGCGCCCTTGGGCTAGGGAAGGGGAAAAATCAGACTGAACGTCAATTCCTGATTGCTATCCACTGACTCCTGCTGCAGGAATTTTTTTCTTGCGCGCTGAACTCATTAATTACAGCTGGGTATAATTCCATGGGTCGGCCTTCAGTACCTCACCAAAGTGCCCATACTACAAGTGTGAGCCTAAACTGTCATCAGTCTTTTGGACTATAGAAATATCATAGTCAAAAAAGAAAGAAAGACTTGCATTTATTTAGCACCTTTCTGGATGTCTCAAAGTGCTTTACAGCCAATGAAGTACTTTTTGAAGTGTAGTCACTGTTGTAATGTAGGAAACGAGGCAGCCAATATGCGCACAGCAAGCTCCCACCAACAGCAATGTGATAATGACTAGATAATCTGTATTAGTGATGTTGATTGAGGAATAAATATTGGCCAGGACACCGGGGATAACTCCCCTGTTCTTCTTCGAAATAGTGGCCGTGGGATCTTTTACGCCCATAAGACGGCACCTCTGACAGTGCAGCACTCCCTCAGTACTGCACTGGAGTGTCAGCCCAGTTTTTTTTTGCTCAAGTCCCTGGAGTGGGACTTGAACCCACAACCTTCTGACTCGGATGCGAGGGTGCTACCAGCTGAGCCACGGCTGACAAGCCAAATCTTTGACTCACCCAGTGCCCATTCGCGTGCACTTGCTAGCAGGAGTCACTGGCCAATGATCAGGGGTAGGAGTCCTGACTGATTTGACCTATTTCTAGTCCAGTGTGCTAAGGCTGATTGTTGCTTCCTGCTGCCACCCCAGCAGAGTCCAGCTAACTCAACACAGACCTGGGACAGGTCCCAGGATATTTCTGGTTTGTGGAACTCCGCTGCGTACTACCTTTACCACAGAGCTACAGGAGCAGCTATGCTGCAAAAGTTAAATATATTTGCCTAGACATTGGAGGACAGGACCAGGCATGGCTGTGATGCTCATCATGGTCTAATAGTCTGTTTATTCCTCTATCTGGCTCGTAAATTAAGAGTGGTCACTTGGGTAAGGTACCACAGAGCTGCTGCCTTTATGAAATGATGTGCCAACAGGAGACACTCATTTAGGAAATGGGACCAAAAAAATCCTTTTCACATAACAGCATATCTTATAGAATTATAGCCTCAGATTAGTCCATCAGTGTTTTTCTCCACATAAGCCACCAAATCTAGTCCCACTGTCTTGCTGGTTCTCCATACTTAACCTCCCCTTAATTCTTTTTTTGATTTAAAATTTGTCAAACATGGAATTATGCTGGATAGTACAGTGAAAACTTTCATCTTTATTACTTTGCCAATCAGTTCAAAAGATTTTCATATTTTCTTTATCATAACTCTTCATGATTTGAGGACCCCTCAAGTCCAGTTTAACAAGTCCTAACTTCTCAAGTCTGTCTTGTAACGGTAACCCCTTATCTGTGGTAACATCATAGGTCTCAGTTGGTAAAAGAAACCACCTCTGGAAAGACCATGGCTCACCTTTGCCACAGTGTGGAGTTATGACACTTGAGCAAAACCAACCCAGTGATTCTGGTGACAAGTGATCCGTGTGTGGTAAACTCTGGAAGACCCCAGTCATCTGACTCACTGGGAAGTTCAGAATTGGCATTATTCTATGGGGGGAAAATTCAGTTGGTTTGCGCCTCCCGTTAGCGCCTTAAGAGGGCGCTAGTGGGGCGCAAAGCAACTAGCGCCCGGACGCGGCGATGTTTGTGCCGCTCGTGAAATTGACCAGACATTTTGCGGCGGCGCTAAACACTACCGCCACGATCTCCTGCGCCCGCAGATCATGATGTCAGTCGAGAGTGCAACGCCCCGGTACCGCCCCGGACCAGATATTGAGTGGCGCCCCCTGCCTTACCGCCTGCCGCTAGCAACGACAGGTTGAGGGGAGCGTTTTGCAGTCGGGAAGGGACTGGGGGAGCGCTATTTAAAGGCGACCGCTTCCTGATTTTTTTTGTTGACATTTTTGCACCACACATTCTGAGTGAGAGAGAGAGAGACACTTCTGGAGATATTCAACGCTGTGTTGAGGAGTTTTGGGTACTGAGCAGTACTTTGCAGGTTCATTTTGATTTGATCTTCCTTGCATCGATTTAGGAGAGACTTAGGGGGCTGCACCTCTGAGCTCTTTCCCTGGGGGTCTCCATTGTTCTTTCCAGCAGATTTGATGTACAGGTCTCTCCAGGCTGAGATTCAAGGCTGCAATGAGCAAGGTGTGGATGGGGAGCAAGATAGAGCCTCCCCTTTAAGAACTGGCCGGCGCCAGTGTGTCTGTGTTCCATTGCTAACTGACATTACATGAGCTTCGCCAGCGCTCTGAGGTAGCGCCTCGCTCCTCGGCGTTAGCGCCTTAAGACAGATGTGTAGCGCCTGATTTAGCGCTCCAATCACCTCCAGGGGCAATAGAAGCCAAGTTTGCAGTTGGAGGCGATAATTAGCGCCAGGCACTAAACTTTGCGCCCGGCCGATAATTGCGCCCCAAATGGGGTGATACCGAATTTCTCCCCCTATATGTCTAACACTGGAACACAACACCCGAGTTTGGTGATCTGACTGTCGTATGACAGAATCACAGAATCCCCACAGTGCAGATAGAGGCCATTTCGGCCCATTGAGCCTGCACCGACACATATCCCACCCTATCCCCGTAACCCCACGTATTTAATCCCCCCTAACGCTAAGGGTCAATTTATCATAGCCAAATCAACCTAACCCGCACATCTTTGGACAGGTTGTGGTAGGCATAGTGGATCTGATGGGTCTTGTTTACCTTGGCTCATATCCCAGGCTACTTGTGTATATCCGATCAGACTCACTTGGCAACAGTTTCAAACCTTCAAAGGCCAAATTTGTGACCTTTGGGCAATTTGGGAAAGTGATTGTACCCTGACAGCAGGAAATTGAATGCTTTCAAAGTCTGGAGCATTGGTGCTCATCATCTTCCTTAAGTGCCCCCAAGTCCTTTCACCAGCCAGAAGCAAACCCATTGCTGGAATAGTTCCATGCGCTGGAGCAGGTGGGGGGAAGGTGCAAACTCCGGAGTGTCTATTGACACCACTGGGTCAGCCAATGAGTTGGAGGCGGGGCAGGACTTGCAGCAAATAAAACTCGTGCATGACCAAAACTGCTGCAACTTCTCCCGATAAAAGCATGGTGAAAATGCAGTGAGTGGAGGATAGTTACATATAAACGATGTGCTTATAATCAATCCCGGAAATAGTGGTCTCACTATATGCAGCCCAAACTGATGGGAGTAATGAGCACTTGTGGACGTAATATTTTACTGCATGGTCACCCAGCATAAAATTCGCATGGGAGACTTTTACATGTATTTTTATAGTAATTTCAGTATTTAATTGTCTCAATAAAATAAAAGCCATACCATAATGCTGTCAGAATTGTTTAGAGAAAGTAGGCAGCCATAATTAAATCACTTGGATTTGTAACTTCACCTCATCAAACCCCCTCAGTTAGATTTTCAGTCTTCTTGAACTACTTTCCATTTCTGTACATGTATATCACAAAAGCATCAATAATGCTTGAGTAGTAAACCTGCCTGTAGCTAAATTATCAATATGAGAGGTTGATTGAAGATAACCTTTAACAAATTGATTCACATTGCTAGTCAAAATTAACAGATATACAGCTATCTTTTACCCGGTTTCCATGACCGCCTTTAACGAGCCTTTTTTTAATAAACGGTGGGACTTTTGTATCCCGTTTTCTAGGTATTCAAGACCTAAAATAACAATGCACGTGTCTATCTCTAACCATCTGTGCAGTAGATATTCATGACATGTATGTGATTCCATTTTAGATAGTTTTATATTCAATTTGTAGGAAATTCTCCACAGGCAGCACAATCGATTCCAAATTAACATCCAAAATCATTACTACTTGGAGAAAGGGCAAAGCATAATATATTATGATATTTCTATGTGATAATGTTGAACCATTGTCAATTTGTGCTTAATTCATTATCTTTCTAGATCCCTCCTAGCCATTTTAAAGCAGCAGTGGAGAGACTTTCAAAAAAATGAGTCACCGCATACTTACATAACGACACAGAATATATGTCACTGTTTGAGTCCTCTAACATGTGGGTAGAAAACTAGATATAAGGATCACAGGTTGAGTAGTGTACTTACTAACTGCATACGATGTTGTGGTTACGTGTTGTGTTCAGCTCCCACTTGCTGTGCTCTGGGTGCATATTGATTACTGAAATTGAAATTCTGTGGCTGAGCAGGAGGAGCCCTAGCTACCGTATCACAAGTATAGTACTTAACCGGCACTCGGAGCCACAGTGACTAGCTACGAACTAGTTACACTTTAAGAAGGTTCAGATCCAATTATCGCTTTCTAAAACAATTCAGTGGTAGAAAATACCATAGACCAGATGTACATAATCTGTTTTATGAGACAGAACATATAAGAAAAAATGTACAAAAAGTCAAGATCATGCAAAGGCCAATTGAGTGCTCCCTCCAGTACTTCAGCTTGCCTAGCACCCAACTGTACCTTGAACTCCTCTAATGTCTTTTATTACACTACCTTACATGGGAGATTATCTCAGCTGTTTGACTAAAGACATTTTTTCTAAGATTTGTTTTGCTCCTCAATAATTCAAATTTATGCCTTCTAGTTTTATTGGCCTGATTGACAAAGTAATATAGTTTACTCTTAATTCAGTTACCTAATTCAATTATTAGTGCTAAATTCCCACTTTAATATGATTTACATTGCTTAATTCAAATTATTGAATTCAAATTTTTAAGTGCAAAAATGGCTGAATTGGACTATATTCAGGGTTCACCTTATCTATACCATTTAATACCTTATGCAAAATAAATGAGGTCACTCTTTAACCTTTTCAATAAACTAAAAGCTTAATCGTTTCTAATCTTTCCTCATAGCTTATCCCCTTTACACTTGCAATCATTCTTCTTCTCTGCCCTTTTCCAGTGTGCTTCTCTGAAGTGTATTGACCAGAATTGCGCAAATTATCCTAAGTGATGTCTAACCAGAGTATTATAAAGCCTCAGCATAACCTCATTTAGATTTGTACTCTGCAGGTCTTGTTGTGTTTCGCACTGTTGTCTTCACATTGAAAATGGCGAGTCTGTCATCACTTTCAAAAGTGTCACTTTTTTTTCCAAAACCTCACTGTCCATAATTCTGTTCCTTTCATTATATAGCGTTGTTACTGATTCCTTCTCCAATATGCAATACTTTACATTTGTCAGCATTAAACTTAATTTGCTATTTTGCTACATATTTGCATAACACTTAAATCCTTCTGCAAAACCTTATCTGCATCCTCCATTCCTATCGCACGCTGTATATCGGTGTTGTCTGCAAATTTAGCAGGCTTACAATTAGTTTCTGCATCCAGGTCGTTAATATACACAAGAAACGAGGGTCTAAGCACATGCCGCCAAGGTACTCCATGCAGCAACCCCTACTCCCTTCCTAGTTTGACATTGCAGCTCTGTCTGCTGTTTGTTTCCTTTTTTTGTCCAATTTCTTATCCAGTCGTGCATTCAACCCTGGATTTCTATGGATTTTAATTTCAATTGTAATCTTTTCTGTGGGACTTTGTTGAAGGCATTCTGGAAGTCCAAATGAATTGCATTGTGGGGCTTCCACTATCCATTTTAATTGTAGAATCTTCAAAGAAAGAAAGACTTTCATTTATACAGCGCCTTTCACGACCGCAGGACGTCCCAAAGCGCTTTACAGATTAAGTATTTTTGAAGTGTAGCCACTGTTGTATTGTAGGGAAACAAAAAGAAGTTGGAGAATTTTGTCAAGCAGGACCTTCCCCTCTGACTTGTTAAGGTATTATAAAGATACTTCTCCAACCTTTCTAACACTGCATGAATCTTTCATGATTGCAGCCAGTATTCTCCCTAAGTCTCCTTCAACACGCTAGGATAGATGCCATCTGGCCCAGGAAATTTGTTAGTTTTCAGTTCTTTTAAATCCTCACTGATTTTCAAAGCTCTTTGGTGTGAAGGTCATGAGCCCCTGTGTGGTAAATTTGAAAAGCTTCTAGATTCCCCCCCCCCCCACTAGAATTGAGCTTTACTATTTGCAAGGCTCCCTGAGGCCCTCTAAGGGTAGAAACACATTGCTGCAGCATTGCAATCATGAATGGACTCTTGTCAGGATAGGTGCCTGAAGAAAAGGATGTTTTGGCACCCATCAATAGTTGGAGCGCTTCCAGTGGCATCACAAAATGGTGTGCTGGGACTTGTGGCTGGTCTTGGAGTATTTCTGGCTGGCGCTGATATTTGTGGCTGGCATATCTTATTTCACAGTGTCACTGAAGAGAGAATTCAGCACAATGTTTGTTCTCAGGCTGCCTCTGGTCAGTACCTTTTAAAACATAGGCACAGGAGTAAGTTTGTAGAGATATGGTAAATTTCCACATGTTAATCTTGGGCTATGTGTGAATATAGTGGGAATATAAATTGTTAATGTACTTAACAAATTGAGGGAGTCGTTGAGTAAATGAAGGGAAAATCAGTGGACCAGTGTCTCTGAACAACCTTTAATCACACAGTAGCTAGTTGTAGTGTGCCTTTGGCAGAGGGCTGGAGCAGCTCTGCAGTCCATCCTGTAAGGTGTGTGGAATGTTCCACAGAAAGAAAACAATTGACCAAAAAGAAGCAATTCTGTATATAGACTGAGAGAAAATGGCTCTGCACTGTACCATATATTTTTAATGCTTTCTTTTTTTTCTCCAGCCTACTTTGATTACAAAGAGGATTCTTCATTTCCAAAGCCCCCGTCCTACAGCGTGGCAACCACACTCCCTTCATATGACGAGGCTGAACGAACAAAAGTTGAAGCAACCTTGCCTCTGGTCTCTGGACGGGTGAGAATCTAACCTGCACACGAATGCACAAGTTATACTACAGCTGGACCACTGGACAAAAATATGTTCAACAAAGTCTAATGCATTATATGTCCGCTAATATGTTTTCCTCTGTAAAAAGCTATGAAAAACAGATCTCTCGCCCCATTTTGATATATTCCATCTCTAACTTCATCCTGCCCTCAATGAGATAAGTTAAAAGGGTTTGTCCTTTCTGAGAAGGAACCCTCTCCATTTCCCTATTATGATAACATAGACAGTCTTGGCAGGCCAACCAAGATTTAATTGACAACACAACCTCTATCATTTTGGATGCTTCACACATTTTTCAGGAGAAATTACAAAAATAATTTTCAATATTTATATAAATATGATTTCCCTGGCATCCCAATTCTCATTCCATTCTAATAGTAACAGGAATCCAGTCTTACTTTTCATAACTTGCATCTACTTAGCCACTAGATTCAAATCTACCTGTTCCCTTCATACCTGTTACTTTTTGTCTGTTTCTATAAGATATGTTTGGTTTTGTTCTAAGGCGCACTAGCAATATTTAGTTATATATTCTCCAGCTATTGTAGCTGTTAAATTCTATCTTACTCTGATCTAGGTTTGAGGACAACCCACATCAATAAACCTGTCTCTACTTGTGCTATTTAAAAGCTGGATTCCCTGAGGCGGCTGTTGCTTTTACTTACAGCTGCTAGGATTTGATTTTTATGGGGAGAGACAATTTTAGTGCTGTAACATGTAGTTTTCAAATGTTGGTAATAACATTAGAAAAATGTACATACAACAAAATGTTTATCTGTGAGGTAACATTAACTAATCCATTACTCTGCTATGCTGCTAAGTATTTAAATGAGTGACAGATTTCAGTAGATGTTATTTCTGAGTTTGAGGTGTAGCTGACGCAGTTTTAAACTTGAGAGTGCGCTTTGATGAGCATTCTCTATATGTCTAAGTGACAGTGCAAGATAACGCAGAGAAATAGTCCATCTTTCTTAAGAGACCATTTAATGAGTGTCTTGTGTGCTTCACTAATTCAAATTAAAGTTCAGATTTGACGTGAAACAATTACAACTTCATGAAACATCTTACAAAAATTTGAGTATCTAACAAGATTGGTTAATTGTGAGGGGGGGAGGGGGTTAATTTTAGTAACCATTTTACCTCCGCTCTAGTCTGTTCCACAAAGATATTGAATTCCATGAATTAGGTATGGCCATTTTGAAGAGAAATGCTGAATCACTGTAACCTACAGTAGCAGCCAGCATCGTTATAAGATTATTGATCCACTGATAATTGATTCAGTATTGACTTTACTTCCAAAATCATCAGTTAAATCTCTTTCTCTTGGGGTCTTTAAATTACATTTTAGTCTCCCCAGCATTGTGCTTCTCTTTGAATCTCAGGCGGTTAAATTTTGTAGCTGAGATTATCAAGTCTCACAAGTTCCTGATGCTACTGTTAGCATAGAATGTGTAAACTAGGGAGCATAGAATTCCTCTAACAGCACAGATATTACCAGACATCTGTTACAGAATTGAGTGACCTTTATAGCAATGAGTAGTGCCAATGTATAGTCCTGAAAATGGAACAAATACATACAACTACAGCAAGTACTATATTTAAATCATAGTACAGACCAGGGATCAAATATGGGTTCTTCCTGGTCTGTGCTACCCAGGACCACTTCATGTGGTGCGTTCATCGAATGAACTATTTGGAGAGCAGTATCATGTCATCACTTTGTTCTCAGTCACTGCAGTTGCAGTGTAATGGTTCCAGTTCTGAAACGCAACCCTGGGTCATTGTATGTGCTTTGCAAAAGATCTATTATTGATCTGGGCATTGGTTAATCTTTCCAAGTCTTATTAGCTCTAAAGGAAGTTAATGTCAAAGGGTTTCATGTGTAGAAAATGGCTTCAACAGCTTGACATGTGCTACTACTGTCTATAACAATCTTTAAAGCTGGAATCATTTTTAGATTCATGTTCTGCTGATCATCCAAGTTTTAACTCTGAATGTATTTACTGTTTGTAGCTTTTCGTACAATGAGGGATTTAAAGGTTGTGTTGTTAACCAGATGAGACCTGATCTGAGCAGTGTTAAAGAAATTCTCCATATTACACAAAAGGGTTAGCAAAGAAGAATTGAGATTTCTCAAAGATTCAAATTGAGATTGAAACTAAAACTAGTTAACATAATTGATTACTTCCTGGAAGTGTTCACCATGGAAGACACTAGCAGCACTTGCATGGAGATCTGAGACAGCCTTAAAGGTGTTAAAGCCAATAAGTTTCAAGGAATTAATGATCTACCTTGGGGTGCTAAGTGAGATTAGCGACAAAATCTACCATGTGGTGGCAGTCATCATGAGGAATTTAGTGAATACAAGGGAGTTCCCACTCAATTGGAGAAATGTCACCATGGTTTCCAGTTTCAGAAAAGGCAACAAAACAACATCAACAACTTATATTTATATAGCGCCTCTAACATAATACATCCCAAGGCGCTTCACAGGAGCGTTCTCAAAAACAGAATTTGACACCGAGCCATATAAGGAGATGTTAAAGCAGATGACCAAAAGCTTGGTCAAAGAGGTAGGTTTTAAGGAGCTTCTTAAAGGAGGAAAGAAGTAGCGAGGCGGAGAGGTTTAGGGAGGGAATTCCAGAGTTTAGGACATGGGCAGCTGAAGGCATGACCGCCAATGGTAGAGTGATTAAAATCGGGGATGTTTCAAGAGGCCAGAATTGGCGGAGCGCAGAGATATCAGGGGATTGTGATGGAATACTCTCCACTTGCCTGGATGAGTGCAGCTCCAACAACACTCAAGAAGCTCGACATCATCCAAGACAAAGCAGACCGCTTGATTGGCACCCCATCCACCACCTTAAACATTCACACCCTCTACCACCGGCATACCATGTCTGCAGTGTGTACCATCTACAAGATGCACTGCAGCAACTCGCCAAGACTTCTTCGGCAGCACCTCCCAAACCCGCGACCTCTTCCACCTACAAGGACAAGGGCAGCAGGCGCATGGGAACACCACCACCTCCAAGTTCCCCTCCAAGTCACACACCATCCTGACTTAGGAGTATATCGCAGTTCCTTCATCGTCGCTGGGTCAAAATCCTGGAACTCCCTCCCTAACAGCACTGTGGAGTACCTTCACCACATGGACTGCAGCGGTTCAAGAAGGCGGCTCACCACCACCTTCTCAAGGGCAACTAGGGATGGGCAATAAATGCTGGCCTTGCCAGCGACGCCCACATCCCATGAATGAATTTTTTAAAAGTATCCTGGATAAAACATAGAGATGGATAGGGAACTGGCTGAAAGAGAGAAAGCAGCAGGTACTGGTTGGGGGAGTGATGTCAGGTCAGGGAGATGTACTAAGTGGAATGCCCCAGGAATTGGTGACGGGGCTCCTACTGCTTCTAATGAGAGAGTTTATTTTTACATACTGTAATTAGTGTTTGTGTGTGGTACAGTAATTGGTGTATAAATGTTAGACTCATTAGTTAGATTTTTATACTGTGTATTTTAAGTTTATCTGCCTTATGCTATATAATACACAAAAATGTAAGCAGGTTTTAAAATGACAGCATAGTTTTGAGCTGCATTGTGTAAATCTGGATGTGGAAGTTCCTAATGGTTTGAGCATCCAGGGCAGAGACACTTTTGGAAAGTGTTTCAGTGGCTCAGAAGTTCAGAGTTACTGAGCTTGAACAGCAGGCGATGCTGCATCATATACAGCAGGTGGAAGGGTTTTTGGAATATATGGTCCAGGCTGTGTTCACCCGACAGGCAGAGACACACAGTGATAGAGGATTAAAGATTGGAAGGAGCGACCATTCAAGGTGGGAAGAAGGTAAAAATATGTGCAGAGGACACTTTTTTGGCAAATAAGTTATCAATACTGAATTAAAACAGAAATTGCTGGATATAATCAGCAGGTCAAGCAGCATCTGTTGAGAGAAACAGATGACCTTTTGTCAGAACATTTTCTGTTTTTATTTCAGATTTCCAGCTTCCGCAGTATTTTGCTTTTGTATCAATACTGAATGCTTGTTACAAGGGCGTTGATTGGAGGAGGCAGCTTTGAGCAATGCCACTGTGCTGTTTAAAGAAAAAAAAATGTATGTGCCTGAGGTTGGCAGAGGGAGTTAAGGGGAGAAAGTTGAGTGTGGGAATTCATTAGTAGTGGGTGATTCAATTGTGAGAGAAGTAACTAAGCATGAGCCCTGAATGATATATTAACACTCGGGATGAGGAGCATAAAAATGGGCGCAGAAGCTCTTGGAGAGGCAGAAGGTTTAACCACAAGTTGCCAAATCAATGATGCAGAGAAGAATAGTATTCAAGTTTGAGGTTGGAAAGTAGAGTATGGCGCAGGGCCTCAGGGTTACAACTAGTGCAGGACTTTAACTTGATGGCTTTCTGATTTATTTGCTGGCTTTCTGATTTATTTGCTAGCTTTCTGGTCAAAATTTTTAGATGCTTAATGTGGTTATCCTGTTTGTATGTTTTCATCCTCCAAAAAAAAGGACAAATCTAAAATGTATTTCTTTTTGTCCAAACAGGATGATGATTTTTCAGGAAGGGATGACTTTGATGATGCAGACCAGCTCAGGATAGGGAATGATGGTATATTCATGCTGACATTCTTCAGTAAGGATTATTTTTACATTATATTTATACTAACATTAGCATTTCTGAGAATTGTGTAACCAGTGTATTTACTAATCGGAAGATAGGAATTTATGTAAAAGAATTAAATGGCAAATGTATGGATGTAGAGTGGCGGCCTGGTCAGTGCATTACGTATCGACAGACAAAACTTTATGGGCTGCCATTTCTAATTATTTTATGGTACCTGTATAATTTAATACTGTAAAACTCAACTCCAGGAGATGGTTAACAAATCGTGCTAGTGTTAAATTTGAGTTAGCAGCTCTAGTAATTTGGAACATTAATATTATAAAGAGAGATACTTGCAGTTATATTGTGCCATTCACGACCTCAGGACGTCCCAAAGCGCTTTACAGCCAATGAAGTACTTTTGAAGTTCAGTCACTGTTGTAATGTAGGAAAAGCGGCAGCCAATTTGCGCACAGCAAGCTCCCACAAACAGCAATGTGATAATGACCAGATAATCTGTTATGTTATGTTGATTGAGAGATAAATATTGGCCAGGACACCAAGGATAACTCCCCTGCTCTCCTTCGAAATAGTGCCATGGGATCTTCTACGTCCACCTGCGAGAGCAGACAGGGCCTTGGTTTAACGTCTCAACCGAAAGAGATTGCCTTAACAGACGTTTAGATTTGCTGAATTGATGACGTTTCACCAATCTCCCTGCGTGATCTTTAGAACTTCCCTGTCTGGAATGAAGGATAACTGGCAGGTCCAGTTCTACTACACCGATGTGTGCAAGTTACTGCAGTGGCTTTAACATTAGAGGCCTGAAATTCCTGCACCTAGGTGGGTGTTACAGGGGGTGTGCGGGCATGCTGGAATTTGGAGTGGAAACCAGGTCTGAAGAGTCTCTGCCCCATTTTTTGCCCAGCGAGAAATTTCCAATTACTTCTCCTGCCAACATGCCCTTTCTCACCTCAAGAGGAGGCGGGACTGGTGAAATTATGGCACCCATGATAAATCCTGCCTGCTTCACCTCCATTGCCCCAAATGCAAAGGGCACCTGCATGATGCATTCCAGTGGAATAAATGGGGCTCACAGTGTTGGGTTCTTAACAGCTCAGCTGCCATTAGGAAAGTGGTTTCTGCATAATGGATTCTTTTTCTAAAAATGCTTCAACCTTCTGGCAGAATGACCTGCCCCTCCCATCAGAATGGCATGGTGCCACTCTGAAATTCCTGGCCTATATACAGTGGACGCCCAAGGATTACTGGAAATGCCGCAGGCACCTTCCCCTTATGCCATTGACCCCGTTCCTTGGATTTGGATCTGGGACAAGGTCAGGCTAAGGCAGACTGGTGGCCAGAGCTGCGCTGCCACACTTAATGTTGGCGGAGTGGTATTTAGAAGTCTACATTCCGGAACATCATAGTTTACTGGCTGTGGGAAGGTATTAGTTGGGGGGGATGGGGATCTGAGAATGATAGAGAAGTTACAAGAAATAAACAAATTCAAATTTTCGATCGTAACACTCTTTCGCCTTTCCTATGTTTCCTAGTGGCATTCCTGTTCAACTGGATTGGTTTCTTCTTATCATTTTGTTTGACCACTTCAGCTGCTGGTCGGTATGGGGCCATCTCTGGATTTGGCCTCTCTCTCATTAAATGGATCCTCATTGTCCGGGTGAGTGAAATGTTTGCCCATTTCATGTTTTGTCTTTCCTTATGTTGTTCCCATCTATATAATAAATTAAAATTGAGCTTTCCTTTTGGTTATTAAATCCAAATGAAGATTTATTCTCCTCAGTAACATCAATTTCAATTTCTCATAAGGTTTTATCATCAAGCCTGGTGCTGCAATTTGTGCGCTAAAGTGAGCATTCTGCTGCCAAGTAATGGCATATGCACACGTTTTATTTGTATCTTTACACAATATTGTGACTTCTACACTGCGGTAGCCATTTCCCATTTAATAGGAACATTTCGGCATGGGAACAAAGGTAGTTCTGGTGATAATGGCACAGAAGTGTTTTCATGAAAGCAATGTCTTCATGAGATGAAAGAAGAGACTATTGCAATCAAAGAACGCATTCTGTAAATTGTAATTCCAGTTTTTATACTGCTTTGTGTGATTGAGACCTTTCACATAGTCCCAAAAATATTCAAACATAATTTTCATAACTTGGCGTGACAGGAAATTCTCTCAACTTGCTGCCACCAGTGTGATGTAATTTAAAGGTGTTTTACTGAGCTGTTCCTTTTTGAGGTGGCTTCGTCATACTTCTTGAATTCTTCCCATAAGCAGACCTTATGTGCCAGAAGCTGTATTCCTATAATTTTCTGCTGTTGCAGGAACCATGTGGCCTTTAGGGTTCACACAATCCTAGATCGCTAGCACACACTGCACTTTATTTCTCTCTGAGCAATTCCGGAAGATGGTATTACCAACGCACAACGCTCAGATTCCGAATAAACCAAGTTAGATTTATTTATTGAAATGAAACCACAAACCCTGCAGAATAATGCAAACTCTGAAACAATGACAGCAGTAAAAGCACTGATCTTTCAAACCAAACACTGCTCCTGGCAGCTGTCAGTATAAACAGTCTCTTTACTAACTGTCTCTCTGTAATATGCTCCCTCACTCGTTTTGGTTTAGTTTCACCCAGGACCACGCTGGTTCCTGTGCTTTCATGGTTCAGTCTCTCCCTTGCCTAGGCCAGAGGCTGAAATAGCCTTTTAGTCTTTGAGATGTATGGGAAATTCCGGTTACACGGTAAGAAAGAAAGACCTGAATTTATATCGCACTTTTCAGGACCTCGGGACGTCCCAAAGTGCTTTACAGACAATGAAGTACTTTTGAAATGTAGTCACTGTTGTGATGTAGAAGAGAAACGCATATTAATGTTGGGTTTTTCTTGTGCTGTGGGAAGAATGTGGGTTTCTATGGAGGGATGAGCTGGATGGGCTGAATTGCTTCCCGCTTCTCTACTGACTTTAGTGAAAATAATGAGATTGCTATCTGAGCCCCACATTAATTATTACTTTTATTGTTGATACAGAAATGTCACTACAGTCATTGAAGATCTAAAGCAATATAATCTGTTACATCTGTGGACTTAAAAAAAAAATAATACTGATTCTGTCTTTCAGTTCTCTACTTATTTCCCTGGATACTTTGACGGTCAATACTGGCTCTGGTGGGTTTTCCTGGTACTGGGTAAGTGTCTATTCTCCTTTTTAAATATTCTTATTTTTGATCATTCTTTTTAAACAGAGTTTCAGGGCTTGCATGATCTAGTCACTGTTAGTTTTATATAATTCAGTATTTCTACTACACCAGATTAAGAATCTCTGCAGTGCATTTGGAGACCCAAGCAGATCCTCATGAGGAGAGGAAATTCCTGTGTAGCTCATGTGTGCCTCCTAAAAAACCGTTCCCATTTGCGAGGCACCATTCATGTAATGAAACGCCCCAATGCTTTATAGGCTATCAAAGGAGGAAGCGGAAAGAGAAGTTAGGGGATTTGACTGAGAGGAAGGAAGAGATGGATCTGGAGGCTTTTGAAAGTAGAAGATTAGCAAGGTAGAGAGGTTTAGGAAATGAATTTCATAATGCCGAGATACAGTAGCTGAAGGCTGTTTTACCGATGGTGGAGTGAAGGTGGAATTATACAGTAGACCGGGGTCGGAAGAGCAGAGGATGTATATAATTTTGAAGTACAGAGAAGCTGAAGATTTTAAAGTCTATGCACTGGGGGAATGTTGAGCCAAGAAAGGTTGGTGAGCATAGGAATGCAGTACTTAGAACAGGATAAATGGTCAGCTTAAGGTGAGAACATTTCACAGCGGCCATCTTGACCAGACAATAGTGTGCGGCATGGGGCAAATGAATGGCATCTATAAAATGGGGCAAAAATAAACTTTTATAAAATCATGTGGGAGGTAGAGTGAAATGTTTCAGGCAGCATAATCTGTTGAATACTTGCTTAAGTAGCTAGATTAATCCCAGGGTTGTCTGCCATAGCCCCAGTGAGACTGTATGTTCTCCTCAAGGCCACAAAGCACAGCATCTTACAAAAGTAACGCTCCCCCATCTGGGATGAAGAAGATTAGCCACAGCTTTGAGTGTGTCTCCTGTCATTGTTACCATCTTGTCTGGTTCTGTGTGTCCCTGCAGTTACCCTACTGTCGGGTAATTGGAGAACAGGATTTATAGAGCTCCAGGGAAGTACATAGTTTTTGATTGCTCCAGGTTGTGATATTTCATTTTTTAATATATTTCAACAGCTATTGTGCATACTGAGACAGAATATTGAGCCATTTGTCTGTTCCCACAAGTGACGTGATTAAACAGTGCAGCAGTTTGACATCAGTGCTGAGCTTGCTTTAAAATTTTATGTCAGCAATATTGTCCTCCCAGCGAACAGTACTTTCTGACTTTACTTCTTACAATAAGATATTGTATTTAAAAAAATCATAAAGATGCTGGAGGTTGATTGCATCTATAAAGTAATCTTTGTCGATTCTAAGTATCTTAATATTGTACAGTGGTTGCAGTGAAACGGTTTCTTGTTCCCAGGACGGGCTGTCTAAATAGTTTATTTTTGTAAATGGAGGAGAACAAGTGAAATAATTGAGCCTGCAATGTTTCAGTTCATATTATCATCTCTGCAACTTTCAATAATTCTTTCAGACTGCAGTCTTACCAGATTGGCTTGAGTTTTAAAAAAAAAATTTT
Source organism: Squalus acanthias (assembly GCA_030390025.1). NCBI lineage: Eukaryota > Metazoa > Chordata > Chondrichthyes > Squaliformes > Squalidae > Squalus > Squalus acanthias. Next base: position 184,763,191 of record CM059427.1, on the reverse strand, counting down.
AATGAACAATTCACCAGCTGAAATAAACCGTAATGAAACTGACCAAACTGTCTTGTAGAATACGAATGCAGAGTGGTAGGTCTGTTACTGTAATGGAATCCTTCTCCTGCCTTGCGTTTGTATTTTAGAGGCAACTTTCAAACACATTTTGCAATTATAAGATGCATTTCGCTGTTATGTCCAAAGAAATACTCCGGGAAAATTTTGTTTTGTGAACTTTGTCCCTAAGGTACTGACAGAAACTTGATTTAAAAATTACAGTTTGGCCCAATGGCTAACAGTGACCACAACATAACTCGGATTAAAGTAATTATGGAAAGAGACCAGAAAATATCAAAGGAAAAAATGCTAAACTGGGGAAGAGCTAATTTCAGTGATTTAAGAATAGACCTAGCACAGGTAGATTGGTAAAGACGATTGCAGGGTAAAGCAGTAACGGAGCAATGGAGGACATTCAGGGAAGAGTGTTCAGGTGCAATCTAAGCATATTCCTTTTGAAGGGAAAAGGTAGAGCATCCAAAGCTAATGCACCCTGGATGACAAAATAAATAAAAGTTAAAATAAAACAGAATAAGGAGGCTTATGACAAATGTCAGGAGCAAGATTCAGTTAATAACCAGGAAGGTTATGTAAAGTACAGGAGGGAATTGAAAAAGTTAATATGGGCGGCAAAGAGAGGTTACGAGAAAGGATTAGCAGGCAACATTAAATTGAACCGGAAAACTTTTTATAAACATGTAGGGCCGTATATTCCGATCCCTATGGTGGGTACGAGCTGTGTACCCACCCATAGGGACATCGGAAATGATGGTTTCAGGCATGCCAAGCGCATGCGCTGAAAACCGGCATTTCCGATCTGTCAAGAATGCTCTTGACAGATCGGACGCCTGCCCTGGAGAAGGGCCTCTGCGGGTGGATAGTTTCGCTTTCTGGAGACCCTCCGCCCGCAGAAAACCCTTAGAAGTCTTACGCCTGGTAAAAGCAGGCGTACGGCCTGCTTTTACCAGCATAAGATTTGAAAAAAAGTATTTAAAAAAATGTTTTCACTCTTATCATTTAAAAAAACTTTTCTTTAAAAAAAAAAGTAAGTTTATTTTTAGCCCCGTAAAAAACTTTAAATTTTTTTTCAAAAAATTAAATTTTTGTTTAAAATACTTAATTTATTGTAATTTCAACTAATTTTAAAAATGTGATTCTTTAAAAAAATTTATTTCATGTTTTACAGTGTTTTTGGGGTGATATCCATTCATATTAAGAGGGAATTAGATATATTTCTACAGGCAAAAGGGGTTAAGGGTTACGGAGAGAATGCGGGGACGGGATACTGAATTGGAGGATCAGCCATGATCTCATTAAATGGCGGAGCAGGCTCGAAGGGCCGGATGGCCTACTTCTGCTCCTATCTTCTATGTATCTATGTATATATTTGACAGGTCTATCTGTCAAGTGTATGAAGGGAGATTCCCTTCTCCTATTGGCTCCCCATGGCCCACGTGATCCCAGGGATGCTTGCAAACTGCCTGCGCCTCTGGGATACGTGGGCCCTGCACATTTCGAGTTGGAGGGGCCCAGGAGCAGAAGTGTCCGGACCTTGGGAGCCCTCAGGTAAGTCCGTAGATTTTTTCCAGATCGGAGGCCTCCGCACGCAGGAAGCCTCCGATCGGAAAATACGGCCCAAAGAGTTTAAACGGTTTGCTAGGGAAAAAGTTGGGCCTATTAAGGATCCAAAGGGAAATCTTCATGTGGAGCCAGAGGATGTGGCAAAAGTATTAAATGAGTACTTGCATCTGTCTTCACAAAGGAAGCGGATGATGTGAAGGTTACACTAAAAGAAGAGAGGGAAGTTATGGACAGGATAGTAATAGATAGAGAAGACTTGCTAAAAAGATTAGAAGTCGCACAACACCAGGTTATAGTCCAACAGTTTTATTTAAAATTACGAGCTTTCGGAGCGCTGCTCCTTCTTCAGGTACAAGTACAGTGAGGGAATACAAATCGGCAGTATATATACACAGAGAGCAATTTGTCTGCAGAGATACAATCTGTTAGGAAGGCATTACATCAAAGACACATCAGAGTACAGCTAAGACAATGAGGTGGGTCACAGGGGGTCCAACGTGTCAAATGTTGCCGTCTGCAGTTGAGCTTTTAACTTTTTTTTTTGTGTTTTTTTTTAAACTGGAAAGACAGACAACGATGTCGAGTCACGTTCTGTAGCGTGACATGAACCCGAGATCCCTATTGAGGCCGTCCTCATGAGTGCGGAACTTGGCTATCAGTTTCTGCTCGATGATTTTGCGTTGTCGTGTGTCTCGAAGGCCGCCTTGGAGAATGCTAACCCGCAGATCCGAGGCTGAATGTCCTTGACTGCTGAAGTGTTCCCCGACTGGGAGGTAACAATCCTGCCTGGCGATTGTTGCGCGGTGTCCGTTCATACGTTGTCTCAGTGTCTGCATGGTCTCGCCGATGTACCATGCTCCGGGGCATCGGTTGCAGGAAAGGATGCCCCGGAGCATGGTACATCGGCGAGACCATGCAGACACTGAGACAACGTATGAACGGACACCGCGCAACAATCGCCAGGCAGGATTGTTACCTCCCAGTCGGGGAACACTTCAGCAGTCAAGGACATTCAGCCTCGGATCTGCGGGTTAGCATTCTCCAAGGCGGCCTTCGAGACACACGACAACGCAAAATCATCGAGCAGAAACTGATAGCCAAGTTCCGCACTCATGAGGACGGCCTCAATAGGGATCTCGGGTTCATGTCACGCTACAGAACGTGACTCGACATCGTTGTCTGTCTTTCCAGTTTAAAAAAAAACACAAAAAAAAAGTTAAAAGCTCAACTGCAGACGGCAACATTTGACACGTTGGACCCCCTGTGACCCACCTCATTGTCTTAGCTGTACTCTGATGTGTCTTTGATGTAATGCCTTCCTAACAGATTGTATCTCTGCAGACAAATTGCTCTCTGTGTATATATACTGCCGATTTGTATTCCCTCACTGTACTTGTACCTGAAGAAGGAGCAGCGCTCCGAAAGCTCGTAATTTTAAATAAAACTGTTGGACTATAACCTGGTGTTGTGCGACTTCTCATTTTTGTCCACCCCAGTCCAACACCGGCATCTCCGCATCATGACTACTAAAAAGATTAGCATTGCTGTAAGTTGGTAAGTCACCTGGTCCAAATGCGATGCATCCTAGGTTGCTGAAAGAAGCGAAGGTAGAAATAGCAGAGGCATTGGTCACAATACTTAAGTCCTCATTGGATACAGGAGTAGTGCCGGAGGACTGGAGGGTTGCTAATATTATACCACTATTCAATGAAGGGGCGAGGGATAAACCAGGAAATTACAGGCCAGTCAGCCCAGCATCCTTGGTGGCAAAGTTATTGGAAACCATTATCAGGGACAAAATAAACTTTCATTTGGAAAGGCATGGGTTAATAAAGGAGAGCCAGCATGGATTTGTTAAAGGTAAGTAGTGTCTGACGAACTTGATTGAGTTCTTTGACGAGGTAACAGAGAAGGTTGATCAAGGTAATGCAGCAGATGTTGTATATGTGGACTTTCGGAAGGCATTCAACAAAGTGCCACTCAGGAGGCTTATTAAGAAGATGGGAGCCCATGGAATTAAGGGGAAAGTGGCAGTGTGGATACAAAAGTCATAACTGTCAGTCTGGGCCTGCGACAGGTGGTGAGAGAACCAACACGAGGGGAAAAACCTACTTGACCTCATCCTCACCAATCTACCTATCGCAGATGCATCTGTCCATGACAGTATTGGTAGCAGTGACTACCGCACAGTCATTGTGGAGATGAAGTCCCATCTTCACACTGAGGACACCCTCCATTGTATTGTATGGCACTACCACCGTGCTAAATGGGATAGATTCAGAACAGATCTAGCAGCTTAAAACTGGGCATCCATGAGGCGCTGTGCGCCATCAGCAGCAGCAGAATTGTATTCCACCGCAATCTGTAACCTCGTGGCCTGGCATATCCCTCACTCTAGCACTACCATCAAGCCAGGGGACCAACCCTGGTTCAATAAGGAGTGTAGAAGAGCATGCCAGGAGCAGCACCAGGCGTACCTAAAAATGAGGTGCCAACCTGGGGAAGATGCAACACAGGACAACATGCATGCTAAAAAGCGGAAGCAGCATGCTATAGACAGGGCTAAGTGATCCCACAATCAACGGATCAGATCAAAGCTCTGCAGTCCTGCCACATCCAGTCGTGAATGGTGTACCATTAAAAAACTAACGGGAGGAGGAGGCTCCATGAATATCCCCATTCTCAATGATGGTGGAGCCCAGCATGTGAGTGCAAAAGACAAGGCTGAAGCGTTTGTAACCATCTTCAGCCAGAAGTGCCGAGTGGATGATCCATATCGGTCTACTCCTGAGGTCTCCTCCATCACAGAAGCCAGTCTTCAGCCAATTCGATTCACTCCACGTGATATCAAGAAACGGCTGAGCGCACTGGATACAGCAAAGGCTATGGGCGCCGACAGCATCCCGGCTATCGTGCTGAAGACTTGTGCTCCAGAACTAGCCGCGCCTCTAGCCAAGCTGTTCCACTGGCATCTATCCGGCAGTGGAAAATGCCCAGGTATGTCCGGTCCACAAAAAGGACAAATCCAACCCGGCCAATTACCGCCCCATCAGTCTACTCTCAATCATCAGCAAAGTGATGGAAGGTGTCATCGACAGTGCTATCAAGCGGCACTTACTCACCGAAAACCTGCTCACTGATGCCCAGTTTGGGTTACGCCAAGACCACTCGGCTCCCGACCTGATTACAGCCTTGGTCCAAACATGGACAAAGGAGCTGAATTGCAGAGGTGAGGTGAGAGTGATTGCCCTTGACATCAAGGCAGCATTTGACCGAGTGTGGCATCAAGGAGTCCTAATAAAACTGAAGTCAATGGGGAGGGGGAAACGCTCCACTGGCTGGAGTCATACCTAGCACAAAGGAAGATGGTTGTGGTGGTTGAAGGTCAATCATCACAGCTCCAGGACATCGCTGCAGGAGTTCCTCAGGGCAGTGTCCTAGGCCCAACCATCTTCAGCTGCTTCATCAAGGCCCTTCCCTCCAGCATAAGGTCAGAAATGGGGATGTTTGCTGATGACTGCGCAGTGTTCAGTGCCATTCACAACTCCTCAGATAATGAAGCAGTCCATGCCCACATGCAACAAGACCTGGACGACATTCAGGCTTGGGCTGATAAGTGGCAGGTAACATTCACGCCACAGAAGTGCCAGGCAATGACTAGCTCCAACAAGCGAGAGTCTAACCACCTCACCTTGACATTCAACTGCATTACCATTGCCAAATCCCCCAGCATCAACATCCTGGGGGTCACCATTAACCAGAAACTTAACTGGACCAGCCACATAAATACTGTAGCAACAAGAGCAGGTCAGAGGCTAGGTATTCTGCGGCGAGTGTCTCACCTCCTGACTCCCCAAAGCCTTTCCACCATCTACAAGGCACAGGTAAGGAATGTGATGGAATACTCTCCACTTGCCTGGATGAGTGCAGCTCCAACAACACTCAAGAAGCTCAACACCATCCAGGACAAAGCAACCCGCTTGATTGGCACCCCATCCACCACCTTAAACATTCACTCCCTCCACCACTGGCGTACCATGGCTGCAGTGTGTACCATCTACAAGATGCACTGCAGCAACTCGCCAAGACTTCTTCAGCAGCACCTCCCAAACCCGCGACCTCTTCCACCTAGAAGGACAAGGGCAGCAGGCGCCTGGGAACACCACCACCTCCAAGTTCCCCTCCAAGTCACACAGCGTCCTGTCTTAGAAGTATATTGCAGATCCTCATCATCGCTAGGTCAAAATCCTGGAACCTGCCTCCCGAACAGCACTGTGGGAGTACGTTCACCACACGGACTGCAGCGGTTCAAGAAGGCGGCTCACCACCACCTTCTCGAGGGCAATTAGGGATGGGCAATAAATGCTGGCCTTGCCAGCGACGCCCACATCCCATAAACGAATAAAACATTTTTTTTTAAATTTGGCTCAGTTTCAGGAAGTAAAGGGTGGTGGTGGATGGATGTTTTTCAGACTGGGAGGTGGTTTGCAGTGGTGTTCCCCAAGGGTCAGTTTTGGGTCCATTACTCTTTGCTAGTTTTATAAACGACCTAGACTCGGGTGTAGGGAGCAACATTACAAAGTTTGCAAATGATACAAAACTTGGCAAAGTTGTAGATCATGATGAGGATAGTTATAGGCTGGCATAAGATGGTGAAACGGGCAGAAGCATTGCAAATAGATTTAAATCCGGAGAAATGTGAAGTGATGCACTTTGGGAAGACTAATATGGAAAGGCAGTATACTGTAAATGGCATGTTTTTGAAAAGTGTAGATGAACAGAGACCTTGGTGTCCATATACACAAATCCTTAAAGGTGGCAAGGCAAGTTGATGAGGTGGTTAGAAAAGCATATGGATTACTTGATTTTATAAATAGAAGAATAGAATATAAAAACAGAGATCATGCTAGAACTTTATAAACCAATGGTTAGGCCTCAGCTGGAGTATTGTGGACAATTCTGGGCACCCCATTTCAGGAAAGATGTAAAGGCATTAGAAAGAGTGCAGAGGAGGTTTACCAGGATGTTACCAGGGCTGAGGGATTTCAGTTATGAAGTTGGAAAAGTTACGACTGTTCTCCTTGGAACAGAGAAGGTTAAGAGGTGACCTAATAGAGGTTTTCAAGATGATGAGCGGCTTTGATAGAGTAAATAGGGAAAAAATATTCCCTCTGGCGAGTGGGTCAATAACTAGAGGCCATAGATTCAAAATCATTGGAAAAAGGTGTAGAGGGGAGATGAGGTGAAATGTTTTCACTCCGAGATTTGTCGGAATCTGGAACACTCTACCTGAAAAGCTGGTGGAAGCTGATGCCATAAATAATTTTAAAACCGAGTTGGATTTGAGGATGAGGAAACTGAGAGGGTTACGGACAAAAAAGCGGAGATGTGGGACTAAGCACGACTGCTTTTCAAAGAGCCAGCGCAGGCACGACAGGCCGAGTGGCCTCCTTCTGTGCTGAGTGTCTATAAATTCTATGAATTTATCCAGTATGTATTTGAGCCATACAGATCAGGAAGGTCCCAGTTTCAGTTACTGGTCTCTGCTGAATTGATTGCAGGGGGTAGTGATGGAGGCAATGTTCCCTGTAACTTTTTATTTGGGTCGCGTGGCCACTTCAGAATACCGCACATGCGTGGTTTTTCTAGTGAAAAGCCGCTGCGCAGGACCCCTGGAGCGCTGCTCAACTTACAGGAAACATTGGATAGAGGTGATACAGTTGGCCTATTTGGGGTGGGGGTGGGAGGAGACTCGGCCAAGGGTCTTGCTCCTGGTTATTATCCAGTAAACCCCTGTTGGAAGCCCACCTGTGTGGTCATTGGGTCAGGATGGGATTTGGCTCAACTGCAATGGCCCCCTTTCCTCCTCTTCTGCAGTTGAATAGCTCACCAACATTCACGCTCGAGACAAGCTCCCCGAGGGCAAGCAGTGTCCATAGAATGTACCACAGCATGGACGAAGGAAGGAAGGAAGGAAATTGGCAAGAGGGAAAAAAAAATAATTTCAGTATTCCTTGTGATTTTAGTTTTTAATATATTTCAGCAGCTTTTGTGCATATTGAGAGAGCACGGCCAATAATTCTGTTCGCAGATGCTCCAAAATAGCGTGATCACGCGCCAATACTAGATGCTGTACGCAGCACTTTGACATCTGTGCTAAGCGGGGTCACTGAGTTGCATTAAAATTTTATGTCGGCAGTATTGCTCTCCCAGAAACAGCACTTTCTGACTTTACATCTCACAATAAAAAGTAACAAGAAAAAATTTTGAAAATCCGATTAAAGCTGACTGAAGACGGCATTCATAGTATTCGGGCTTCCCTGGAGCACAGCCCTGTCCGGCAGTCACATAAATGCCAAAGTGGAAAAAATACCCTAAAATCCTGCAGCAAACTAACTCTCCGTATCCTGAATGATGCAAACACTTCTAAAATGCTGTACGTAATACCAAGCATGAACTTTCGAGAAGAAATTGGAAAATAAATAAAACCCAAGCAGCTGTATTGAACTATCTAGTGCTGAGTGATGTAGTGGATATATAAATATATCGCTGTTGCCAATCTTTGTGAAAGGTGAGTGCAAAGGTGCAGTTGAATGCAGATTGCCAGAGGCCTGTGGATGCTCAGTCGTTAAGTATATTCAAGACTGAGATCGATAGATTCTTGGGCACTAAGGGAATCAAGGGATATGGGGCTAGGTCGGTAAAGTGGAGTTGATGTCGAAGTTCAGCCATGATCTTATTGAATGGCGGAGTAGGCTTGAGGGGCTGTTTGGCCTACTCCTGCTCCTATTATGTTTCTCATGTCCTTATTACAATTCCACCCTTCCTGTCCTAAAATAAGAGCATCAGAGAAGGAAGAGGACATTTCACCCATTGATCTCACCCCACGAGTATTTCAGGTAACCCAGTGCAGCATCCAACTGCATCTTTAACTCCCCTAATGCCTTTCAATCCACTACCATACCTGTGAGGCTATTTGAAATGTTTATTACCTTCTGGTGAAGTTTTTGTTCCCTAAGATCTGCTCTGCTTTGACTGGGTTCTTACTGGCTTGACTGACTTGAAAGTAATATTCAGGTTTCTCCTTATCTATATGGCATTTAGTATATTATATACTTTCCTGAAATCATGTTAACTTGCTGTCTAGACTGTAGAGATTAAGCTTTGTCTTTTAACTCCTTCCCTTTTACACTTGGGATCATCCTTCTTGCTCTTTTCATTACCCTTTGCAATACATTTGTGTCTCTTTTTTAAGTGTTATGACCAGAATTGCAGACAATATTCTAAGTGAAGGTTGACCAGTGGATTATAAAGCCTCAGCATTACCTCTGCAGATTTATACTGCACAGTTTCTTTGTGTCTCGACATTCTGTTTGCTTTATTAATTTCTTCTGCTCACTGAAAGCGATAAATCTACTATCATTCCGAGCTCCCTTTCCAATCTGCTTACACAAATGTTGTCCCTTCTTGAGCTAGGTTTCCCATTCTTTCTTTCACTACACAAAGCTTTGCATTTATCAGTGTGAAATGTCATTTGCCATTTGTCTGCCCCATTGGACAACAGATCTTAATCTTAGCTGCATTCTCCATCCCTACTGAAACCATCATAATCAGATTTCTACCACTGACTCCATTCTCCTAACCAGGCAGATGCTCAAGCTGAACAAGATGATGGTTTGAACCAGAACTGAGATTCAAACCCCATATAATATCCATCACCAAGATCGCTTACTTCCATCTTCTTAGTAGCACCTGCCTCTGACCCTTCCTATCCTCTCGCTACTTTTGAAACCTTTACCCACACTTTTGTCCTTAGACCTGCTGGCCACCCATCCTTCACCCCTCTATAAAGTCCAACTCAGCAGCCCATGTCCTGGTCGCCCATCACTTCTGTCCTCTCTGACCTATATAGGCTTCCTGTTCCCCAGTGTTAAATTTAAAATCGCCATCCTGTGCTTCAAATCCCTCCAGGGCCTTGTCCCACCCTATCCCCTCCCACACACTTTGTTATTCTGACTGGCCTTTTTTGTCTCTTCCCCCTCCCACCATTAGTGGTCGAGTATTTAATCTGTCTCGGCCCTATTCTCTTGAATTCCCTCCCTAAATTCCTTGACCGTTAGAAATCTTCTCAAAACCTATCTTTGCGACCAAGCTGTCCTAAATCGCACCATAGCTTGGTGTCCATTTGTTTATTCCATTTATCATTTTTTTTTCTTCTCTTCCCTCCCCTTCAATATAAAGTTCCTTGGGGTGTTTTCTAAATTAAAAGCACTATAGAAATGCAAGTTGTTGTTGTTGTTGCTGCACTCTATTATTTTGTCTGCAAATTTAACAAGCTTGCAACTCATTTCTGCATCCAGAAACAATAAGGGTCAAAGCACTGATCCCTATGGTACTCTACTCTGCACCTCTGCTCCCTCTTGTTTATTTTTTATCCCATTTGTTAGTTGTATTTCTCTTCATCTTGCAGTTTGCTAAATATTATTTCCACAATTACAGTTTATCGAATTTGCAGGACCCAATTGTTGAATGATGGAAATTTTGACCTTGGCGGTTGCATGTTGGTATGAATTGAGCCCAATATTTTAATAGGAAACCTCTGAAGTGCAGTGTTAAGCGTTATATCAGACTGTCTTGTTAATAGTATACTGATTGAAGACATATCAGCTGAATGATGCAGTATTGAGGGACTAAGCACTTTAATACATTCTTGTAAATCATGCATCGATCAACGATGGTGCGGCTGCTTCCATTATTTTTGTTCAAGAAGAAGAATTTGTCTAATTTTTTTACTAACTGTCTTGCAGGATTTCTGCTGTTTCTCCGAGGATTCATTAATTATGCGAAGGTTCGGAAAATGCCAGATACTTTTGCCTCTCTGCCAAGGACTAGGGTCCTTTTCATCTACTAAGGGTAAAGGTCTGTTACTGATTCATATTTAATAAAGGACTTGCATTGCTAATAGACACTTTTCAGGCAATGAGGTAGCTACCTCGTCCACTGTATTGAAATTTACATGATACTTTTTTAACCTGGAGAGAGGATGAGGAAAAGCAGCCTGTATATAAACCAAACATAAGGTTGGTTAATAATTTATCAGTTTGTGTGCGGTGCTGAGTTAGTTTGGAGTTAAAACATTTTTTTTTAAATCAACATTAGAAATAAAAACAAAATACTCAGCATGTCAGACAGCATCTGTGGAGAGAGAAACAGCGTTAACATTTCAGCTTGCTGGCAACAAGCTTGGAATGTCCTCGGCCACACTGAGGTTCACAGGAGATAGCAAGCTCTCCAGTGCAGCAGCTTGTGTACTTCAGTCAATCCCCTTATTTAAAATTCCTCAGCTCCAATGTAATCGTTGAAAACAATTTGGCTTTATATATTTATATGTTCGAAATATATTTTTATTTGCAAAGTTGAAACTTGGAAAGAGATTTTAGCTGTTTTGTTCCAAGACCTTTCAGTTCCTCCAGGGGGAAGGGAGAGGGAGGAGCGCAATGTTCAATTTTGGTTCAAGATTCGCTACATGCTTTGAGAGCCAAGTGCACCTTTTCAGCAGAATAAAATGTGCCTAGGATGTGAGTCAGGCAGCAGTAAACATATTGACGGCACTATTGTGCTGTTTGTGATTAAAGTCAAATGACAGGAAGAAGAATGATGCCAGCTTTAAGATGAAAGATCCCAGTATCACGTGACCAGAAGGGAGCGTAATACAGCATTCGTCTTTTCACAGTATTGCGTTATTCACCCTCTTGTATTTATATAGCATCGGATACTTCCATGTCTGACAGTATTACTGTAATCCTCTTGGCATTTTTTCCTGTTCTGCCTGAAAATAGAATGGATCTCATTATAGTTCAAAATGTCTCTTTTTCTTCCTCTCTACAGATGGTTTCCTGGAGAGTGATTTCCTGCATCCGTAGATTGAACAGCTCGCTCGCCAACAAGTGACACCTGCAGGAAGTGGACCTCACAACCAGGACACAAAAGAGTTGGGGGGGGGGTGGGGGATAAATCACTGCATTAAAAAGGAAAACGAGGACGGTGTTTCGTATCGATGTTTTTAGATGTACAATTTTAATAGTGAATGCTGAAAACTTGTAATCATTAAACTGTTTTAGTGGCTACTGTTGAAGTGCTACCGCAAAACTGGTCTGTGATGTACTAACAATGCCTTATTCATTTGTAGTCATTACCTAGCATGCACTTTGCCCTTATAGCCAATAGAGGGCACAATTGCTTTACTTTTTTTCTTCAGGTTCTATCATCAGTGGATTTAAAAAAAAGAAACAACATAGTGTAGAAATGATGCTGGTCATAATATATGTTTAAAATAATTGTACTTGGAGCTTAAGATCTCTGTAAAGTGGTGAGATGATGTGTTATCGTTTGCAGAACCGCTCTTCTGCATTTTAAGAACAGACTATACTAATGCACTTTTTGTGCTTTCTGCCAAGAGGTATTGGACTGTACCTTTGGGTTTTATTATGTTCTAAAGTATATGACTGTAAATAGATCAGAACATCTAATAAATGTGACTTCTATAGCAGCCTTCGGGATCAGTGCCTGTTCAGTGAAAAGTGCAAACTCTTTCGCACACTAGTTTCTATTCTTCCACATTTTCACCATTCATTATTTCTCTCTCCTCCTTCCTGATGTGTTGTCACATTGCTTTTTAAAAATTTTCCAAGATCTTCCCAGCTGCTGGCCTTAGCAAATCCCGGCAAGTTTCACTTTTGTGATGTAGCTGGCTGTGCAAGACGCTGTTGATTAGCATGGGTGCTTGAGACATACAGACCAGAGGGTCTCGATTTGCTTCCCGGTGTGTGAGCTGAGCCAGTAAGGGGGTGCTACAATTGGTCTAAGTGGCCCCAGACCAAGGAAGGAAAAATCGGCCAGGGGATCCCACTCCTGATTGCTATCCAGTGCACGTGTGTGGGCCTCTGGTGAGGATCGATCTTGTCAGTGATGTTTCCCAACACTCAAATAACCTGCCCACACTCGCATCTAGATTTAGACAGGCGAAAAAAGACTTTCATTTCGATAGCGCCTTTCATGACCACCGGACGTCCCAAAGCCCTTTATAGCCAATGAAGTACTTTTTGAAGTGTAGTCACTGTTGTAATGTGGGAAACGCAGCAGACAATTTGCACACAGCAAGCTCCCACAAACAGCAACGTGATAATGACCAGATAATCTGTTTTTGTTATGTTGATTGAGGGATAAATATTGGTCCAGACACCAGAGTTAACTCTGCTTTTCTTTGAAATAGTGCCACGGGATCTTTTACGTCCACCTCAGAGAGCAGATGCGGTTTAACGTCTCATCTGAAAGACGGCCCCTCCGACAGTGCAGCGCTCCTTCAGTACTGCACTGGAGTGTCAGCCTAGATTATTGTGCCTAAGTTCCTGGAGTGGGACTCGGGCAAAGTACTGGAGAAGTCACAGTGCCAGTTGAATCAGACACTGAGTCAGCACCTTCAGGTGAGGAGAGAAAGAAAAGGAGGAGCTCTAACTATAATCTGGGCAGTGGACAGAATTTAGTTCCGTGTGTTTGAGGCATCAATGTCCCTGTTTGCAGTTCTACCCTTACACCTGCACTAGACTGGGAATATTTTTTGAGTACGAAGACTGCCAAAAGTGTGTGCTTGAGCCAGGAGCTCAGGGTTTTTTTAAATCCCTAAACTGATTGTCACGTACCCTTCATTTATTCTGTTTGATACGTTGTTTACTGTTGTATCTTGTAATAAGTGTTTGTATGTTTCAAAAATATTAATTGTTTAGAGATGAGGGTGAGAGTTGGAAAGCCTGTATATGTTTAAAAATACCAATCGTTTATTGATGAAGGTGAGAGTTGGAAAGTCCATTGTATAGATCAGTGATCTGCTATAGGGTCTTCGCCTGGACACTTAACTGATTTGGACGGAGGCTTGTGGATATTGTTCCATTGTTGTCTGTCCCTGAGGCTGTAAAGGTAGCAGGTTTAATGAACGACCAAAAAAACCAAGTAGATGGTTTTCCCTGCAGGCAAACCACCCACTGCAAAACGCGTGCTGCCCATTAGAACCTCTCCAGGGTTAAAATGGTTGCACTCTTCTGACCCCTACCCAAAAAGAAAGCTTTGACTTTATTAATGCAATGCCTGCTGAACCCCTACAAGAGCTGTAACTGGTTTTATTTCTGTGTACTTTTAACAGTAAAGCAGTGGAATTTAAACAAACACAAACATAATTACTTTGGAGTGGAAATGATTTAAATGCTTTCTGTGATATGGCAATACTTGGTAAGATGGATCACTTGGTTCCAGCATCTGACCAAATGAGATTCCCCACTTGTTTCAGTGTGAGGAAGACCTTCTTTAATGAAGATCTGCATCAAATCCAAAAGTCTTCTATAGGCATATAAATAGTAAACGGGTAGTAAGAGGAGGGATGGGGCTGATTAGAGACCAAAAAAGAGACCTACGCATGGAGGCAGAGAGCATGGCTGAGGTACTAAATGAGTACTTTGCATCTGTCTTTATCAAGGAAGCAGATGCTGCCAAAGTCATAGTGAAAGAGGAGGTAGTTGAGATACTGGATGGGATAAAAATTGATAGAGGTGGTACTGGAAAGGCTAGCTGTACTTAAATTAGATAAGTCACCTGGACCAGATGGGATGCATCCTAGGATGCTGAGGGAAGTAAAGGTGGAAATTGCGAAGGTACTGGCCATAATCTTCCAATCGTCCTTAGATACGGGGGTGGGGCCAGAGGACTGGAGAATTGCAAATGTTAAACCCTTGTTCAAAAAAAGGTGCAAGGTTAAACCCAGCAACTACAGGCCAGTCAGTTTAACCTCGGTGGTGGGGAAGCTTTTGGAAACGATAATCCGGGACAGAATTAACAACCACTTGGACAAGTGTGGATTAATTAAGGAAAGCAGCACGGATTTGTTAAAGGCAAATCGTGTTTAACTAATTTATTTTCTTGATGAGGTAACAGTGAGGGTTGATGAGGGCAATGCAGTTGATGTGGTGTGCATGGACTTCCAAAGGTGTTTGATAAAGTGCCACATCGTTATAGGAGATTCAGTAGTTAGGGGGACAGACATGTGTTTCTGTAACCATCACCGTGAGTCCCGCGTGGTGTGTTGCCTCCCTGGTGCCAGGGTAAAGGACATCACGGAGAGGGTGCAGAATATTCTGCAGGGAGAAGGGAGTGAGCCAGAAGTTGTGGTACACGTCGGTACCAACGACATAGAGAGGGCAGGTATTGAGGTCCTACAGTCAGACTCTCAGGAGCTAGGGAGGAAGTTAAAAAGTTAGACCTCAAAGGTAGTAATCTCTGGATTACCCCCAGTGTCACACGCCAGCAAGAGTAGAAATAGGAAGATGGGGAGGATCAATGCGTGGCTTGAGGCATGGTGCAGATGGGACCGCTTCAGATTCTTGGGGCATTGGGACCAGTTCTGGGGCAGGAGGCACCTATTCAAAAGGGACTGGGACCAATGCCCTCGTGGGGAGGTTCACTAGTGTGGTTGGGGAGGGTTTAAACTAAATTGGCAGGGGGGGGTGGGCAGCAGCATATAGAAGTGGAAAAGGTGCATAAAGGAGAGCGTGTTGCATAGTCCTAGAGAAGGAAGCAGACAGACAAAGAAAGAAAGAGACTTGCATTTATATAGCGCCTTTCACGACCACCGGACGTCTCAAAGCGCTTTACAGCCAATGAAGTACTGTTGTAATGTGGGAAATGCGGCAGACAATTTGCGCACAGCAAGGTTTCACAAACAGCAATGTGATCATGACCAGATAATATTTTTGTTATTTTGGTTGTGGGATAAATATTGGCCAGGACACCAGGGATAACTCCCCTGCTCTTCTTCGAAATAGTGCCATGAGATCTTTTACGTCCACCTCAGAGAGCAGACGGGGCCTCGGTTTAACGTCTCATCCGAAAGACGGCACCTCCGCCAGTGCAGCACTCCCTCGGTACTGCACTGGAGTGTCCGCCTAGCTCAATGTGCTCAAGTCCCTGGAGTGGCACTTGAACCCACAACCTTCTGACTCTGAGGCAAGTGTGCTACCCACTGAGCCACAGCTGACTACGAGGAATACAAAGACAGGTTTGGAATGCATCTATGTAAACCCACAAAGTGTGGTGAATAAGGTTGGTGAGCTACAAGCACAATTAGCCGTGTGGGAATATGATGATGTGGCAATAATGGAAACGTGGCTTAAAAATGGTGACGACTGGGTGCTTAATATTTACGGATGCAAGGTGTTCAGAAAAGATAGGGAAGGAAAAAAGGGAGGCGGGGTGGCAGTACTGATTAGAGAATACATTGTAGTGTAGGAAAGAGAGGATGTCCTGGAGGGGGCAAGGACAGAATCCATTTGGTTCGGGTTGAGAAGCAAAAAGGGTATGATCACGCTATTGGGGGTATTCTATGGGCCTCCAAATAGTGAGAGAGAGAGAGGAGCAAATCTGCAGGGAAATCAGAGATGTGCAAGAACTATAGAGTGGTGATATTGGGGGACTTTAATTACCCAAATATCAATTGGGATAATGTTAGAGTAAAGAGAAAGGAGGGGGAGGAATTTCTGAAATGTGTTCAGGAGAACTTCCTTGACCAGTATGTTCTTGGCCCAACTAGGAAGGAGGTATTGCTGGATCTGGTGCTGGGGAAGGAGGTGGGCCAAGTGTCTATGGGAGAACACTTGGGTAAGAGTGATCATCGTATCATAAGGTTTAGATTAGTAATGGAGAAGAGCAAGGAACAATCTAAAGTAGAACTTCAAAATTGGAAGAGGGCTAACTTCAATGGGATGAGAGGGGATCTAGTCAGGTAAAATGGAACCAAAGATTGACAAGAAAAACTGTAAAGGAACAATGGGTGATCTTTAAGGAGGAGATGTTTCAGGTACAGGCTAGGTACATTCCAACAAGCGGGAAAGGTAGGGGAACCAAAGCCAGGGCTCCTTGGATGATGAGGGAGGTAGAGAATATGATGAAACAAAAAAAGAGGGTGTATGATACATGTCAGGTGAATTCTTCAAGTGAGAACCAGGCCAAATACAGTAAGTTGAGAGGGATAGTGAAGATGAAAATAAGACTGGCAAAGAGAGAATATGAGAATAGAATGGCAGTTAACATAAAAGGGGAACCCAAAAATCTTCTACTGGCATGTAAATAGTAAGAGGCGGGTGGGGCCTATTAGGGACAAAGAAGGTGATATATGCTTAGAGGCGCAGGGCAAGGCTAGAATACTTAATGGGCCAAAAATTCATCCCGCGACGCGAGAGTACGCAGTGCGTACTCTCGCGTAATCTCTCTCCAATTGCCGGTTTTCTGCATGCCCTGCGCATGCGCTGAAAACCGGCACTTGGTCTTTTGAAAAGGGGGCGGTTCCTCGGTGCATCGCGTGCACGCTACAGGCTGCGCGCACGCTGTGCACTTCATGCTTTGGACGCGCAGGTAAGTACGGAAGATTTTAGAAATGGAAAAAGGAGGAGTAAGACCCACTTTTAACAAGGTAAGTAGTGAATTAAGTATTTTTTTGAATTTTTTTTAACAGGTATATCTTTTTTAGAGACTTTAAAGACAGGTAAGCTTATTTTTATAACTTTTTAAAAGATTTTAAATTTTTTCAAAAATTTAATTTTTTATCTAAAATGGTTAATTTATTTAACTATACTTATTTTATTAATGTGATGGGTTTTTTTTAAAATTTAATTGAGGTTTAGCTGTTATTTTGGGGGGGTGTAAGATTCATAGATTTCACAGCACGTATGTGAAACTTATGAATGGAAGATGGTGTGCTGCCATTGGCTCTAACTGAGTCACGTGATCCCACAGCTCGCACGAATTCACTGCGCCGGTGGGATACGCAAGCACTGCCCAGCTGATGTCTGGAACATCAAGTTCGTGCGAGCTGGATCTGAAAAAGCACAGGCGGAGTGAGAGATCGCGGGGAAGCCTTACCCCCGCGGGAACAGAGCGAGATCAATTTCTGGGCCAATGAGTACTTTGTATCGGTGTTTACTAAGGAAGAGGATGCTGACAAAATATCAGTAGAAGCGGAGATGGTAGAGGTAATGGATGGGGTGAAAATTGATAGGCAGGATGTACTGGAAAGGCTGGATATGCTTAGAGTGGATAAGTCACCTTGTCTGGATGGCTTGCATCCTAGGTTGCTAAGGGAAGTGGGGGTGGAGATAACGGAAGGGCTTGCCATAATCTTGCAATCTTCCCTAGATACGGGAGAGGTGTCGGAGGATTGGAAAGTGGCAAATATGACACCCTTGTTCAAGAAAGGGTGCAAGGACAATTCTAATAACTACAGGCCGGGAAGTTTAACATCAGTGGTGGGTAAGGTTTTAGAAACAATAATCAGGGAAAAATTAACAGACACTTGGAGAGGTGTAAGTTAATTAAGGAGAGCCAGCACGGATTTGTAACAGGCAGATCGTGTTTGACTAATTGAATTTTTTGATGAAGTAACAGAGAAGGTTGATGAAGGGAATGCAGTGGATGTTGTCTATATGGATTTTAAGAAAGCGTTTGACAAATTACCACATAAAAGGCTGGTTAACAAAATTGAGGCTCATGGAATAGGAGGGTCACTGTCAGCTTGGATAAGAAATTGGCTTAAGGACAGAAAACAGTGAGTCGTGGTAAATGATTATTTTTCAGACTGGAGGATGGTAGATAGTGGTGTTCCCCAAGGGTCAGTGCTAGGACCACTGCTTTTTTTGATGTATATAAATGACTTGGAGATTGGAATACAGAGTAAAATTTCAAAATTTGCTGATGATACCAAACTTGGAGGTGTGGCAAACAGTGAGGAGGATACCAATTGACTGCAACAGGACATAGATAGGCTAGCAGAATGGGCAGACAAGTGGCAAATGGAATTTAAAACAGAGAAGTGTGAGGTGATGCATTTTGGCAGAAGGGATAGGGAGAGGCAATACAGACTTAATGGCACAGTTCTAAAGAGTGTGTAGGGACAGAGCAACCTGGGGGTTCATGTGCATAGATCTTTTGAAGGTGGCAGGACATATTGAGAGAGTAGTTAGCAAAGCATCTGGGATCTTGGGCTTCATAAATAAAGGTATTGAGTACAAAAGCAGGGAAGTTACGCTGAACCTTTATAAAGCTCTGGTTAGGCCACAACTAGAGTATTGCGTCCAGTTCTGGTCACCACACTTTAGGAAGGATGTGAAGGTCCTTGAGAGGGTGCAGAGGAGATTTACCAGAATGGTTCCAGGGATGAGGGATTTTAGCTACAAGGTTAGGTTGGAGAAGCTGGGGTTCTCCTTGGAGCAAAGGATGTTGAGAGGAGATTTGGTAGAGGTGTACAAGATTATGACAGGTTTGGATAAGGTAGACAAAGGCTGTTCCCATTAGCTGATGGTACAAGGACTAGGGGACACAGGTTTAAGGTTTTGGGCAAGAGATACAGGGGGGATGTGAGGAAGAACTTTTTCACGCAGCGAGTGGTAATGACCTGGAACTCGCTGCTGACAAGGCTGGTGGAAGCGGAGACGATCAATTATTTCAAAAGGAAATTAGATAGGCACTTGAGGGAAATAAACTCGCAGGGCTATGGGGATAGAGCGGGGGAATGGGACTGACTGGATTGCTCTACAGAGAGCCGGCATGGACTCGATGGACCGAATGGCCTCCTTCTGTGCCGTAGTGACTCTATGACTCTAATAGGCTCGCCAGCAAAGTTGAAGCCCATGGAATAAAAGGGACAGTGGCAGCATGGATACGATATTGGCTAAGTGACAGGAAGAGAGAGTAGTGGTGAAGGGTTGTTTTTCAGACTGGAGGAAGGTATACAGTGGTCTTCCCCAGGGGATGGTACTAGGATCACTGCTTTTCTTGATACATATTAATGACTTGGACTTGGGTGTACAGGGTGTAATTTTAAAATTTGCAGATGACACAATACTTGTTAGTGAGGAGGATAGTGATAGATTTCAAGAGGACATAGATAGGCTGGTAGAATGGGCGGACACGTGGCGATGAAATTTAACTGGAGAAGCTGGGGATGTTCTCCTTAGAGCAGAGAAGGTTGCGAGGGGATTTGATAGAGGTGTTCAAAATCATGAGGGGTCTAGACAGAGTAGATGGAGAGAAATTGCTCCCATTGGCGGAAGGGTCGAGAACCAGAGGACGCAGATTTAAGGTGATTGGCAGAAAAACCAAAGGCAACATGAGGAAAAACTTTTTTATGCAGTGAGTGGTTATGATCTGGAATGCACTGTCTGACAGGGTGGTGGAGACAGATTCAATTATGGCTTTCAAAAGGGAGTTGGATAAGTCCCTGAAGGAAAAAAATTTGCAGGGCTATGGGGAAAGGGTGGGGGAGTGGGACTAGCTGAAGTTCTCTTGCAGAGAGCTGGCGAGGGCTTGACGGGCCGAATGGTCTCCATCTGTGCTGTAACCAGTCTATGATTCTAAATTTGTTTAACCCTATTTAGCCAAGATCAAGAATTGTCTGTTGATCCAGGAGGAAGTTTGTTATTGGCTACTTGAGTAAGATTCTGTTGTTATAGGTTTACCAGCTCATTATTTTAATAAGATTACCGATGTGGATTTTAAAATCAGGTGTTTGAGCAGTAAAAACACAGGTTGAATTAGAACTCTTTAAGCTCCAATGGTTCGGCCCATACCTGCATTGTTTGTAGTGGGACAATGCCACCTTTGACCCTCTACATTGTTAGCATGGGAGGTGGTGAAAGTGCTAAATTGGCCTCCGAATCTCTGGACTTGGAGCAAGGAAAATAAGTCAGCCATGATTCCCAGTCCTGCAAATGATGCAGTAACCCCTGCTGGCATGTACAGCTGTGTGGATGTCCAGTGAGGGCAGGATCAGGCTTGGCTCTGCTGTCCAAGTTAAAACAGCATGCCGACACTTGCTGTCTTGGCTCCTGTGCAGAATGGTCACTAATAGTGCCAGAAATATGGTGGCAGCATTACCACCTGGTGAGTTGCCACCTTCAGAATAGCAGCAACTTTTGGGAGAGAGCATGAGAAACCCGAGCAGATTTCAGTGCTTTCCCTCTCGCACTCATAATGGTGCCAGTGCAGAGGCGTGCATGAGGTAAATAGCATGGAAGGAAATCGCAGAAATTCTGTAGCGAGGTATAATGTAGGAGCCTCGGTTATGAATTAATTTTGTTTTTCTTGGGTTACCAGCCCTGGATTAATTGTAAATAGCTTCGTAATCGAAGCAACGACACGAAAGGGAACCGAAAGTGTTGGAGCTAAGAGGTGTTTTTATTCCGGTGTATGCTAGCCTGCGTTACAGAACCAGCTTATGTATTGGAATGGTCTCAATGCTGCTTTCATTCCTGTATAAACTTGGTTGTGTAAATGGAGGTTTTTGTTCTCTGGTTGTGCCCCTGTACAGCAATGGTTTCATGTTTTATTCTGTAGGCCAGGAGTTAAAAAAGCAATCTGCGCTTATCTGGATGGCGGGGGAGAGGCCTATGTTATCAACACCGTGTAAACAGCTAGAGAAAGCTTTTACTTAAGTGAGATCGAGTGATGAGAGGCACTAAGTGCACCTGTTGGGATGGATAAGGACAGTTTCTGTGGAAAGCAAAAAGCTTCATTGGAAGTATATGCAGCCCTCTGGGGCTCAACACCGGAGTACCCTGGGCTTTTTATTCCTTTTGAGTTTGTTACCGCCATTAAAGAAAGACTTACACTTATATAGCGCCTTTCACGACCACCGGACGTCTCAAAGCGCTTTACAGCCAATGAAGTGCTTTTGGAGTGTAGTCACTGTTGTAATGTAATTAGAAAAGAAATTGGGAGTGAAACGATAGATAATTATTTGACTTGGATACCAAAGGAGGAAGAGACTGATGAAGTTGTGCTGAAAGAGTGGGGAAGGGAGGTAGAAGGATTTATAGTGTGTTCCTGTGCAATACTTCAGCTGCAGCAGGTCAGAACCTGAATGCATTGACAATAAATCTGGGTGGAGCCATGCACGCAAGTTTATCCCTGGGCACCGGATTCAGAAAGTTGTTTCAGCGAAAGAACATCTGCTCCCAGAGGCTTTGTGGTATTTAGCAAAAGATACTAGCTCCCTTGTCTAATCGTTTTTACATTGAATACTTTACTCCCCTGCCCGATCTTGAGTTTGACAGCAAATGAGAAGGCCTGGTTTAAACCAAGCTTGAACAGCAAGTTGATCTAAACTGTCGCTGACCTACAAGTCTGGCAATGCCTCGCTTTTCTCATCCTTGTTTTCAAATCCCTCCATAGCCTCGCCCCTCCAGCCCAGCAATCCTCTGAGATCTCTGCGCTCCTCCAATTCTGGCCTCTTGCGCATCCCTGAGTTTCATCGCTCCACCATTGCTGGCCGTGTCTTCAGCTGCCCAGGCCCTAAACTCTGGAATTCCCTCCTTAAACCTCTGCGCCTCTCTACCTCTCCTTTTAGATGCTCCTTAAAACCTACCTCTTTTGACTAAGCCTTTGATCGTTGGTACCGATACAGACCACGACCTCTGGCTGTCCACCCTCCCGCCTCAGAATGAGTCTGGCCAGTGAGTGGCTGAGCTGCACAAACCAGGAAGCTGGTTCGATCACTCGTCCATTTCCAGTCAGCAGATCTAAGCCAGGGATGCGGTAAGGGCACCACAAATGGGTGCAGTGATCCTGTGTTCGAGGGGAAATCGGGGACATCATCTCTGCTCGTGATTGCTATTCAGTGACCCCCTGCCCGAAGTGGACCTTTGGTGATGTAGAGGTTATAAAGGTACCGATAGCCCCACTCTTTCTCCATCCCCCGATGAGCAAATAGCTCACTGACACTCTTAACCCTCACATGTGAAGTGTGGTCTCCCGGGGGAGATAGAGGAGGGCAACTAACGCCCATGAATCCAAACAAGAAGTTGATGCTTCCAGGAGATGAGACTGAAAATTGGTGGAATTAAAAAGTGAGTTCAGATTTATGTGATGTGAAGTGAGTTGTTCTCTTGTGTAAACCAATATATTAATGACCCACATCAGACTGTAATCTGCCCTAAATCATGGAAACAGTAGCATAGTAAACCCAAACCGTAGCATTTAAATTGAATTGTAATCCCCCTGGTAAACATAGTCAATCCAGGTATATCACGCCTCAGTGCATCTCTCAGGAATATGATGCCATAAAGGCTAGGAGTTTAATATGATTATTGCATTAGTGAAAGAGACTCATAAGTCTCCGACAAAAGGAATAACATTGTATTTGGTTTCCCCAATGAATCCTTGAGTTTAACGATTGAGTTGCTGAGGCATATAGAGCAGGAAGGCCCCATGTTTGATCCTTGGTTCATCCTAAATTAGTTGACAATAGCCGGAATGACGGTTGTTCTGGGCGCTATATGTTGGCCTCTGGGAAGGAAAAAAAAAATAGCCTGGGTTGTTGCTGCTCTGACCAGTGCCTCCTGCTGGATAATGCACTGTGGTGCCTCCCTGGGGCAAATAGCCAGCTGTATCACGCATGAAGATTGACCGCTTGGCCACAGTAATGGAATGTGGTTGGGATGCTCAGGGACAATAGCGGTAGCAGTAAAGGAAGCTACGAATTCCAACAACCAAAGTAGCACAAGGGGACCCGCCAACAAGGAAAAGAAAAGTGAAAATTATATAATAAAAGAATGAGCTAAGCAAGCCAGAAAGTCAGCTTGGCTGCCAGTTTAATCCAAATTTGGCAGTTAAATGCTATGACATTTTTAAGATCTCATTTGTCAATTTGACCCTAAAATGCTTTCCTCCCAGCACATGGAACAGAAACGGGTAGCTCTTCTGATGATGGTTCAGTGGGTAAAGTCCCCACCTGGTGTGGTCTGAGCCATAAGAAAGAGAGAAGAACCTGCATTTCTATAGCGCCTTTCGCGACCTCAGGACGTCCCAAAGCGCTTCACAGCCAATGAAGTACTTTTGAAGTGTAGTCACTGTTGTAATGTAGGAAACGCGGCAGCCAATTTGCACACAGCAAGCTCCCACAAACAGCAATGTGATAATGACCAGATAATCTGTTTTAGTGATGTCGGTTGAAGGATTTTTACTATCGGCCAGGGCACCGGGGATAGCTCGCCTGCTCTTTAAAATAATTGAGAGGTCGCACAACACCAGGTTATAGTCCAACAGTTTTATTTGAAATCACAAGCTTTCGGAGCTATCGATTGCTCCTTCCTCAGGTGAAGTAAATTAGATACAGAATCGCCAAAGCATATATAGATAGAGAACAAAGCATGTGTACCTTACAATTGCAGACCACTGCACAGGTCTGCAATTGTAAGGTACACATGCTTTGTTCTCTATCTATATATGCTTTGGCGATTCTGTATCTAATTTACTTCACCTGAGGAAGGAGCAATCGATAGCTCCGAAAGCTTGTGATTTCAAATAAAACTGTTGGACTATAACCTGGTGTTGTGCGACCTCTCAATTTTGTCCACCCCAGTCCAACACCGGCATCTCCGCATCATGACCACTTTAAAATAATGCCATGGGATCTTTTATGTCCACTTGAGAGGGCAGACGGGACTTCAGTTTAAAGTCTCTTCTGAAAGATGGCTCTGACGGTGCAGCACTCCCTCAGGACAGTAAATACACACCTGGATGGTCCCAGGTTGAATTCTTAGTCTGTGCAGATAGCTAATCTCAGTGGTGAGAGTGCTCCAATTGTTTTTTTGTGCTCCTGAACTAGGGAACTTGAGAAATAGCAGCCAGGGCTCCCTCTTTATTTAGTGATCCGCCCTGCTAAAAAGTGTGTCCATTTTTCCTATTTAAAAGCCGGTAAGTTTAGAAGATTAAGGGATGATCTAATTGAAGTGTTTAAGATAATTAAAGGATTTGATAGGGTAAATAAAAACGATTTCCTCTGGTGGGGGAGTCCAGAAGGTAGGTGCATAACCTACAAATTAGAGCTAGGCCATTCAAGGCTGATGTTAGGAAGCATTTCTTTAGACAAAGGGTAGTGGAAATCTGGAACTCTCTCCCCCAAAAAACTGTTGAAACATAGAAACATAGAATCTAGGAGCAGGAGTAGGCCATTCAGCCCGTCGAGCCTGCTCCACCATTCAATACGATCATGGCTGATCATCCAAATCCAGTACCCTGTCCCTGCTTTAATCCCCACAGTACACATATCCCACCCTACCCCCGTAACCCCACGTATTTAATTCCCCCTAACATATCCCATCCTATCCCCACAACCCCACATATTTAATCCCCCCCTAACACTAAGGGTCAATTTATCATAGCCAAATCAACCTAACCCGCACATTTTTGGACTGTGGGAGGAAACCGGAGCACCCGGAGGAAACCCACGCAGACACGGGGAGAATGTGCAAACTCCACACAGACAGTCACCCGAGGTCAGATTCGAACCCGGGTCCCTGGCGCTGTGAGGCACCAGTGCTAACCACTATGCCACCATGTTGAGGCTAGGTCAATTGAAAATTTCAAAACTGAGATTTCTTCTTCTTCTTAGGCAGTCCCTCGGAACCGAGGATGATTTGCTTCCACGCTAAAAATGAGTTCTCCGGTGACTGATGAGTCCAATGCGGGACCTACAGTCTCTGTCACAGGTGGGGCAGACGGTGGTTGAAGGGGCGGGTGGGTGAGGTTCTTGGGTTGACGTGCGCTCCTTCCGCTGTTTGTGCTTGGCTTCCGCTTGCTCCCGGAGAAGAGATTCGAGGTGTTCGGTGCCTTCCCGGATGCATCACCTCCACTTTGTGCGGTCTTGGGCCAGGGATTCCCAGGTGTCGGTGGGGATGTTGCACTTTTTCAAGGAGGCTTTGAGAGTGTCCTTGAAGCGTTTCCTCTGCCCACCTGGGGCTTTCTTGCCGTATCGGAGCTCCGAGTAGAGCGCTTGCTTTGGAAGCCTCGTATCAGGCATGCGGACGATGTGGCCCGTCCATCGGAGCTGATCGAGCGTGGTCAAAGCTTTGATGCTGGGGATGTTGACCTGAGCGGGAATACTGACGTTGGTGCGCCTATCCTGCCAATGGATTTGCAGGATCTTGCAGAGGCAGCGTTGGCGGTACCTCTCCAGTGCTTTGAAGTGCCTGCTGTACATGAT
Source organism: Squalus acanthias (assembly GCA_030390025.1). Taxonomy (NCBI): domain Eukaryota; kingdom Metazoa; phylum Chordata; class Chondrichthyes; order Squaliformes; family Squalidae; genus Squalus; species Squalus acanthias. Next base: position 184,737,495 of record CM059427.1, on the reverse strand, counting down.
CCATGTCTCTGAAGCATACAGGAGGGCGGGTATCACTACTGCTCTGTAGACCATGAGCTTGGTGCTGGGCTTGAGGTCCTGGTCTTCAAACACTCTCTTCCTCAGGTGACCGAAGGTTGCATTGGCACACTGAAGGCGATGCTGGACTTTGTCATTGACGTCTGCCCTTGTTGACAGTAGGCTCCCGAGGTATGGAAAGTGGTCCACGTTGCCCAAGGCCTTGTCGTGGATTTTGATAATCGGGGGGCAGCACTGTGTGGCGGAGGCAGGTTGGTAGAGGAGCTTTGTCTTATGGATGTTTAGTGTAAGGCCCATGCTCTCGTATGCTTCGGTGACGATGTTGACGATGGTTTGGAGTTCTACCTCCGAGTGTGCGCAGACGCAAGCGTCGTCTGCATACTGTAATTCGACGACAGAGGATGGGACAACCTTGGATCTGGACTGGAGGCGACGGAGGTTGAACAGTTTTCCATTTGTTCTGTAGATTAGCTCCACTGAGATTTATAGGCCAGGGTACTAAGCGATATGGAACCAAAGCGGGTAAATGGGGTTACGGATCAGTCATGATTTAATTGAATGGTGGAACAAGCTCAAGGGGCTGAATGATCATCTCCTGTTCACATGCTCCTATCGACACTCACTGTCCAGGGTCACATATGAACAATGGCCAGATGGATGTGGAGCCATATGTGAGCACAAGTCACCAGCTTTAGGAGAGGAGGGGAGAAATGGGAAGGAAATTTTAATGCTATCAAAAGCCTGAAATGAAAACAGGAAATGTTGGAAATATACGGCAGGTCCTTCAGCATCTGAAAAGAGAAAGGACAGTTTAATGTTTCAGGTGGAGAAACATTCCTCGGAACCGGGTCGTTAAAACTACCACATTTTTGGGGTGGGGGGAAACACAGCACCAGTGACCATTCACTACACATCGAGCACAGACTGGCCGCTGTGCAGGGGAGGCTTAAAGACAGACAGACATTTTTGTCGAAGTGTTTAAGGAGGTGAACAGGCTCTAGCCCCAGGTGCATATGGATGGCGTGGCCGGGTGGTTTTAAAGAAGCCTAGTGTTCCCAGGGCCCAGTTCACCTGCTCGTTAAGCAATTTGTCTGCTTTCTTTCCTTTTCAGAAATTTGCTTGGCTGAGTGTAAGGTGATAGTTGGCACCTCTTCAGGGAAATGGTGGAAACCCACAGGAATTTCAGAGACAACAGGGAGGATAATGGAAGGGGAAGGAGAATTTTGTGAATGAATGAAATCTTTATTGTAGGTTTGTGTTCTGGAAGTGCTGACATATGAAAGTCCAGGGTTAACCCTTTAAATGGCATAAACAGAGCGCACAATGGAGAATGGAGGGGCATGCAATTTATCCCATTGAGTGAGAAAGGCCACATCATCTCTGAGCAGGATGTACCTGCGTTTACAAATCTACCGCCGGTCTATCAAGATCAGATTTAACAGTGTGAATAGTGAGAGCTAGGACATAGGCACGAGATTCTTGCAATCCATCTTAAAATACCAATATAAAAGCAACTTGAAAATAAAAGAGGGAGAACAGATCATGCAATAAGAACATTAAAAATATTCAATATCAAAGTACAGGAAACTCTCGTTTAAGCGGCACCTAAATATCCGGAATTCTCTAATAACCGGCAAAATTCATACTCCGAAAACAACACCTCAATAACCAGAAATGTTGCCGAGTCCGAGTCTCCCGCGGTGGCCGAGTTAGTCAGTGGGGGTAGTTCTCCAAACTACCACTACTCAGCTTTTTGGTGCTGTTGAAAGTCTCTTCCGATCCGAACACCTCAATAACCGGAAATGTTGCCGAGTCCGAGTCCATTTAACACAACATTCTGGAGGTGAGTATCCAATTAGACTGCACATTTCTTGATGTTTTTTATTTTGTTTGTTAAAAATAGCCTCGGTAGATATACCTCTCCGTTATCCGGAATTTTTAATCAACCGGCACCATCCCGATCCCGTCGGTGCCGGATACGGAAGAGTTTCCTGTAGCTTAAGATTAACAGTCATTAACCTGAAATATCCAACTCATGTTATAATAACCCTGAAATTGGAAAACAAATTAATGCAATGCAAACTCTTCGGGCAGACGTTGCTTTTTATTTTTTAATTTTTTATTTCCTAGCACATGTGGCAGAAAGCAAATTGATGGAGTCAAGGAGCTAGTTTCTGTGTGTATTTGATGGAAAGCAAAAACTGAGCTCGGATATTTACCAGCTGGGCAGAAAGGTGGGGTGGGGGGAGGGGAAGTAAATCTGCCTCTCACCACTCTGATAGAATTTTGGATCATCATCACGCGGCCTCACTTCAAATGCAGCCACTGTTCTGTATTTTCTCGTCTTCCCCATAACTTCCAGTTTTCTCCTCCTCCTTGAAGGCGCGGATTCCTGGGCTATGGTTCCATAGCTGCTGCTGCTTTCTGATATTTCATCCGAAAGTTCTTTCTTCGTGCGTGAAGAAAGACAATGAGGCCCAGCAGGCTGTTTGACTGGGTTGGCATCACAGACACGCTGAGTCCTGCCCTCAACCAATGCCCAAACACATGCATTTCCCAGCAGGGGTCATTGGATCGATATCAGGAGCACAAATCTGGGCTTATTGTTCACTATTTGTGATGGTGTTCTCATGATCTTGCTGCTTTCATCCTTCTTTTGGTGGTGGAGGTTGAAGGGGGCTGGGAGGTGCTGTCGAAGTAAGGTTGGCGAGTTGCAGCAGTGCCTCCTGCAGACAGTACATACTGCAGCAACAGCACACCAATGGCAGAGGGGATGGATATTGATTCCAGTGGCAGGATCGCCGATCAAGTCAACTGCTCTGTTCTGGGTGGTGTTGAGCTACTTGAGTACTTTTGCAGCAGCACTCGTCCAGGAAAGTGGCGAGTATTCCGTCACACTCCTGAATTGAGCCTTGTAGATGGTGGAGAGGCTTTGCGGGGTCAGGAAGCGCGCCACTCATCGAGGGCACCCAGCCTCTGCCCTGCTTTTATAGGTGTTGATATGGCTGGTCCAGTTACGCTTCTGGTCAGTTGTGACGGCAGGATGCTGTTGGGGGATGGGGGTGGAACTCAGTGATGGCGGCACTGTTGAAGATTGAGGGGCAGTGGTTGCTCTTTTCTTGTTGGCGATGGTCATTGCCTGACACTTACGAATGTTACTTGTCAGCCCGAGCCTGGATGTTGACCAGGTCCTGCTGTAGGCTGACATGAGCTGCTTCATTAGCAGAGGACTTGTTAACACTGTAGAATCATCAGCGAACAGCTCCACTGCTGACCTTATGATGGAGAGAATGAGAGAGCAGCTGACGATGATGGAGGCAAGAACGCTTCCTCGAGGAACTCCTGCAGCGATGTCCTGGGGCTACGATGTTGGACCTCTAACAACCACAATCATCTCCTTTTGTGTCAGGTATGACACTCCTCTTGAAACCCACTGACCTCACTGTTGCTGGGGCTCCTTGGTGCCACACTGAATCGAATGCTGCCTTGATGTTGAGGGCAGCTACTCTCACCCCTTCTCTATTATTGCCTCTGTAATATCAGAGATAGGTCTTGGGACAAAGGCCATCTGATTAAGATATAGTTAGAATCAGTCATGACATTTTATTTTTGGCATATGTTGACAATTTGCCATCCAGAGACTGATGGATTAATTGAACTGAGCTATATACCTCCATTAGCTCCTCGTTTATAGAATTTTGATTCCAATTTTCTGCCCTGCTCTCCTGCAGGTGCTGAATCATGCTATCTCACCTAATAGCAGCCTTTCAGGCTCTTGCCCAGAGGCCATTTTTCATGTGTGGGACCAGGCCATAAATGTTGGCTGTTCGACTATGGGAATCATCAAAACGGAGTAATCATTCCTGTGCTTACCCAATACATTATATTGTCAGCTGTGGCTCAGTGGTAGCACTCTCGCCTATGAGTCAGGAGGTTGTGGGTTCCAACTCAATTCAAATAAGCCCCACTCCAGAGACTCGAGCACATCGTCTAGGCTGACACTTCACTGCAGTACTGAGGGAGTGCTGCATAGCTGGAGGTGCCGTCTTGCGGATGAGACGTTAAGCCGAGGCCCCGTCTGTCCTCTCAGGTGGCGTAAAAGATCCCATGGCACTAATGCAAAAGCAAAATACTGCGGATGCTGGAAATCTGAAATAAAAACAGAAAATGCTGGAAATACTCAGCAGGTCAGGCAGCATCTGTGGAGAGGGAAACAGAGTCAATGTTTCAGGTCGATGACCCTTCAAGGGTCATCGACCTGAAACGTTAACTCTGTTTCTCTCTCCACAGATGCTGCCTGTCCTGCTGAGTATTTCCAGTATTTTCTGTTTTTATCCCATGGCACTATTTCGAAGAAGAGTAGGGGAGTTCTCCCGGTGTCCTGGCCAACATTTATCCCTCAACCAACACCTAAAACAAGTGATGTGGCCATTTATGTCAATGCTGTTTGTGTGAGCACGTTTCCTTACATTACGTGACTATACTTCAAAAGGACTTCCTTGGTTGTAAAGTGCTTTAGGACGTCCTGAGGTCATGAAAGGTGCTCTATAAATACAAATCTTCCTTTTCATACAAGCACACTATCCAGCAGGTGAGGAGTGGTGAGTACTGATTAATCATTACTGGCTTGCTGTCACTAATGTCACAGTAGGGCAGAATATTTCAGGCTATGGTTCATAGAGGTTATCCTCAAAATCTGCTGGATCCACATCAGCTCGCTGCTTATACAGTCGCTATTTTTAATTAAGGGCAGCGACGCAACAACGTTTAACCCTTTGAGTCAACCATTTGATATAGGAAACATTTTTCAGTCCATTACAGTCAACAGTAAGCGACCTTTCTTCATGTACATAGCAGAGACTCTGGACTGTAGGATACCACTTTACAATATGTACTCCGTGTTGAATTTCCCTGAAGTTAATTACAAATTTCTCAGTAGACCTGTAGTGGACGTCACAGACTCCTTTGATCTCTATCTCTTAGGCAGTCCCTCGGAATCGAGGATGACTTGCTTCCACATTAAAAATGAGTTCTCAGGTGACTGATGAGTCCAGTGCGGGACCTACAGTCTCTGTCACAGGTGGGGCAGACGGTGGTCGAAGGGGCGGGTGGGTCGGGTGCTTGGGTTGACGTGCGCTCCTTGCGCTGCCTGCGCTTGGCTTCCGCTTGCTCCCGACGAAGAGACTCGAGGTGTTCGGCGCCTTCCCGGATGCTACTCCTCCACTTTGTGCGGTTTTGGGCCAGGGATTCCCAGGTGTCGGTGGGGATGTTACACCTTTTCAAGGAGGCTTTGAGGGTGTTCTTGAAGCGTTTCCTCTGCCCACCTGGGGCTCTCTTGCCGTGTCGGAGCTCCGAGTAGAGCGCTTGTTTTGGGAGTCTCGTGTCGGGCATGCGGACAATGTGACCCGTCCATCGGAGTTAATCGAGCGTGGTCAAAGCTTCAATGCTGGGGATGTTGGCCTGAGCAAGAACACTGACGTTAGTGTGCCTATCCTGCCAATGGATTTGCAGGATCTTGCGGAGGCAGCGTTGGTGGTACCTCTCCAGTGCTTTGAGGTGCCTGCTGTACATGGTCCATGTCTCTGAGGCATACAGCAGGGCGGGTATCACTGCTGCTCTGTAGACCATGAGCTTAGTGCCGGGTTTGAGGTCCTGGTCATCAAACACTCTCTTCCTCAGACGACCGAAGGCTGCACTGGCACACTGAAGGCGGTGTTGGAGTTTGTCGTCGACGTCTGCCCTTGTTGACAGTAGGCTCCCGAGGTATGGAAAGTGGTCCACGTTGTCCAAGGCCTTGTCGTGGATTTTGATAATCGGGGGGCAGTACTGTGTGGCGGGGGCAGGTTGGTAGAGGACCTTTGTCTTGCGGATGTTTAGTGTAAGGCCCATGCTCTCATACGCTTCAGTGAAGGTGTTGACGATGGTTTGGAGTTCGACCTCCGAGTGAGCGCAGACGCAAGCGTCGTCTGCATACTGTAATTCGACGACAGAGGATGGGACGAACTTGGATCTGGACTGGAGGCGACGGAGGTTGAACTATTCCCGTTTGTTCTGTAAATTAGCTCCACTCCAGTGGGGAGCTTACTGAGGGTGAGATGGAGCATTGCAGCAAGGAAGATCGAGAAGAGCGTTGGTGTGATGACACAGCCTTGCTTGACCCCGGTTCGTATGTGAATTGGGTCTGTGGTGGAACCGTTGGTCAGGATCACGGCTTGCATGTCGTCATGAAGCAGGCGGAGATGGTGACAAACTTTTGAGGGCAGCCGAATTTGAGGAGGACATTCCATAATCCCTCACGGTTGACTGTGTCGAAGGCCTTTGTGAGATCAAAGAATACCATGTACAGTGGTTGGTGCTGTTCCCTGCATTTCTCTTATAATTGATGTGTGGTGTCCATTGTGGCCCTTAGTGGGCGGAATCCGCTTTGCGACTCTGGGAGGAGCTCTTCGGCCACTGGGAGAAGGCGATTGAGGAGGATTCTTGTGATGACTTTCCCTGTGGCAGACAGCAGGGAAACTCCTCTGTAATTATTGCAATCGGACTTGTCACCTTTCTTGAAGATGGTCACAATTACGGCATCTCTGAGATCCCCTGGCATGCTCTCCTCCTTCCAGATAAGAGAAATGAGTTCATGAATTCGCGCCAGTAGTGCTTCTCCGCCATGCTTTAGTGCCTCGGCGGGGATTCCATCTGATACCCTGGTGTGAGTATCAGAGGGTGTGGTGACAGCAGAGTGGCTCCCACTTTTCTGCAACACTAAACACAAGGGCCTTGGTAATAACGGAAGGGCGGGAAGGGTGCGAGAGAGCCCGGTAACGGGTGACAAACTCGGCAAGGCTGGGGATGTGGAGGCCCTGCCGATCTCAACAACAGGGCCTCATTTAAATAACTCTTCGCTGACTCCCGCTTGACTCCTGCCTAGATTGACTGTCTGGCTGGCAGGCGGGAGTAGATATTTAGCGTCAGGAGGCCGCAGCCCTGGACACGTGGGAATGGTCACCGGCAGTCAGTACAAGGAGGGCTTTGCAGGAGATTGGGGATTCCAGCGAGATCGGGGTGGGGGGGGAGGGCAGGAGGCCAGGACTCGAGGAGACCCAAGGACTCCTTGAGGAGCCTGGGGGGGATCACTCCTGCTCCTTCTGGCCCACAAGGAGTTCTAAAAGGAGCAGATCTTTAATACTTAACTTGGCCATTCTGTTCCTCCCGTCTCGGCTGGGCAGCTGGCAGAGTGGGACTCCCCCTGACGTTCAGTTAGTTTTATGTCATGGCACTGAGGATGTCATCGGGCGGCGACTGTTGAATATTAACTAGGCCCCCGCCTGCCTTTTGCGGGAGCCTTGTCGATGGCCTGATTTGGGTTTGTAAAAATTTAAACGGCCAGGAAGGCAGCGAGTTGGAGACGGGAGGCAGAATTTTTACATTTCAACCCTTCCTACGCACCGTTCCAGCTGGGCGGGTGGGGGTTGAAATCGGGACCATGGAGTCAGACCAGCGATTCCCCAGCACACTGGAAAATCAACCTCCCCTTCCCCAGGTGAACTGCACGTTCCTTACCGCGGTGTAAATGTAATCTTGAACCGTTCCTGACTCGTATTTCCTTCATAATATTAGAACGTACCTGGGGATAAAAGCTGACTTTGCAGTGAGGAGCTGTGAGCAGATTTGGGAGAGCTGGTGTTAATCGTCTCTCCTTACCTGCAAAAAACTCCAGTACGGTTCGCTCTCAGTGCAACTGCACCAACGGTGCACTGCTCCCACTTTACCTCACAAGCCTGGTAAAGAACTAATCTAGTGGAACTTTACCTGAAAACAGTCAGAATTACAAAATTAAATGTATTTAATGAAGATTGTCGTGTTTATATATATTATAAAATCTAACATAGCTGCGAGTGGTTTCAAGGTCAGAAGCTAATCTTGATGTTTCGAAAACACTCCAACTTTGCTTTTATGATTCATGTCATTTAAACCCCTAAATTAAATTGAACCCTTCCAATTCATTCTTTGCTGTCTGTTGTGTTAAATATAACCCGTAGTGGCTTCTGTAATACGTCATTGAGCACAGCACAGTGAAACCCCTGCTGCACTTCCTCTGAATAAAATGGAGCAATATAATTCCTCTGTATCTGGATTCTGCCCTCTGTTGGTGTGACTGACTCATTTAAACTAGTTTGAAACCTCATTCAGTTCTGTCATTCTAGGTTCAAACCATCTTGAACACTTTTTGAACATTTCAGGTTAACACAGAAATTGATTTATTCATCCGTCCCCCACTCCAAAGGTGTTAGAAGAAAGAAAGACTTGCATTCATACAGCACCTTTTATGACCTCAGGAAGTCCCAAAGCACTTTACAGCCAATGAAGTACTTCTGAAGTGTAGTCTCTGTTGTAATGTGGGAAACGCGGCAGCCAATTTGCGCACAGCAAGCTCCCACAAATAGCAATGTGATAATAACCAGATAATCTAATTTTCTTACGTTGATTGAGGGATAAATATTGTCCAGGATACCGGGGATAACTCCCCTGCTCTTGTTCAAAATAGTCTCATGGGATCTTTTACATCTACCTGAGAGAGCAGACGGGGCCTCGGTTTAACGTCTCATCTGAAAGATGACTCTTTGTTTCCAGGGATACCAGGTACCCTCCAGTAACTCACCAAAGTGGCCATTATATATACGTAAGCCTTGACAGCGAGTGCCAGCAAGCTCTTTAACCACAGGGAGACATTACAGCTGAGTCCAATCACATCCTCACTCGGTGCCAACAGGGATGGTTGGATTGTAATTCATGTTGGGAATCCTGGCAGGTCTTCCCTTCCTTAACTTGGGAATGCTGAGCTCAGTTGTAACATGCCGGTCGAGATCAGCTAACTCAGCATCTGAAAGCATATGGCTCCGCTACTTACTAATCAGACGGCATAGCAATTGGATTTTACGCACAGATCAGTGAACAGGATCTAATGGCAACAAGGAACAAAAAAGATGGGTCGATTGCTGCTCCATTACAGACATCCTTTCTCGCTCATTATAGACCAGTAATGTGCTGCGCTGTGCCAGTGCTGAGCTGCATCCGTTCTACGCTCTACCAATACTGCGCTGTGCTGTGCCAGTTCATTGCTGTATCAGTCCTGTGTTGTACTGGTACTGTAATATACTGTGCAAGTGCTGTACCATACAATGCAGTGTTGTACCAGTGCTGTAGCAGGGAGTGCTGTACTGCCCCAACAACAACAACAACAACTTGCATTTATATAGCACCTTTAACGTGGTAAAACGTCCCATTTATATTCTGTTCCCGTGCTGTACTTTACCAGTGCCATGCTGTGCCAGGCAACGTTCCCTTTAAGCTGCGCAGCCACGTGGCCGTGCAGCGCTCCAGGGAATCCTGTGCAGCCGGCTCTTCAATGCAAAAAGCGCGCATGTGCGATATTTTGAATGGGCTGCGCAGCCCCTTAAAGGGCTGCACGGCGGCAAAAAAAATGATGGAACATTGGTGCCAGTACTATTCTGTACCAGTGCTGTGTTGTACCAATACTGTTCTGTACCACTGCTGTTCTGTTCCAATGCTGTGTTGCACCAGTGCTATTGCATACAATGCTGTGCTGTACCAGTGCTGTGCTATATCAGTTCTATGCTATATCAGTACTGTATTGTAAAATGCTGTGCCGTGCATTTCTGTGCTCTACTGCTTCCATACGCTACATGACGTAGAGTCATCCAGACTCGAGTCGTCGTTGGCTTGTTCACAGATGTGATTTCCAGTTTTAAAAAAAGTAAAAAGCTTAACCATACAGACTGCAGCATTTGACACGTTGGACCCCCTGTGACCCCACCTCATTGTCTTAGCTGTATTTTGCTGTGTCTTTGATGTAATGCCTTCCTGACTGACCTGATTGTATCTCTGCCGAGGTGTGATGGAGGGCAGTCAGTAAGATTTACTGTAGTCGTCTGACATTGTACGCTACACATTGTTCTCTGTCTATATATGCTTTGCTGATTTGTATTCCTTCACTTCACCTGACGAAGGAGCAGCGCTCTGAAAGCTCGTGATTTCAAATAAAACTGTTGGACTATAACCTGGTGTTGTGCGACTTCTCATTTTTGTCCACCCCAGTCCAACACCGCATCATCGCTTCCATACTAGTACAGTTCTTATTTAAATTCAGGATAGTTTGTATTCACCTACAAAGGAAACATTGTACTGAAGGGGTTCACAATACAATACTGGAGCTTCCCAATGGCTCAGTTGGTAAATGCATGACCCACATCCTTTTTTACCTTGCAAGGCTGCCTCTGGCCACAAGGGGCAGTGTTGGGAGTAAACTGTGATGTAAATGGCCTGTGACAGTCCAATCAGAGGCACAACAGCATTCCTCGGATGGGGACTTTGTTCGGTATTTCTGACAACAAAGTGACACCAGCAGCGAAGGGACATTTCTGTAACATAAGCGGGGTAGAAACTGAGCAAAACCCAGGAACATCCCAACATCGAACTGAGTGAGCTTGGCTCAGCTGTGGCAGAAGGAGGGCCGCTCCTGGACAGTGGCAGACTGGCTCCCCAAAGGGGCTCGGGAGTTACTCTGTAAAATGGGGGGGGCTCCAATTCATGGGAAGGGGGTACCATCGCACCAAAAACCAGAAACCAGTGATCGCGTAAACTCATTTAATTTAGAGGCTATTACAATCATTAATGTTGCATAAACTTGCCATGTGTTCCCTTGAGTATAGCAGACTGAGGGGCTCTCTGACTGAGGATTCGATAGGGTAGATACAGAGAAACTATTTTTTCTCTGGTGGGGGAATCAAGAACGAGGGGAGATAATCTTAAAATTAGAGCTAGCCCATTTAGGAGGGAAATCAGGAAGCATTTTTTCACACAAAGAGCAGTAGAAATCTGGAATTCTCTCCCCCAAAAGGCTGTGGATGCTGGGACAATTGGAGCTTTCACGACTGAGATAGATACATTTTTGTTAGGTAAGGGGGCAAAGGCGGGTAAATGGAGTTGAGGTACAAATCAATCATGATCTAATTGAATGATGGAGCAGGCTCGAGGGGCTGAATGGCCGCCTCCTGTTCCTATGTTCCTCTGTTCCTATAAGGGAGAGACAAAGTTCCATCACCTCTGCCCGAGTTGAAATTGGATGTTTGCCTCAGAAATGAAAGTACTGTATTGCAATTGTACCATCCATTCCCCTGGAAGGAATTCATGAACTGGAACATACTGTATATGCTTGTGTAATGGTATTAGAACTGAAAGTACCAGGCTGACTGCTTTCAAACTAATAAAACAATAGTACATTGTATAGGGATGCAGATAGGCCACCTGTATGCAGGTACAACGCTATAGAGGCAAAGCAGACTTGCACATGAATTCAGTCCATTTAGCATCAGGATTGCTCACGTTATGAAGGGTAAAACTCCTAAAACTGTCATTAAACTAGTTCTTGGTAACGAGTATGTTCCTGAGGAGGATCCCATTGATCTTCTTTTCCGCGGGTGTCTTTGAGAAAAGGGAACATTGTCAGCAAGCAATTTCTTTGAGAAGATAGGGTAGTGAGCCTAAGCTTCGAAGAGAAGGAGAGGGAGCAGGTCCAAGCAGAAAATTCCCAGTCATAGACTTTCCGAAAACAAACCAACAGTGTAAAGTGCGTTCGCTGGATTGGGGCACCCCAAGACTGGCTTAGAAAGCTAGAATGCTCCAAATTCAGCTGTCAAGGGTGAAGGGGTGCTCGGGAACCATTAAAGGGGCACTTGGGAAATGTCTCAATGTTCTGCCTCTCCTCCTGGGGTAGCAAGGAGGAAATAAATATCAACACAGTTTTCTAATCACAATCAGTATTCAGTGCCTCCTGCTGAAAGGTTCATGGGGACAAATGTCAGGTCAGGACAATGTCAGGCTCAGATGCGATGCCCTCACAGTCGAATAGCATGCCGAAAAATCATGATGTAAGCTCACACATGAAGAATAATCATTAGGGCTGTGGGGAAAAAAAGAAACATGGGCGCTTTCAGGAAAAGAGGGGAGCAAATTTGAAGAGAATATTTAAAAAAGCAGTGGATCTCCCATGATATTGCCCATGGAAAGTCAGGACGGTGAATTTTCCTCAATGCATTCGTGCTGCTGTGGGTATTGGCGATGAAGCACCATCTAGTGGTAGAGGTGTGCAGTGCAAGGGTGGCTGTGTGACAGAAAGACTTGCATTTATATAGCGCCTTTCACGACCTCAGGATGTCCCAGACTTTTTACTACCAATGAAGAACTTTTGAAGTGTAGTCACTGTTGTAATGTAGGAAACAGGAGATAGTTTTATAATGGGAAAATCTTTGTGATGCGCCACCTAGAGGCACACAACAGAATGATGAAATCCAAATATAGAGTTCACAGCAAACATAGCAAATTTAATATATCAGAAATCACACTAAAGACTGCAGAAGCTACGAATTTATTGATCTTCGGAAGGAAGTGAAATTATTAGCAAGGCCCCCCCCCCCTCCAGAGAATTTGCAATGTCATAGGTTTCCAGTTCTGAGGAACTGTGCAGTCCTAGAGTTAAAAACAGGTTCTGATTTAATCCTCTGACAGCTTGCAGCTAAATCTTATCTAATTACAGTTGCACTTTCCACGATGTCCTCGATTTCTACATCTGTGCACTAACTCAGTAAAAATACTGAAAAATGCTCATAACTTATTTCCATTTTCCACTTTGAAGAGTTTCTGGGTTTGCAGGAAGGAAGGGTTTTATGTGCGGAGCACGGATGAGTTTACCAAATGTTGCTGGCTTTCTGTCAAACACCCACTGAAAGAGCATCCAGTGTGGGGGTCTGGCTCTGGAGAGCTCTCACGGTCGAAGAGATGTCAAACAGGAATTAGGCAGAGATCAAGGATGGCCATTTGGCCTCGGCTGTGGATGAATGGGAAAGAACAAAAAATGTGAAGGGAGGAAAAGAAACCTTAGATGACTGAATGCAACAAAAAATATATATATAAAAGTCAAAAAGGCAAGGTTAAAAAAAAACATGAAAATGTAGTACAGGCCACTCATATAGAAAGAAAAAAATAAAATATAGAGAAAATGGAATTATGAAAATGGGAACAAGACTTAAAACAACGTGACAAGGGTCCCTTTGATGCCACAACGGGTTTATCCAGTGAATAGCAGAGCTACAGAGACCAGGAAGGTCCCAAGTTCAATCTCAGCTCTGTGCAGAGTTAGCTGATTTTGGCAGAGACACTTCCATTGGCTGCAGCGCCCCTGGGTTAGGAAGGAGAAAACTGTCCAAGGTTCCTTCTCTTGATGGCTATCCAGTGACACCTGCTGGAAGCGTGTGCGCGCGTGTGCGTGCGTGTGTGCAAATGTCAGGTGAAGATATGATTGGGTTCGGATGTGACGACCCCTGTGGCTGAACAGCACGCCGCGCTCGCTGCCAAGGATTCCCACAGGAATAACGGTCACTCAGCGCGAGACACCAGAAGGGCAGCCGGCGCCGTGGAACTGTACCACAGCAAGGAGTCAAGGAGATGAAAGGAGAAAACTAATGCGGAATGAGAAAAAGGCTTTTTTTTCCCCAAATGACTGAAACAAATAGCAAAAGGAATAATGCAAGAAAAAAATAATAGAGAAAAAAGTGATTAGAACAGGAAAAAAAAGGTAGGAAAACAAACTATAACACACAGTCCCTCAGGGAATGCCAGTATACATTAATCCCTCCTGGGCTTTTCCCCTTGGATCTCCCTTCCTTCCTTCCTCAGTCTGTCTCTAATAGCTCCCTTGTTCCTGAAGGACAAAACTGGCCCTTTGTGACTACTCTTAGAGCAACATTAAAAACAGGAACAGGGAAATTGTAAACAGGCTGCTCCTGGCCTACAGGCCGAGGCGCGCACAACCTCTGCAGTGTGGTTTCTGCAGAGGAAAGAAACAGATCTTTGTTAGTTGGGGATTAGAGTGTGGGATTTCGGAGGCACTGCAAAAGGCATGAGGGGTGACTGAAGTAGAAGCTTTGTAAAAAGATACCTGCATTTTCTATCTGCCAACGGAAATCAGGCTTCCTATTTATACAATACATGTAATGTGATAACGCTTCTGTGAGAGACTGTCAGGGGAAGCAATGGAACAAACTCTCTCGCTGTCTCTCTGTTCAAACTTGTGCATAAATTAAATGCACAGCAACCTCCTTCTATTAGAAAAATGCTTTTAAAATGTCACAATATGGCATTAACCCTTTGAAGACTGCAGCACCATTTCTATATCCATTTTCCAATCACTATGATATAGCTGTGTTTTGACGTTTAAAAACGATGTTGATCAATTTAAAGTGTTGACACAAATTAGGCCTGCATGATGGGAGTGCAAGGCACAAAATTATTTAAATCTTTTGCTCAATTTTTTTCTTATGAATATAAAGGATGTCATTTTTTGCATCCAGTATCAACTTCAAACACTTCTAGGTAACATGTAGCAATGCACAATCCCCCTACTATGCCCCAGTGACGTGCCTGAGAACCTCCTACCATACCAATGGAACTAATTCTACTTTCTACGCATCTACTAATATAGCACTAACTAGTTCTAAATTGTGCTAAATACCTGTGCCTACAAAGAAGTGGGTCAAGACCAGTCAAACTCACTTCACAAAAGGATCACTATAGACAAAGACAACTTTCATCACATCAGCTAGGCTGCATAGAAAACCCAGGCCGTAAAAAATGAAACGATAATATGTTAACCTAAAGAAAGACTTGCATTTATATAGCGCCTTTCATGACCTCAAGACATCCCAAAACGCTTTACAACCAATGAAGTACTTTTGAAGTGTCGTCACTGTTGTAATGTAGGAAAGGCTCATTTGAGCCCAGCAAGGTCCCACCAACAGCAATGAGATAAATGACCAGATAATCTGTTTTAGTGATATTGATTGAGGGATAAGTATTGGACAGGACACCGGGGATAACTCCCCTGATCTTCTTCGAATAGTGCCATGGGATCTTTTACATCCACCTGAGGGAGCAGATGGGGCCCCGGTTTAACGTCTCATCGGAAAGACGGCACCTCCGACAGTGCTGCACTCCCTCTGTACTGCACTGGAGTGCCTGCCTAGATTTTTGTGCTCAAGTCCCTGGAGTGGGACTTGAACATACAACCTTCCGAGAGTGCTACCACTGAGCCACGGCTGACACGTAGGCCGCAATCTTACCTTTCGGTGTGAGTTGGGAGCGGGTCAGCTGCCTTCCAGGTTCCAGTCCCGCCCCCAACGACGCCCGACGCACAGACGTAATTTTACGTCAATTGGCCTTGTTAAGCCTGCCCTGCGGGCTTGCCACCCAATTAAGAGGAAGCCGGTGTCAGATGACATCAGTTGATGACGCGTCATCTGCCGGTTTTCTTAAAGGGGATACGCACATTTTTTTTGACAGATGATTTTTCAGTCTTTGACAGCATTGAGGTGCTGCAAACACTGCCAATCACTGTACAAAGGTGAGCCCTTGCACCCAGGCTCTCCAGTGACTCTCTCCTTAGGATAAAACAGATGGCAGCTGCAGGTGAAGTTACAGAAGCGATCTGTCACTAGTGAGAGAGGTTCTCCCAATGAGGTGGGACTACACAAACACTTCAAACCTTGTTACCTACTGAAAAGTCTAAATACATTAAAAATGATTTTCCCAACAGTTTCTTACCTCTGAAACTCACCAGTGTACCATTGGATCCTTCACACCACTTCTGCAGCTGTCATCAATGCACCCACAGCACGCCACACTGACCCTGGCGTGGTGTCCGGATGTCAGGAAGCCCGCAGTCGACCTGTCAAAATTGAAAAAAGACTCTTAACTGCCTGTTAACTACCTGTTAACAAGCAGTTAAGTGCCTATAATCCTCTTCCCGCCACTAGGTGTCGGGTACATGTGCAAATCGGGGACCCGACACCTGGGAAGATTGTATGGAGGTGGGTTGACAGCAGGTTCGGGACCTGCTGCCAATCTTTGCAATTTTGCCAGCAGTCCCGCCTCCAAACCCGCCCCCTGAGCGCCGGCAAAATTCCCCCCCTTACTGTTTCACATAGTCCTCCTTTTATTTAGTAGCTAAAATGTTATATAAATTGGTCATTATCCATACAGAACTTATATTTGATAGCAGCTCACTGAAGGCTCAACTGATAAGACCGTCACCTGTTTGGAACTGAGCTCTGTAGACCAGGAAAGTCTCTCGTTGAATATTCAACCTGAACTAGCTGGTCGCAGCGAGGGTGGCAGTGGGAATAATGCAATTGACCTCAGCCTCTGTAGATGGGAAATATTCAATAATTTACACTAGAAAGTACATAGAATCATAGAATTATAGAATGATACAGCACAGAAGGAGGCCATTTGGCCCATTGTGCCTGTGCTGGCTCTTTGGTAGAGCTATATAATTAATTCCACTCCCCTGCTCTTTCCCCAATAGCCCTGTATTTTTTTCCCTTCAAGTATTTATCCAATTCCCTTTTGAATGTTACGATTGAATCTGCTTCCACCATCCTTTCAGGCAGTGCATTCCAGATCACGACAACTCGCTGTGTAAAAAATTGTTCCCTCATGTCGCCTCTGGTTCTTTTGCCAATCACCTTAAATCTGTGTCCTCTGATAACTGACTCTTCTGCCACTGGAAACAGTTTCTCCTTATTTACTCTATCAAAACCCTTCATGATTTTGAACACCTCTATCAAATCTCCTCTTAACCTTCTCTGCTCTACGGAGAACAACCCCAGCTTCTCCAGTTTATCCATGCAACTGAAGTCCCTCATTCCTGGCACCATTCTAGTAAATCTCTTCTGCACCCTCTCCAAGGCCTTGACATCCTTCCTGAAGTGTGGTGCCCAGAATTGAACACAATACTCCAGCTGAGGCCTAACCAGTGTTTTATAAAGGTTTAGCCTAACTTCCTTGCTTTTGTACTCTATTCCTCTATTAATAAAAGCAAGGATCCCACATGCTTTTTTAACAGCCTTCTCAACTTGTCCTGCCACCTTCAAAGATTTGTGTACACACACGCCCAGATCTCCCTGTTCCTGCACCCCCTTTAAAATTGTACCATTTAGTTCATATTGCTTCTTCTCATTCTTGCTACCAAAACGTAGAATTTCACACTTCTCTGCAATAAATTTCATCTGCCATGCGTCTGCCCATTTTACCAGTCTATGTCCTCCTGAATTCTGTTACTATCCTTCTCATTGTTTACTACATTTCCGAGTTTCATGTTATCTGCAAACTTTGAAATATGCCCTGTATACCCAAATCCAGGTCATTTATATATGTCAAAAAGAGCAGTGGTCCTAATACCGAAACCTGGGGAACGCCACTGTATACTTCCCTCCAGTCTGAAAAACAATCGTTCACCACTACTCTCTGCTTTCTGTCCTTTAGTCAATTTTGTATCCGTGCTATCACTTAATCCTATGGGCTTTAATTTTGCTAACAAATCTACTATATTATGTATATTACATGCGTGTGCAACATGTAATTCTATGTAATTGTGGGAGAAGAGGATTGGGCTTGCCCCTTCTCCCTCCTCACACATGCTGCCCCCACATCAAATAGTCTATCAGTATTCACTCTCTGGACCGACACAAAAAGAATGGGTGAGGTACCAGAGTTGACCAGTATCCACTGTACCTCAGGAAGGAGTCCATGCCTTAGGGGAAGAAAGGAGAGAATTGGAGGGTCAAGGACTTACAGAGGTAGCTGGTTTCACGAACAGAAGAAAGAGCAAAAATACGGTGTCCTGTTTAACTGTTGAAATCAACTCCAAATCAATGCATAGCTGATCCAAGCATAATCCTGGACCTAGTACAGCAATGTACCAGACCACTTCCCATTGACTTCCATTGTATAGAATTTCTGCTCCAAGCATAATATTTAAACAGAAAAATCCTGATCCAAGCACCAAATACTCCCCAATTATCTGGTTTTCAAAGCTCAAGACACTAAATACAGTCACTCCGTTGCCAGGTTTTATGTTATGGCGCCAATACAGTTTAGAAGCCTTTTTAAATTATATTTTTCCAGTTGTTTTTTTCTCCTCTCCTGCCCTCTTGACTCTTGACTGGGTTCAGCTCCACAGGTGCCAGCAGCTCTCTGGTCCCTCACAGAAATGGCCATTCTTTGTGTGTGAGACCCTAGACAGTGAGCTTAGACTCACTCAGTGAGGTGTCAGCAATGGCTCAGTAGGTAGCACGCTTGCTCTTTGATTGTTGGAAGGTTGTGGGTTCAGGTCTCATGCCAGAGGCTTGACCACATAATCTAGGCTAACACTCCCGGTGCTGGTACTGCGGGAGTGCTGCACTGTTGGAGGTGCTGTTTTTCGGGTGAGATGTTAAACCATGCCCCATCTGCCTTCTTAAGTGGATGTAAAAGATCCCATGGCACTATTTCAAAGAAGAGCAGGGGAGTTGCCCCTCTCAAGTGACATTACTAACATTTATCACATTGTGGGACCTTGCTGTGTACAAATTGGCTGCTATGTTTCCATACATTACAACAGTGACTACACTTCAGAAGTACTTGGCTGTAAAGTGCTTTGGGATGTCCTGAGGTCATGAAAGGTGCTATATAAATGCAAGTTCTTTTTTTTCATCTTTCTTGGACACCAACAGACTGAATGTTTGGGTGAAATACCAAAGGGCTGTGTGTACTTGTTGAACTGAACCCCAGTAAGACTCAGAAAAAAAGGACAAAATTGGCAAAAATGCTACCACCATTTGTAATTGACGTTTCCCGTACTTTCCCCTGCTTCAATTCCCCGCCTTTAAAATTCTCATCCTTGTTTTCAAATCTCTCCATGGCCTCGTCCCTCCCTATCTCTTCAACCTTCTCCAGCCCTACCACCCTCTGAGATCTCTGCGCTCCTCCAATTCCGGCCTCTTGCACATCCATGATTTTCATTGCTCCACCATTGGCAGCTGTGCCTTCAGCTGCCTAGGCCCTAAGCTCTGGAACTCCCTCACTGAACCTTTCCATAGAATCATAGAAATTTACAGCACAGAAGGAGGCCATTTGGCCCATCTTGTCCATGCCGGCCGACAAAGAGCTATCCACCCTAATCCCACTTTCCAGCACTTGGTTCGTAGCTTTGTAGGTTATGGCACTTCAAGTGCATATCCAAGTACTTTTTAAATGTGGTGAGGGTTTCTGCCTCTTCCACCCTTTCAGGCAGTGAGTTCCAGACCCCCACCACCCTCTGGGTGAAAAAATTTCTCCTCAAATCCCCTCTAAACCTCCTACCAATTACTTTAAATCTATGCCCCCTGGTTATTGACCTCTCTGCTAAGGGAAATAATGTCCTTCCTATCCACTCTATCTAGGCCTCTCATAATTTTATACAGCTCAATTAGGTCTCCCCTCAGCCTCCTCTGTTCCAAAGAAAACAACCCCAGCCGATTCAATCTTTCCTCGTAGCTAAAATTCCCCATCGTAAGATTCCACCTCTCTACCTCTCTCTCTCTCTTTAAGATGCTCCTTAAAACCTACCTCTTTGACCAAGCATATGGTCATCTGTCCTAATATCTCTTTATGTGGCTTGGTGCCAAATTTTGTTTGGTAACACTCCAGTGAGGCGCCTTGGGACATTTTACTACGTTTAAGGTGCTATATAAATGCAAATTGTAGTTGTTGTGGTGACGGTAGTGTTTGTTAGTGCCATTGCAGCTGCCATCCAAAGGTGAGGGCTGCATTCACCTTATATCAATCATCACGATAGGCTGGAATTACAACCATCTTTGCTTCATATATATTAAGAGGAAAAAGAAAAACGAGGAATGGAGTGGGGATCACTGAAAGTGGGATCGGGTGAGGGCAATGACAACTGATGCTACACAGGCTGTGAAAGTGCTAAATAAGGTTTTTGCCTCGGTCTTTTGGAAAGGGAACTAAAGGGTGTTGCAGAGGTAGGTTGTGGCACTATTCACATCACTACCCAACATGGTTGCTGAACAGCTGTACAACCTTAAGGTAAATAAATCTCAGGGGCCAGATAAGATGCATCTGAAGATCCTTAAGGAAATAAGAGAGGAAATTGCAGGAATTCTGGCACGAATCTTCCAGAATCATTGAATACCGGAGAGGTGCCTGGGGACTGGAGAAAGGCAGATGGTACTCCTATTTTTAAACTAGGTAGCTAAAGTGACTCAGGATACTATAGACCAGTGAGTTTGAGGTTCATTGTGGGTAAAGTTATGGAAACCCTTATTAAAGATAAGATCGTGGAGTATCTGGATAGAAATAAAATCATAAAAGATAGCCAATATGGGCTCATGAAGGAGAGGTCTTGCCAATCTAACATATTGGTTTTCTTTGCGGATATGACAAAGGTGCTTGATAGGCAGTGGATGTGGTGTACAGTTCCTCATGAAAGGCAGGTACTGAAAATAAAGAAAGCGGGAATCAGTGGAAATATTTTACAATGGATATGTAATTGGTTGACCGATAGAACCCAGAAGTTGGTGGTACAGGGATTGTCATCAACTTGGGAGAATGCTACCAGTGAGGTCCCAGAGGTGTCTCTTTTGGGACCACTTTTCTTTAATACTGTACCTTCATAAATGATCTGGAGCTAGGAGTCACAAGCACAATGGCTCAATTTTCAGATCTTCTTCTTAGGCAGTCCTTTGGAACCGAGGATGACTTGCTTCCACACTAAAAATGAGTTTGCAGGTGACTGATGAGTTCAATGCGGGACCTACAGTCTCTGTCGCAGGTGGGGCAGACGGTGGTTGAAGGGGCGGGTGGGTGGGGTGCTTGGGTTGACGTGCGCTCCTTCCGCTGTTTGCCCTTGGTTTCCGCTTGCTCCCGGCGAAGAGACTCGAGGTGTTCAGCGCCTTCCCGGATGCTTCTCCTCCACTTTGTGTGGTCTTGGGCCAGGGATTCCCAGGTGTCGGTGGGGGTGTTGCACTTTTTCAAGGAGGCTTTGAGGGTGTCCTTGAAGCGTTTCCTCTGCCCACCTGGGGCTCCCTTGCCATGTCAGAGCTCCGAGTAGAGTGCTTGTTTTGGGAGTCTCGTATCGGGCACGCGGATGATGTGGCCCGTCCATCGGAGCTGATGGAGCGTGGTCAAAGCTTCGATGCTGGGGATGTTGGCCTGAGCGAGAACACTGATGTTGGTGCGCCCATCCTGCCAATGGATTTGCAGGATCTTGCAGAGGCAGCGTTGGTGGTACCTCTCCAGTGCTTTGAGGTGCCTGCTGTACATGGTCCATGTCTCTGAAGCATACAGGAGGGTGGGTATCACTACTGCTCTGTAGACCATGAGCTTGGTGCTGGGTTTGAGGTCCTGGTGCAAAGCTAACGACGGTGGTAGACTCCAAAACTGAACAGGATAAATTACAGGAGGATTTGAATATATCTGGGAATTGGGCAGACAGGTGGCAGATGCAATTCAATGTAGAGAAATTCAAAGTGCTTCACATGGGGACAAAAATTCCAGGAAGGGACTAAATGGAAAGAAAACTATGTGCATGGGGATCCTGATTGACAATAAATTGAAACTATCGCAACAATGCTTGGTGGCAGTGAGTAAAGCAAATCAGATGTTGGAATATTGTAAAAGGTCAGTATTGAGCCAAAATAGTGAGGTAATCTTGCCACTTTATATTCATTGGTGCAACCGCACTTAGAATACTGTGTACAGCTCAGATCACCACAATACAAAAGGGATATTGCCGCTATTGAAAGGATACAGAAGAGAGCAACCAGAATGATTGAGGGAGTGGAGGGATTGGAATATGAGGAGCGATTATATAAATTAGGCATGTTCTCACTGGAAAAGAGAATGTTGAGAGGTGATATGATTGTTGTTTTTAGGATTCTAAAGGAACTAGGATTGTATTCCCTTGACTACAGAAGATTAAAGGGTAATCTAATTGACATGTTTAAGATGATTAAAGGATTTGATAGGGTAGATAGAGAGAAACTATTTCCTCTGGTGGGGGAGTTCAGAACAAGGGGGCATAACCTTCAAATTAGAGCTAGGCTGTTGAAGGGTGATGTCAGGAAGCAACTCTTCACACTCTCTCCCAAAAAGCTGTTGAGGCTGTGTCAATTGAAAATTTCAAAACTGAGATTGATAGATTTTTGTTAGGTAAGGGTGTTAAGGGATATGGAATAAAGGCAAGTCAATGGAGTTGACATGCAGATCAGCCCCATGATCTAATTGAATGGTGAAACAGGCTCAAGGGGCTGAATGGCCTACTCCTATTCCAAAGTAACTAGATAACAGAGACCATGACAAGCTGTTTCTCCTTGTCCAGAACAGCAGAACCAGAGGGCATGGCCTACGCGTGAAGGGGAGTAAATTCAAAACTAATCTGCGGAAACATTATTTCAGTGAGCGGCCGGTAACTCTGTGGAACAGGCTCCTTAGGGAGATGCTAGAAGCAGTTAGCATTGATTCATTCAAATGGAAATTAGACAGATTGCTTTCAGAAAATATTATTTTGGGATACAGTATATGAGTAATTTAAGACATGATGTGTGGTAAGTGTAGCATGCTTGGGGGGAACTATGGTTCCCAAAGCTCTCCACTACTGGGCATTTCCTTGACTGGGTCTGTTGTAGACTAATTGATACAGATTGATTGTGATGATTTGTCAAGAACTCCATTATCGTTGTATCATGCGACTACCAGGATGGTAGAAGGCCAACTAGATGGCCCCTGGTCTTTTTCTGTCTAGCAATTCCTATATACCACCAGCAAAACTTTAATTGAGCTCTGGTAAATTCTTGGTGGTCTATACCCTTCATCAAACACGGAAGGTTTTTCTTCTCCCTGACGTACGCTGTCATATCTGCTGGCAGCACCAACATTCCATTACCATTCCTGTGTTCTTGGATTTCTCGGTCCCTTTCTTGCCCCTCCCCTCTCCTGACTCATGTTCTACGGTCACTCTCTGGCACCTCCCTCAAGTAACCACTCTTCAGGTGTGAGCAGAATTGGTCAATATGTAAATCATCTCCCTTTTGGGGGGGAATTTGGGTTTAAGAGGTGAGTCACTAGGTTACATGGAGATTTGCAAATTGGGCCTTAAAACAGGCTTGAAGTGGGATGCAGATGAATAAAAAAAAAACAAGTGTTCCTGATGTTGATGATTTGTCCCTGATTTGTTTCTCTTTTTCCTTTCCTCTCTTCCTGTCCTGAAGGAGCTGATTCAGATTGGAGTACAGCTTCACAGGCAGTTGTTACCCTCTGATACCTACCCCTTCTGACCGTTCTTCATGTGTGAACCTAGGCAACGAGTGTCAGTAGGCAGCCGAATCCTGTCCTCCACTGACATGCACGTGCGCAGATTGAATTCCAGTAGGAGTCGCAGGGCAGTGAGCAGGAGTGGGGACCCTGTCTGATTTCCCCCTCCCTTGCCCATAGGATACTTTTACTATAGACCTGGGAGAGGGTGCGGAGGAGATTTATTAAAATGGTACCAGGGATTAGGGACTTCAGTTAAGTGGAGAGTAAAGAAACTGGGATTGTTCTCCTTAGAGCAGAGAAGGTTAAGGGGGAATTTAATTGCGGTGCTCAAAATCAAGAAGGGTTTTGATCGAGTAAATAAGGAGAAACTGTTTCCAGTGACAGATGTGTCAGTAACCGAAGGATATAGTAATTGGCAAAAGAATCAGAGGGGAGATGAGGAGAATTTCTTTTTTACGCAGCGAGTTGTTATTGCCTGAAAAAGTGGTGGAAGCAGATTCAATAGTAGCTTTCAAAAGGGAACTGGATAAATACTTGAAAACGAAGAAATTGCAGGGCTCTAGGGACAGAGCAGGGGAGTGGGACTAATTGGATAGCTCTTTCAAAGAGCTGGCAGAGGCATGATGGTTCAAAGGGCCTCCTCCTGTGCTGTATCATTCTATGGTTCTATACGGTTACACTGGAACTTTCAGGGTTCAAAAGGCTCATTACCACACTTTACAGTGCACTTACCAAATCAGTCAGCGGGGCAGCTCATTCGAAGTTTAAAAAAATATAGTTTAAGAAGAAATGTTTTGGTGGAGCATTGTCACGATAGATGCACCTCCATGCTCACTACGACAGCACCTCCCTCCCCATGATCTCTACCACCGAGAAAAGCAAGAGCAGCAATGGCGTGAGAGCGTCATCGCCTCCAAATTCTACTCCGAGTCGCACACCATTTGACTTGGATATACATCACCATTCCTTCGTGGTCACTGAAAAGATAACCTGGATATCCAGTACCTAGTACCATCGTGGGAGCACCATCACCACAAGGACTGCAGCCGTTCAAGAAGACGGCCCACCACCACCTTCTCGGGGTGACTAAGGATGGGCACTAAATGCGATGTTGACAGTGTTGCTCACATCACTGAGAACAAAATATGTATTAGAAAAAGGTTTGGAGGGTCTTGGGTGCCCCACGCCATGTGTCTACCCGCTCTTTGACAGAAGATAGACATTTTTTTTAATGATTTGAATTAAGGCAAATACATTTGCCTCAGAAATATGACACCAGCACATTTTGTTACCACACTGTAAACCTGATCCGATTTTTGCCACTGTGTAGCACGGAGGTGAGGAATTTTACCTGTGGGCGAGGCAGACATTGACACCGATGCTATTCAACTCACCCACTATGCATAAGTAATACAGAGGTCACCATGGCGATGTTCTGTTCATGACATACGATTGTCAGTGAATCATCTTACTCGCTGCAATGCCCCTGTGACAAGATAGACTTTGCAGAGACTCTTGATTAAGTGTACATCCTCCCCAATGAGAGGTGACCTTCAGATAATGAAACCTGAAGAAAAAAAATTGACTTATCTCCCGTAGATGGATGTAAACATTCAGGAACAAAACCGAAACAAAGACCTGGCAGATTGAGACAGGCATGGAGTGTATACTGTGTCAGCTTACGGTCTACGGAGGAACTGCTGCTCGAGTAAGCTGCACTGTTAGACTTGGGGGAGGTGTTGAGTGGGGTCCTGCAAGGGTCAGTGGCTTGGACCCCTGTTGTTTCTTATCTACATAAATTATTTGAATACTGCAAACAAATGCAGCCTTGTCAAGTTTGTTGATCTTTAGAAGCATCTAGGTTGGTTATGCAATTGGGAAAATAAATGACAAATGAAATTTAATACTGAAACATATAAAAGAACACACACAAGTTGAAAAATATGCATTATATGTATACAATGAATGGAACTGGATTAGCACAGGAAGAATTAGAAAGTGACCTGGGAGTAACAATAAACTCATCACTGTCAATGTCTACACAATGAAGCAAAGCAATCAAAGAGCTAATAGAATGCTGGATATAGAGCCAGAACAGGAAAGTACAAGTCTTCAGATGATATGCTAAGGTTTTACAATGCACTAGTCAGACCGTACTTGGAGTATTATGTTCAGTTCTGGTCACCATGGCCCATAAAATGTACCGGTATTGGAAAGAGTACAGAGGAGAGCAACACGACCAATTCCAAGTGTAGGAGGGAGCGGCTAGGATTAGAGAAGTTTATCTTTACCATCTAGGAAGTAGGTGGTTTATGAGGATCTCATCATAAAGTACATATATTAAATGCTACAGACAGAAAAGGTAAACCCAAAATATTTCAAAGTGGTGCCAAAGAACAGAAATTTAACCCTCTTTAAGCAAAGACAGCTAAACGTTTGGGATAATCGGTCAGGCAGTGCAACATAAATAAAACATAAGAAGATGCAAAATGCAGTTAATATGGGAGAGTCAGGATTCAGATGGGAGGAGCTTTGATGGGCTGAAAAGCCTTTTAGTTTCTTTAATGTTTTGTATTGTAACATTGGGTCAGAATGGTGCAGGATGTTGCAAGCTCCAACACTAGTTCATAGAGAGCAGATACACGTTTAAACCAGTGATTCTCCCTAAAAGTTTGACCAATTCACCATTGAGACTCAATGCTTTCCCAAAGAAGGGAGGGAAATCGAGAGGGAAGTTACCCAGGATTATCCCCACACAACTTGTAGAAACTCAGTACAATGTGGCACAGTAAAAGCCGTGGCTCAGGAGTAACACGCTCGCCTCTGAGTCAGAAAGTTGGTGGGTTCAAGTCCACGTAATCTAGGCTGACTTTTCAGTGCAGTATTGAGAGGTGCCGTCTTTTGGATGAGACGTTAAACTGAGGCCCTGTCTGCTCTCTCAGGTGGACGTAAAAGATCCCAAGGCCACTATTTCAAAGAAGAGCAGGGGAGTTATCTCCGGTGTCCTGGCCAATATTTATCCTTCAACCAACATCACTAAAAAACAACTTATTTGCTCATTATCACATTGCTGTTTGTGGGAGCTTGCTGTGTGCAAATCGGCTGCTGCAGTTCCTACATTACAACAGTGACGGCACTTCAAAAGTACTTAATTGGTTGTAAAGCACTTTGGGATGCCCTGAGGTTGTGAAAGGTGCTATATAAATGCAAGTTCTTTCTTTCAGTAAAAGCTCAGAATCAGGTTTACTCTTTTGTTCAAAATAACTTACAAAAAATTGCTCGGCCTTTTACCATAGAAATTACAACATGGAAACATTCCGTTTGGCCCAAATAGACCTCCACGTGAGCAGTAGTCCTGAACCCTGATCTTGGTCTTGATGGTTCAGGAGCTTAAATTCAGTTCTGATTAGTGCCCCCCCTTATTTTTAAAATCCTTTTTTCTCTCTTTAGGTTCAAGCTGCTGAAAGAAGTGAGTTGCTCCCAGGCCCGTGCCAGGGCCATCATGTACCTCACCATTTGAAGATGCATGAGAACAGCTGGGGGGGGGGGGCGGGGGGGGGGGGCGAGGGTTGCCAACCCTCTAGGATTGTCCTGGAGTCTCCAGGAATCAAAGATTCATCTCCTGGACACTGCGGCGAGCAAACCCGGGAGAAAATAAATCGCAAGGGCGTTAAAAGAAATGGCGTCTTTTTTTTTTCATTTTCTTTGAACACTTTTGTTTATGAGTTATAAAAATGTTGGAAATGGGGGAACGAAGGCTGTACGACCGGGCGGGCCGGTTGGAGGCGGGAGATCATGTGATGAGACCTCCAGGAATATGCCCAATCAGAGTTGGCAACCCTATCTGGGGGTGAGGGCAGACTCATCCGAGAATCTGTCTTTCGGATGTGACGTTAAACCAGGTGGACGTAAAAGATCCCATGGCACTATTTCGAAGAAGAGCAGGGGAGTTATCCCCAGTGTCCTGGGGCCAATATTTATCCCTCAATCAACATCACTAAAAACAGATTATCTGGTCATTATCACATTGTTGTTTGTGGGAGCTTGCTGTGCGCAAATTGGCTGCTGCGTTTCCTACATTACAACAGTGACTACACTCCAAAAGTACTTCATTGGCTGCAAAGTGCTTTGAGACGTCCGGTGGTCGTGAAAGGCGCTATATAAATGCAAGTCTTTCTTTCTTTCATAGAATGTTACAGCACAAAAACAGGCCAATTGGCCCATCAAGTCTGTTCAACAACAACTTGCATTTATATAGCACCTTTAAAGTAGTAAACCGTCCCAAGGCACTTCACAGGACTGTTACAAAACTAAATTTGATACAAGGAGAAATTAGGGCAGATGACTATAAGCTTGGTCAAAGAGGTAGGTTTAAAGGAGCGTCTTAAAGGAGGAAAGAAAGGTAGAGAGGGGAGGGATTTAGGGCGGGAATTCCAGAGCTTGGGGCCTTGGCAGCTGAAAGCACGGCCACCAATGGTGGAGCGATTAAAATCAGGGGTGCTCAAGAGGCCATAATTAGAGGAGCGCAGATATCTCGGGGGGTTGTGGGTCTGGAGGAGATTACAGAGATAGGGAGGGATGAGGCCATGGAGAGATTTAAAAACAAGGATCAGAATTTTAAAATGGAGGCATTGCTTAACCGGGAGCTAATGTAGGTCTGCGAGCACAGGGGTGATGGGTGAACTGTACTTGGAGCGAGTTAGGACACGGGCAGCCGAGTTTTGGATGACCTCAAGTTTACTTAGGGTAGAATGTGGGAGACCAGCCAGGAGTACGTTGGAATAGTCAAGTCTAGAGGTAACAAAGGCAAGGATGAGGGTTTCAGCAACAGATGAGCTGAGGCAGGGGCAGAGACGGGCGATGTTACGGAGGTGGAAATAGGCGATCTTAGTGATGGTGCGGATATGTGGTCGGAACTGTACTGGTGATTTACTTTTTTTTAAATTAATTCATCCAAACTCCCCCTTTGTTCTTTAAAATACCAGTTACAAATACCCGTACAGCATATCAGCTGGGCTTCAACGAGCAACAGGATGGCTGGAATTTGAATCTCACTCTTTATACCAGACCGATTTAAATCTATTCTAAACTGCTATTAGTGGATATGCTAAGCTGAGGCAGGAGTAGGAGAGCTGCAAGTTGTAACAGGGAGCCAGAAAGCCAGCTGGCCCACCCACTCCTCATCACTGACTCCATGCTTGTGGATGTCATGGAAGAGAGGAGGACAGGATTGGAGCTGGGCTCTTGTACCTTCCACGGTCCTATAGTTTGTCAAGAATCACTTTTGAGGCTCACATACAAAGAATGGGCACTTGGTACGGTACCACAGAGTACCTGATAGCTGTGCAAACGTGTGCCAACAACAGTCAGCGTTTTCACAGATTTCCAAGTGTAACATAATTATGAATAAAAATGCATTTTTTGAATGCATTTACAATGCTAGACATAAGACGTAGGAGCAGGAGTAGGTCATTTGGCCCCTCGAGCCTGCTCCGCCATTCAATAAGATCATGGCTGATCTGATCTTGGCCTCAACTCCACTTCCCTGCCCGCTCCCCATAACCCTTGACTCCCTTACCCTTTCAAAAATCTGTCTATCTCCACCTTAAATATATTCAGTGACCCAGCCTCCACAGCTCTCTGGGGAAGTGAATTCCAAAGATTCACGACCCTCTGAGAGAAGAAATTCCTCCTCATTTCCGATTTAAATGGGTGCCCCCTTATTCTGAAATTATGCCCCCTAGTTCTAGATTCCTCCACGAGGGGAAACATCCTCTCTGCATCTACCCTGTCAAGCCCCCTCAGAATCTTATATGTTTCAATAAGATCCCCTCTCATTCTTCTAAACTCCAATGCTGCTACATGTAGTAACCAGGGAAATTATTTCTAAAAATTTGGTAGCCTCACACTTAAACTGGCCACTGTGGGGAAAGGGAAAATTGGCAGAGTTAGAAGAGGGAAAGCTCTTGTAAGTTTTGCGCAGAGATTGGGGCTCATGCACACTGCAGCTGTATCATAGAATCATAGAATAGCACAGCACAGAAGGAAGCTATTCAGCCCATCGAGTCTGCGCCGGCTCTTTCGAAGAGCAGTCCAGTTAGCCCCAAACCCCCGCTCTTTCCTCATATCCCTGCAATTTTTTCTCCTCAAGTATTTATCCAATTCCTTTTTGAAGGCTACTATTGAATCTGTATCCACTGCTCTACCAGGCAGTGCATTCCAGATCCTAACCATTTGTTGCGTAATTTTTTTTTTCTCATGTTTCCTCTGGTTCTTTTGCCAATCACCTTAAATCTGTGCCATCTGGTTATCGACCCTTAATCCATTGGAAACAGTTTCCCTTTATTTACTCTATCTAAACCCTTCATGATTTTAACCATCTCTATCAAATCTCCTCTTGGCCTTCTCTTCTCCAAGGAGAACGAACCCCAGCTTCTCCAGTCTATCCACGTAACTGTAAGCCCTCATCCCTGGAACCATTCTAGTAAATCTCTTCTGCACCCTCTCCAAAGCCTTCACGTCCTTCCTAAAGTGTGGTGCCCAGAATTGGACACAATACTCCAGCTGGGGCCGAACGAGTGGTTTATGTAGAGTCGGTGCAACACAGTTTGTGTAAATGCAGCCTGAATCCTGTGTCAGGGGTCAGCCTGACACAGGAACGAGGTACAGGAACACTCACTGGAGAAACAGGAACGAGGTACAGGAACACTCACTGGAGAAACAGGAATGAGGTACAGGAACACTGGCTGGAGAAACAGGAATGAGGTACAGGAACACTCGCTGGAGAAACAGGAACGAGGTACAGGAACACTCGCTGGAGAAACAGGAACGAGATACAGGGACACTGGCTGGAGAAACAGGAACGAGGTACAGGAACACTCACTGGAGAAACAGGAACGAGGTACAGGAACACTCACTGGAGAAACAGGAACGAGATACAGGAACACTCACTGGAGAAACAGGAACGAGGTACAGGAACACTCACTGGAGAAACAGGAACGAGATACAGGAACACTCACTGGAGAAACAGGAACGAGATACAGGAACACTCACTGGAGAAACAGGAACGAGATACAGGAACACTCACTGGAGAAACAGGAACGAGATACAGGAACACTCACTGGAGAAACAGGAACGAGATACAGGAACACTCACTGGAGAAACAGGAACGAGGTACAGGAACACTGGCTGGAGAAACAGGAACGAGGTACAGGAACACTGGCTGGAGAAACAGGAACGAGGTACAGGGACTCTGGCTGGAGAAACAGGAACGAGGTACAGGAACACTCACTGGAGAAACAGGAACGAGATACAGGAACACTGGCTGGAGAAACAGGAACGAGGTACAGGAACACTGGCTGGAGAAACAGGAACGAGGTACAGGAACACTGGCTGGAGAAACAGGAACGAGGTACAGGGACACTGGCTGGAGAAACAGGAACGAGGTACAGGAACACTCACTGGAGAAACAGGAACGAGATACAGGAACACTGGCTGGAGAAACAGGAACGAGGTACAGGAACACTGGCTGGAGAAACAGGAACGAGGTACAGGAACACTGGCTGGAGAAACAGGAACGAGGTACAGGGACACTCGCTGGAGAAACAGGAACGAGATACAGGAACACTCACTGGAGAAACAGGAACGAGGTACAGGGACACTGGCTGGAGAAACAGGAACGAGGTACAGGAACACTCGCTGGAGAAACAGGAACGAGATACAGGAACACTCACTGGAGAAACAGGAACGAGGTACAGGAACAGTCACTGGAGAAACAGGAATGAGGTACAGGAACACTCGCTGGAGAAACAGGAACGAGGTACAGGAACACTCGCTGGAGAAACAGGAACGAGGTACAGGAACACTCGCTGGAGAAACAGGAACGAGGTACAGGGACACTGGCTGGAGAAACAGGAACGAGGTACAGGAACACTCGCTGGAGAAACAGGAACGAGGTACAGGAACACTCGCTGGAGAACCGGGTATCGCTCCGCTTAGCTTCACAGCCAGTCTGAGCCTCAGCTGCAATGTGCACTACGCAGGATTAGCCGAAACCACTTCGCACCAACCCTTAACTTGTAACTGCTAGCTCATCTTGTTGAAGCTGTTGAATGGAAGCTTTGCCTTGCATGTAATGTGTGGTGTTACTTAACCTGGGAATGCTCGGTATTGACATTCCCCCACCTTGAGCACAAGTATTCACCAGACCTGGAACAAAGAAAAACAATTATACATTATATGTGTAAATGGCCTCTTTATACCTTTGTACACTGTGTTCCAGAATATTTTCAAATGCTTCGCCAGCCCCATTGTGCTTCTGACAAGCTCCTCTTCAGTGTTGCCGTAGTTTATTGTTTGATTGCCATGGTAACTTTTTTTTAAAAGGATACAAACAAGCAGGTAACAACATTCTAATAAGCCTATAAGAACATTGTAGCTACATGTTTGGGATGTTATTACATTATGGCTACAGACTCCCCTGGCAGCTCATGTTGGTAACGACACTGACCAGCGTTGAATTGAGCCGTGCAAACCAGCCAGGTAGTTTTGTCCCCAATCTGCAAGTAAAAATGGCCAGAATTGTGGGACTCACTCCCCAAAAATAGACTTATTTACTGACTGTGAACCAGGTGTTCTGCTGATCTGTGTTGCCTGCAGCTGATGCAGTGGTAAGAGTTTGTGTAAATGCAGCCTGAATCCAGTGTCAGGGGTCGACCTGACACAGGAACCAGGTACAGGGACACTCGCTGGAGAAGCGGGTCTCGCTCTGCTTAGCTTCAGAGACAGTTTGAGCCTCAGCGTGCAACTTACACTACGCAGTGGTAAGAGTGAGCAACCCTGATTTTAATCGCCCCACCATTGGTGGCCGTGCCTTCAGCTGCCAAGGC
The DNA here is from genome assembly GCA_030390025.1 of Squalus acanthias. NCBI lineage: Eukaryota > Metazoa > Chordata > Chondrichthyes > Squaliformes > Squalidae > Squalus > Squalus acanthias. The sequence continues at coordinate 184,705,387 of CM059427.1, read as the reverse complement.
TCTAAGCTCTGGAATTCCCTGCCTAAACCTCTCCGCCTCGCTACCTCTCTTTCCTCCTTTAAGACGCTCCTTAAAACCTACCTCTTTGACCAAACTTTTGGTCACCTGTCCTAAAGCTCGAGGAACAGCACCTCATCTTTCGTTTAGGCACTCTACAGCCCTCTGGACTCAACATAGAGTTCAACAATTTCAGATCATAATCCCAGCCCCCATCACATATATATATATATATTTTTTTTTTATCCACCCATTTGTTTGGCCCTTTTTTCTTCCCTCCCAGAAGCTGGCAGCTGTCCTTCATTCTGCCAGCGCATTTCACACTTCATCTAGAGCCATCCTTTGTTCCTCAACCTGTCACATTACCACCTCCTCTTGCCTTGAATATCTCTTAATGTCTCTCAATGTCTCTTAATCTCTCCTGCTTTCTATCCTACCACTGACCTTCCCTTTTGTTCTTTCATCCCCTCCCCCTTTTCCCAGCATTATACTTGCTTTAAATCTATTTCATTTCCTGCTTTTTTCCAGTTCTGACGAAAGGTCTTCGACCTGAAACGTTAACTCTGTTTCTCTCTCTACGGATGCTGCCTGGCCTGCTGAGTTTTTCCAGCATTTTCTGTTGTTATTTCTAATATCTCCTTATATGACTCAGTGTCAAATTTTGTTTGAAGCGCCTTGGGACATTTTATTGTGTTAAAGGTGCTATATAAATACAAGTTGTTGTTGTTATTACAATTGACTTCAGTGTTTCTGGTATTGGTAGGGTAAAAATGAACCAGGGCTTCCATTCCTGATTGCCATGCTGTGAGCCCTGGCGGAAGGTGTGGATGTTGGACGAGTGTTGGATTGGACATTGCTGTGAAGCTCCCAGGTTAAATAGCCTACAGGCTCACACATGAAGGTAGTCATTGGGGTGAGGTACCAGAAGGTGGCCAGTCACCTTAGAATTGTACCTGAGGGTAAGTTAGCACCTTCAGGTGAAGGGGGGAGGGGTGGGAAACCTGGAAGAAAGAGGGAAAATAAAATGATTGCTATAATTCTCCAATGAATTGCTGAATTGGTAAAGGCTGCATGTAGTTAAATACAGATCATTAGGTTCATAGGAACAGTAGGCCATTCAGCCTCTCGAGCCTGTTGCACCATTCAGTTAGATCATATCTTTACTCCATATACCCGGCTTGGTTCCATATCCCTTAATACCCTTACCTAACAAAAATCTATCAATCTCAGTTTTGAAATTTTCAATTGACCCCCAGCTTCAACAGCTTTTTGAGGGAGAGAGTTCCAGATTTCCACTACCTTTAGTGTGAAGAAGTGCTTCCTGACCAAGGTTTGATTCCTGGTCAGGGGTTCTAAGGAAGCTAACTGTAATGCCCCATGGTTACCTTGACTGAAATGATACCTCACCTCAGCACAGCCCAGGGAGCAAACCTGAGACCTCCTGGTCTGTACAGGTCAGCTACCTCACCGTGTCACTGGGGGAGCTTTATAATATCCTGATTTGAATGTAATGCTCACCATGTTCCCTGCCAGAATACAGCAGCTGGCATGGTTATATTGGCGATGTTACAAATTAATGTGGGAGACTTTTCATTGTGCTTATCAAAGTAAGGGATGCTAGTGAGGGGGAACGGAACACTTCCCATTTCAGGCACCCAGTGCCAGCTCTAAAGAACATAGGAAATGCTAGAGAAAAAAATATCAAGGTCAACATAAGATCATAAGAAATAGGAGCAGGAGTAGGCCATTTTACCCTTCGAGCCTCCTCTGTCTTTTAATAAGATGATGGCTGATCTTCTACCTCAACTCCACTTTCCCGCACTATCTCCATAAACCCTTGGTTCCCTCAGTATCCAAAAATCTATCGATCTCTGTCTTGAATATACAAGACCGTTCGCAATCTATTTGACCCCGAGATGAGTTTCCGACACCATATCCGCACCATCACCAAGACCGCCTATTTCCACATCCGTGACATCACCCGTCTCCACCCCTGCCTCAGCTCAGCTGCTGCTGAAACCCGCATCCATGTCTTTGTTACCTGTAGATTGGACTATTCCATTGCTCTCCTGGCTGGCCTCCCACCTTGCACCCTCCATACTTGAGTTCATCCAAAACTCTGCTGTCCTTATCCTAACTCGCACCAAGTTCCGGTCACCCATCACCCATGCTCACTGACCTACATTGGCTCCTGGTCCAGCAACGCCTCGATTTTAAAATACTCATCCATGGTTCCAAATCCCTCCATGGCCTCGCCCCTTCCTATCTCTGTAACCTCCTCCAGCCCATCAACCCTCCTCCAATTCTGGCCTCTTGCGCATTCCTGATTTTCATTGCTCCATGCCTTCAGGTCCATCTAGTTCATCTTCTACCATTCTTGTCACATAATAGAACAATGATGGAGTTGTTGTATTGACTAATAATGGTAATCAATCTCATTACCCAGATAGAGCATGGTTAGATGCAGAATGAAAGCATTTCCACAGTTTTTTTAAATATTTGTTCCGGGGATGTGGGCATCGCTGACATGGCCAGTATGGGGGATAGCATTAAACATGAAATTAGAGACACGTGCAATAAGGGCACAGCAGTTATCATGGGTGACTTTAATCTGCATATAGATTGGGCTAACCAAATTAGTAACAATACTGTGGAGGAGGAATTCCTAGAGTGTATACGGGATGGTTTCCTGGACCAATATGTCGAGGAACCAACTAGAGATCAGGCCATCTTAGACTGGGTATTATGTAATGAGAAAGGATTAATTAGCAATCTTGTTGTGCGAGGTCCCTTGGGGAAGAGCGATCATAATATGATAGAATTCTTCATTAAAATGGAGAGTGATGTAGTTGACTCAGAGACTAGGGTCCTGAATTTAAATAAAGGAAACTATGATGGTATGAGGTGAGAGTTGGCTAGGATAGATTGGGGAACGTTACTTAAAGGGTTGACGGTATATAGGCAATGGCAAACATTTAAAGATCACATGGATGAACTACAGAATTTGTTCATCCCTGTCTGGCATAAAAATAAAACAGGAAAGGTGGCTCAACCGTGGTTAACAAGGGAAATTAGGGATAGCATAAGATCCAAGGAGCAGACATATAAATTGGCCAGAAAAAGCAGCAAACCTGAGGATTGGGAGCAGTTTAGGATTCAGCAAAGGAGGACAAAGGGATTAATTAAGAGGGGGAAAATAGAGTATGAGAGTAAGCTTGCAGGGAACATAAAAACCGACTGTAAAAGCTTCTATAGATATGTGAAGAGAAAAAGATTAGTAAAGTCAAGCGTAGGTCCCTTGCAGTCAGAATCAGGGGAATTTATAATGGGGAACAAAGAAATAGCAGACCAATTAAATACATACTTTGGTTCTGTCTTCACAAAGGAGGACACAAATAACCTCCCAGAGATGTCGGGGAACATAGGGTCTAATGAGAGGGAGGAACTGAATGAAATCAGTATTTGTAGGGAAATGGTGTTAGGGAAATTGACGGGATTGAAGGCCGATAAATCCCCAGGACCTGATAATCTACATCACAGGGTACTTAAGGAAGTGGCCCTTGAAATAGTAGATGCATTGCTGGTCATCTTCCAAAATTCTATAGACTCGGGCACAGTTCCCATGGATTGGAGGGTAGCTAATGTAACCCCACTATTTAAAAAAGGTGGTAGAGAGAAAACGGGGAATTATAGACCCGTTAGCCTGACATCGGTAGTGGGGAAAATGCTAGAGTCCATTATAAAAGATGTAATAGCAGAGCACTTGGAAAACAGTGACAGAATCGGACAAAGTCAACATGGATTTACAAAAGGTAAATCATACTTGACAAATCTAATGGAATTTTTTGAGGATGTAACTGGTAGAATTGATAAGGGAGAACTAGTGGATGTGGTGTATTTGGACTTTCAGAATGCTTTCAACAAGGTCCCGCATAATAGATTAGCATGCAAAATTAAAGCACATGGGATTGGGGGTAAGGTACTGACTTGGATAGAGAACTGGTTGGCAGACAGGAAGCAAAGAGTTGGAATAAACGGGTCTTTTTCCACGTGGCAGGCAGTGACTAGTGGGGTACCACAGGGATCAGTGCAAGGAACTCAGCTATTCACAATATATATTAATGATTTAGATGAGGGAACTAGATGTAATATCTCCAAGTTTGCAGACGACACAAAGCTGGGTGAGCGAGTGTGCTGCGAGGAGGATGCAGAGAAACTCCAGTATGATTTGGACAGGTTGGGTGAGTGGGCAAATGCATGGCAGATGCAGTATAATGTGGATAAATGTGAGGTTATCCACTTTGGTGGCAAAAACAGGAAGGCAGATTATTATCTGAACGGCAATAGATTGGGAAAAGGGGAAGTGCAACGAGATCTGGGAGTCCTTGTGCACCAGTCGCAGAAGGTAAGCATGCAGGTGCGGCAGACGGTTAAGAAGGCAAATGGTATGTTGGCCTTCATAGCAAGAGGATTTGAGTACAGGAGCAGGGATGTCTTGCTGCAGTTGTACAGGGCCTTGGTGAGACCACACCTTGAGTATTGTATGCAGTTTTGGTCGCCTTATCTGAGGAAGGATGTTCTTGCCATGGAGGGGGTGCAGCGAAGATTCACCAGACTGATACCTGGGATGGCAGGGATGACGTATGAAGAGAGATTGGGTCGATTAGGCTTATACTCGCTAGAGTTTAGAAGAATGAGAGGGGATCTCATTGAAACTTATAAAATTCTAACAGGACTAGACAGACTAGATGCAGGAAGGATGTTCCCGATGGCGGGTGAGTCCAGAACCAGGGGTCACAGTCTAAGGATAAGGGGTAAGCCATTTAGGACTGAGATGAGGAGGAATTTCTTCACCCAGAGAGTGGTGAACCTGTGGAATTCTCTACCACAGAAGGCAGTTGAGGCCAAATCAAATAATATATTCAAGAAGGAGTTAGATATAGTTCTTAAGGCTCAAGGGATCAAGGGATATGAGGAAAAAGCAGGGACAGGGTACTGAATTTGGATGATCAGCCATGATCTCATTGAATGGCGGAGCAGACTTGAAGGGCCGAATGGCCTACTCCTGCTCCTATCTTCTATGTTTCTATGTTTCTAAGTATTTATTGCCCATCCCTAATTGCCCTTGCGAAGGTGGTAGTGAGTCACCTTCTTGAACCGCTGAAGTCCAAGTGGTAAAGGTACTCAAACAGTGCTATTAGGGAGGGAGTTCCAGGATTTTGACCCAGCGACGATGAAGGATCGGCGATATACTTCCAAGTCAGGATGGTGTGTGACTTGGAGGGGAACTTGGAGGTGGTGGTGTTCCCATGCGCCTGCTGCCCTGGTCCTTCTAGGTGGAAGAGGTCGCAGGTTTGGGAGGTGCTGTCGAAGGAGCCTTGGCGAGTTGCTGCAGTGCAACTTGTAGATGGTAAACACTGCAGCCATGGTACGCCGGTGGAAGAGGGAGTGAATGTTTAAAGTGGTGGATGGGGTGCCAATCAAGTGGGCTGCTTTATCCTAGATGGTGCTGAGCTTCTTGAGTGTTGTTGGAGCTGCACTCATCCAGGCAAGTGGAGAGTATTCCATCACACTCCTGACTTGTGCCTTGTAGATGGTGGAAAGGCTTTGGGGAGTCAGGAGGTGAAACACTGTAATTCAGGTGATGAGAGACTGACATCCATGTGGCAGCTCCCCGTATTTACAATGCTAAAACCAATCTCTTATCCTAACAGTAGTATCACAGTGGCACAACTTCATAACACTGCTGCTAATTACAGCACCCCTATATCCGTTCCAGTTAAGATCAGCTAACTCAGCACAGCCCATTGGACATGGGACCTTGCTGGTCTGTATGTCTCAGGTAGAAAAACATAGAAACATAGAAAAATAGGAGCAGGAGTAGGCCATTCAGCCCTTCAAGCCTGCTCTGTCATTCAATATGATCATGGCTGATCCTCTATCTCAATACCATATTTCTGTTCTCTCCCCATACCCCTTGATGCCTTTTGTGTCTAGAAATGGTGCCTTCACCTGTGTTCTCATACAAAACTTAAGGCAGAGTCAAAGCTCACTGCCACTTTGGATAACTCCGAATGCTTCCTGGAACGTATTCCTGTTGCTAAATGATGAAATAAAGAGCAAAACTGCAAAATTTGAGAATTAGAATGTAAACAGAAAATGCTGGAAATGCAAAGCAGGCCAATAAGCATCAGAGTGGGAGAGGGAGAGAAGGGTTGATGTTTCCAGGTGCAATCCTTCAGCATTACTAGTCAGTCGGGACCATGCCAGTTCTGGGGAAGGTTAAGCATTATTTGTCTTTCCAGACAGCGATAGACCTGCTGCGTATTTCCAGCATCTTCTGACTTTAACTCACGGAGCTGATTTTCCAGTGGGAGCCTCATTCATTAGCTGTGCACATCAAGAAATTGCAGGCTAGCTGCCCCTATTTTCTGCCCATTAAAATGAATTAAATCATGGTTGGTGTGCCTGCAATTTTCCATTGTGCATAGCTGGTGATCAAGGCTCCGTGCCCAAAGCATGAGCTTGGAAAATAGAAACATAGAACATAGAAAAATAAGAGCAGGAGTAGGCCATTTGGCCCTTCGAGCCTGCTCCACCATTCAATATGAGCATGGCTGATCCTCCATCTCAATACCATATTCCCCCTCTCTCCCCATACCCCTTGATGCCTTTTGTGTCTAGAAATCTATCGATCTCCTTCTTAAATATATTCAGTGACTTGGCCTCCACAGCCTTCTGTGGTAGAGAATTCCACAGGTTCACCACCCTCTGAGTGAAGAAATTTTCCTCATCTCAGTTCTAAATGTCCTACCCCGTATCCTGAGACAGTGACCCCTCGTTCTAGACCCCCCAGCCAGGGGAAACATGCTCCCTGCATCCAGTCTGTCTAGCCCTGTCAGAATGTTATACGTTTCCACGAGATCCCCTCTCATTCTTCTAAACTCTAGTGAATACAGGGAAAATTATCCCTTCCGACTTAAATCATGTCCTTGAAACTGGGTGATACCTTTTTGCCTTTTACTTCTCTTCCTTTTAAGAACTCCTCTGCTTGACACCATGGAATTGTAGTGTGAGTTCGACTTCCCTGTACTGATTCAGATGGTGCAATTCTAAACTTTGCTACGCTGGAGGATGCTGTGATTGTCTCCTGGATGGAGCCTTATTTAGCTGAGATGCCTCTGTGTTGGACTGGATCCACTGGGAAAGCTGTGCTGTGCTTTACAAGCCCTGTCAACTGGGGCTTTGTCTATTGAATATGCAATGGAGGTTGCATCTCTCTCCTGTATGGTGTTTCACCATAGACTTGTTGGTGACCATTGTAACAGTACAGCCCCCATGTTCAGCAGAGAACTGGTGCACTTTTCTTGAGGTTTGCTGCCTAATGTTATTTTTTTCAGTGTAGTCTCACCTTCATGCTAGAGTTCAGATAGGAAATATTCAATAAGGCAGAGGTTCCCAAACTGGGGGTAACTCACTAACAGGTAATGCCTGCGATACATAATTTCCCCATTGGTGGCGCTGCAGCACTCCCCTCAACTCTCTCAGGCTAATTCTCAACTGTGCCCTCTCCAAACCTCAGGCGCCTTCTGCGAACAGTTCCAGCTTACAGGTATTTTCAATTTTTCTTCGTTTAAATGTGTTTCTTTCATTTCACAGAAAAAAAGGCTGTTTGCCTTCTGGTCTGTACCTCTGCGCAGCATAAATTTCTTTTTTGAAAGTGCTCGTGAGCCTGGGCTCCCTTCTGCCATGGAGAAATAAATAACAGTTAGTCAGTACCACCCCCTCCCCCCCACCCTCACCCTCCACCCACTGACTGCTTCAGAAATCTGTTGATAGCTTCTTTGCCCTAGGTTCTGCAGCTCTGTGGAGCATTTGATTTTCTTTTGTCCCGCATCGAGGTCCTCATGAGCCCTTGAACACCCTGATGTTTAGAGGGAATAGATCAGAGGTTCCCAAGCTTTTTTATTAACCGAGCCCCTTCTCCAAGATTCACGTCCCATAAGCGCTCCACCTCCACTCGTTCTAAGAAACAGTATTTTTGCATAATCAATATTTTTTGCATAATCAACCGGGGCTAAAAGGGTTAAATTATGAGGACAGGGGTGATCTAATTGAGGCATTTAAGATGATTAAAGGAGTTGATAGGGTAGATAGAGAGAAACTATTTCCTCTTGTGGGGGGGGGGGGGGGAGTCCAGAACAAGGGGACATAACCTTAAAATTGGAGCTAGGCCTTTCAGGGGTGATGTCAGGAAGCACTTCTTCACACAAAGGGTAGTGGAAATCTGGAACACTCTCCTCCAAAAAGCTGTTGAGGCTGGGGGTCAATTGAAAATGTCAAATCTGAGATTGATAGATTTTTGTTAGGCAAGGGTATTAAGGGTTCTGGAACCAAGGCGGGTAGATGGGGCTGGAGTTACGATACAGATCAGCCATAATCTAATTGAATGGTGGATCAGGCTCAAGGAGCTGAATAGCCTACTCCTGTTCCTATGTTAGTGTAGATATAGCTGTTAACCCAGAATAATTCAGTTGTTTTGTCAGTTTAGCTGTTTTAATTCTGCCCCCTTACACTTTTTGGTTTTAATACTAAGTCCAATCATATCATTAGTATTCATCGGCGGGGAAATTCCACAGATCTGCTCCCGCTTTGCTGCCGTTACTTTGCTGGAAGTGCGGTGGAATAACGGAACTCCAGGTGACTCTGAGTAAATGCACCCAGGTTGTGTGTGACTGAACTATAGAGATCTTGAAGGTTCCAGGCTCAATCCTGGTCTGTGTTATGTTAATCAATCTCATGCAGGGAGTGTTACCAAAAAAAAATTGTTTTCTGTGTCTCCAAGCTAGGGTGGAGCAAGTCAAGCCAAGGTTCTTGTTCCATCATCACTATCTAGTAACCTCTGTTGGAAAAGGTGCATGTGTGGATATCAGGGAGCAACAACAACAACTTGCATTTATATAGCGCCTTTAACATAGTAAAATGTCTCAAGACACTTCACAGGAGTGTAATCAGACAAAAATTGACACCGAGCTATAAGGAGACATTAGGACAGGTGACCAAAAGGTTGGTTAAAGAGGTAGGAGCATCTTAAGGAGAGAGAAATGGAGAGGCGGAGAGGTTTAGGGAGGGATTTCCAGAGCTTAAGCCTAGATGGCTGAAAGCACGGCCGCCAATGGCGGGGTGAAGGAAGTGGGAGATGCACACAAGGCCTGAGTTGGAGGAACGCAGATATCTTGGAGGGTTGAAAGGGCTGGAAGATTACAGATATAGGGAGGGATGAGGCCATGGAAGGATTTGAACACGAGGATGAGAATTTTATAATCGAAAATGTTGCTGGACCGGGAGGCCAATGTAGGTCAGCGAGTATAGGTCTCCTTTTTGGTCCCTAATCAGCCCCACCCCTTCTCTTATACCCTTTAACTATTTCAATGCCTATAGAAGACTTTTGGATTACCGTTTATGTTAGCTGCTATTCTATTCTCAGACCCTCTCTCTGCCCCTCTTATTTTCTTTTTCACTTCCCCTCTGAACCACCTGTTTCCCGCATGCCAGGTTAGGTTGAAATTACCCCTGACTGTCTAGGGTCACAAATGGATGAGCTACTCAAGGGTTCCCAATGCCGATGGTGCTGTGTTCCTACATGAGTCATCACTTTCAGGAGAAAAGGCAAAAAAAAGAAAAAAATGCAAGATAGCTGTGTTTTTGGTACTTTTTCATTGGATGTGGAAAACCATCCAATTAGATGAATGGATTGTAACACTCCTACCTTGGGTTCCACAGTTGAAAGAAACCATGGCACTTGCCCCGTTTGTTCAGCCTGAAGACTGTGGTGAACATAACGTTCAGTTTATCAGGGACAGGGCCAATGGAGATAAAGTTGGAACGAGATCAAGAAAGGAAGATGTCAATAAAGAGAGCTATCTTTCACTGACAGTTCATTTTTGTCTAAACACTACAAAAAAATGCACACATTGGCACTGTCAGTAAGGAGGAGATAGAATTTCAGTGAATTATTCTGGTTTCCCTATGCATTCTGTTCATCAAAAGGTGGCTATGGGAAATGACTGAGGCAAAGTTCGGTCCGAAGTTTATATTTGTTTGCTCTGTGCAAGGTTATGTTCAGGATTTAATCAAGTTAAATCCGAGGACTTGAAATGAGTCCAAAAAGTGAATTTTAACTATTCCTAAAATGAGCTGACACAACCCAACGCACTTGTAGCACATCCTGCTATCTTTCACTACACAATGTATAAAGTGCCCTCGTTATAGCATGTGTACCTTACCAGGAAAGCCTGTGCACACAAGGATTGCCTCCCACACGCCATCTGTTTCATCTGGGAGGCCAGTGCACAATGCCTATTAGCGTCTCTTCTCTCTGAGGAGTTAGGCCTTAGAACTGCTGAGGCAAAGGCTCTTTTGGGCATTTTTCATCTCTTTTTCTCCCACACCCAAGGAATTCCAGACACACCCACTCATTCATAAATTTCCTATGATGTGTGTGGCACTGTAAACAGAGCGGGAAAATTTCCTCTGAGAGCTATGTCTACTGAAATCATAAATAATTTCTCACACACACTTTTATGATTTTGCTTGAAATAATGATCATAGGAAACCTTCCCACTGTGTTTATAATGTCCAAACACTTAGCAAACAGACAAAATCTTTCATTACTGGCTCCCATCAAAACAAATGGTTAGTAATAATTCATTCATTTCCGTCTCAAAATTCCTGACAGTTTTTTTCCAAGCTTTTGACTTGGAGTACAACTAATTCACATACATAGAGGAAAAAAATGTCAAAACATAGCCCTGAGGGCTTCTTTTCCCCTTTCCTCCTCTCCTCTTGTGAACATGGTAACTTATTTTGGGGGTATAGATCCATGGCTAGGAGCCCTCCTGTATCCCATCACAATGCCGAGCTTTATCTGAGTGCTTAGTCAGTGAATGGCAGAAGGCTAGTTGACCATTATTCAAATATGTGCTCTATCAAGCAGCGGTCTCTAGGTAGTGGTCAGGAGCAGGAACCTTGGCTGAGTTTCTCCTCTCAATGGTTTAAGGATGCTAAGGCCAACTGTGGTACACCAACACCTTGGCTGAGATCGGTTAACTCAGCATAGATCAGAGCTGGTGCCTTTCCTGGTCTGTTATTACTCAGTACCACTTTGGACGACGAATGCATTTACCAACTCATCGAGAAGGCCAACTTCCTGACATTTAGTTTAAACATTTAAGTCACATCGACTATTAATAGTAATAAAAGGTTAAAAAAAGCAACACTAAAATGCACTGGTACAGTATAGTACTTTTGTGACTCGGAAAATTCCAAAAATATTATTTTAACCAGATAAAAATCAGAGAAAGAACATAAACATGTATTCGTCCAATAGTTATCAGTGGAAACAGGAAATCCTGTGCAGCACCCATTATATAAATAACATCATCCATTCAGTCTGGCCAGCCAACAAACAGAATGTCATTATTGGACCTTTGACCATAATGTTTGATTAAAAACAGCCTTATTTAACTTCTGGTGTATTTTGCACTACCTCAAGCATCAGCAGGTTTGAATGGAAAATACTGTATTGAATAACTAAGTAAAACCAATGAAAACATTCACTTATTGTGTGTGGTTAATGCCTGCAATCATAGTCTCATCGCTATTGAAAAAGAGCGAGGATTAACTTTGACATCCTTTGGGCTTATTTTTCTATTTCTGTTAATTTGTTTTTTTGGAATATTTTTTTCTTTGAACAATGGGTCACGATGATCTCATCAGGACGACTGGCTCGGAGGAGTCACTGAACCTGGTAACGTGAGCCTGTTGAACTGTCACAAATGCATAAAGCCATTTAACAAGGTGCTTCGATCATTTTTTTTCACGTCAACAGTACATGTTAACTCCACTGCCTCATGTGCTCAGCCTAAGCCATTCCTCCAAGCTGCTTTTCCCCAATGGTGTTATGGCTCAGCGGCTGTGCGGTTTGGTACTGAGCTGGATGGCTGCAGTACGTTTTGATTGCTGGTGTCTGTTGAGTTAACGGGTGTCTCTTGCTCCCTGAGGGCCAAGAGGGTAAAGGGCCCCGTGCAATATTATGCCATGCAAGCCAGTAAACCCTGTGCAGCGCTGTGCAGCTGATCTCAGCCAGGCCAGCAATTGGCCTCAGTGCCCTTGTCATAGGGAAGCAGAAAATCGGCCAAGGTTCCTGTCCCGGTTCGGTATCAACTTACTTTTACTGGAAAGTGTAGGTGTGCGGATATTGGGTGTGATGCTCTCCAGTGTCAAAATAGCCTGATAACACTCCAGGCTCACAAGGGAATAATGTATATTTGGGCGAGGTATTAAAGGGCTGCCAGCCTCCGTGGAACTGTATCCCTGCAAGAGTCAGTTCCTTGAGAGCAGAAATGGATAAAAAAAAGACAAATGCTGGCAAAAAAAAGTCTGATCTCAGCAAGCCAGTGGTAGAGAGGCTACAATTAGACTTACCAACCCGAGGATAAGAAGCAGAGGTTATGATAGCGTTGGTCTTCCTGATATTCGATTGAAGAATAGTTACTCAGTAACTAGCTCATGTGAACCTGTCATGTGAACAAATTGGCACCGACTTTCTGATACCATTGGAGGAGCTGTCAGTGCTTCTGCTTGCTGGTTTGAGTAAAGCTCTGCTATATTTTATAAGGTCTTCATGCCAGATACTTTTTGTCTACTTTTTGTAGACTAAACTGCCCAAGCAGGTGTACTCACAGATAAGGTCATTACAGAAGCAAGCAGTAAATGCGAGTTGTTGAGAAGTCAGTCATAATAACATAGCAGTCTTGAACCAGAGGAACATAGGAACAGGAGTAGGCCATTTTGCCCCTCGTGCCTGTTCCACCATTCAATGAGGTCATGGCTGATCTGTGGCCTATCTCCATATACCAGTTCATGAAAGGGTTAAACAAACACATCAGTTGAGTTCTTTTGATTGGTTTTCTTTGCAGGTGTTTCTTTAAAACAAAAAGTGGAGACATGTATCTTGAAAGAGTAGTGGCTGCCCTGTCCCAGAGGTTACAGTCTTGATGTAGGCATTCCTAATTACAAATCTATGTCTTACCTCAACATCTGCTGCAGCTGGGGGACAATCAAAACTAACTGCTACATCAAAAGTGTTGAACTCTTATGTTCATAAAATCCCTTGAAATACAGTCTCATCTTTGAGAAATAAGTCTGCGAAACAGAGGAATTTTACTCAAACTATAGGCAGCCAGTTCCATAACATATGTGCCGCTACATGAACACTCTCGACCTCTCTCTTCAGCAGCACCGACTCACTCTATCTCAAAGCTGTCCTGGTCCGCAGTTCCATTTCATCCTTCGCCTCATCCGGCGCTTTAACAAAAAACTTTTTTTCTTCCTTTCAGGTGTCAAGGATCGCAAGCTTCAACAACTCTTGGACACCAACGCCCCTCCAGAACCTTCTTCCCCTTCACTTTCCTCTGACCCCATCCCTTCTTCCAATCGCACCCCCTGCCGTTTTTTCACCATCCCCTCTGACCTTCCTCTCTCTGACCCCGAACGATCAGTCCTTAGCAAAGGCCTGCGCTTCATCCCCTTACGCCCCCATCTCAATGAATTTCGAGCTCGGCACGATGCTGAGCTCTTTTTCCGCCGCCTTTGTCTCCATGCCCACTTCTTCGGCCAGGAGTCTTCCCCCCGCACAGCTGACCCTTTCTCCCGTTTTCAGAATTCTTGTTCTACCTGGACCCCTCCCTCTGGCCTCTTAACCTCTCTAGATCTTTTCATTGCAAACTGCCGGCGTGACATCGGCCGTCTCAATTTCTCTGCTCCCCTCACTCACTCCAACCTACATCCTTCTGAACTTGCAGCACTCCATTCTCTCAGATCCAACCCCAACATTGTCATTAAACCTGCTGACAAGGGTGGTGCTGTTGTTGTTTGGCGAACCGACCTCTACCTAGCGGAGGCTGAACGCCAACTCTCCGACACCTCCTCCTACCTCCGCCTGGACCATGACCCCACTACCGAACATCAAGCCACCGTTTCCAAGACCATCACTGTCCTCATCTTCTCTGGAGATCTTCCCTCCACGGTCGCCAACCTCATAATTCCCCAACCCCGCACAGCCCGCTTCTACCTCCTTCCCAAGATCCACAAACAGGACTGCCCCGGTAGACCCATCGTTTCAGCCTGTTCTTGCCCCATGGAACTTAACTCTTCCTATCTCGACTCTATTTTTTCTCCCCTTGTCCAGTCTCTTCCCACCTACATCCGCGACTCTTCCGACGCCCTCCGTCACTTTCCTGGCCCCAACCGTCTCCTTTTCACTATGGACGTCCAATCCCTCTACACCTCCATCCCCCACCAGGGTGGCCTGAGGGTGCGCCGCTTCTTCCTTGAACAGAGGCCCAACCAGTCCCGATCCACCACCTGGCTGAAGTAGTTCTCACATTGAACACCTTCTCCTTTGACTCCACTCACTTCCTCCAAATTAAAGGTGTTGCTATGGGAACCCGCATGGGCCCTAGCTATGCCTGCCTTTTCGTGGGATATGTGGAACAATCTTTGTTCCAATCCTACTCAGGTCCCCTCCCTCACCTCTTTTTCCGGTACATTGATGACTGTATCGGTGCCGTCTCCTGCTCTCGCCCTGATCTAGAAAATTTCATTCACTTTGCTTCCAATTTCCGCCCTTCCCTCACCTTCAGATGGTCCATCTCCGACTCTTCCCTTCCCTTCCTCGACTTCTCTGTTTCCATCTCTGGGGATAGGCTATTGACAAAAATTCACTACAAGCCCACTGACTCCCACAGCTACCTGGACTACACTTCCTCCCACCACGCCTCCTGTAAGGACTCTATTCCATTCTCCCAGTTTCTCCGTCTCCGCTGCATCTGCTCTGATGATGCCACCTTCCATACCAGTGCTTCCAACATGTCTTCCTTTTTCCTCAACCGAGGATTCCCCTCTACTCTGGTTGACATGGCCCTTGACCGTGTCCGTTCTATCTCCCGCACTTCTGCCCTCACCCCTGCCCCTCCCTCCCGGAACCACGATAGGGTTCCCCTTGTCTTCACCTTTCACCCCAACAACCTCCACATTCAACGGATCATCCTCCGCCATTTCCGCCATCTCCAACGTGATCCCACCACCAAACACATCTTCCCCTCACCTCCCCTTTCAGCATTCCGAAGGGACCGCTCCCTCCGCGACACCCTGGTCCACTCCTCTATCACCCCCAACACCCCTTCCCCTTCCCCCGGCACCTTCTCGTGCAAGCGCAGGAGATGCAACACCTGCCCTTTTACCTTCACCTCCACTGTCCAGGGCCCCAAACACTCCTTCCAGGTGAAACAGCGATTTACTTGTACTTCTTGCAATTTAGTATACTGTATTCGCTGCTCACGATGCGGCCTCCTCTACACTGGGGAGACCAAATGCAGATTGGGTGACCGCTTTGCGGAACACTTCCGTTCAGTCCGTAATGGTGATCCCGAGCTTCCGGTCGCCTGTCACTTTAATTCTCCGCTCCACTCCCACTCAGACCTCACCATCCTCGGCCTCTTACACTGTTCCAATGAAGCTCAACGTAAGCTCGAGGAACAGTACCTCATCTTTCGATTAGGCACTTTACAGCCTTCTGGGCTCAACATAGAGTTCAACAATTTCATACCATAACCTCTGCCCCTATTCTTTTTTTTTCATTTATTTTATTATTTATTTATTTTTTCTGTCTCTCCCACATGGCAGCTGTCTTTCATTCTGCCATTTACACTTCATCTAGAGCCATCTTTTGTTTCTTAACTTGTCCCATTACCATCTCCTTTTGCCTTGCACCATCTCTTAATGTCTTTTAATCTCTCCTGCCTTCCATCCTATCACAGACCTTCCCTTTTGTTCTTTTCTCCCCTCCCCCTTTCTCTGCTCCTGCACTTGCTTAAAAACCTGTTCGATCTCCAGCTTTTTCCAGTTCTGACGAAGGGTCATCGACCTGAAACGTTAACTCTGTTTCTCTCTCCACAGATGCTGCCTCACCTGCTGAGTATTGGCAGCATTTTCTGTTTTTATTTCAGATTTCCAGCATCTGCAGTATTTTGCTTTTGTATGTTAGGGCTATGCTGATTAGATGATGTAATTAATTAATAGCTTGCTAATTATTTCTAACACTCTGGTGTACTTGGTGCCTTTTTATTCAGATGCGATTCTTTTTAATAATTAACTGTATTAAAGCAACTTTCTTCAAGCCAAATGAACAAAGGTCATCTTTCCAGCATGTTATTGATGAAGTCATTTTGTAGCTAGCGACTTTCTTAGAAGAAGCCATTTTCAAGCTAAAAAATTACAATACAGAGAGAAAATATTAAAACATAGCTGTTGTGACTTGAAAGGTGACCAATCTCTGATTTCTCAGGCTGTTTTAACAATAAGGGTAGAATCACCGAATCTTACAGCAGATGTGGAGGCCATTCGGCCCATGGTACCTGACATGAATCTGTCATCCATGAAAGAAAGACTTATGAAATAATACTGAGTGGCCTGCGGGTGGCACTGTCCAGGGAGAGTATAAATACTCGGGGACGGGGCCAGCTTGCGCAGGACATTCTTTAACAGGAACTAGTGAAGGACAACTAGATCTCCATGTTGTAAAACAGTTGATTAAAGCTTTGTTTAACGCTTAGACCAAGTGCCTAGTAGTTTTCTTACGTCAGTACCTGTACCAGATCTTTGAAAGAGTTATCCAAATAGTCCCACTCCCCTGCTCTTTCCCCTTACCCTCTTGTATGGTAAGGCCATACACAAACTGATTGAGTCTGTCACAAACATAATGGTTAACAAAATATGCATATCTTGTCTCTGCACCAGTCAATGAATGTGATGCATAACTGACAGTTATAGTTGCTACCTGTCATCATTGTTTTGCAAGAGCATGACCCCAGAATTCCCGTCAGTAAGGCACCAGCTGAAATTTTTATTGGTCTTTGAGGACTAAAGAGCTTCAGAACCAGCTCTTGCATAAACAATCCATTTAATTCTCCCATATTTCCTCCTGTTCACGATTCCAGCTCCATCCAGTAGAATTTTCTAACAATTTTCTGAGCGGTGGTACTTTTTCCAAGAGATTTGATATGAACCATGCCTAGCAGCCTCTGGACATATTTCTTGCCTTGTGAATGTGGCATGTATAGCTGAGATTTTCATATTGCCAGGCTACCCGATTTCACTAGTAACAATGGCTGGAATTTTCCCTACCTGGGCGGGTCCGGTACGGGCTGTGTCCATGGCGGGTTGCGGCCCCATTGCTGGCTCCATCCCGCTCCACAAAACGACTTTACATTAATAGGACCTATTAAGCCCGCCCTGCGCATTACCCGGCCCAATTAAATGGGGCTGATCTGGTGACATCATCGATGACGCGTTTTCAGCCGGGATCTTTAAAGGTGCCATGGCCACATTAGATTTGACGTTTAATCTAACGTAGTGCTATCAGTGTACTACAGCATTGGAGTGCTGCAAATAATGACTGCACAGACGCAGAGGGCTGCACCCAGGTTCTTCGATGACTCCCTCCAGTCAGAGCATGCAGGGAGGTCCTCTTCCCTTCTAATGGGCGGAAGAGACATCCCCAGAAGACCAAACCTGGTTGGAGATTGAAGAGGAGGTCACAAGCAGGGATGTGGTCAGGAGGACCTGGGTGCAGTGCTGCAAACATTTCAATGATCTCATTAGATCAGGAAACGTTAGTACAAAGCCACACTCAACTTCATCCTGCTGTGCCTCTCATCACATCCCCATCACTCTGCCTTCCCTACCCTACTCCTGCACATCCTTACTCACACCAACTTACCTTGCACCTCCACCCATCCCTCTCTCTCTATCTACATTATCACATCCCCATCTCACTAGCCACCCCTCACACTCACCTTCATCCTAGTGCAATCATACCAACTAACAACACACAAGTTTGTGAAGGAATAGCCATATTCAGAAAAATACACCATCCGATGAAAGAATTCTGACTTTATTAAACATAACAAACTGGGCTTGGAAATCTGAAAGCCTCAACAATGAAAAGCTGTAAACAGAATACAGGCTTTTGAGATAAGATAAGTTGTTGACACTGAAACAAAAGCCCTATTGAAGCAGAGGGTTAGAGGTTCCCGAAAGTCTGCAGCTTGGAAAGAACACAATGGTATAACCCTGTTAAAGTGTCTTAAACCAACACTTCAAAATTAAACACAGAACATTAAAGAAACATGTGCCTTTGTAAAAATGACATCAAGTAAAAGGAACACCTGCCGTCAAATCGTTTTTATGTTAAACTTAGAACACGGAGACAGGAGTCTGTATCACAACCAACTGAGGTAGCTAAGAAGACAATGGTGCATCCGGTTGAAGTGTTTTTAATTTACATGTTGTAAAAAGATACAAACAGAAGACTATCATAAATATGACATCAATAGATGCAACAGCCATCACATTGTTTTTGTGTTGAACTTGAAACACCTAGGAGACACGAAGTCCGCTTACAACCAGCTAAGGTGACTGAAGAATTGAATAGAAGACCTTCGTGAGAATGACATCAAATAGATACACCTGTTACAACCGTTTTTTATGATAAACTTGAGACACCTACACAGCAGACACAATTCTGAAAACTACAAGCTGAACTGACTGTAAGAATAGCAGGGGTCAACAGAAAAATGACTAGAGATAATTACCTTACATCAGCAGAAAACTTCAAAGGATATACCACTGAGAAAGAGTATAAATATTGAACTTCCAAATAGGAAGACAGAATTCGCTGGAAGGGGCAAAGCGATTCTCAGACTTCAGAGGCAAGCTCTGTAAGTTTTCAAGTCTTTAAGACTCGGGTATCAAAGGTATTTGATTTTGGTGTATATTCTGGAATAGACTAAGAAATGTAAAAATGTAACGAAGTTAAGATTTGAGAATAAGGATCTCTGATAATAAGAATTGTAAGCTTTTTGTCTTTGGAATTGTTAAAGTTGCGATTGAATCAACAGCTGTAAACTACATGTCGGTTCTTTAATAAATCTATATATTTTTAGAATTGTCTCACATAGTACTTCTGTATCAAACTTGCGAACTCAATCTCTGTGCACTCTTTGGTGAGGAGTTGCAGAATTCTGGGGGAGTTTTCCAGACCCTCATAATATCCGGAAGGTTACAGTCTAGCTAAACTTATTAAAAGTGCTATCTGGAGGACGGTAACATCTTCAGGTTGTTCCTTTCCTTTAGGGAGAGATTGGGGGGAAAATTCAGTTGGTTGCACCTCCTGTTAGCGCCTTAAGAGGGCGCTAATGGGGCGCAAAGCATCTAGCGCCCAGGCGCGGCGATGTTTGCGCCGCTCACGAAATTAAGTAGACATTTTGCGGCGGCGCTAAACACTACCGCCACGATCTCCTGCGCCGGCAGATCGTGACGTCAGTCGAGTGCGCAACGCCCCGGTATCGTCCCGGAGCAGATATTGAGTGGCGCCCCCTGCCTTACCGCCTGATGCTAGCAACGACAGGTTGAGGGGAGCGTTTTGCAGTCATGAAGGGACTGGGGGAGCGCTAT
Organism: Squalus acanthias; assembly: GCA_030390025.1. Taxonomy (NCBI): domain Eukaryota; kingdom Metazoa; phylum Chordata; class Chondrichthyes; order Squaliformes; family Squalidae; genus Squalus; species Squalus acanthias. The sequence goes on along the minus strand of CM059427.1, from coordinate 184,685,812 downwards.
TTAAAGGCGACCGCTTCCTGCCTTTTATTGTTGGTGCCATTTTTGAACCACGCATTCTGAGAGAGAGAGAGACTTCTGGAGAGATTCAATGCTGTGTGAAGGAGTTTTGGGTACTGAGCAGCACTTTGCAGGTTCATTTTGATTTGCCATTCCTTGTATCGATTTAGAAGAGACTGTGGGGGCTGCACTCTAAGCTCTTTCCCTGGTACTCTCCATTGTTCTTTCCAGCAGATTTGATGTGCAGGTCTCTCCAGGCCGGGATTCAAGGCTGCAATGAGCAGGATGTGGATAGAAAGCAAGATCAACCATCCCCTTTAAGAACTGGCCGGTGCCATTGTGTGTGTGTTCCATTGCTGACTGACATCACATGAGCTTCGCCAGCGCTCTGAGGTAGCGCCTCGCTCCTCGGCCTTTGCGCCTTAAGACAGGTGTGAAGCGCCTGATTTAGCGCTCCAATCACCTCCAGGGGCGATAAAAGTCAAGTTTGCAGTCGGTGGCGATAATTAGCGCCAGGCGCTAATCTTTGCGCCTGGCCGATAATTGCGCCCCAAACGGGGCGATACTGAATTTCTCCCCCATAGTCTGGACCTTTAGACCCAATTAAGCATCTTTAGGATTCGGCTACCTCTAACTTTAGTTGAAGGTGAACGTCTGGGGAATACGCCTGATCTGGGGTAGCCCGAAAAGGGCTAGGACTAGTAATAATCCTTTCAAGGTCACTTGGCTTTGGCACCTCACTTCATCATAGTCTCCCTCTAAAGATCTAACCCATCCATTCCTGACACTCAATCCATCACTCTCACTCAACCTTCTCTTCTTTCCCTCCTTGTAGGTAAAGAGAGCACACAATAAGAGGGAGAGGGGGAGAACCAGAGGTGGAACACCATCATTTGCAAACCTTACAACAGCAGAGGAGGCTGCTTTAGAAATATCTGGAGTTGTCGAGCAGCTGGAGGTGAGAGATGGAGAGAGGGGGATATCTCAGCAACCTGGTGACAAAATTACATATCATACAGTTACATGGCATACATCAGTCACTCATATGGGGACTGATGTCAGCAGCCAGTGAATGGTTATCATGTGCATAATGGTATCTGTACCCATTCTTCATATGACATATCTAACTCATCTCTTTACTCTTCTACAGGTCCATCAAGAGACCCCCCCTACTGTCCAGGAGGAAGAGGAAGACAACTCCTCATAGAAACCTCCAGGCTCTGAGGGCGCACCGTCACCAGAAATAAGCCCACCCAGCACCAGCACAGATACGCACACCTCGGTGGATCCCACACGAGATAGAGTAGTGTTGTCACCTGGTGTCTTACAACTCACAACTGAGTGAGAGCAGATGGTGGAGACAGGGACAGCAGTGGAGAGTCCTCGACGGAGGGTGCAGGACACTCCTAGCTCTGCTCAGCTGCATGCAGACGCTGAGCCCTGGGGGCCATCCAGAATGAGGGCGATCCTGGAGGTGCAGGAAGAAGTACAGGGGGCTCTGACAAGTTTTGCGAGCGCGATGTCTACAAATGTTCAGAGAATAGAGGAGTCCATTTCCAACATGAGCAGCACTGTGTCGCAGGTGATAGCAACTGTAGGCTCCTCCATGGATAGGATGGCCACCTACATGGAGCAGCCAATGTGCCACTCACAGGAGCACATGGTCTCTATGAAGAATAGATGGTTATCTATGGAGGATAGATGGCTATGTATTGAGGATAGATGGCAGAGGCTCATACACCTCCTCTCTAGGAGGGATGCCAGCGTAGACGTGGGTCCTCATGGCCCCACTGATGTGCAACAAGGTGCTCTCCAGCTTCTTGGCAGCAGGGAAGTGAGCAGACTGCCTCTACCTCTGCTGAAGTCACAGGGCTAGCACCTCGTAGAAGCATGCCGAAAAGAAAGATGACACACAGGTAGATTCACAAGTGTAGCCACTTGGGTGTTTTATCCATTGTTTATGTAAAGTTTCCGTTAATGTTCTGTCAAACATAAAAATCTTCATTTTCAACACTTTCCGGTGTTGGACAGATGTGTGTGCACCTTTGGAAGTGGCTCAGTGAGTTGCAGTGAATGGTGAGACATAATGGTACCCCCCGCAATGGTGGTGAGTGTGAAAGGAATGGCTTGCTCATTTCAGGGATGCTTTATGGTGTTGCTGTGGGGTGGTGCCAACCTGGCGCATCATGTGGCAGCCATATGGATGTACAGCATAGCGTTAACTAAATCTGGCCATGATGAGGCCATCCCTGACCTCCCGGGCAGCAATATGGTCGGGTGCTGATGCCCTCTGTCCTCTGCAGCATCAGGTGATTGCGGAGAAGGTTGGTGTTGTTGTTGGTGCTGCTGGTGTGCCTGGTGCTGCTGGTGTTGGGGCTCATTGTGGTCAGATTCTGAGGACCAAGGTGAGACAGTATAAACGGCACCCATGTTGATGGAATATGTGGCAGGTGAAGTAGAGATGACAGAAGCGATCTGTCAGTGGTGAGAGAGGTTCTTCCAATGAGGTGACACTGGATGGAAAGACTGCAGAATCTGTGCTGGGAATGCAGTCAGCAACAGCTTCTGCCTGAGGAAAGTGATCAGCTGTCAGGTGGGAGCTTTTATAATACATTTCATGCTGTCAACTAATCAGCTGGAGCAATGGTCACTGAACTCCCACCTCAGGTTGACAGACATCGTTCCCAAGCAGCGTGGTTCCCGTGGACATCCAGGTAAATTTAAAAGGTAAGGTTAAAAAGAATCTTAAGGGTCTGAGAACAAGCTATTAATCCTTTAAATTGGGTCGCCCGCTTCTGCTGGTCGGGTCGCTGCCACGCTGACAGATGCGCCCGAGGGAAAGGAGCGTGGGGGCGGGATGACAACGGGTTCCTGACCCGCTCCCAAAAATATCAACTTTCCCCCCTGACCCGCCTCCGATCGCGTCCGCAACCACCCCGGAAAATTCCGGTCGATGTCACCAACAAGTGTCAGCTCAGGGGCTCCAAATACACATTTACATAGATACATAGATACATAGAAGATAGGAGCAGGAGTAGGCCATCCGGCCCTTCGAGCCTGCTCCGCCATTTAATGAGATCATGGCTGATCCTCCAATTCAGTATCCCGTCCCCGCCTTCTCTCCGTAACCCTTAACCCCTTTTGCCTGTAGAAATATATCTAATTCCCTCTTAAATATATTTAATGAGCTGGCGTACACTGCCCTCTGTGGCAATGAGTTCCACAGGTTCACCACCCTCTGAGTGAAGAAATTCCCCCTCATTTCTGTCCTAAATGGTTTAGCCCTTATCCTTAAATTATGTCCTCTAGTTCTGTTCTCACCCGCCAAGGGAAACATTCCTTCTGCATCTAGTCTGTCTAGACCTGTCAGAATTTTATACACTTCTATGAGGTCCCCTCTCAATCTTCTAAACTCCAGTGTGTACATCCCTAAACTACATAGTCTCTCCTCATAGGTCAATCCCGCCATTCCTGGTATCAGCCTGGTGAATCGCCGCTGCACCCCCTCCATGGCAAGAACATCTTTCCTCAGATGAGGCGACCAAAACTGTACACAGTACTCGAGGTGTGGTCTCACCAGTGCCCTGTACAGCTGCAGCAAGGTATCCCTGTTCCTGTATTCCAACCCTTTTGCTATGAAGGCCAGCATACCGTTTGCCTTCTTGACCGCCTGTTGCACCTGCATGCTCGCCTTCAGTGACTGGTGTACAAGAACACCCAGGTCTCTCTGTACTTCCCCCTCTCCCAATTTATTGCCATTTAAATAATAATTTGCCCTCCCGTTCCTGCACCCAAGGTGGATAACTTCGCACTTGTCCACATTATAGTGCATCTGCCATTTATCCGCCCAATCACCCAGTCTGTCCAAATTGCTCTGGAGCTTCCTGGTCTCCTCCTCTGAGCCCACCCCACCTCCTAGTTTAGTGTCGTCTGCAAATTTGGAAATGCTGCATCCGACTCCCTGATCCAGGTCATTAATGTAAATTGTGAACAGCTGGGGACCCAGGACAGATCCCTGTGGTACCCCACTTGTTACTGCCTGCCATTCAGAAAATGAGCCGTTTATTCCAACTCTCTGTTTTCTATCTGACAGCCAGTTCTCTATCCACGTCAATACTTTCCCCTTTATCCCATGAGCTTCAATTTTCCATGCTAATCTTTTATGTGGGACCTTGTCGAAGGCCTTTTGGAAGTCCAGGTACACCACATCTACTGGCTCTCCCCCATCTATTTTACCAGTTACTCCCTCAAAAAATTCCAATAGATTAGTCAAGCACGATTTACCCTTTGTAAATCCATGTTGACTCTGTCCTATCCTGTCCCCATTTGCTAAGTGCTCCGCTATTTCATCCTTAATGATGGACTCCAGCATTTTGCCCACAACTGATGTAAGGCTTACAGGTCTGTAATTACCTGCTTTTTCCCTACCCCCCTTTTTGAATAGTGGGGTAACGTTAGCTACCCTCCAATCCATGGGCACTGTTCCCGAGTCTAATGAATTAATTTGACTTTAATAAGCTTTGGATCTCTTCGTAACTTGAATTAATTTGTGAAGCTTGACATTATGTTCCTCCATGGACTAACCCCATGCTATTACGTCATCCAGTGTCAATGTGCTCAAGATGTCAGCCGTGGCTCAGTACATAGCAGTCTCGCCTCTGAGTCACTCCAGAGACTTGAGCATAAAATTTAGGTTGAAACTCCAGTGCAGAACTGACAGAGTGCTTCACTGTTGGAGGTGCTGTCTTTTGGATGAGACGTTAAACCATCTGCCCTGGCACTAGATCCCATGGCACTATTTTGAAGAAGAGCAGGGGAGTTCTCCCCGGTGTCTTGGCCAATATTTATCCCTCAACCAACATCATTAAAACAGATTATCTGGTCACACTGCTGTTTGTGGGACCTTGCTGTGCGCAAATTGGCTGCCGCATTGCCTACATTCCAACAGTGACTACACTTCAAAAGTACTTTGTTGGCTGTAAAGCACTTTAGGATGTTCTAAGGTCGTGAAAGACGCTATGTAAAGATCTATTGTTGTTCTTTATAAATCATTTATATGAATCTTTGTTCTTTATAAATCATTTGGATGATTTTGTGTTACATTTCTGGAGCAGACAGGATCCCAAAGGAAAGCTGCAAGAATATGTACCCTCCAGAAGAAGTATTCAATGTGCAGAACTTGGAATGTGTTTCATTCAGTTTTAGTTGCATATACCTGAAGAATCATCTAACTTGCTAAAATATTTAGCATCAGCAAACTGCCATAATTTCCTTATTAGTTGAAAGCATGAAATATTCCCACTTGTAGTTATTTACATCTCTACAGTCCAAGTAAGTTCACAATTTAGTATAATTTTTGTTAACAACTACTAATAAGTTTATCTGTTCCATTGCTCCATCTACATAGAGTTACGTAGAATTTACAGCACAGAAACAGGCCTTTTGGCCCAGCCAGTCTATGCTGGTGTTTATGCTCCACATGAGCCTCCTCCCACCCTATTTACTTCATCTCACCCTATCGACATATCCTTCTATTCCTTTCTCCCTCGTGCACTTATCTAGCTTCCCCTTAGATGCATCTATGCTATTCCCACTATCCATGTGGTAGCAAGTTCCACATTCTTACCACTGTCTGAATGAAGTAGTTGCTCTTGAATTCCCTTATTCGTGACATTATCGAACCCCTTCATAATTTTAAAGACCTCTATCGGGTCGCCTCTCAGCGTTCTCTTTTCTAGAGAAAAGAGCCCCACACTGTTCAGACTTTCTGTTTTCTTTACGATCCCAAAGTTCTCCAATCTATCAAGCTCCATTTTTAATTTTTCCATGAGTACTTTTTAAACTTACCCAAAGTTCATTTTAATGTTTAGAGGGTATGGAAGCTCCTGTCTGTACTCTGATGATATTTAAATTTTAATGGTTGATAGAGGAGTTCCGTGAATGCATGTAAGCACACTTGCACAGAGCTATCTCCTGGGCAGAAAAACTGCAGTTGGATTCAGGCCGTATAAAGAAGGTGGTGCCCAGTTGGATCCAATACGGCAAAACTAATTTCAGACCGTTATAAATACACCATCATTCTCCCATATCAATGTTCAACTGTATTTTGAACGACATTAAGTAAGAAAGAAACAATTGCTAAAGCATCACCGAAATGACATCTGTCTGTCAAACATTAGCTATCAAAGGAATCCTTTTTCAGTTATCTGTTTTCGTGCAAATCAATTGTCTACCTTTCATTTTGTAGCTTAACAAAGAGAAAGCTGCCTCCATTTTAAACCTAGCTATTTTATAAAAGATATCAAAGCATTGTCTTCCATCAGCCAAAATTGAGAGGTCGCACAACACCAGGTTATAGTCCAACAGTTTTATTTGAAATCACAAGCTTTCGGAGCTATCGATTGCTCCTTCCTCAGGTGAAGTAAATTAGATACAGAATCGCCAAAGCATATATAGATAGAGAACAAAGCATGTGTATCTTACAATTGCAGACCACTAAATTAAATCATCCTGACTATCTGCCGAGGTGTGATAAAGTTAATCAGGTCAGCCAGGAAGGTACCACATCAAAGACATAGCAAGATACAACTGAGACAATGAGGTGTAGTCGCAGGGGTTCTAACGTGTCAAAAGCTGCCGTCTGTATGTAAAACGAAAAGCTTTAAAATTTTTACTTTTTTACTGGGAAAATTTTTACTTTTTTACTGGGAATCACATCTGTGAACAAGCTAACGATGACTCGAGTCCGGATCACGTCATGTATCGTGACATCAGCCAGACAGTGATGCCATTTTATACTAATACCTTACCTGTATCTAGTCATCCTTGGGCAGAGTGAGATTTTTAAACCTTTGTTTACTGTTGGCTAAAACTTCAAATAAGGAATAGGACAGGCATGACAACAATGTCTCACAGTGGACAGGAATAAGAGTTTGGAGAGTGCTCGAGACAGACTGAGAACGGGACAAGTGACTCGCTCCTGTGAGGTTGAGGGGTGATTTGATAGAGGTGTACAAGATTATGACGGGTTTGGAGAGGCTAGACGGGGAAAGGCTGTTCCCACTAGTTGATGGTACAAGGACTAGGGGACACAGATTTAAGGTTTTGGGCAAGAGATACAGGGGGGACGTGAGGAAACACTTTTTTACGCAGCGAGTGGTGAGGACCTGGAATTCGCTGCCGACGGAAGTGGTGGAAGCAAAAGCCACTCAATGTTTTTAAGGGGAGACTGGATAAGCACTTGAGGGAAATAAACTTGCAGGGCTACGGGGATAGAGCGGGGGAATGGGACTGACTGGATTGCGCTACAGAGAGCCGGCACGGACTCGATGGGCCGAATGGCCTCCTTCTGTGCCATATGACTCTATGACTATGACTCTTTGTGGCTTTCTTGTGTGTTATACAAAACAAAGTAGTCAACGAATGTTAATGCCATGAGCTGGCCCCTGTTCTACAGCTGGTAATGAGTGACTCCACTGGATTAATTTGCTGTCACCTCTCAGCTATTATTGCTCATCAAAGTGACTCGATCTTCACTTCCATGACAATTTTATGGAGGAACTGCTCGGGATTTCCAAACTGTTTGTCGACTGACGTAAATGTCTTATTCCAGATGGTCCTCAATATTATCCTGTTCCCCGCTATGATCCCAATGGGGCCAGTTTGGAAACATTTGTACTGCAGTAAAAGAAAATTGGCAGAGAATCATATTAGGTTCATTAGTACCAGTCATCCCTAATCAGGATCCTTTTAGATGTTCTTCCAGCAAGGGAAATGGCATCATGTCCTCGTGATTCACAAACAGTCCCTTCACTGAGTTCCATGGTCACAGCACTTATTCATTTCTGTCATTGCCAAGCCTTTACTGCCACTCAGTACACTTTCAGCATGTTTCTGCCTAAAAGGAACCAGCTATTTTTGTGGAAATAAACCCAGACCCAGTCTTGCTCCAGAATGAAGTTGGTTGGCTAGTATGAACATAGCAATGCGGAGCTGTTGTGGAATGAAACTTCAATGCAACAAACTGAATCTAATTAGGTATAGATTTATGATATCTTTCCAGAGTTAAGAATATTGGATGTTGATATTGCGATATATATAGAAACAGAAAGAGATTGTCACCTCCCAGCATGAGCTCATCTTCTGACTGTGGGACTGAATGTTGTAAAAGTCGGTTCTTACTCATACACTCAAATCCCACAGCTTCTGGCAGCAGATGTTCCCAACAACATCCTTACTCTGAGTCTGAAGAGTGCTGTACAGCACATAACCACAAGTTTATATCTAGGCTCTAGTGCATGAAAGCTGTCGTACGAAGCTCTCCTGATTGTTCAACTGGTAAATGTACTGCTCACTCTGGAAATAAACTGCACGAACCAGGAGAGTTCAAGTCCGTGCTGATTTTGCTTATTTTAGTCAAGGTTGTACTAGGGGTCATACAAATCCAAAGGGCACAGATTTAAGGTAATTGGTAAAAGAACTAGAGCCTAGATGAGGAGAACCTTTTTTTACGCAGCACTTTGTTCTGATCTGGAATGCACTGCCTGTAAGGGTGGTGGAAGCAGATTCAATAATAACTTTCAAAAGGGAATTGGATAAATACTTGAAGGGGAAAAATTTGCAGGGCTCTGGGGAAAGAGCAGGGGTGTGGTACTTTGGATAGCTCTTTCAAAGAGCCGGCACAGGCACAATGGGCCTGAATGGCCTCCTTCTGTGTTGCATCATTCTATGATTTCCAATTAACATTGGCACACCTAAGCTAATACTGTACTGGCCAAGGTTCCTATTCCTGGTTACCGAGCAGTCACCAATGTTGTATATGCCAGGTGAGGGCAGGATCGGAATTGGTGGAATTGGTGATAACCAAATAACCTGCTCACATGCACTGTCTAGACTCACAACAAATGGTAGCTGTGGAGGGTGACAGGTAGGCTATGGAACAATAGCTCAACGTGAGTCATGACTTCAGGAGAGGAGGAGAGCAAAGAGGTCGGAGAAAACAAAATCAAGGAAAAATGACCAAAGTCAAGAACATTTCGTTATTTGATCTTCAAGTCTGTCCTGAGCCCCAATTTGTACATCTCCATGTAGACTTGTAATCTATCTCTTAAACCCATAATTCACACAAGGAATATCATTTTTGTATTACACTAGTGCAACATTCTCATGGGGACAGTGCAGCAGGGATAGCCTTTGTGTTACAAATTTACTTTTTCCCATCGATAGTATTGGATCTGCAGTGCAAATCAATCCTGCACTCCCAATATTTCACTAAACCTACTCTTATGTTTTTTGATTCAGAGCTTCAGGAGTTTGATCCAACAAAATTAGGTGGGACCATCTCTGATAGAGTATAAAATATTCATTGCTACACTATATAGTCAATACCTTCCAGTCTTGTCCATTGATGAAGTGTCCAGCCAATATATTTCAATATTCTTAATTGGCAAACCACAGAGCCAGTATCCACCAGTGATCTCCACCGTTCAAGTACACATGCAGTCTCTGCTGGTCGTTGATAAAACAGATGATAGGGACTAGATTGCACTTTCTGTGCATCTTATCAGTGAACATTAAGGAGAGGCACTGGCAGAGTCGATTTTCAATGACCATGACTGCTGCTGATGGAGAATGAACCTGAGCCTGTATTATGTCATGGCTTGAGGCAATGTTTGGCTAATGATAACACCCCCCTGTGGTTTGCATATGAACCCTTCCAATGAATTGACATCAGTTCTTCTATATGTGCATCCAGCATCCTCTTACATGTAATTATAGCTACTTGTATATTGCATGAGACCTGTGCTGTTGAACTTTACCCCTGGCCTGATGTCCCTTTTTAGATCCTGTTGCCTCTGCTGCCTACTCATCTCTAATCCTCCAATGAAAGAGCGGCTGGGGTTAAGGCCTAAGGCCTAATTCTTCTGGGCACCTCTTAAAATGGGCATCCCACCAATGATGCAGGAGGAAAATGTGACAGGTGGGCAGGGAATGCTCCCTCGTGCTTCATTTATATGGCAGCCCTAAGCCTGCACCTATTGCAAGCACAGGCATTCAACCTTCATTCCCAGACTAAGCCAAAAGCAATGTAATGGGAGTGGAGACCTGGGGGGGGCGGGGGCATTGATCAATGCCAGTAGTGCAAAACGGGCTGATAGCAGCTGATTCTATCGGCAGCCGATTCGCTATCAGCCCGTTTTTCACTACTGACGTTGGTCAATTTCACCCCCCTAGTGTCACGTGTCTGCACCTCCTTTTCTTCTTTGTGCCTGTTGTTGAGCATTTGCCCCTTACACCTTTTGTTTATTGCGACTACTTGCTTATTCACTTACTGTTTAATAAATGTGTTTGGTCCTATGTGAATGATATTCTGATGCCTTTCAAAGATAAGGAGGAGCCTTTGACGGCTCAGGGTAAAAGCAGTTGCTGGAGCAATCTCTAAGGGGTTCTCTATTTGTTACCCTGGGTGCACGGCAATATTTTACCGAGCTATCAAGTTCGAGGATGTAGGGAGCGAGAACTCACCTACGAGAGTAGTCTAAAACATGGTACATAAAAATAAAAAGGATTTGCGCTCCTCCAATTCTGGCCTCTTGCACATCTCTGATTGCCTTTGCTCCACCATTGGCGGCCCTGCCTTCAGCTTCCCAGGTCTTAAACTCCGGAATTCCCTACCGAATCCTCTCCGCCTCTCTACTTCTCTCTCCTCCTTTAAGATGCTCCTTAAAACCTACCTCTGACCAAGCTTTTTGTCACCTGTCCTAATAGCTCCTTATGTGGCTCGGTGTAAATTTTGTTTGATAAGGCTCCTGTGAAGCACCTTGGGACATTTTACTACATTAAAGGCGCTACATAAATGCAAATTGTTGTGATTGATGTTGATAAAAGATATCCAACAATGTAACAATTAAATTTTTCTAAATCTCTACATTCTATTTCCAAATATTAAGCAGATGCTGAACATTCCCTGCATTCTGGAGTGGTTTACTGGAAGCATTGTAGCCATATCCAAAACCAAGTGAAGTTAGATGCGATTTTACGTACATACAAAGAATCCAATTTCACCATACTAAATCAGAGATCGAACGTAACAACTCCATCTCAATTCATCACGCTCTCACTCCTCTGAATTCACTACACTTCTATCCTCCCTTAATCTCTTCCTCCATGTAAACTCCCCAACCCATATTCACGGCCACCCCCTCGACCTTGCCATATCTCATGGCCTCGCTACTCCCACCGTGTCAGTTGCAGATAAGGCCATCTCTGACCACTTCCTTGTATCGCTCACCACCCACATCCCCCTTCCCCCGCCCCCGCAACCCCCCCGCTCCCCCAACCCTAATTCCTTCTGTGTCCGCCCCTGGAAAAAACTCTCTCCCAACTCTCTTACAACTGCAGTTACGAAATCCCAACTGTCCAGCCTTTGGCCCTCCATTCACCACGACATTTCTGCCGCTACCGATCTGCTCAACCACACCCTCACCACCACCTTTGATGTCCTAGACCCTATTGAAACCATTACTCACTCTCACCCTGGCCGTTCTCCCTGGTACGGCCCACATCTTCATTCTCTTAAGCCCAAGGGACGCAGACTTGAACGGATATGGCGGACAACTGGTTTAGCCATTCACTGCCAGATCTGGCTGGACCACATAAAGCATTATTGGGTCCTGCTCTCGTCTGCCAAAACTGCTCACTATTCCAGGATCATTCTGGAATGCAAAGATAACAGCCAGCTTCTATTCTCCACTGCTAACCGTCTTTTTAAACCCCTCTCCCCTGTCTCTTCCACCCTCACCTCCAACAATTAGTGTGAGAAGCTCATGGACTTCTTTGTCTCTAAGATTGAGACCATCCGTTCAGCTGCCTCTACCACTTCCCTTTCTTCCCCTAGCCCACAGGGCCAAACTTCCTCTAAGGTTCCCCCCTGCCCTAGCCCTGAACTCACATCTTTCTCCAATTTCTCTCCGATCTCCCCTCATGACCTCTCCGTACTCATCTTGTTCATGAGACCCACTCTCTGCTCCCTCGACCCTATTCCCACCAAACTGCTGACCATCCAACTTCCTTTTCTGGCTCTCATGTTAGCTGACATTGTTAACGATTCTCTCTCCTCAGGTACTGTCCCCCTCTCCTTCAAATCTGCCATCATCACCCCTCTCCTTAAAAAAACAACCCTTGACCCCTCCGTGCTTGCAAACTACCACCCCATCTCCAACCTCCCTTTCCTCTCCAAAGTCCTTGAATGTGTTTTCGCCTCCCAAATCCGTGCCCATCTTTCCCAGAACTCCATGTTTGAATCCCTCCAATCAGGTTTCCGCCCCTCCCACAGTATCGAAATAGCTGTCATCAAAGTCACAAATGACAGCAATTGTGACTGTGACAAAGGCAAACTATCCCTCCTCAGCTTTCTCGACTTGTCTGCAGCCTTTGACACGTTGACCACTCCATCCTCCTCCAACGACTCTCCACTGTCATCCAGCTGGGTGGGACTGCACTCGCCTGGTTCCATTCTTATCTGTCTAATCGTAGCCAGAGAATCACCTGCAATGGCTACTCTTCCCGCTCTCGCATCGTTACCTCTGGTGTCCCCCAAGGATCTATCCTTGGCCCCCTCCTATTTCTCATCTACATGCTGCCCCTTGGCGAAATCATCCGAAAACACAGCGTCAGTTTCCACATGTACGCTGACGACACCCAGCTCGACCTCACTACCACTTCTCTCGACCCCTCCACCGTTTCTAAATTGTCAGACTGCTTGTCTGACATCCAGTACTGGATGAGCAAAAATTTTCTCCAATTAAATATTGGGAAGACCGAAGCCATTGTTTTCGGTCCCCCCAACAAACTCTGTTCCCTAGCCACTGACTCCATCCCTCTCCCTAACATCTGTCTGAGGCTGAACCAGACTGTTCGCAACCTTGGTGTTATATTTGACCCTGAAATGAGCTTCCGACCACATATCCGCGGCATAACTAAGACCGCCTATTTCCACCTCCTAACATTGCCCGTCTCCGCCCCGTCTCAGCTCATCTGCTGCTGAAACCCTCATCCAAGCCTCTGTTACCTCTAGACTTGACTATTCCAACCCACTCCTGGCTGGCCTCCCGCATTCTAACCTACGTAAGCTTGAGGCCATCCAAAACTCGGCTACCCGTGTCCTAACTCGCACCAAGTCCCGTTCGCCCATCACCCCTGTGCTCGCTGACCTACACTGGCTCCTGGTTAAGCAATGCCTCGATTTTAAAATTCTCATCCTCGATTTCAAATCCCTCGCCCCTCCCTATCTCTGTAATCTCCTCCAGCCCCACAACCCCCCGAGATATCTGCCCACCTCTAATTCTGCCCTCCTGAACATCCCTGATTATAATCACTCAACCATTGGTGGCCGTGCCTTCAGTTGCCTAGGCCCTGAGCTCTGGAATTCCCTCCCTAAACCTCTCCGCCTCTCTACCTCTCTTTCCTCCTTTAAGTCACTCCTTAAAACCTACCTCTTTGACTGTCCTAATTTCTCCTTATGTGGCTCAGTGTCAAATTTTTACCTTGTAACACTCCTGTGAAGCACCTTGGGACGTTTTACTACATTAAAGGCGCTATATAAATACAAGTTGTTGATGTTGTTATTAATTCTACACTGCTGATAAAATTCTACAATGCTATTCATGCACCCATATATAAACGTATCCTACAGAATGAGGCATTACTTTGGATCTTCATGCAAATGGTGCTCAGTTAGCGAACCAGGTATTCTCCATGTTTACAAATCAATAACCCTGTGCAATTACATCATATTCCAGACCCTGGGATAATCAAATAACATAGGAAATCTAGCAGAATAACGAGATGGAAAGCTTTTTTAGTCCCAAAATGTTGCTGCTGTGTAGAAGGTTAAATGGGTGCTTCTCATAAATTCTTGTCTTGAGAACTGTGTGAGGTTCCCCTGGTAAATGACTACATCAGATAGACACGAAGGAAAACAAACAGCTCTTTGAGCTTCCTTTCTCCTTTGATCACTGTGAATGGCAGAGTTACAGAGTATTTGTCAAACAGCTTAACCTATTTACCATGGCTTGGCTGGTCGCTCAGGAAGAGTAAGTGTTAAGTACCAATTCTTCCCCTTTCCAAAATTCCCAACGTACCCCAACTCAGAGGTTTTACTTGCGCGGGGGGTTTTTTTTTGACCTCTTCATTTCAGCATGCTGTGATATCTCTCCCTACTGGTGTACAGCTTAGAGCACTTCAGAGCAAGTCACTTGAGAACCTTTTCTTCACAACCCTCACTTTGCTTTATAAACAGGAACTCCATACAGCTAGCACAACAAACACTATGAAAAGTGTCTTAACCCTTACCCTGCTGAATAAACAGGATCTCCGTACAGTTAGCAGAACAAATACTGCAGTTCATGGTTCAAGGTGCCAGTTGCAGTATTTGTTGCAACTGCCCTGAAAAATTCCTGTTTATTCAGCAGGGCAAGGGTTAAAATATTTGTCACAGTATATGTTGTGCTAACTGTATAACTATCCTCTTTATTTGTCAGGGTAAAGATTAAAGCACTAATTGTGACACTCATGCTAACCCCATGGAGTTCATGTTTGCTAACCCTTATCCTGCTAACTAAGCAGAAAATGTCTAATGTGTTTGCAAGATAAATGCTTTAATTAATGGCTCCCCTGATGGCTCATTTGGTAAAGGCAGTCAGTTACTCAGCCATTTTGTTTATTGTGTAACCAAGGTGAGAGGCCAAGGCCCATGGTGTAGGACATCACTAAGATTGGAAAGAGAGAACAAAGTGCATCAGAAAACAGTGAATGATTAGGTGACGTGAAGCTTGGGGTTTTAAAGCCTGAAGGTTGCAACAGGAAGGAAAGACTGAGGGAGGCAAGGAGTCCACCGTTCTAAGGTTCTGGGTAACAATGGCTTAGAGTAGGAAAATGTGCAATGAGTCTTGAATTCACAACAACGAGGATGTAGGGAGGAGCAAGAGCATGTATCTGGAGCATTGAAGGAACAAGAGAGGAAAGTCCAGAAAAGCAGTAACAATAGTGGTATCGATAAAAAAAACCAGAAAAACAAGAAATGTTGCAATGGAGAGAGAAGGTGACCAGAGGTGAGCGAGGGAGTACTTATCAAACTATACACATTTACAGACCAGAAGGCACAGAATTGACTGCCAATCTATGCTGAGATACCTGATCTCAACTGAGTTGGCAATAGGGGAGCAATTGGCCTTAGAGCCCTGGGGCATGAGAAGATTGTCCTATTCCTGATCCCTATCTAGTAACCCCGCCGTCTGGAAAGTGCGCCATGTGGGCATCAGGTGAGGACAGAATTGGGCTTGGATATGATGCTCCCCGTGGTTGAATAATGTGCCAACACATGAATAGCCACTTGTGTGACGTACTGGAGAGTGACTGGCACCTGGAGCATCCTAGCCCCACACTCCAACCCCAGCATGAGTCAATGCCTTCAGCAAAGGAGGCAATAAAATTTGACAGGGGGAATCCTTTAATTTCAACGGAAATAAAAATTCACGAGAGATGCAAAATGGGCTGGCGATTCGCTATCACCCGTTTTACACAAATTCAACACTTAGACTTTGAGGGGTGAGAATGAAAATCAGCCAGTATTTGCGCTCCTGATTGCTATTGTGATTCCTGATGGTAAGCACACCACTGTGGTTGTTGGAATGAGACTTGACTGATGCGCCCTAAGATTCGATAGCTTGCCAACCCTCACTCTCACTTGCATATAAAGGATAGAACATGGGTGAAATAGTGGGTGCCGCCTATGAAACTGTATCCTAGGTCAAGTCAGCAACTTCAGCAGAGAAGAGGGAAGGAGAAAAGGAGAGGAGTGGAGAGGAGAGGAGCAGAGAGGAGAGCAAATCAAAGGAAAAAAACCTATAAGGAACTTGCTGAAACTAATCCATAGCAATAAATCTACCATCGTCATAAAAATACCAAAGAATGGACGAAAATACACATCATTGCATTATCCAACAAAAAACACATGGAAATGTCACTGTAACCAACAATTAATTTGAAAATGATGGGAATGAAATTGGAGCCAAGGTTGGTTAAAGTGAGGTAAGTGACTCTGACATAGCCTGTGCCAACATTCCAGACTAAACCACTCAATTCTCTTTCTGTACTGAAATAAGTTGAGTTATAAAATTGTGCAAGAGGCATCTTGATGCCTCAGTTGATAAAACAACTGCCCAGTGGCTCAGTTGATAAGGGCAGTGTGAAGGAGGTTCCAGATTCGATTCCTCGTCCATGCTGAGTTTGTTGGTCTTGACTAGGGTAGCAATGGGGGTGTTACAATTAGCCTCAACACCCCTGGGCTAGGGAAAGAAAGATCAGCCAGGGTTCCAGCCATCCAGTAATCCTGCTGGAAATGCCCCAAGAGTGAACATTGAGTGAGGACAGGATTGGGCTAAAGAAAGAAACAAAGCAAGACCTTTCACATCCCAAAACGCTGCATAGCCAATAAAGTACTTTTGAAGTATAATCACTGTTGTAAAGTCGGGGAAAGTGGCAGCTAATTTGCGCTCAGCATGGTCCCACAAAGAGCAATGAGATAAATTACCACATAATCTATTTTAGTGATTTTTTTTGCGAGAGAAATGTTGGCCAGGAGAATTCCCCTGTTCTTCTTCTAGTGCCATGTGATCTTTTACACCCAACCGAGAGGGCAGACAGGGCTTCACTTTAAAAGATCATTCAAAAGATAGCACTTCCAATAGTGCTGCAGTACTGCACTGAGGTGTCAGCCTGTATGTGTTCAAGTATCTGGAGTGGAGCTTAAACCCACAACCTTCTGACTCAAAGGTGAGAAGCTACCCACTGAGCCAAAGGCTAGACTGTATTGGATTTGTATTCCCTCACTTTACCTGACGAAGGAGCAGCCGCTCCGAAAGCTCGTGATTTCAAATAAAACTGTTGGACTATAACCTGGTGTTGTACGACTTCTCATTTTTGTCCACCCCAGTCCAACACCGGCATCTCCACATCATGTATTGACCCTGTCATTGAACAGCTTGCTGACATTCCATGACCAGGCTCACACATGAAGAATGGACCTTTGGATGAGTTACCAGAGGGCAATCAGCACAGCATCTCAGCGGGAGTAAGTGCCTTAGGAGAGAAGGTGGGGAGAAAGTTGACCAAAAAAAAATGCCGAATGCAGAACTGAGCCAAGCAGACCAGGGAAATCATAGGACGATAGCAAAATACTGCGGATGCTGGAAGGGAAATCATAGGCTTGACTCCAATCTGGTCTGTACTGAGTCAGCGGATCTCAGCCAGGACAACGGTTGGGATGCTATAATTGCCCTCATCATCTCGGGGCCCAGAGAGGGGAGAAGGCAGCCAGTGTTCTCAGCCCCCATTGCTATCCAGTGACCCCCTGCTTGGCTCGTTCACAAATGCGGATAGTGCGTGAAGACAGGATTGAGCTTGGATGTGATGACAAGTAGTTTGATCACTGCCTAGATTCACACATAGAGATGGCCACTTGGTGATGTACTGCACCCATGGAACCATACTAGCTTGTAAAAGTCTTTCAGGGGAGGAAATCGGAGGGACAAAAAATTATTAAGAAAAATCTTGGACTTTATGAAGTAATCATGAGGATTATCAGGGCCAGATGCACTATCCTGCCTAAGGGAAGAAAGCAGCTGTAGCAACAAATGGATATTAATATAGCTATGGCCAAAAGCCTATGACTCTTCACCAGCATGATTATAGAAAGATGTTCAGCCTATGAGATAACACCCATGTGATTTAAAAAAAATATATATAACTATCCATTCCTTATATGGACCGAGTAGAATGTGCTGAATGTCTAAATTTCAGCAGTTGATTCTCTTTTATCTGCATGCTGAAGTACTACTGAAATAACAGCCCGTGCAACCATACTGCCAACAGCGCACAAAGGGACCAAGCTAACCAAACAAAGTGGTCTGTGTGCTGACAGACAACAGTAGCAACAACAGAACAGTTACTTAAAATAATTTTCTTCCTTTTTCTCCTGAAGGTGTTGACACTTGCTGTGGTACGGTTCCACAAGCAACTCCACTACCTCAACCAAGTGGCCATTTTTTATGCTTGAGCCCAGACACTGTACGCCAGCAGGGGAACCAAGTCCAATTCTTTTTTTTGCCAATGTTCATCCACACACATTTTCCATCAGGCATCCTTGTAAAAAGCCAAGAAGCTGCTAACATAACATAATGAGGAACATTAAAGAGCCTTGCATGAATAAAAAACTGTCAGTTTTCTACGATCTTCTATCCTGAAACACTGACTTACTTCATGGTATAATTCCATGGGCATCGATTGATTTACCTTGTCCAAGTGGCCATTCTTCATGTCTCAGCTAAGACAGTGAGTATTCGCAAGCTATTTGACCGTGCAAGCCTTATCCTTTCCTCATCTGATGTCCACACAAATACACATCCAAGAAGCAACACTGGAGAGTGAAACACATCGGAAGATCCCTCATTCAATCGTCAGTCTGTACTGAGTTAGCAGATCTCAGTTAGGATGGCTGTAGGGGAACTACAATCAGCCTCAGCCCCCGTGGATTAGGAAAGAGAAAAATCAGCCAAGTTCCCAATCCAGTTCACTATTTCAATAGTAACCAATAACATTTCAGAAAAGGTACGTGTATACAATCAAAAAGTTGTGGTTTCAAGCCCTACCCCAAAGGCTTGAACACATTAATCTAGGCTGACACGTGACTGCAGTATTGAGGGAGCGCTGCCCTGCTGGAGATGCCGTCCTTTGAATGAGATGTTAAAACGACACCCTGTCTGCCCTCTTAGGTGGATGTAAAAGATCCCACAGCACTATTCAAAGAAGAGCAAGGAAGTTCTCCTGGCCAACATTT
The DNA here is from genome assembly GCA_030390025.1 of Squalus acanthias. Lineage (NCBI taxonomy): Eukaryota > Metazoa > Chordata > Chondrichthyes > Squaliformes > Squalidae > Squalus > Squalus acanthias. Next base: position 184,666,920 of record CM059427.1, on the reverse strand, counting down.
ATCCCTTACCCAACACCAAAAACACATTATCTGGTCATTTATTTCATTGCTGTTTGTGGGAGCTTGCTGTACGCAAATTGGCTGCGGGGTTTCCTACATTTACAGCAGTGACTACACTTCAAAAGTACTTCATTGGCTGTAAAGTGCTTTGGGACATCCTGAGGCTGTGAAAGGCGCTATACAAATGCAAGTTCTTTCCTTCCATTAATACGTGTGTGTGCATGTGGTTATGTTTGTGTGCGCATTTATTTTCATATGTGTGTGTCTCTGTGTCTATGTTTGCCTGGCCCTCATGGAATCTACCCCAGCAACTGCCAGGAGAAACTCTGGAGAGAAAAACACGTTCTTATTCTGTATAACCGGCCTACTATTTAAAATGGCCTATCCACATCTGGCCTTTTAATGAATGATCCTGAGTTGGGTTGCCAACGCTGGTTAGACATATTCCTGGAGGTTTCATCACATGACCTCCTGCCTCCACCCGTCCAATGCAGACGGATTATTTTACCATCTCCAACATTTTTGTAACTAATAAGCAAGTGTTCAATGAAAATGAAAACAACACAATGTCCCAATGGCCTTTCAGGAGATTCATCTTAAATTCCTGGAGACTCCAGGGCGATCCTGGAGGGGTTGGCAACCCTAATCCTGAGTGACGGCAAAACAAACGGGGGGCTCTCCCAATCTCCGACCTTAACTTTGGTGGGAAACCCCGGAGAAATAGCGTAAATGGCCATTTACGCGTTAACTCCGGGAAATCCGCCGACCTTCTGCCGAATTTACGGTAAGGGATTGGGAGAGCCACGTGGAAATTCCGGGCGATTATCCTTTTCCTTCCCCGGGTTTTTGCCATTTTCTTAGCGTGTTATGTATTTATTGTTCCATACCGCATTGGTTAGGCATTGCGTCGCATTTTCACTGGAGCTTTACATCACAACTTCCAGAATCAACTGAATGAAATGGAACACATTCCTTCAGAAGTGCTGCATTCAGCCCACAGGAAGCTGATCAGCTGCCAGGCCACCAAGACTTTTAACACCTGAAAAACAACACCTCTCCCACATGCTCCAGGAAATGGGAGGGTCTGGCCTTCTATTTCTCAGCAGTTGTTATAGCTTCTAATTATTAACAACTTGGTGCCAGTCTAACAACTTCAATATGAAAGAAAGAGAGAAAAACTACTTGGGTGTCTTGAAAAATCTTTCAGTTCTGCAAAGTGAAATTGCAGGTGAAATTAACACAGCCAATTAATTCCCTCTTGTGAATTTCACTGAGAGTGCCTTTTCTTTTAGCATAGATTCAATTCCTGAGTGAACTTTGCAGTGTGTTCCGCTCCCCCACCAGGTACCAGTGTCTCACCAATACAGAAACTCAGCCTCCAGCCATGCGTTTAATAGTGTTATGACACATCGTCATAGCGTACACGTGACCCGTGGCTAAAGACCAGAGACCACCTTTGATTTACACCTGTGTCTCCAGGCAACAAAGGATGCCAATGTTGTGACTTAAAAGTTACTGTGCTGTTGTTCTTACCGTGCACCTGTGCAGCTGGATTTAAGAGGTCTAAGGTCATCGTGAATAGTGTCAACAATTCAGATGTCAGATCAGTATCTGGATTGCGGTGTACAAGACACCTCCTGTATACTGACAGCGCGAGTTTAAGACTAGCTTTGCACTCCGATTCTGCACATGCAAAGTTGAACAGTCAGACTAGTTAATCTGGCCAGGCGGGTGCGCCCATGATCCTCTACAATGTGAGTGCACTATCTTGGCACATGTGATCGCGACACCGTGGCATGCTACGATACTAAGTGCGGTGTTGTTATTTACATTTTAAGGCGGTTTAACCATAGGAGAGAGCTGTCGACGTGGATATGTCATTCTCTAGCTATCGACGGTACTCTCAAATATAAGATTGGACCCAATGGCATGGCAAACCAATGGGTCTTGCAAAACCTGCCATCAACAACCACGATTTGCATTTATATAGCGCCTTTAACGTAGTAAAACGTCCCAAGGCGCTTCACAGGAACGTTATCAGATGAAACTTGACACTGAGCGAAAGGAGACATTCGGACAAGTGACCAAAGTTAAAGAGGTAGGTTTTAAGGAGAGTCTTAGAGGAAGAGAGGGAGGCGGAAAGATTTAGGGAGGTAATTCCAAAGCAACCATCTTCCGTTTTGGCCACGACCTAATATCACGGTACATGCGTCGTTAAGCAAATCTCACGTATGCACAGCCAACGGGATCTCCCAGCTGCAAACTGGTTTCAGACAAGCCTTCTAAGAAGCAGCAGCAAATTGAAATATAACTCAGGGGGAGAAAAGTGCACGGAATGAGCTGGTCTCCATTGGCTTATTGCTCACCACATGCCCGCAGTGAAAAGTAAAACTGCATTTAGAATAATATATTGGTGGGTGGCTGAAATTTTCATGCAGTGTTTTTTTTTCACTAGGATTTTGGTAGAGAGAGTACTGGTGGGTGTGGGAAACTTTCATAGCATGTACTGAGGGAGTGCCGCACTGTCGGAGGTGCCGCCTTTCGGATGAGATGTTGAACCGAGGCCCCACCTGTCCTCTAAGGTGGACATAAGCAATGCCATGGCACTATTTCGAAGAAGAGTAGGGGAGTTCTCCTACTCTGGCCAATATTCGTCCCTCAACCAACATCACTAAAAAAACAGATTATCTGGTCATTGTCACGTTGCTGCTTGTGGGATCTTGCTGTGCAAATTGGCTACCGCGTTTCCTACATTACAACAGTGACTACACTTCAAAAGTACTTTGTTGGCTGTAAAGCGCTTTAGGACGTCCTGAGGTTGTGAAAGTCGCTGGTGGTAGTGTTGGGAGGAATTTGACAAGAAAAATAAAAGTTTTATAAGAGAAGCTTATTGTGCAGCATTCACACATATTGGCGTAAGTGTGACATTTCCTAAAGTGCATTGGCATTAATATGGTAAGCCTAGTGGCAACACAGTGTACAACCCATAAAATCATATAAACTGCTGTATTCCTTCCTTTCAACGTGTAATGTTTACAGGCATGCAGCATGTGATGTCTTATGGTGCACAAAAGTGGCTTGGAAATGCCAACTAGTCATTATCCTGGGCCAGCAAATCCCTACACTGGTGTGAGACTGCTTTTGGAGGCGGTGTTTTTTGTGAATGTTATTAACAAGTTTGAGGTGCCTATTCCTGTTAGCTGGGTATACTTTTCATGCAAACTGTTCTGTTACAAGATAGATACAGATGAGAGAGGCCATTTGACCCATTTTAATGCATCCATTCAGAATGACCCTACCGTCACCCCATAATGGCATCCAACCATTTCTTAATGATTTCAGGGTTTTTGATTTCATCACCACTGCCTGATATCCATTCCATGTATTGATGACTCATTCTGTGAAGAAGAACTTTCTGACGCCAGTCCTAAAATTGCCCCTTATTAGTTTGAACTTGTGTCCTCTTATACTACTGTCTCTATTGTTACAGTTACAGTTTAGTTTGAACTAAAAGATCTACTCAAACATTTTTTGTTAATATTTCCTTTTGTGGTGAGGGATATTAGTGCTGGGGAATGGACCTCTTCCCATTTTTGGTTTCAGTGACAGCCTCAAGTACTCCCAGGTCAGGTATAGCACATTGAGAAGCAAAGTAAACTTCCATCTATTCAGCATAAACGTCAAGCCTCAATCCCAACCTCAGAGGAACACCCACCCACTATTAATTTTTTTTTATTCATTCACGGGATGTGGGCGTCACTGGCAAGGCCAGCATTTATTGTCCATCCCTAATACCCATTGAGAAGGTGGTGGTGAGCCGCCTTCTTGAACTGCTGCAATCCTTGTGGTGAAGATACTCACACTGTGCTGTTAGGGAGGGAGTTCCAGGATTTTGATCCAGTGACGATCAAGGAACGGTGATACATTTCCAAGTCAGGATGGTGTGTGGCTTGGAGGGGAACTTGGAGGTGATGGTGTTCCCATGTGCCTGCTACCCTGGTCCTTCTAGGTGGTAGAGGTCACGGGTTTGGGAGGTGCTGTCGAAGAAGCCTTGGCGAATTGCTGCAGTGCATCTTGTAGATGGTATACACTGCAGCCACAGTACGCCGGTGGGGGAGGAAGCAAATGTTTAAGGTGGTGGATGGGGTGCCAATCAAGCGGGCTGCTTTGTCCTGGATGGTGTCGAGCTTCTTTAGTGTTGTTGGAGCTGCACTCATCCAGGTAAGTGGAGATTATTCCATCACACTCCTGACTTGTGCCTTGTAGATGGTGGAAAGTCTTTGGGGTGTCAGGAAGTGAGTCACTTGCCGCAGAATACCCAGCCTCTGACCTGCTCTTGTAGCCACATTATTTATGTGGCTGGTCCAGTTAAGTTTCTGGTCAATAGTGACCCCAGGATGTTGATGGTGGAGGATTTGATGATGGTAATGTCATTGAATGTCATGGGGAGGTGGTTAGACTTTCTCTTGTTGGAGTTGGTCATTGCCTGGCACTTGTGTGGCGCAAATGTTACTTGTCACTTATCAGCACAAGCCTGAATGTTATCCAGGTCTTGCTGCATGCAGACATGGATTGCTTCATTATCTGAGGAGTTGTGAATGGAATTGAACACTGTGCAATCATCAGCGAACATCCCCACTTCTGACTGTATGATGGAGGGAAGGTCATTGATGAAGCAGCTGATGTTGGTTGGGCCTCGGACACTGGCCTGAGGAACTCCTGCAGTGATGTCCAATATGACACTTCTTCCATTTTCCACACTAACCAACCTGTAATCCTTCTGAGTGAAATTGCTAATTAGTGCTGAATTATATATAATTTGGGCTACAGGCCCATCCTTACCCACTAGGAACTGGATTGAGACTCATTTCACAGAGGACTCCTACAGTCTGCAGTCTGTTTTGGGAGGGGAGAACAACTTTAAAAAATGTTTCATTGGCTGAAACCAACTACTGAGTTAATTTTTCAGCCAATGAATAGCTTAGATTGTGAAGGTTTTTTAAATTAATTCTTGGCACATAGGCATCGCTGGCAAGGCCGGCATTTATTGCCCATCCCTTAACTCCCTTGAGAAGGTGGTGGTGGGCCGCCTTCTTGAACCACTGCAGTCCGTGCGGTGAAGGTACTCCCACATTGCTGTTAGGTAAGGCATTCCAAGATTTTGACCCAGCGACGATTAAGGAATGTCCAAGTCAGGATGGTGTGTGACTTGGAGGGGAACTTGGAGGTGGTGGTGTTCCCATGCACCTGCTGCCTTGTCCTTCTAGGTGGTGGAGGTCGCGGGCTTGAGAGGTGCTGGCGAAGAAGCCTTGGCGAGTTGCTGCAGTGCATTATCTACATGGAGCCCTGGGGGCTACATACAAGGTTTAATTCATTTGTATGTATCTCAAGTTGCTGATACCCACAGATCTTGGTGTTCTACAATTGAAGCAACAATGCTAAGAAAAATCTTCAAACCGGACATACCAAAGATTAAGAAATGTTATCACAAACAGAGCTTAGTTGTCTTGGCCCTGAGGTTCAGATTGCCTGGGTTTGGAGGCCATTTCTGGTTTCCAAGCTTAAATTTGGAATGAACTATTTAGAATTTTGAATGAGATATTTGGGGAGCCAGTATAGGTCAGTGAGGGCAGACAGCTAAGTGCTACCCACAGAGTCAAAGATTGAAATATAGTACCTTCCACGTGCTCAGGAAATCCCAAAGTGCTTCACAGCTAATGAGTTCATAGAATCATCGAAACTCACAGCACAGAGGGAGGCCATTCGGCCCGTCGTGCCTGTGCTGGTTCTTTGAAAGAGCAGTCGTGCTTAGTCCCACATCCCCGTTTTTTGTCCATAACCCTCTAAGGTTGCTCATCCTCAAGTACCTGTCCAACTCCTTTTTAAAATTATTTATGGAATCGGCTTCCAGCACCTTTTCAGGTACAGCATTCCAGATCCCCGCAACTCTCTGTTACTTTAGAATTTTGATTACTGAGGTTATGTCGAGAAACATGGCAGCTAGTCTGTACACAGCAAGATCTGACAAACAGCAAATGAGATAAATGACCAGTTAAACTGTTTTTAGTGGTGTTGGTAGAGGGATGAATGTAGAGCGAAGACAGCGGGAGAACTCTTTGAATAGTGCAATGGGATATTTTACATCCAACTAAAAAAGCAGTCGTTTATAACCTCAGTTTAACGTCTCATCTGAAAGACAGCAGCTCCGACAGTGCAGCACTCCCTCGGTATTGCACTAAAGTGTCCTAGATTATGTGAAAGAAAAAAAGACTTGCATTTATACAGCGCCTTTCACGACCACCGGATGTCTCAAAGCGCTTTACAGCAGATGAAGTACTTTTGAAGTGGAGTCACTGTTGTAATGTGGGAAATGCGGCAGACAATTTGCGCACAGCAAGGTCCCATAAACAGCAAAGTGATAATGACCGGATAATCTGTTTTTGTTAAATTGGTTGAGGGATAAATATTGGCCAGGACACTGGGGATAACTCCTCTACTCTTCTTCGAAATAGTGCCATGGGATCTTTTACGTCCACCTGAGAGAGCAGACAGGGCCTCGGTTTAACGTCTCATCCAAAAGACGGCACCTCCGACAGTGCAGCACTCCCTCAGCACTGCACTGGAGTGTCAATCTAGCTTTATGTACTCAAGTCCCGCAACCTTCTGACTCAGAGGTGCTACCAACTGAGCCACAGCTGACACTGTGTTGGAGTGGGGCTTGAACCCTAAAACCTGGCTTATACACCTCTTATACCGTGAACATAGCAACAGGAGTAGGCCATTCAGCCCCTCGAGCCTGTTCCGCCATCCAGTTAGACCATGGCTGATCTGTGACCAGCAGTGTCTAGTAATGAGATTCAATTCTCCACTTTCCATTAAAATAAATTCTAACACTAGCAATCAAACTTTATAATGACTTAGAACTTCAAAAAAAACTTTAACCTCTTTCCTCTCCCAATTTTCTCATTTCATCTTCTCTCTCAATTTTTCAACGGGCTAGATGCAAAAACTCATGGCGACTGGAACAAAACCCTTCAGTGAATAAGAGCTGGCGGATACAATTCCTCGCTGCTAAGTGCTAGAATGGTGTATTTGTTGTTATTGGACGATGTATAGCCTCTCCTCCCATCCCTCTTGTTTGTCTAGTCCCCGTTCCTTCCGGGCTGTAAAAAAAAAAGGATGATTGACAGCGACAGCACGCCAACAATAAACAGCGGCGATCGATACATGGAGGGTCTCATCAGTTGCAAAAGGGCACAAAGACCAATCGAAAGAGAAAGAGACAAACTCCCGAGATCCACTCGCCAGCCTCCCTGGTCCTGTTTCACGGTGAGTGCTTTGACTTCTCAACTTAAATGTCCCTTCTTAAAGCGAACCTGCCCTTGCAGCGGGGTGATGATGGTGGGGTCTCCTGATCGCTGCCACTTTTAATGAAAGGCTTCCGATTCTGGAAAGAAACGGCATTGGTATCGCTTAGTGCAATGCTATTGTTAAAATCTAAACCTGCATTGAACTATATATATATATTTTTTTAATGTGTGCGTGTTTGTGTGCAAACTTCCGTCTTTAAAACATGTCACACAAGTGGCTGGATATTTCCCGAATACAGATTTTTTTTTAAAATTAACAATAGAAGTGGTTCTTTTCCAAAAGTTATTCACGTTTAACTTGTAAAATTGGAGCACGGAGCAGCAATTCTTTTTTTTACCTCTTGTTTGGCCAAACTTCGACTGTGGAAACAAAAAGCAATCGAGATTTGCGGGTGTTTGAATTTCTCTTCCCCATCACAGCCACATTCGGATTCAGCTTTTAAACTCACGTCGCTGCGATCATTTCCCCCCCAACAGTTTATCTGCGCTTACTAAATATAATTTTATTCTGCCCGGCTGGAAAGTGAAACTCGTTTTAAAAATAAACCGAAAAATAACTTGTAAGGAAAAAAAAAACAGGGAGTGGTTTCTTAAAAAATATCAAAATACTGCTTTAACTCAAACCATATTAACTGGAAAATGATCTTGTAACATTCAATCATAAAAAATATTCTGATTTGTTTCAACTTTGGATTGAGGTACAGCTTTAATATTTCCTTTCAGCCAACTTTTTTTTAAGAAGTGACGGGAGCACTTAGCATTTCTTAAAATGTTCTTTCTGTATTTTTAAAACATTTTGGACTTTGGCTCATGGATAAACTTCACTGCACGTTCAAACTGATTCCTTTTTCTCTCTCTCTCGCTCTCTCTCTCTCTCTCTTCCTTTTGGCCTGTGTGTGCCGGGGGGAGGCGGAGAGCAGACAGTAGGATACTTTAGAGAAAATTACAATAATTTCCGTTCTGTGGTTTACTTACAAATGAACACATCCTGTCCTTTTGTGAGGCTCACGGCGCCTGCCAGGCGGGGCCGTCTGCACCAGCGCTGCTTGAAGAAAGAAATCCTGCCTTCCCCTCCCTCCCAACATTCAGCCCATTCAGCCTCACTCTCCGGCGCTGCTACCTAAATATTGGCCCCCGATGCCGCAGCCTGATCTGTTTAAATAGATGAAGCCGAGCATTTTTTTAAATTAATTTACACGGTCTAAGTAAAAAAAATTTAAAAAAAAGTTGGATTAACATATTAAACTTCGAACGCTGGCAAGAATGAGTGGGGCCAAACAGTCTTAAGAGCATCACAGAAATTGGCCTTTTTCTGTGATGCTCTTAAGACTGTTTGGCCCCACTCATTCTTGCCAGCGTTCGAAGTTTAATATGTTAATCATTGTTTACTCACTGCAATTGTTAAACAGTCGCAAAAGTTTATTGTTCCGCACCTCTTTTGACATGTTGAGAGATGAAGGGTCAAGTTCCAATATATCCTTCTTTGCATTCACCACCACCACAAGACAAGGGAGCCTTATTTCTTTTGTTTTAGCGTGGAAAAAATGAAATGTTTTTATTGCGGGCTTCCTTTAGTAAACTAGGCAGGTTTGCAAACCCTGTCAGAATTTGACTATTAAAAAAGAAATCTCACTTATATCCACCACCCCCCCCCCCCTCCCCCAGTCAGTGCCCTGATCCTGACTACTGTACACAATTGAGATTTGAGGCCTTCGGATTGTGTGTTCTATTCATTCACTGGATGGGGCTGACTGGCCTAGACGCGTTGAATCAGTCCCCATAGCCAGGACTACTGGTTCACAGTTGCTTCTAAATCACATTCCCTTTTTATAACACGGGATTCCGGGATTGTTTTTTTTACCGGCGCTTTGGGGATTGCTTGCTGCATTCCCTGATTCTGTTGTTTATAATCAGGGTCACTGGTTTGATGGTGACCCAATAAATCACATTCCATTTTTATGACATGGGATTCTCAGATTGTTATTAGTGTTTTGGGGATTTGGATTCTGAGATGCTGTCATTAAAACCCACAAACCAGCGGCCTTGATCATCCGTGATGGGCCACAGTTATAAAATGCGAAGGGTGTTTTGGGGGAGTGTTAGGGGGAAAATATATCTGTCATAATTATTTGAATCACATTTTCATATTAGTCTACCAGTGAAGGTCAAACTTTATAACTTGTTTGTTAAGGATCTCTGGATAGTTTATTTGAATCCCTGGTTATAATCCGAAATTAAAGAAACCATTATTGCTAAGGCTGCGTTGGTAATGTGGTAGTGTTAATGTAGCGATGCTCCAGTTAATGTATAAACAGACACTGGGTACGTTGAAGGAAAAAAAAGTAAAAAGCCCCTTATTATAAATGTGTTGGACTTGTTCCCACAGCTCTGCCAGGTTTGCCATTATTGGGCAAATGCCATCTTGGGGCGCTGCAGATGTGCATTCCGACCCCCTTGTAAGTTGACTGTGCCCCCCCCCCCCCCCGTCTGTGTCATTGTGTTGTACTCACACAAACTCAATAGGCTCTCTCTCACATCTATTACTACACCGGACCTTGTGAAAACTGCTGGGATTAGGATTGCCTCTCCTACCAAAACCAAATCAGCACAGGTGGGACCATGGTTTGAGTTCAGAGAATCACCTTGCTTCTGATGAAATTTAATCGAAAACCTTACTAACTAATGCCTGCATATGAGAAGTTTCAGAAGTAGGTGGTAACATTTCATGCCGCTTTACTGTTTTTGGCATGAGTTATATTTTACAAATTTCCAGACAGCCCATTCGAAAACTGGACTCTCAAAACCGGGCAGGTGCGATTCCTAGCCCCATTGATTTCTTCTTCACTCCAACCCATGGCCTTTCTATCCACATTTTTCAGGAGACACATCTGATTTGGACTGTCCTCGTACAAGTCTGCATGTTGAACCACTGCCATTTAATATTAAAAGGAAAACATTTAAAAAATTATTTTGAAACCCGAATCTTTTAGGAATGATTAAGATAAATTTGACAGTCTTTCGCACAAGTGAAGAAACACCTTGAAGTCACTTCCACTGTTGAGATAATCTGTTTATTCTGTGGGAGTGAAGGGCCCTGGGATTTTGCTGGGGCCTGTAAACTGAAGACATAAACACTGATTATTTCTGTACTGTCCTAGCATTCCACTAGAATCAAACAACCATTGTGTCGGTGGCAAGCTCCAACTCATTTTAATAGCACCAGAAGAGATCAGAGGAGTTTTTTTTTAAATAGTTATAAAGCTGTAAACAAATAACATGCTGTGCTTCAATAAGTCTTTGTACGCACTTTTGAATGATACTACAATTGATTTTGAACGTTATAACAATTACTTAGTTTTGCACTCTCAGGGGTGTCTTTTCCTCTTTATTTTCCCTAGTCTCCCAGTGCTTTCCACACTAAGGTGAAGCTCCTTCACTTGATGGGCTGCACTCTGTGGTCCTTGCTGTCAAAGCTCTTCCTATTTCCAACAGCAAAGGAAAGCGCTTCACAGCCATTGAAGTACTTTTGACATGTAGTCGCTGTTGTTATGTAGCGAAACACACCAGCTGATTTGCGCAGAGCAAGGTCCCGCAAACTGCAATGGGGTAAATGACCAGAAAACATTTTCTTTTAGTGATAGGGAGGTATTGTCGTTATGTAGGTCTGGCTGGGCTACCTGCCTCCCATTGCTCTAGCGTTCTCCTATCTGCTCAGTGACGAAGCTGAGATTGGCAACTCACTGCCTCAGGGAACTTTTTAAAAATAGGTTGCTATGCATGTCTTTCTGACTGTGTGTCAGGAATTCTGTTTTGCTTATTTTGGTGAAATCAGCTATTTCCCTGATTTTGAGAGCCGCGTGCAAGCATTAAAAGGCAATTAATTCATGTATTCTCATTTCTAGTGAAGTGTTAACAGGGTCACTGCTGCTCTGTACTTATTTGTATATAACCATTTCTGTAATAGTCTCGCCAGTTTCAACAGCTAATTCATTAAAGGTAGAATTGACTTGAAAGTTTCCTGTCATCTGGTTAATAGAAATTAGTATTAATTTGAGCACTTCTCTAATGTTTCTCAAACTTTATTTTAATGTCATTTTTGGGCTCTTGAGGATACTGTGAAATTGAATACTTTTCCATTCTCGGCCCGCTGGGTTACCATCAATTACTGTCAGTTCAGATTATAGTGTGGACAGATGTTGAGTAAATCTCTCTCTCTAGTCTATCCCAACAATGCTCCCTCACCTCAATCTCAGCCTCGGAAACACACCCCTTACTACTGCACCTCCCTCTCTGCACAAATTTTTCTGGCTTCTCTGAGATTGCCACTTTTTTTGCATAGAACTGTGGACTCTTTCGTACTCTGGCTCTGTGCCTGCTTGGAACTAAATCAAGACTAGCCCATATCATTCCATTTAGGACCCTCACAGCCAGCAGAGAGAGAGAGAGAGGAGACCTCCACCCATCAGTCTGAGTGGTATTTGAGCATCCCTGATTTTAATCGCTCAACCATTGGTGGCCGTGCCCTCAGTTGCCAGGGCCCTAAGCTCTGGAATTCCCTCCCTAAACCTCTCTGCCTCTCTACCTCTCTCTCCTTTAAGACGCTCCTTAAAACTTACCTCTTTGAGCAAGCTTTTGGCCATCTGCCTTAATATCTTCTTATGTGGCTCGGTGTCAAATTTTGTTTGATAACGCTCCTGTGAAGCGCCTTGGGATGTTTTACTACGTTAAAGGTGCTGTTGTTGTATTTGAGCCCGGGTGCCAGAGTGAAGAGGATTGCAGCACCCAGTCACCTGTCGTTTAAGACATATATGAAATAAAGAGTAACATTTTAATTTAATTTAAATTAGCATGGTTCTGTGGTAGCAGTGGAAGCAAAGAGCAGACACAGGCATGATGGGCCGAATGGCCTCCTTCTGTGCTGTATGATTCTCTGATTATAATAATCACTGTTGGTGTGATTGAGTAGATGTGTGTGTGTGTGTGTGTTATGCTTTGTTTTTGGTATGTAGCTTGACAATAGCAAAGAGGGAGAACTGAAGACTCCTTTAATAGATACTGAGGTAGTATTCATACTCTTGCGCATGAAGTTCTGGCTATAGGAAACAAATTAGTTCATCATTCCCTTTTACCTTCAACATCATTACACTACAATAAGTTTCACTATTTAAGAAAATGGACACATGTGTCCATGATTGTACAAAGTTGCATCTCAGGCAAAAAATACAACTCCTGCACTCAAGATGTTCTATTCTGTTTTCCTAATTATAGATCCTAAACTTCAAAGATCGCGGTGTCACAGTGACATCTAGGCAAAAGCTAATGCTTCCCAAATGTGCTTTATACACAAAACCTCTACTGTGGCAGTCGGCTAACAGGTTAACAATTTTTTTCTCACCAATTTTCTCTTCCAATTTCCTTCCTTCCTCTATGGCCTGAAGGCATCGGCTCCTTACTGTGATGCGATTCCAAAGGTAGCAGAGGCACCCCTCACCATCGCACCCAAATAGTGATTATTCATGGGTAATCAGGAGGTCTTCAGTCCTCTTCCTTTTTCCAAGAGCCAGACACTAATGCACACATATCTACATGAATCTCAGTAGCTGGATACTGTTGGTGGGCTATTTGACCATGGATGGCATTACAGCCAAGACTAATTCTGGCTGCACACAATATCCACACACATGCGCTTTTCAGCAAGAGTCACCAGAGAGCCAACTGGACATTTATTTTCCTCCTCTCTAACTCAGGGTTGCTGAGGCCAATTACTGACACCCAGACTGAGACCAACTAACTCGAGTGCCATACCGAGGGAGCGCTGCATTGTCAGAGGTGCTGCCCTTTGGATGACATGTTAAACTGTCTGCTGCACTAAGTGGACATTAAATATCCTGTGGCATTATTCAAAGAAGGTCAATTAGTCTTGGCCAATATTTCTCTCTCAACCATCACCAACAGAAAAAAAAACCAGATTGACTTGTTATTTATCTCATTACTGTTTCTGAATCTTATTGAACGCAAAATGGCTGCTGTGTTTGCTACTGAATAGCCACTTCCTTTCAATATTATGATTGTTTTAGCACTTTGAGATGCTATTTCTGAGAGGCATGATAATGTGCCATAAACGCAAATTCTTTTAATTAAATATATAAGAATAGTTCTGTTTTGGATAGAATTACCTGGGTATATGAATCATTTATATTTAGAGGAAGCAAAGGTGCAATATGCACATTTGATTTTATGATTATTATGGAATTTTGATCTAACCATGAAACTCCCCTGCTTGTCCTCTTTTATGCCTTTATTAATGCTTAGCAAGCTAAAACAAATAATCACCAGGAGACAGCAACGCATTTCAGTAGTCGAGTCACTTCTGTGTAAAATGTTCAGCAGTTTCTGTTGTTTGGTTGGAATTGCTCAATGAAAGATCAAACGGGCTGTGCGCAAATATTTGCAAATTGTCTGTTTTGATGACGTCAGCAGGAATCCTGAGCAATACTTTGTATTTCGTGGGAAGTCCGCTTTGACCCGTCAAGGCGGAATTGTGACATTTTCCCGGGTTACTCCCGGCTGAAACGGCCAGTGAGTGCACTTGATATTATCAGGTCTTTACTTATTCCGACCCATGAAAATAGGTCATTTTGTTTCATACATGGAGTGTAGAATTACTAATCCCAATAGGGCAAAATAAGCTGCGATTGTAGAAAGAAACTTAAAAGTTGCATTTTTAGGAGAGCAAAACTGAACTGATGGTAAACAAAACAAGATTGAATGAGTTGGAATTTCGACATCTTACATTCACCTTTGCTGACACTTGATTTAAAGTGTTAATTAATTAAATGTAGCTCAGTGGTGGAACGTTCCCCACCATTATTGAATTTGCTGAGTTATGATAAGTAATAATTTTACTGGTCTCGTGAGACCAAAAGGTTCACTCCTATGGTTACATAAATAGGTCAGGTTGGCTCCTAGATAGAGCCTGAAATGGCAAAAGTACTTTTCTCAATGAACTATCGCCGTGATTTAAACAGAATTTTAAAAGATAAATCTGCCCGAAAAGCGACCGTCAGAGGTAGAATCGCGCATATTGCAGTTCCACCATGAACAAGCTGCCACTTCAAAAATATTTTTAATTAAAAGTAAGCATTCAATAGATGCCAAGCGGCGTAGCACCCCTGCTGCATGGCAAGGGGCTGGCATTGTTTGATGTGGGTGGGCTGAGCGAGCTCAATCTGCACGTTCCCGCCCACCTGCATCCTCATTCTATGTCTCAGCCGCTGCTTGGTAGAGAGGCAGAAGCAATAGGCTCCCAGTAGCATCTGTCACTCGAGCTGATCTGCAGAGAGGTAAGTTGGTGTGGATTAGGAGGACGCTTAAGTGTAAAATGCTTTTATTTAAAGTACCCGCTGCAGAGATAGGTTAGTACTTGCACTTATTATATGATGCTATTATTTTTTTTAAAAACATCAAATGTGAAGGATGTTTTTTATATGTCTATTGATGCTAATAAGCAACGATTGAATCTTTCTTTATTTTGAACCTAATACTGTGGAACACTGTAAGAAGACTTGTAAATCTTACAGGCATTTTACACCACCTCAGGGACCTGAGAGGATGCTGAAGGATAAACTTTGGAACTTTAATGGTTTCATTCTGTGAGTTTCTAAGGCGCCTAAGGAAGAAATTAATGCTTTTTGAAACATGTGCAGCACTACATATTATTACTCTGGATATTGCTTATAATGTAAGCTATAAATCTTAATTTGTAGTTTAAGCTGCCAGTGAAATACAGAAATCAGGACCTGAAAATATATAGTAAAGAAAAGCAACCCGTTATTGAATATTTTGACTGAATGTATGTTGGAGTATTTTGAATGGTAATTTCAGGGGATTTGTGCTAAACTGGTTCATTATAGATTGCTAAGATGAGGTGTGATTGTAATGTGCATAGGTTACTGTAAAAAACATTACCAAACTGTAAAATAATGAAACGTTATATAACACTCCAGTATTTTGCCTGTATCTTGCCTTATGAGCCTTCATGACAGTGTGTCACATCTGAGAAATTGTATGTGTGTTCTGCCTTGGTGCAGCAAAAGACAGGCACAGAAAGGTTCTGCCAGCTCTCGACCCCCACTCACCCCATGAAAAAACTGTGTGCGTAATTGTATATATCTTGATGTTCAGTTGATTTGCCAAACTCTACTTAGTGTTTTTGATGTCCTTTGAACCCCTTGATTGTGCTACGACCGTGCAACACACTTTCCAATGACTATTGTTCTTGTCTCGGTTGGAGTGTGCCTCAGTGTGTTACACTTCAGTAATTTTGATGGTGGATTTCTACGCTTATCACTCACACTGTGCTTATTCTGTGTTCTAGTATCATAATCCGGGTCTATGGTTGAATCAGTGATTGAGTGGAACTGCTGATTGATAGTTGCACACCTGCACAACCCTTAATTGAAAAAGATTGTGGGTAATGGTGCGGTATAAGAACAGAGTCCTTTCACCTCTGGGACCTTGATTCTAATCCAGCCGGTGCTGGTGGGATGAGAATCTCCCTTCTCTGCCCAGGGTAAAGAACCTGTAGACACTTTCACTTAAATATGTAGCTGATAGCAGATACGTGCTTTGTCATTGGCTGCATTGCTAGGCATAAACAATCCATCCTGCAGGGAACCGATGGCATTGTAGAACCACAAAATTGAGCATCTACGAATCTGCCATCACATCGTGCTCTTTTCATGCAATTTGAATGTGGAGAGCTGGTTCTGGATGGCTGTACTCCTGTGTAATCAAATCTCTGTATTATGCCACGGAGCTGAGCTGAGCTGGCTTACAGAGACTGGCACTCAGCAAGTCTAAATGGGGGAGAGTGGTGCACAGCCTTTGCTTTCCCAAGACCAAGACAAAGACAAAGAAAAATGTATGAAAGTGAAATGAGTTTGTGGCTCAACTGAGTGAAGTCAAGCCCAGAGCACGGCACTCTCCATAAGTAAGCAAGTATAGGCAAATTCACTCAAAGGTCAGAAAGGTGCCTATTGTGGGAAATGTAATCATTTTCACTTGCACAGTCGGGGCATTTTGAGAACCGGAGGTGCCCCTGAATTAGGGGAAACTCCAAAGGAAGCTGTTGGTCCTCAAGGCAAAGCACTTGAACGTGCTGTGGAATGTTCACTCATTGGAAACACACCATTGTGTCTTTTTGTCTTTGGTAACTGATGATATTGTGAGATGTTTCATGGGCTAACTTGAGCTTTAGTAGAATGTGGATGTACAGTACAAAGGGCCAAGGAAAGTGATGAGAGCCCAGAGTGTTCATCGATGAGAGGAAAGCGAGAAATTTTGAATCATTTTCAGATTTTGTTGTATTGTTGAACTTACTTGCCAGTTGGAAAATTGTCAGGGGAGGTCATGTTAATCGGTTATCATTTTACTTTGTACGTAAATCAGTTTAAAAAAAAAAAATTCTTTGTAAAGTGTAGCATACCAGTTTTGCTTTCCAGTTGATTTTTGGAATGAAAATGTTCTTCCCTGAATTCATTATGGAATCCACACATGGAGCGGAGTGGGACAGGGGAAGTGTACCTTGCTCTCAGGCCAGCCAAGCCTGAGTGCTGTTCCTGAATGTGGGGTGCTCTTTTGAAATTAGGGTTAAACTATATTTTGGACAAAGCTCGATACTGACATTATTTGCCCAAAGTGGAAAAATGTACAATTCCCCAGTGCCTATGTCCTTCATTTAGAAAAATCATCCACCCAGTGTTGAACTGCCTATTGCAAAATGGTTTTGATGCACATGGGCAGAATTTGAGGGATGCTTAGCACAAACTATCTGTTCTGTAGCAGTTGAGCAGTGTTACAGACAACAACATGTATATTGCTGCCAGTAACTCTGGTTTTAGGTGGATGTGTTTAAAGCTTGACATTTATTATATTATTATACATAAAATCCTACAGGATAGTTGCAGACAGTATTAATTCTGCATTACTTCTGATCCAGCCATTATTTATTAAAAAATAAGCACAATGTGGTGTGCACATGGAGCAGGTTATAGTTGCGGTTGGCGATTTAATTGAAAGACTGAGGTCTCTGCATTCAGCCAAGCTGACTTTCCTCCATTGCAACTCGAGAGAGCATTATTGGCTGAGCTTTAAAAGGACCCCAAAGTCCCACCCTCTTGTCAGGGACATTTTAGCACTGCAGCAATAAATGCTAAAGAAGATACAGAACGTGAATGTTGTGTTGTCGACTTCATTGCAAGCCTATTGAAACCTCCAGTGAAGGGGATATTACAACAGTGAAAGGGACAGGCAGTGTCCCTTTAAGTAACATCGACCGCTCGCTCGCTCTGTCTCCATTCTTCAGTTCACAACAACCTCAGAGAATATCTCAATGAACGCCTCTCCGACCAATCACTGAGCAGGGGCTTACAAGCCCACCTCGGCTCGCCCAATCGCTTGCCGCCGGATGCGGCATTTCCTCTGCGATTGGCCAATCAGCAGCGGGCGGACACGCCGCGGCCCTATAGGGAGCCGGGCATGCAAATGAGGCCGTGGGAAGCGGAGGCGGGCCGCGCGACCTGACGGGAGTTGTAGTCTGCCGACCCCCTCGCCCCCGGGACAATGAACGCGGGGGCGGACTACAATTCCCGTGGCGCACTGCGTTGGCTGCGCCTCTTCATTCATGAAGGGGCGAGAGAGTGAGAAAAAAAATCACATTTCACAGAAAGTGGGGCTGATGGACGGGACTGAGTCGGAGACTCTGCAGTTTATCAATGATTCATCCACAGTCTCCACTGTGAAGCTGCAAAAGCAACCATTGCATCCACAATATCCCCCTAATGGTTATTGCTGCAGCTTGGGAGGGGGGTTATTAAGTTTATTGGTGCATTGTTTGTATGCTGGGTATTGATTTAAAACAAAATTAAAGGAAATACTACCCTGCCATCCGCTGCCAACCGTTTTCATTCACAAAATTACGCAGAATCCGCCACTGTGCGCCCTCACGCCAAGCAGTACTGCATCTACAAAGCACAGCATCCCCCATTGCACCTGGGTGTTAGCGGAGCTAGTTATTATTCTGGGAACGTTTAAAGTAAGTATATTTTATTTATTACCGTCGTACAGGTTGCATTTATTAGTTAAATATTACAATTATGTGATTCCGATCCTCTTCCCTGCTCTAAATCTTCAATCGTGCACGGATAGTATGATCAGAATTATTATTTCCTATTTAAAAACTAATATTTTTAAATTAATACTGAATTGCTTTTTTGAGTAGATTTCAAAGAGATAGAAGAGCAATTAGCATAAATCTTGCTTGTAGAAAACGCCTGTTTGTGATTTCATAGAGCGTTGATTTCTCTTTAAATCTATACACTGTATGTTAAACATTTCGACAGGATACTGTAGCCGGGGCGAGCTACACAAGAACCCGCAGTTTTAACACGTACTAATCGTGACAATATGTTCTTCGGTGCCTTGATATATATCTTGTTTGTAGTAACTAAAATGGAAAACGGGGAATCCGATTCTCAAAACTATGTCCGGATTTAAAGACATTTCAGAGTTAATACTTTAAATAGTAGAGGTTGAGTTTATTGTGTAAACCCGTCTCCCGCAATTACAAATGAGGGTTATTATGAAAATATGTCCCATTGTATCTTTCAATGGCTTGAATCGATTATTCAAATTGATGAAAAACACATCCTGGCCTCCCGGAGTGCTGCCAAATGGGTCCATTCATTAATCGGCAATTTTATGAATGAAATTCCATTATTGACTGAGCCGGAGATGCAGACTCGCCGTCTTCAGAGTTAAAATTATAATAGTGATTCATCCTTTGATCTCTTCGCGTGCTTGTTCAAATGTCGTATTATTTAGAACACAAAATATCGTCTCATTTAAAGCATATCCCGTTGTATTTTTTGACGGTAATTATATGGAATAAATATCTGCGTATTGCCCCTTTCCATGTTAGTCTTGTTGAAACCAGGCGTTTTAATTTATAAAATGTTGTTTCAGTAATTCAAGAGGGAATATTTATCTTACTGTATAATCTGGGGCATTTTGATTGAAATATTTTGCCTTGAACATTATTTTGCCTGTCTCTCTCTCTGTGTCCCATCAATCGGTGTGCTAGTATTCTCCACGGTCTGTCCCTGTACATATTTACATGCCCGCATGTAACGCAAACATTGCAGGCGATTATTGCACCGTTTTAAGGTACAGCAGCCTTGCCCTCTCCCTGGGTGACTGCAGCACGGCGGGTTTGTGAATGAATAGAAATCTGACAGTCAGCACCCGAGCGGGAGCGAAACCAAAGGGCAAGAATGAAGGAGAAATACAGACGGATCCTCGGCCTGAAATTTCTCCTATCATCGATGTAATTGGAGTAGAACGGAAAAATCTTGAGTTTGAAGGGTAAGATAATACAGGGGGGGTTTCTCTTTTTTTCTTTAAAATCTTCCTTAAGGGCCTTGAGTTATTGATACAAAGTTTCCTATTTCCCAGTTTTGTTTTCGTTTTTTTGTGTGTGTCTTATCTTCGTTGGTCTATACATGAGCATGACGAGAGAAACGACGAGTCTGCAATGCGATTTGCATGTATATTAATTTCAGGACTGACGACTTGCTTTGATTGACATGGTTGAGGTTTCCACCTTGCAGGACATGTGATCTCGGTCACAAATACCATGAGGATCCGGCAGAGTTGATAACTCCATCCTCAAGCATCAGCAAAGCAACACTGCAGCCTGTGACCTCTCTTGAATACAGAGATCCCCCCAAAAGTTCCCAGAGCCTACGAATTCCCTGGTAACATTTAAAGCAAATGGAATCCTTGACCCCCTTGGTCAGGTGAATTTTAGAGAGTGTGAGGTCAACGTTGCGGCACTTTTGTATAAATCTGTGACTTTTCTTTCCCACAGGGGCTGGAAATCTTGAGTGAGGATCAAGAGGATTGAGTCAAATGGAGTCCCGGGTCTCTCTCAGGAATGCTGCAAACCCCGCTTCCGTGTTCCAACCCTTTCTGGACGGCCGGTTGCCTTACGGCAGATTGCAACACACGACTATCTTGCCCATGGACCAAATGAAGCCCAGCCGGCTGGAAAACGATTACGTCGAAAACCCGATCGCCACCCAGCCCAACAGCAACCCGAATCCCCACAGCAGGGCGCCTCATCCGGAGTCAACGGCTGTCAGTCACCCCGACCAGCGCTGTGACCACCACGACCTGCCCCACCAGCCTGCCCTGTCTTGGACCTCTCTGGCCGGCAGACCCAGCTCGGTCAGCAGCAGCAGCAGCACCTCCTCGGACCAGAGGCTCTTGGACCATGTGGCCCCGCCGCCGGTGGCCGACCAGCAGGGCTGTCAGAGGGCCGTGCGCTCACAGCCCAAATCATCCATCTCCAAAGCGATCGACCTGAAAGCGACCTCCCACCGCCAGGAGACCGGCAAGCACCTGTTGTTGTGCGAGGGCTGCGGGAGATGCAAGTGCAACCAGTGTACCTCGCCCAGAACTCTGCCATACTGCTGGGTCTGCAGTCAGAGGTGTCTGTGCTCCCCCCAGAACGTTGTGAACTATGCCACCTGCATGTGTCTGGTCACAGGAATTTTCTATCACTGCACCAACGAGGATGATGAGGGGTTCAGTGCCGACCACCCTTGCTCCTGCTCCCACTCTAACTGTTGTGCCCGGTGGTGTTGCATGGGCACCATGTCTGTGTTCCTGCCTTGCTTGCTCTGCTACTTGCCAGCGACAGGATGCGTCAAACTGACCCAAAAGTTTTACGATACCGTAAGCCGCCCAGGGTGCCGTTGCAAGAATTCCAACAGTGTGTACTGCAAGCTTCCAGAGGTGTCGGCCTGCAGTGGGGAGAAGCCCTCCTGATGCGGGGGGCGTGTGATGTGGTTAATGGAACTCTAATTCACATCCGTGCTTTTCTAGTCCAGTCCTTTGCTAGTTTTCTGCTTTCAAAAAATTACATGGTCTGTTGAGTAGTGAGTGGGCAAAACCTTCCCGTTGCTTTTTGAAATGGACATAATCTATAATTAAAAGAAACTTTTAAGAAGCAGCCAGATTTGGGGTTTTTAAAAGTTCCTTAGAAATCTATGCCTTTATTGCTGATACTTGGAGGATGTTCTATTCAAAATCTGAAGGGTTTCATTTTTTTTGTGGGCTGGGGGTGGGCGGAAGGATAAATAAATCCTCAACAGCCTAAGTGACTACCTCTAAATCCCACCATGTAGTATATTGGCTGAGATCATTCTGATGGATTTCAGACCTATTGCTAATGTCAACATTTCTTACAGTCTACTTTGCTTTTTTTGACATGCCACACAGAGTTTAATGAGAGACATTTTTATGTGTTCTAAGGCTACAGAAGCCTCGATGCAGTAACTGCGCACGCAGGGTCTTTTTTTTTGGAATACTAGCGATAGCAGATATTTCCCTAAGCTTCCTAGATCACATGCATCACTCATCAGGTGGGATCCAAAATCTTGATCCACGCTGTGCCAAAAGAGTCTGAGAAAATGGCATTTAAAGCGAAATAAGCGGAATTATATTCACTGCAAAATTCAGTGTACTGTTTGTACCGACAACTGGATGAAGTCATAATAAAATCTTACTAGACACTTTAGATTGGAATCTTGAAGCAATATAGTAAAATATTTTTAGTGTTTTTAGGCAAGGTTTCCCACTCTACCCAATAGGCCATTTAAGCTTTTGACGTGTTACGATATTTGACTTTATACAACAGAAAGTCATTTCCTGAATGCTAGAAAGGGTTCACGGTTAAATGTTTTAAAAAATATTTTTGTGTATGTTAATCGTCTTCAACAAAATTTCACATTTCCTTTTTAGTCCCGATTAAGTCCATTTCTGGTTTCTTTGGTCTCTGCACCACAAGTGTTTCTTAGCACATCAGCAGTGCCAGTGGTTAACGGGATTATTTCATTAGGTGTGAGAGATTTGTACCTCACAAGTACTGCAGGCATGAATAGAATGGCTCTTTTCAAAGTAAAATAAACCAAGTAAATAACTGCTGACAATGCAATTAAAAAAGTTATTACTATATATAAAAGTGATAATAATTTACCATTATTACTATAAAAAAAACTATATATATATAGAGAAAGAGAGAGGGAGGGGGAGAAAAGGCACATGTGATGTCTTTGTATTATTTAAACAATTTACAACTGCCCAACAATATGCGAGTTTAGGCCATTGAGATTGCTTGTTCAAAGGTATGTGTAGTCCCTGTAGTCTGTCCCACGCAGCTTTAAAGGAGTGCTGTGCACGGTAGCAAGAATGGGCGATATTTGCACCTGTCAAACGAGGGAAGCTGTGTAAGACCTTGTAGCAAACAGACTAGGGGGAGTGATTGGAATGTCTTATAACAAAAGGAAATTAAGAAGCGGAAAGGCAACAATTTCAATGCTTCTGACAAAGAAAATGAAAATAGT
Organism: Squalus acanthias; assembly: GCA_030390025.1. Classification (NCBI taxonomy): domain Eukaryota; kingdom Metazoa; phylum Chordata; class Chondrichthyes; order Squaliformes; family Squalidae; genus Squalus; species Squalus acanthias. Next base: position 184,644,083 of record CM059427.1, on the reverse strand, counting down.
TTCTACCCAAGCCTTTCTCTGTGGAATTACCATCAATTATTTCCATCCGTGTGTAATATCCACAAGATTGTTCCACAATAATAAAAATAGAAACATTTTTGAACCAGATTAAAAATATATATATACTTGTTAGTAAAATGAGATTTAAAAAAACCTTATTATTTGAAATTCCTGGATGAGAACGACTATTGGGAATGAATTATTATAGCATAGAGAAACTCGACCAACCCATGCCTATGTTTATTCTGCCTAGAAAACCAGAAAATAATTGGGACTAAACTGAGCAATGACTTGCCACTGATAGTATTACTGGATCATGGAACTTAGATCATGTAGTGCACAGGGATTGCAGTATTTTACAGAATTGCATATACATACTTTTAATGATCTTGATGTCATATCTTTACTGATAATTATTTATTGAGAAGCTCTACAAATGCAGCTTAAAATACAATGAAGCATCTCAGTCCTCCTTCCAATCCTCCCCTAAATATTGCAGGCAACTGAAGTAAACCCAACATTCGCAGTATGTGGTGTGATTGCCCACAGGGGACAGAACTCCAGTTTCCAGACCAGCATGACTAATGGAAACAGGATGTTCAGGGCCAACCAGAATAGTGATCAGAGAGTGAATAGAATATTGCTCCAGTGATGCTGCACTTACTGTTCTTCTCACTCGGCAAGGAAAATCTGCCGTTGCAGTGCTAGTCTGTCCTGGGTTCTACCACGCGTTTGAAAGAAAGACAGTGCAGCATCGCAGTGCTGAACATGAATGTTGAAAGAACAAAGCAGATAGTCTGAACGGAGGATGTGAAATGACAGCTTCAGTAGCCTGACGTTCCATAGACAAGTCACAGACAAGTGCTTTGCCTCTTTGTTGCTGCTTCCGTTTATCCAAAACTGTCGGCCTGTTGTAATTCCATTCACAAAGTATAAATGTGTATTGTGTGGTGTTTTCTTTGACAGGAGTGTAGCTGGGGGGAGAAGGCCGAGGGTCTTTTTGCCCCTTTATGTTATCCTCCATTTACACAGTCTCCTTCTGCCCCAGTCATCCCTAGTATGTATGCACAATGATAACTCAAAGCCCAAATTGAACCAGGCTGGTGTGCTATATTGTACAGGTGCCTGCGAGCAACATAAGTTACACTTTCTAGATTACTGTTTTAATGTAAAGTGGAAACTGAATGTAGGCACTGGTGCTGAATTATATTTTTTCTCATCTGCCTAGCTCAGTTTGGGATTGCTGTTCCCTAATATGTGTCACTGTTTGTAAATGTGCATAAAAGGCCGATACAGCCTTAAAAGTATTGCTCCCTTCTGTTGAATGTAACATGCAGTTGTGGACCCTGTGCAAGTTCCATGTTTGTGCTGTAAATACAGTAGTTCTAAAGACAGGTAACTTTGTTTTAAAACCATCCCATTGACTGAGAAGTTCTTCTGCTCCAAGTGTAGTGGGTGTTTTCTTGGTATAGTGATTTAAATAAGGCACTTTCTATATATATAGATAGATATATAAAATTCTGACGAGAAAGAATTGGCTGAAAGAGACCCAAGTAAAACCAGCCAGGAGTCTGATGTGTTTTGGTACGCTTTTGTCGCAACAACATCATTGAACGTTGAGGACAGGACTTGGGTCACTTGGTCATAACCTTTCTATCAGAAAACAAATAACAGGGATGGCATATCCTCACCAGACTCTTGATATATAAAGGATATATAAACTAGCACCTACAGTCTTCCACAACCATGTCAGTTGTGATCAGTTAATGGGAAGACGGGTTTAATGGGCAGTGGTGGGAGTCCTACCGAGGCAGGGCAAAATCGACTCTCCCGATTGCTAGCTAATGACTTGTTCTCGAAAATGCTCATGTGTGGACGTTGGTTGAAGGCAGGGCTGGGTTCAACTAAGATGCCCCTCACCTAATCGAAGAGCCTACTCAACACTCTGTCTAGGCTCACACATGACCACTTGGGTGAGATCCTGTGCCCATAGAGCCGTACCTCAGCATAAGTTAGCACCTTAGGAAAGAAAGAGAGAGAGAGAGAGAAAGAAAATGGGTTTAAGAAGATTGTAAAGAAACCAAAAGGAAATTGAGCTAATTCTGTTCTGTAATATCATGATTGTTCAATATGTGTGAGGATTCTTTTCCTAAACCTTTACTGTGCCATCAAAGTACTCCAATTGCATGAGAGAGAGAGAGAAAGAAAGAGACAAAATTAATGTACATCCCTGCTGATTTCTGGAAAAATCCAACCAAGTTGGCACCTAACAAAATCTCCATTTGTGTGGTACTCTTTAAGACACAACTTGAGTAATTGTGAACTTCATTGAAATTCATGCTATCAGTACCAGTCATTACAATTTCCTGTTCATGTTTAACTTGGCACCTTTGTGTTAACATGAAAAGCTGTGTAGAGTTCTGTTTCTGATTCTGTTGGAAAAGGGTTCTTGTAAGAATATTTATTTGAAGGTTCTATTTTATAGTATTTATTTTAGAATTTCTCCTGTTGTTGTGAGATTTCCTTGATTGTGTAAAATAAGAGGGGGAAAAAAAGTGATGTATGTATGAATCAGAAAAAATATATTGATGATAAAAAAAAGCATTCTGGTCTCGCAAGGATTTTTTTGTTTTTCTTCCACAGAACCTATAAATTGGAACGATCTTGCATTAGTCTGAGCTTTCCTCAAAGGCTTGGTTGGTCAATATGCTGCCCAGTAAGGAAAGGGGCATTATAGGCCTCAGGCTCCATCCCGGTCCTCCTGAGTTAGCTGAGCGTGGCTCGATTGGCAGTAGGGGCAAAACAAAAGGCCTTAGCACTCCTGGGTTAGAGAAGGGAAAATTGACTAGGGTGGAATATTGGATGAAGATAGGATTGGCCTCTGCTGTGATAGGATTGGCCTCTATGGGATAGAATATCCTGTAAGCTGATTTCAGTTGTTGCAGTAGTGGGGGTCCTGCAATCGCGCCCAGTGCCTAGGAGTGGAGAAAAAGCAGCCAAAGATTCTGGCTCCTGATCTTTACCCAGTGACACCTGCTGCATGTAGACATCTGGGAAGAGCAGGATCGGGCTGAGCAGTAATGTCCTCAATGGGCAAATTGTCTGCAGTAACTCACCCCTCAGGCTCACCAATAAAGAACGGCTTCTTGTACGGGGTATTGGGGCTTGGCTGGCACATGTGGAACAATACCCCAACATGAATCAGTGAATTTAGGAGAGGAGGGGCAGGCTTGATGGACCAGCTGGTCTTTACCTGCCCATCAATTTTGTATGTCAGTGGAGGGGAGAGAAGCCAACAAAAAAAAGAAGAAAAACATCTTGCATTCGTCAAACTCCTTCCCCTTTAGCTCAATTAATAATGCATGTCTTTGCATATTTGAAGTACAGTGCAACACTTTCTCCAATTGAACTGCAATCTATAAGAAATGCCTCTAATTTTGTAAAATAAGGGACTAGAATATTAATTCAGATTTAACAAAAAGGAATTGCACTCCACAAGTGCTTCACCAGTCCACCTCCTTGTGGGAGGAGCAACAGTCAGAAAGGCACACTGTGATTCAATGCTGTGGTCATGCTTTTACATGGGTTAGAGAAGGGAGAATTGACTAGGCCAACCCAGGCCTGTGCCTACCCACTGGAGGATGAGCCCTTTCAGACAATATATTGGTTACTGGATCTATCACTGCTGGTTGCAGAAAGGTGCAGCCTTTTCTATGGTGAAGTGCAACCACCCCATAACAAACTTGCGAGTCAGACACCTGTGGGACGTATGCCAGTCAGAATAGTTAATGTACCGAGACCACCTGAAAGTACCATGCGCTATGGAACCCTTTCCTAGAAGCTCACCAGTCTCAAATATCACCAAGAAAAATTAGACTGCCTCCCCTCTTCCCAAGATGGTAAGAAATGGTCAAATCTGATTGTAGCCACAAGCTAACAAAACTTTCTGGATTGGGCTCCTGAAGGCCCACATAAGGTAACAAGCTATCGACAAATCTTGAGATCTCCATGGCCCAACCAAACCCAGGAACCCTGCCAAATTATCCTGACCTCCAAAAGCCCCATTGCCCCAGTATGCATTCAACCGTGTTGACAACCGTGTTGAGCACAATGACTTCACAAAACACATGTACATAGTCTTCCTCTAAATAAAAGCTGTCAATCTTTTTGGTTGAGAAGTACTAGTGAACGAGAATTGAGTGAGTGTTGGGGAGCAGGTCTGCAAAATAAATTTAGCACTTCTGTAGTTTGGGCAGTAAGAGAGCAATGATTGTGTGCTGGCTCTCTGTATACACGTTACTAAAACTAAAGGCAACATTATAAACCCACACTGTGGTTAAAGGAGATAGTTTTGTCAGTGTAAACACGGGGAGCTAACACACAGGCCCAAATTATAAAGCGTTAAATGTAAAGGTGCCTAAAATGAGAGAATCGGTATGAGTTGCTGGTACCATGATTAAGTTCTAAAGGGAAATATAGACCTCACTTCCCTTTTCATTGCCATTTGTAAACGGAGTGCTATTTTAAAATGTATTTGGAGGCTGAGTGGTGAATGAAAAGCTTAGAGAGGTGCTAGGGCCACCAGTTACTTGAGAAGACCTGTTTTTTTTTACTGGGTCTTCCCAGTGGTTTAACGTAGTGAACTTGGCAAGTTTACTTTGGGGTTGCAGATGGTCGTGCGAGACTTGTGCGTTAGGAGTCGAGCAGCACGAGCACCCCTCTCAGGCCAGTGTAACAGCAGCTTTAGTCGTGTAAATGGTGGGCACTAGCTCAAAAGTATCCGCAGTAGCTCAGTTGGTGTTAATCTCGCCTCTGAGTCAGAAGGTTGTGGGTTTAAGCCCCACAAGACATGAGCACATAATCTAGCTCAAGGGTGTCAAACTCAACTTGGTGGGCCTGATCCAATATCCCGGTACTTGGTGTGCAACATCTTCAGCAAAAGTTATTGAATCACACCGGTGGGTAGAAATTGGCATGCGTTTCGCCTGTTTTCTTGGGCATATAACAGGTGCCATTTATACCAATTTCTGGGCGTGAGATCTTGCACCTAATTTGAGCTGGCATCATGGCCTCCGCCATATTGGTCGTCAATGTTTTTAGGCGTACCTGGCGACTGCCTGAAATCAGCGGTGGATTGATTTAAAAATGCAAAGAAGGGTCCTCCACCTGTTTCAGATCCTTCTGTAAAATGCATGAAAAACTAGGTGGAGGATGTACCGTGCAAGCTCCAACTAGTTTTTCCAGTTCTACTTCAATGGAGAGTAAAATCGGGTGGGTGGGGGGGGCGGCGGGGGTGGGGGGTAGGCGGTATAAAACCAGTGTTGCCCATCACTTTCCCGACTGAAGGGTTAGGTTAAAGTTGTCCCCTGTGTCTCCAACAACACTGCTTTTCAAAGTCTGTACAATGTAAAATGACAGTATGCAAAGTTACAGGTCTAAAACAGTCAAGTAACTGTTACCATAAGAACATGAGAAATAAGAAATAGGAGCAGGAGTAGTCCATACGGCCCCCCGAGCCTCCTCCACCATTCAGTAAGATCCTGGCTGATCTTCGACCTCAGCTCCACTTTTCCTGCCCAATCCCCATGTCCCTTGATTCCCTTAGAGTCCAAAAATCTATCGATCTCAGACTTGAATATACTCAATGACTGAGCATCCACAGCCCTCTGGGGTAGAGAATTCCAAAGATTCACAACCCTCTGCGTGAAGAAATTTCTCCTCATCTCAGTCCTAAATGGCCGACCCCTTATCCTGAGACTATGTCCCCTAGTTCTAGACTCCCCAGCCAGGGGAAACAGCCTCTCAGCATTTACCCTGTTTACCATAGCATGCTTGAAGCTTCCTCTGTAACACTGCTACCCCTTGTCTAATTACCCCAAAAGAAAGACCCTTTCTCCCCTCTTCCACAAATCTATATCATTTAAAAGTTACACTGCTGTAACTGCAAGTGATTTAATAGATGACACATGTGATGCAGTACTGGTTCAGTGGTTCAATCCTTGATCTGTGCTGAGCCAGCTGGAGAAGAGATGGAGGCCCCAGTAATTAGCCTCAGTGTCCCTGTATTTGGGACGGGAAAAGTTGGCCATGGTTCCGACTTGTGATTGGCGTATTAATAACCCCTGCTGGAAAGTGCATGCAAATGGACACCAAGTGAGAACAGGATTGGGCTCAGCCTTGGTGCCCTCCAGGACTGAATGCCTTGAGGATGGCCACTGCCAATACAAGAAACGTGGCCATTTGGGCAAGAGGAACTGAGCCTTGGCATAAGTCACTGCCTTTGGCAGAGGAGGGGGAAAAACGGGAAGGTATTTTTGATTGCTGTAAATCATTGTACGGATATTTTAAACCAAAATTATATGCTAAAAGTTCAACAATGTAGAGTACTTAGGCTGATGATTCACAGTGCAGGAAGTAGCCCTGAGAAGACTCTCTCAACTGAGACTCTAAGCAGATTTGAGTTTGGGACTCGGACTGTTCCTTCAAACTTTGCAGGTGTTACGCATTGGAACACGTGTGTGTGTGTGTATGTATTTTGATAGCTGCAAAGGAAGTTCACATCACAGAGGATTATTTATGTTAATTTCCTCTTAAACAGGAATAAACTGCACAAGGCAAGAATATCCCAGATTACGCAAAACACTTCCAGGGTACAAGTGAATACAGGATGTGTAGGATATCCCAGCAATGACTCGACTGCATTTCTGTCACAGTGGAAGAACAATGAGATTCCATCAGCACTGGTGCAATAATCTATTTATTCTACAGAGGATATTTTAAACTCTCTTATCAACGTGAAGCATGCCCATTATTCCTCAAACTGAGGAGGGTTGGAAATAAGGGATACGCCCTGAAAGATGAAGGAAAGATCTACCTGGGGCTGGTATATAGACCATCAATATCTCAAGCTTGATTTCCGTTATGGATTGAGTTAGCTGACTTCAGCCAGGGCATGTAGGTCACAGTGCTAGATGTGGCCTCATTGACTCTGGGCTAAAAAGAGCAACAAAAAAACCAGCCACAAAGATATGGATGAGGGTTGCAGTGACAGATGGGCTGAGGTAGAGGCAGAGATGGGCGACGTTATAAAGGTGGAAGTAGGCGGTTTTTGTGATGGAGAGGATATGGCGTCGCAAGCTTAGCTTGGGGTCAAATAGGACATTGAGGTTGTGAACAATCTGGTTCAGCCTGAGATGGTGGCCAGGGAGGTGGTTGGAGTTGTTGGTGAGGGTGCAGATTTTATGGTGGGGGCCGCAGGTGATGACTTTAAGTTTCCTATTGCTTAACCTGATGAAATTGCGCTCATCCGAAATGGGCTGTTGGACAAGCAGGCTGATAGCGCAGAGATGGTGAAGGATTGAGAGAGGTGGTGGAGAGGTGAAGGTGAGTGTCATCTGTGTACCCCATATCTGCAGATGAAATCACCAAAGGGCAGCATGTAGCTGAGGATGAGTAAAGGTCCAAAAACGTATTCTTGGGGGAGTCCCAAGATGACGATGCTGGGGTGAGAAGAGAAGCCATTGGTAGGGCTCTGGTCATGATCGGTTGGCTAGGAATGGAACCAAGACAAGGTAGTCCCAGCTGATCTGGACCATGGAGGAGAGGTCTTAGAGGAGGATGATGTCGTTGGCCATATCAAAGACCAGGTTATAGTCCAACAGCTTTATTTGAAATCACAAGCTTTCGGAGCGCTGCTCCTTCGTCAGGTGAAGTGAAGAAATACATATGGGCACAGCATAAATAGTCAGAGAACAATGCCAGACGACTACAGTTAATCTTTCTAACTGCCCTTTATCACATTATCATGATAAAGGGCAGTTAGAAAGATTAACTGTAGTCGTCTGGCATTGTTCTCTGTCTATATATGCTGTGCCCATATGTATTTCTTCACTTCACCTGACGAAGGAGCAGCACTCCGAAAGCTTGTGATTTCAAATGAAGCTGTTGGACTATAACCTGGTGTTGTGCGACTTCTCACTTTTGTCCACCCCAGTCCAACTCCGGCATCTCCGCATCATATCAAAGACTGCAGAGAGGTTGAGGAGGATGAGGGGGGATAATGCAACATGATCACAGTCACAGACAGTATCATAGTGACTTTAGTTAGTGCTGTTTCGATGCTCTGGGAAGACCTGCAATCTGACTGGAGGGATTCAAACGGGGACTTGTGGGAGAGACGGGTGCAGATCTGTGAGGCGACAATGGGGTGAAGGACTTTGGAGAGTAACCCAGTAGTTAACCTGTTTATTTAGCATTTACATGAACACATCAACCAACTCACTACCAGAGAAAATTAAAACCCATTGGACAAAACTGGGGGAGAAAAAGCAAGGGTAAGATTATTCTGCAATGCTTTTATAGTCTAGGAAATGGGCCAATCATGTCACCAGCTCATTCTGACATTTTGTTTTTTATGGAATATAGATAGAATGATACAGCACACAAGGCCATTCGGCCCATCGTGCCTGTGCCAGCTCTTTGAAAGTGCTATCCAATTAGTCCCACTCCCCTGCTCTTTCCCCATAGCCCTTTAATTTCTCCCCTTCAAGTGTATATCCAATTCCCTGTTGAAAGTTATTATTGAATCTGCTTCCACCACCCTTTCAGGCAATGCATTCCAGATCCTAACAACTCACTACATAAAAACAATTCTCCTCGTCTCACCTCTTTTTTTGAATTTTCTTTTAATGATTCGATTTCTTATAGCCATGGACCACTCAAATCGCTGGATGACTAATGGCTGCATGGCTCACATGATTGGCATCAACCAATCAGATTGCTACAAGTTTACAGAGCCTGAATGGACCAATTGGATGGGCAGAAGAGGACCCAAACTCAACATTTTGGAGGTGAAATTGGTCTCTGGTGACAATGCAAAACAGATTCAGGCAAAACGGGCTGCCGATTTGCTATCTCCCGCATTGCGCTACTCGCGAAGACCAATTTCACCCTTTTCAAATAAGATAGGTAGATGGGCAGAGAGACGGCCTTATGGCTCTTCATCATTTGACAGGGAGAAGTTGCTTGTATGACACCAAGGTTATAATGAGGTCAGCTGACAGGAACAGACTATTTTGCTGAGAAATAATACACTCTGTTTTACAGAGGTAAAACATTTCTGTGTACATGAAATGGAGAACATCAGTCACCTGGGAGTGATTACATGGCAATAGTCTAATTAAGAAAATCAGATTAACCATAAATCACTAGAGCAAAGTTTGAGCTATTTATAACCGTCATCTGAACCCTGAGATTAGATTACTGCTTTGAAATCACTTCAGGTATCTGTTACGTATTTCTGTAATATACACTGTAAAGTTTATGGGATGGTTTCATACCACGTTTTGTGCCAAAATCAGTAGGCACCAATTGGCAAGACTCTCCATGGTGTTCATGCCTGAAGCTATTTACCCTGAAGGATGCATAATTGTAATATTATTACCACGGTTTATTGCACAATAATATTCAGCTGAATACAGGGAAAACCTACAGCTGTTTATATAACATTTACAAACTGTTGCAAGAGTTTATGGCCGGGTCGAGATTTTCTGCTTCTGTGCTCTCCAGTCTGCCATTGTCTGCCCATTTATTTCGATGGATGGAAAATCGCAGGCTGGTCAATGCAGAACTTAGAAAATCCCAGCCCCATATATCTGAATGATTAAAACACAGATACACATGTCCATCTCACTGTATCTACTAGTCTGATAGTTTTCTCCAGGAATTAATATTCAAGTTGGGTTTAATAAGCCTTGGGAGTGCTGTACCAACCATTATTTGATAATGAGGATTATTACTTATGTCAGCTACTCTAATAGCTCAGTGAATTTATCCAGTAAATAGTTGTGACATCTATATAGACCAGGAAGGTCCTAGTTTCAATTTCCAGTCTGTATGCTGAATCAGCCGATCGCAGCCAGCCATTGATAGGAGCCCTGCAATTGACCCCCAGCACCCTGTGTCATGGGGCTGGATTTTGTCAGTGTGGGCGGGCCGGGGCGTGTCAGGTGGAAATCGTGTCAGGACCCCGACTCCTGAGTGAAGTGCTGAAAAAGTGGGATTTTCCCCTAATTGGGCAATTGATTTCTTGCGTGTGGGAACACCTGGCCCAATGAGTTTTTTCATACAGAAAGTCGCCTCCGATGACGTCATCAGTGCTGCTGGATTTAAGACCTACAAGCAGCCTTGCTTCCTCTGGAGACTGCAAAGGCTCTGTAAATTGTATGAAGGTGTTGATTTCCCAACAATGTCCACGATCAAGCAAAAGTGTGCACCTCGGTTTGATGAGCCCTCCCTCCAAGCTCTGGTGCACGGAGCCAGAAGTAATAAGGAAGTGCTGTTCCCTTCCTCAGGGAGAAAAAGCCACCCCAGCAGACAAAAGCTGTGTGGCTGCAAGTGGCCCAGGAGGTCAGCTCCATCTCGCTGAGCCGCAGAACCTGGCTGCAATGCAGGAAGAGGTTCCATGATCTTCTCCGCACAGGAAAAGTGAGTATGACTTTCCCATCACCCTCAATCTGATCCCCATCGCCTCTCCTCACCAACACTCTGCTTTGCCAACCTCTTCCTCCACATCCCACTTGACACTTACATGGCTGCACCTTTACCCATTCCCTCTCTCTCTATGGTCACATTCACTTAACTATTCGACCATGCAGCCCTCACACTCCCTATCACTGTGATGCCATGGCAACAACAACTTTCAACACACAGGGATGGTCCTTTGTATCCTTCTAAGCATCTATGCTATGGATTATCTACACTCACTCCTTCATTCTCACTCAAACTCCACTTGTGTCCCTCATTGCAGGAAAGAGAGCCCACAATAAGAGGGAAAGAGCCATGACAGGAGGAGGGCCACCCTCAGTAGCCCAGCTCACCGCCTGGGAGGAGGCGGCCCTGGAAATCGCTGGGATCGAGGAGGATTCCCAAGTGGGGGACGGACAGATGGGCGCATCACAGCAAGCTGGTGACAGAATAGTTTGGCATCTCTCTCATTGACATTGCATGAGTCACTGATAATGAATCTGATGCTCTAACAGATTGACTTATGATCATCTGCACTATTCAATGTTCATGTAACCTTGACCTCACATCTCTAACTCTTTCCTTTACTCCCCCACAGGATCATCGAAAGCCCCCGTCCCCACTGTCCAGGAGGAAGAGCCTGAGCTTCCAGACTCCTCAGAGGAAGCTGCAACCTCTGAGGGCGCAGCGTCAGCAGAAATCAGCGCACCCAGCGCCAGCGCAGACACTCACACCTCGGTGGGACCCTCGCGAGATAGAGTAGTGTTGGCACCTGGTGTATCACAGCTCACAAGTGAGCATCAGCAGATGGTGGAGACAGGGACAGCAGTGGAGAGTCCTTGTCGGAGGGAGCAGGACTCTGCCAGCTCAGCTCAGCTGCATGTCGACCCTGTGCCTCCGGGTCCATCCAGAACGAGAGCGGTGCTGGAACTCCAGGAACAGGTGCAGGAGTCTCTGGCAGGTTTTGTCTCCAGGGTTGCTGCGAGTGTGGAGCGAATGGAGGAGTCCATCGCAAACATGAGCAGAGCCTTTGTGGAGGCATTGGCGCATGAACGCATCACCACAGAAAGGATGGCAATCTCCGTGGAAAGGATGGCTACAATAGAGGAGAGGATAGCTACGGCCATGAAGGAGCTAAGTCGCCAGAGTGTAGAAAACATGGTCATTGTTCAGAATAGTCTGGCATCTCTTGAGGAGCGATGGTCAGATACTGAGCATAGAAACCAGACCTTCATGGAAGTCCTCCCGAGTAGGACTTCCAGTGCAGAAACGGGTCCTCATGGCCCCCCTGAAGTGCAGCAAGGTGCTGTCAAGCCACTTGCTAGCTCTGAAGTGGGGCTGACCCATGAGAGGGATGTTGGTGGCAGACAACAAGGAAGTGGGAGCTCCACTCCAAGCGCTCAAATGACCATGCCACTGCAAAGCCCTCAGTCAGAGCCCCACCAGAGTCCTCACCCAACTGAGATGGACGTCTCACCCCTGCACAGCCGCAGGAGCAGCAGACTGTTGCCGAGCCCTCACAGGCTCGCAAGCCCAGAGGACGGCCGCCAAAGGTGTCGAGACAGGAGCAGCAAGAAAGTGAGCAAGGGGCCTCCACATCTGCTGAAGCCACAGGGGAAGCACCACGTAGGATCACGCGTAAGAGGAAGATAATGCACAAGTAGTCACAAGGGTAGTCACTTGGGTGTTATGTTGTGTTTATTTTTGAAATGCCACTAGTTGCTTGTTGTGATAAAAAATTCTGATGGCAAACTGTTGAAGTTGTGGCCTGTGTCATTTTGCAAATGGGACTTCCACATTGACGGCTTAGAGCGACTTGCAATTTTCAGTATGGTGGTCTGAGTAATAGGAATCTGTAGGTTCTTGTCCATTGTCGATGCTCTGGTAAGAAGGTGCGAGGCAAAAGTGTTTGATTGTACAGGCTAAGTAAATGTGACCAACATGAGTGTGTCCCTTGCATCCCGGGCAGCAATATGGTCGCGCTCTGGCGACTTCTGGCCTGTGCATCTTCAGGTGGGTGACTAGCAGCTTGGCGCTCCTGTTGATGCTCCTGCTGTTGGTGCTGCTGTTGCTCATGTTTCTGCTGCTGCCGCGGCTGGTCTTCATCCGAATCTGATGTCCAGGAGGAAAGGAATTAAATGGTCGCCATGCTTCTGGTATATGCCTCAGTTGAGGAAGCGCTTAGTCAAGGTGGGGAGAGGGGTTTCCCAGGAGGTCACACTGGAGATGGGTGTCAGGCTCCAAACTTCCACAACACTGAGTATGCCTGCTAAAAGTTCCCCCAGACCTGAAACAAGAAAGTTCTGCCACCTGCAAATGATCATTGGTGAAAACTCCTTTGTAATGGTGGAGCTGCAGCTGTTCGTAAGCAATCCATTTGTGAGGCCGCCAGCATTACCTGGCGTGTTCCAGAGGAGGCGTGAGGGATTGGGGGGGAATGACTAAAAATCGGAAAGGCCTCTCAAAATGGGATTATAGAGGCTATTAAGTGGTTGTTAAGGGCCTTAAGGGCCTATCCCGCCTCTTGGAGGCGGGATGGAAAGAGGGTCAGAAAACACGCATGTGGGAAAATTGCTCGGAGGCGGGATGGAGGCGGGATCGGGCCCGCCCGCCATTTTTGGCGATTTTTAACAACTTACACGCCTCCAATCCCGCCTCCTTGGGCCTGGCAAAATCGAGCCCATGGACTAGAAAACTGACCACGATTCCTGTTTCTGAACATCTTTCCTGTGGGGAAGTGTGCACGTGTGGGCATTGGATGAGAACAGTCCATTTCCCTGGCAGTCTAATAGTCACATATGAACAGTGTTCACTTGGCTGAGCTACCAAGAGGGTGACCAGCCCTTATAAAACTGAACCTCTGCAACCAGTGTAGGCTGTGTGGAGAAGATCGGAGGGAAACTTTGATGGGAACAACTGGTCAGTGAAAGAACTATTTTAAAAATGGTCATGTCAACATCGTCAGCACTGACCTGTGTGATAAAACCTATTTACCAAAGGATGTAGCAACACACCCATTGGGGTAGATTTTCAACCTGCCACCCAGGGGTAAAGCTGACATTGCACATCGGCCACCTGTTAGAGAAACTTCCGTGTATGCGCACAAATCATTGAAGGTGGCAGGGCAGGTTGAGAAAGCAGTTAAAAAAGAATACAGGATCCTGGGCTTCATAAATAGAGGTCATGATGTGGAGATGCCGGTGTTGGACTGGGGTGGACAAAATTGAGAGGTCGCACAACACCAGGTTGCCTTGGAGAACGCTTACCCGCAGATCCGAGGCTGAATGTCCTTGACTGCTTAGGAACCTTAGGAACACACGACAGCGCAAAATCATCGAGCAGAAACTGATAGCCAAGTTCTGCACTCATGAAGACGGTCTCAACCGGGATCTTGGGTTTATGTCACGATACATGACGTGATCCGGACTCGAGTCGTCGTTGGCTTGTTCACAGATGTGATTCCCAGTAAAAAAGTAAAAATTTTCCCAGTAAAAAAGTAAAAATTTTACAGCTTATCGTTTTACATACAGACGGCAGCTTTTGACACGTTAGACCCCCTGCGACTCCACCTCATTGTCTCAGTTGTATCTTGCTATGTCTTTGATGTGGTACCTTCCTGGCTGACCTGATTAACTTTATCACACCTCGGCAGATAGTCAGGATGATTTAATTTAGTTGTCTGCAATTGTAAGGTACACATGCATTGTTCTCTATTTATATATGCTTTGTCGAGTCTGTATTTCTCTACTTCACCTGAGGAAGGGGCGATCGATAGCTCCGAAAGCTTGTGATTTCAAATAAAACTGTTGGACTATAACCTGGTGTTGTGCGACCTCTCAATTTCATAAATAGAGGCATAGATTACAAAAGCAAGGAAGTTGTGATGAACCTTTATAAAACACTGGTCCGACCTCAACTGGGGTATTGTGTCCAATTCTGGGTACCGCACTTTAGGGAGGATGTGAAGGCCTTAGAGAGGGTGCAGAAAAGATTTACAAGAATGGTTCCAGGGATGAGGGACTTCAGTTACGTGGATAGACTGGAGAAGCTGAGGTTGTTCTCCTTAGAGCAGAGAAGGAGATTTGATAGAGGTGTTCAAAATCATGAGTGGTCTGGACAGAGTAGATAGAGAGAAACTGTTCCCATTGGCGGAAGGGTCGAGAACCAGATAACACAAATTTAAGGTGATTGGCAGAAGAACCAAAGGCGACATGAGGAAAAACTTTTCGATGCAGCGAGTGGTTATGATCTGGAATGCACTGCCCGAGAGAGTGGTGGAGGCAGATTCAATCGTGGCTTTCAAAAAGGAATTGAATAAGTACCTGGAGGAAAAGATTTTGCAGGGCTACGGGGAAAGGGTGGGGGAGTGGGACTAGCTGAAGTGTACTTGCAGAGAGCCGGCACGGGCTCGACGGGCCAAATGGCCTCCTTCTGTGCTCTAACCATTCTATGATTCTATGATTCTCTGATTATATAAATTGGGCGGTTTCTATAACTGATGGCCAATCTGCAATGCCAGGTTTACACCCGAATGATAAGTTGAAAATTGACCCCATTTCATGAATCTGCCCAGCTTTTTATGATAAAGAAGTTACCAAAAACAGAAATCAAAGCTTTTTTAAAAATATTATGATTGCAGTTTTTAAATTCACAAAAGATATATATCTCTAATATGACCATTTTCTCCCCCCACCGGCCCCCCCCCCCCCCATTAGATCTGTCAAACTCATTGGAAATTCTTTACCCACAGGGAAGGTGCAATGACCTGATTGTAGGCCTCTTTGGTTTTGTGGCAGATCGATGGGACCTCCATGAGAGAAACTCGGTTTGGCAAGGCCTCTGATTTTCCCTCATTTTCTTTGGGCAAGTACCTGACTTTTGCTCTGTGCCATCACCCTCGCTGCCAAACCGAGATCAGGAACTCACCTGGGTTAAGAATGCATATTGGTCGCTATGTGTAGTGACATCATAAATATGAAGATCTCCACTGTTTGGAAGTTATAATAAAATGGCAAACATACGAACAATGACGGACAGGTAAAGACCATCTGGTCCATCGAGCCTGTCCTACACAATTGTGATACCTTGTGTATCGCTTCACCCCACCCGAGACCATGTGATCTTCTGGGAGAGGCGAAAAACCAGATAAAAATCCCAGGCCAATTTGGGGGGGAAAAAATCTGGGAAATTCCTCTCCGACCCATCTAGACAATCGAAACTAGTCCAGGAGATTACTCTGGCCCTGAATTCCCTGCAGTACCTACCTTCTGTAAGAGGTGATCTCCGCCCCAGCCAGAAACGGGTCCAGCTCTTGCTTGAAGGAAGTCAGTGAGTCCTGCGGCCACCACACAAGACGCAGCCTGTTCCAGAGGTCCACTATTCACAGGGTGACCAGTGGGATTACTTAGAGGATCATGGGTGTGATGGTATTTTCCTACCAAAAATATCTTTGTTGTACAGATTTCACCTTAACTGTCATGTTTGATTGAGCTAACTTGACAATATTGGTGTGGTAATGGTCTATGCTGTTCAAAGTTCTTAGTGTAATTCCATATTCTTCCTGCAAGAGACTCTCATTTTCACTGCATTGAATTATCACAACAGGAGTGGTGAAAATCACTCGAGTCACTTCAGAATAAGTTTAAATTGCTAACAACAAACTTTCAAATGGAAAATCAGAAGTGGGACCCAATTTACTGTCCAGTCCTCAATGGGTTACTCCAAAGACATGTTGGGTTCAAGCACTTTAAAGCTTCAGATGTCCTTCTGTGCTGTGGAATCGGCGAGGAAACTATAAAAAAAAATGACAAAACAATTGAAGGAACTTGGAAGCAGTCAGTAACTGCCAATCCCAGGGGAAATGCCATTTTTAAACATAAATGTGTTTGACCGTCCGGAAGCTGGCAATAAATAGGAAAGCTTCCCATTATCCAGGAAATGGTGCATTTATTTAACATTTTTTTCCAGTAGGTTTTCCTATAGGCTACATCAGGGCATCGGTTTCTGTTTCTGTTTTTCTCATGGAATTTGTCCTTTTTTTAAAGCCTGAATATTTTGTCAAAGTGGGATGACGAAAGGGTTTGTCTGTGCCTGTCAGTATGTATGGTGGGAGGGGTAATCATTCCGGTAATGGTCGATAAATTAGATCACATTTGTTGTTGGATTGAAAAAATACTGAGCTCTGGTTTTATTCATTTAATTTAAGGGTATGTTGAATCTTCATACCCAAGGAGTGAACGTTAACTTGGTCAGAATTTTTTTGTTGTTGTTCATTCTCGGGATGTGGGTGTCGTTGGCAGGACCAACATTTATTGTCCATCCCTAGTTGCCCCTTGAGAAGGTGGTGGTGGGCCTTGTTCTTTAAGCACTGCAGTCCCTGCTCCCACAGTGCTGTTAGGTAGGGAGTTCCAGGATTTTGACCCAGTGACAGTAAAGGAACGGCGATATATTTCCAAGTTGGGATGGTGTGTGAATTAAGAACATAAGAATTAGGAGCAGGAGTAGGCCATACGGCCCCTCGAGCCTGCTCCGCCATTCAATAAGATCATGGCTGATCTTCGACCGCAACTCCACTTTTCCGCCCGATCTCCATATCCCTTGATTCCCCTAGAGTCCAAAAATCTATCTATCTCAGCCTTGAATATACTCAACGATTCAGCATCCACAGCCCTTTGGGGTAGAGAATTCCAAAGATTCACAACCCTCTGAGTGAAGAAATTCCTCCTCATCTCAGTCTTAAATGGCCGACCCCATATCCTGAGCCGATGCCCCTTAGTTCTAGACTCTCCAGCCAGGGGAAACAACCTCTCAGCATCTACCCTGTCAATCCCCCTCAGAATCTTACATGTTTCAATGAGATCACCTCTCATTCTTCTAAACTCCAGAGAGTATCGGCCCAATCTACTCAATCTCTCCTCATAGGACAACCCTTTCATCCCAGGACTTGGAGGGGTACTTGGAGGTGATGGTGTTCCCATGAGCCTGCTGCCCTTATCCTTCTAGGTGGTAGAGGTCGCGGGTTTGGGAGGTGCTGCTGAAGCAGACTTGGTGAGTTGCTGCAGTGCATCTGGTGGATAGTACACACTGCAGCCACGGTGCGCCGGTGGTGGAGGGAGTGAATGTTTAAGGTGGTGGACGAGGTGCCAATCAAGCGGGCTGCTTTGTCCTGGATGGTGTCGAGCTTCGAGTGTTGTTGTAGGTTTAGTACAAGCCAGTATGCGTGGCCTTCCTTGTGTGCGATAATTGTTAAGTGTCCCACAGGCGGTTTTGAATGGAAGTTAGGTTCAGGTCTGAGAACATGCAGTGGCAGCGTCTGCCTCACCACCTGCAAAATGGTGGCAGGGCTGCAGGTGTGCTAACTGCCTGGTTATAAATAATTTCAAAAAAAATTATGCATCTTTAAATGTCAGCCTGAAGGTGGTGAATGACAAGATTAAGGAATATCCCTGCTTGAGGAGATATACTCAAACCTTCCTTTATTCTGGTTTCCCCTTGTCTTCTGCTGAAAGCGCTAAGTCTTGCTGGGGTATGGTTACATGCAATGTTCCCTGTAGGCTGCACTATGTTCTGCGCGGCCTGTTTCTTTCAATGCACGGTCCTTTTAAATTTCGGCGCATGCCTGGTATTTCCAGTGTAACAGCTTGTGAACGGCCTGTGCGGGGCCTTGCAGATCACTGCGCGGCCATGCACACGCGCAGCTTAGAGGGAACATTGGCTACATGGGCACTGTCCACTCTCTGTACCTCATCCAAGTGGCCATTTCTTTATGTTGGAGTCCAGAATGTTGGGATTCATGTTATTCCATCAGGAAGGCCATCGTAGCCAAGCCACAATCCTGTCCTCACTTGACGTCCTGACATGCACACTTCCCAGCAGCAGTCACTGGATAATGATCAGGAATGCTGGCTGATTTTCTTCTCCTTAGACAGGGAGCGCTGTGGTCAACTGTAATGCAGCCAAACTAACCACACTTCAGGCCTTTTGGTCCGCATGGCTCCATTCTACACTGGGTCAAAAGGAGAGCCATAAAAACCTCTTGCAGATGATCCAGTAGCAGATCCATTATAGACAAAAGGAGAGCTCAAGGCTAGAGATGAAACCCTTACAAGTAAGATGTCAGTATTCATGAGGGTTTAACAGCAAGGGACAATGCAATACCAGTGTTAATTAAGAATATATGACTTGAGGAACATCCAGTCATAACCTCGGCTGTCAGCAAGTTGAGGCAATGTGCTGATCAATTCAAGAGGCCATATGCTTTAGAATTCCCTCCCTAAATATCTCTGCCTCTCCACCTTCCTCTCCTCCTTTAAGACTCTGCTTAACTAGGATCTTAGTCACCCCTCCTAATATCTCCTTCTTTGGCTCGGTGTCAGGTTTTGACTGTTTATGCTCCTGTGAAGCGTAAGATGTTTTCTTACATCAAAGGCGCTGTGTAAATGCAAGTTGTTGTTGTCTTAATGTTAATTAAGAGCGTATCTCAGGGAACCCAGTTGTCATCTTGTTGAGGTGATGTGCTTGTCACTAGTGGCACCCATATCTTGAAGTTTATAGTTCTGGCAGGGCACATTCATCTCCATTCTGAGAATAACTGAGAAGGGCTCTCTAATATGTACTAGGCTTTGGGGTGTTTAGTAGGCAGCTTCACAGTGTAGGAGGGAGCCAATCGGATGAAGGCTCAGAGCAGAGGTAAGTAACTCAACACAGGCCTAAATCAAGCCTGGGACCTGCTGGTGTGTTTGTCTCAGTTACACGTTGGCCTTGCCCACTGATGCAGCTGTCAGTTAATCCTGAGATAACTTTCCTCATTCCCAGCACTACCTGACACTCCAATCCTTCAGCTGCACTGTAATGAGCTTCTTCAGCTTAAACATAAAACAGGTGTATTATATATAAGATCATATATGTCTGGTAGTCAGTTCTAAGGTAGTAATTCATATCCTAAACCACAGGAACAGACTTGAGGAGTTTATGAATGTTAGCGAGACCACGAGACTGAATTACTGCTTTGAAATCACTGTCGGACATTTGTTATTCTTTAGAATATGCAACCTATCGTTTATTTTATTTAAAGTCTTTATTTTAATGTTTTTAAAGTTATGTGCCAGACGTGCGGAATATGGTAGCAATGTGATGTAGGTGAAAGGGAGATAAAGGTGACAGCAAATCAGGAGGTGCAGCAATGTGGAATCACATGACCGGTACTATAGTAACCATTTCTTTTTCTGGCAGAATAAAATGGAAACATACTTTACTGTAGATATAACAAATAAATGACTAAAGAGTGCACAGTGTTAGGACTTCAATGGCATTGAGTGTTCACTGCAGGCCAAAAACAGTGGCCCATAAGGAACCATTATCTTGGCTGCATTTAAGGTGCTTTGAATTTGTAATTCAAATAAAATCTCACGGTGCTGATTAGCTTTTACTAACTATCGCAAAGATTACTAGCTGCAAACCATGGCGTGTTTTCAGAGTTTTTCATAGACTCCAATACGAAGTTGCATATCCTCCAGTGCCTGGCTATCAAGCTAGTCAACAATAATGGGCCGAAAATTGATCCCGGGACGCGAGAGTACGCACTGCATACTCTCGCGTATTCCCACTCCAATTGCCGGTTTTCTGCATGCCCTGCGCATGCGCTGAAAACCGGCAATTGCTCTTCTGAAAAGGGGGCGGGGCCTGCGTGCATCGCGTGCGCGCTACAGGCTGCGCGCACGCTGTGCACTTCATGCTGTGGACGCGCAGGTAAGTAGGGAAGATTTTGGAAATGTAAAAAGGAGGAGTAAGACCCGCTTTTAAGAAGGTAAGTAGTGAATTAAGTATTTTTTTGAATTTTTTTTTACAGGTATATCTTTTTTAGAGACTTTAAAGACAGGTAAGTTTATTTTTATAACTTTTTAAAAGATTTTAAATTTTTTCAAAAATTTAATTTTTTATTTAAAATGGTTAATTTAATTAACTATACTTATTTTATTAATGTGATGGTTTTTTTTTTAAATTTAATTGAGGTTTAGCTGTTATTTTGGGGGGGTGTAAGATTCATAAGTCTCACAGCCATGCTGTGAGACTTATGAATGGAAGATGGTGTGCTGCCATTGGCTCTAACTGAGTCACGTGATCCCACAGCTCGCACGAATTAACTACGCCGCTGGGATACGCAAGCCCAGCACAGCTGATGTCTGGAACATCAAGTTCGTGCGAGCTGGATCAGAAAAAGCATAAGCGAGGTGAGACATCGCGGGGAAGGCTTACCCCCGCGGGAACAGAGCGAGATCAATTTCTGGGCCATATGGCTGCATATAGTGACAGCAGAAGTCCCGGCCAGAATGGAGATGATTGGGTAATTCCCCCTCCCTCCCCTCCGTCAATCACGCCTGGAGACTGCACTGCCGTAAGTGACTGGGTTTGATTTCACGCACATAAATTGTATTATGTAACAATCCTCCACTCACTGCACCTTGCCGGAGAAATAATCCTGCTGTAATCGGGAAACTCTGTTTGCTGTAGTTTCGGTCATGAGTTCAGAGACTCTGTCAATTAAAACCACAAGTCCCGCCCCTCCTCCAACTCATTGGCAGACACAGTGGTGTCAATAATCACTCCGATGTTGGCGCTCCTGATGTTAGGAGGAGTAAAGAGGGAACCAGGATCCTGACTGCTGCCGAGTGTCCCTTGCTGGGACGTGTGGTTGTCAGGTGAGGATGGGGGTGGGGTGGGGTGGGGGGGGGCGCAGTCAGCCTTGGCCGAGATGCCTCCCCATGAATGAACAGTGTGTTGACACATGCTGCGGGCTCTCACAAAGGGAATGAGCACTTGGGCGAAGTCCTGGCATGATACTGTTACCACATCAAACACGTTCATTCAGGAGAATATTAGAGGGGAGGAAAAAAGCACATGAAAATAAAAGATTTATTATTAGGCTGTTTTTGTCAGCCTAATATTTGAGAACAAGGTTATTGCGGGTCTTTATCCTGATACTGTTTCACCAACAAATATATTCTATTTCAGAGCCAGTCCATTCAAATCTCTTACATTGATAAATACCCGTATTTTAACTTGTTTTTAGTTAAGAAAGAAGAAAGACTTGCATTATATATAGTGCCTTTCACAACGTTCCAAAGTGCTTTACAGCCAATGAAGTACTTTTAAAGTGTCGTCACTGTTGTAAGGTTGGAGACGCGGCAGCCAATCTGCACACAGCAAGCTCCCACAAACAGCAATGTGATAATGATCAGATAATCTGTTTTTGTGATGTTGATTGAGGGACAAATATTGGCTCCAGGACACCGGGGATAACTCCCCTGCTCTTCGAAATAGTGCCATGGGATCTTTTTACATCCACCTGAGAGGGCAGCCGGGGCCTCAGTTTAACGTCTCATCTGTAAGACCGCACCTCCGACAGTGCAGTGCTCCACTGGAGTGTCAGCTGAGATTTTTGTGCTCAAGTCTCTTGGAGTGGGACTTGAACCCACAACCTTCTGACAGCAGAGGCAAGAGTGCTGCCCACGGAGCCACAGCTGACACTACAGTGCACACTTCTGTGCAGTTCTGTGCACACTTTGATTCTGGTTTCTGTTCAATCACTCAGCTGTGATGGCTGAACTTTTGACAGATATGTCTCTGCCTCGATTCTTTTTGAAATGTATAGGGCAGCTGCTGAACTTCCAGCTTGCATGAAGTTTGTTAAAAATGTATCACGGTATGCTACAAAAATTCTATTGGGTTCCAGAGTTGTCCGACAGTTGTGTTGTGTTCCAGTCTTCATCCCTTTTCTCTGCTCCTCTACTGAACCTTTAACTGTTCCGTAGGGGCTGGCTGCTTTATGCTACCTCACCCCAAGTGGCCATTCTTCACCCGCAAGCCTCGGCAATGAATGTTGGCAGGATATTCGACCATAGAGACCATCGCAGCTGCGTCTGGAACAGTCCTTGCCTGATATCCACATGCATGCACGTTCTACAAGGTTCGCTGGATATCCCTCAGTAGGGGGGAGCCCTGGCTGAGATCAGCTCGCTCAGCATAAACCAGTCATTGAACTTGGCATCGCCTTTGCCCGAACAGTCGGGAGAGCTTGACCACTGGCTTTGGAAACCAAAGAAACTTGTTCATAAAATGCGGAAAATCGGGAAGACGTCGGATCCAGCTGCTGAAGTTGGGCACTTTATAGAATCGCCAACCCCAGCAGAAAGTTGAATGTTCAAACACAGCAGGAACATCCTCTGGAACACCTGCAGCCCCAGGACACACAAACTACACTCTAAACATGGCCACCTATTCTGAAATTCCACCACCATCTCCAACATGATTAATACTGGTGGTTATATCCAACTATTCACACAGTCACATTCCAGCCTGTGGTTGCTGAGACGATCACATTCTTACTCTATAAATATCAGCTCGGACTCGCCTCTCCCTTTACAAAAACATCGCACATCTACATAAAAAATCCAGCAAGATCCTTGTATACCATTAGAAATTATTACTCTGCTATAAAAGGCCCTGTAATGCCCCATAACACTACACATGGTCGCTCTAATGGTGGACTTATGTTGAGATCAGGCACCCGGGTGTTTTTGAATAACGTTTTGTTTGGTTTGGTCTCCTCCATTTTCTCGTCCTCTCTCTTGAAAGGCATTAGCACTTGCTGGGGCACAGTTCCACGGGCACTAGGTATCCTCCTGATCCTCACACAAGTGAGCCTAGAGAGTGAATGTCATAAGACTATTCACCTGTGGAGACCATTACAGCGGAGCCCAATCCCATATTCATCTATCATCCTTGTGTGTGCACTTTCCTGGACCGGATCGCAAACAGAAGTTGAAATCCTGGCTGTTATCCCGCCCCGTTCCCCCACCCCCCAAACTGGCCCAGGCGTGCTGAGGCTAATTATACACCCTGGGTGTGATCAGCAAACTCAGCACAGAGTGGGAATGAAACCCGGGACCTTTTTGTGCTGTTTGGATCAGTAGCTCTCCAGCCAGCCCATCTAAGTTATCTGGGGAACTGTAGAGCCTACATGTTAACCGTGAAAAGGTACTTTATCCCCAATGAGTGTGTTTTGTTAGTTCTCAATCAGGCCTAAAGATGGATGCCTCATGCTTGTGAGGTGTACAATTTCAGAGGAGGAACAATCACCAGAGGGGCCTCTACCATCCACAATGCAGCCACAGCACACAATCTAGGCTGACACTCCAGTGCAGTACTGAGGGAGTGTTGCACTGTCAGAGGTGCCGTCTTTCGGTTGACACATTAAACCGAGGCCCCGGCTGCCCTCTTGGGTGATGTAAAAGATCCCATGGCACTATTTCGAAGATGGGAAGGGCTGATTATCACATTGCTGTTTGTGGGAGCTTGCTGTGTGCAAATTGGCTGCCGTGTTTCCTACAGTACAACAGTGACTACACTTCAAAAAGTACTTCATTGGCGATAAAGCACTTTGGAACGTCCTGAGGTCGTGAAAGGTGCTATATAAATGCAAATCAATTGGTTAATAGGATGCCGCGATAATAGATTCATAAATTATTCTACTTTTGAGAGTAGCTAGTAGCTGTCGGAGGGACACAATTGTGAGATACATAAAATTGGGAGCGTTGGTTCATTGTGCTGGTAGCCGGAGTGAATTTTGGGATTATTTGGGAAATGATGATTAACTGCATTGGTGATTATGAATTGGATGGGGCAGAATAGAAAGTCCTGAGAGCAATCAATTCATTTTGTTGTCGGAATAGGACGATAGGCCACCGTAGGAACCTGCGAGAACCCTCCTTTCCACTTCTACCAGTGGTAGCAGTGAGGAGGATTGAGGGATACAGAAAAATCTCATTACTTGGGGAAAATAGCTCCTGATCAAACAGGCAGAATTGGGTTTATGACATACGTAAGAAGGGACGGGGAAGAAATAAAGAGAGTCGCTGGACATGTGAGGCATTGGTGGGACAATGGGATACAGGACAGGGCAAAGTGGAGGCTTGCTGTTTGTAACTGGGGGTTAGGAGTGGGATTCAGGAAGGCCTAGGGGAGTGTAAATTTACTGTGTGCGCTGGTGGTGGGGAGGAAGCAGTTAGTAGTCTCTGTCCTCCTATTAACCAGCAGGATGGAGCCAGACTGGAGCCAGCAAAAAAAGAAGGGTAGCTTTGCCTGTCAAACGCACAGTCAAGTTGCCAAGTGATTTTCAACCCTTTCAGAAGCATGGGGCTATTCTGCATGAAAGCAAAATCTATATGTGTTGAAGGGACTTTAATGGAGTTACGTTATAGGGTCCTGTAGATCTCTTACTAAAAAGCGCTTTCAGGAAAAAAATAATTCTTCCATAATTTTGTTTTATTGTGCAATTTAATTTAATTATAGTTGTTCCTTATTTATTCCGAATGGGTTTAATCTGTGTGAAAAATATAAGAAAGCGTAGGAGAAACATTCAGTAAATTTCTTTCTCGTTCCATCTTTCAAGTAATTGTTTCAACAAACATGAAACCTTCGTCCCCCTCAGAATGCCTGCCGTCACTGTCTAAACAGCCAGAGTGAAGGTCGGCGCTTAATGCTTCCAATCTTTTATGGGCTGACAGGAGACGAGCTAATTTTATGTACTATTTTAACCAGGTTTTCTACAGTGGTAAAATGTGGGAAAAGATGTACAAAAGGCTGTTTTATAGTGGCTGATTAAGTGGAATTCTGTTTCTATTACACGGAGTTTTAGAATTTTTACCATGTTTTGGGCAGGGGATTCCGCCCATTTGTAAATGTGCCCACTGGTTTACGATGACTAAATAAATTGAATTGTGCGTTTATTACATGGAATTTGGGGATTTTTACCAGTGTTTTTGGGATCATATTGCGCCATTCAGTACGTTTATAATTATGCCCATTGGTTTACGATGATTGAATAAATCAAATTGTGTTTTTGTCTTCAGATTTTTTAACTAGTCTTTTATGATGGGTGATTTCTTCCATTTTCGATAAAAATTACAAACCGGAATATGGTGAATGGACAGTTCACTCAATTGTTTTTTTTTGTTGTAATATATACCACAGCCAAATCTTTTATTTTTTAATTTCAAAATTCACTTCGCATTTTCTCTGCACAGTTAAGCAAGGGGAAAAACACTGCAATACTTCAATTCTTTCACACAAAGGGGGCAATTTAAACGTTGGCCAACAATGGGCGATATCGGATGCTTTGCCCGTTATACATCTCTCCTGTCAATGGAAAGGACAATGGGGAGAAGTGTTAAAAACGGGCCCGTTTTATACTATTGGCAGAAGTTCCCCCAAAGAATGATCAAAATATGAAATCGTCTCCTGGATAGAGTAACGGGGGTAAAAACCTTGGAGTCATTTAAGAGGCCGCTGGATGGGGCGGGGCGGGGTGGGGCGGGGTGGGATTGCTTTTTCTTTCTTGACAACTAGGATGTGCTGAATGGCCTTCCTCATCCATCTTTATCTTGTGATCTTGTGAAGACGAAGAAGGGATGGGAGAGGAAAAATACCTTAAAAACAGGGGCCAGGAAATTGGGTGGTGCTCGAATCGGCAGGGCCTCCGCAAGTTGGTCCACTTTATCACCAGCGAGCTGCGGGCACCAGTTGCGACCCCAGCGGCAGCTCGCCCATCACAGGCGGCGCCAAGATCGACAGTCATGTGCCATCCCATTTTGTAAAAGGGGGCCTCAAGCATGCGCGTTAGGCCCTCCCGTTTGCATATGCAAAGGGCCGACGGCCTGTTTCAGGCATGGGCCCCGGGCGCCCGTGGCAGGGGCCTTTACCAATATGGCGGGTACGTTCGGCGTGGAATGATCGCGCGCCTATTGGACCTTTAGGTGCCAATTTTGCGCCTGTAAAACGGATGCAGTGTGATCCAATTTCTAGAACGTGGAGTCTCAGCCTCAGCAATAATTAAATAAGTTAGTTACAAGAAATATAGCAAGTAAATTATCACTGGATCAAAATGCTGATATTCTATCTCCCTTTCATGATTTTAAATAGACTGTGTGCTGGCAATAAACAAATATTCAACTCAGGAGCTGATTTTCACACCTTACCTTTGTCTGACCCCCTCGTATATCATGTGATCAGTAGCTGGATTGCTCATTAAATGTCTTGTTCTATTCTCTGCAGCCACATATCCTCTGCTTAAGCTTTTGGGCGCTAAATACGATATTTCACTGGTGAGAAGTGACTGTGGTTTACTTTATAAAACTAAAGAATTCAGGAGATGAAAAGGGGCTGCACTAAAGGGGCACCATCAATTGGTGAAGTAACTGATATATAATTCTGACATGTTTCTAAAGGGAGAGCAGCAGTGACGTGATTGGTGACATGCCATCACATCACTGTACAGGTGCTTTAATCTTAAAATGACATTTTAGTGCCAGTACTGGATTCCGCATTATCCAATAATATCCAGAGATGCCGTATGACCTTATGGTACGTTGCTATGGTTCATGACTTGCACGATACCAGAGAGAGAATTTGTGCCCTCCCTTTATCCTTTCTTCCTTCTTAACTTGCTCCCTTCCTTCAGAAAATATGGAATTCTTCCAAAAACAACCCGCTGACTAACAGAATAATCCAATTTAATCAAGACTCGTTTTTAGGGACTCTACTCACAATCTCACCCAAAGACATCTCAAATCCACTGATTTTTTTTTCTCTCTGTTCCCCTGCTCTCCTGAAGGCTTTGACTCGCTCACTGGGTACGATTCCACGAGTACTGGTTCACCTCAAGTTAGCATCATTCATCGGGGCCTGATCTGCCATTTTAACCTTAGGCCTGAGCGGGGCAGGAGGGGGTGGAGGGGCAGTGGTGGCTTCCCCGCCAGTCAAAACCTGCCGGGAACAGTAGCCCAGGCCAGAGGCATTTCTTTGCGGGCCAAGAGGAGTAGGAGAGACCCTCCCCTGCCCTGGTCTTCCTCGCCCATTCCCCGGATGCACTTACCTTGTGCTGGGGACTGTACCCCATGGTTCCCTGGTGGCGGCCTCAGTTGTGCAGTCGCTTCCCACCGACTTCCCGGTCGGTCATCGTTGGTTGGAAAGTCGGCAAGCGGCACGCGAACACGATCTGGCCGTTGAAACCAGCCGAGCCTCCTTTCCCACTGCCGCTCCCGGTCGAGCACGCCGTTCGCTTTTCTGCGTTCTCGCCCGGGAGTTAAAATTGAGCCATGTGGCTCCCGGTCCGGCAACACCTCAATTTTAAAATCCCTCCATGGCCTCGCTCCTCCCTATCACTGTACCCTCCTCCAGCCCTACAAACCTCCGCGATCTCTGCGCTTCTTCAATTCTGGCCTTTTGAGCATTCCCGATTTTAATTGCTTCGTCATTGGCAGCCTTGCCTTCAGCTGCTTGGGCCCTAATCTCTGGAATTCCCTCCCTAAGCCTCTCCTCCTCTCTTTAAGACACTCCTTAAAACCTACCTCTTTGACCAAGCTTTTGGTCATGTGTCCTAATATCTCCTAATGTGGCTCGGTGCCAAATTTTGTTTGATAACGCTCCTGTGAAGCTATAGAAATGCAAGTTATTGTTGTTGTTGTTGAATACATCTGAAGTTGAGGTAAAGTTGAAGGAAAATCGGAATGTTTTATTGAGGTGTCCTTTTCAGACATGGGACTACAATACCAGTGCAGTCCTCAAAGGGTTACACTCCATCTCCCTCAATGTCTGCTAATGCAGTCAAGAGGGGAAAAAAAATCGCAGCAAATTAGACACAGAATGATTCTGTAAAAGTGGAGTAAGATGTCTGAGAAAAAGAGACCACTACTGATTGAGTGATGAGTGACTGTCTTTGAACTTCAGACCCTTTTCACCATTGTGAATGAAACAAAACTTTTAGGAAATCATAACAATCATCCACTGGGGTATTGATTCTGCAGTGTTTACACAACCTCGTAATAAAATCTCACCCCAGGCATTAGACCTGTCATAGCTGAATCCAGATTGGGTCTAATGCCTTTCCTCTATATTGAAAAGGGAGAGCTATAAAATTCACAGCTCCAGTTTCATTCAACAGGATGGGAGCATCACACACATTCAACCTACTTTATTTCTTTATTTCTACTTTGCTTATCATTCCACATTTTAACTCTTTGCTGTCTGGAACATTGTTTGTGTATTAGGAGCCGGCAGACATCTTCTGGCTCCCAGGCCTCAGTAACCAGCTGCTAGAGGGGTTTTAAAAAATTCATTCTCAGGATGTTAGCGTTGCTGGCTAGGTTGACATTTATTGCCTATCCCAAGTTGATCCATGAGAAGGTGGTGGTGGGCCGTCTTCTTGAACCGCTGCAGTCCGTGTGGTGAATGTGCGCCCACAGTGCTGTTAGGGAGGAAGTTCCAGGACTTTGACCCAGTGACGATGAAGCAACGGCGATATATGTCCAAGTCGGGATGGTGTGTGAATTGGAGGGGAACATGGAGGTGATGGCATTCCCATGCACTTGCTGCCCTATTCCTTCTAGGTGGTGCCTAGCGAAGCGATTTCCTTCGCTCCACCATTGGCAGCCGTGCCTTCAGCTGCCTAGGCTCTAAACCCTGGAATTCCCTCCCTAAACCTTTCTGTTTCTCTTCTTTCTCCTCCTTTAAGTCGCTCCTTAAAACCTACCCCACCTCTCCTAATATTTCTTTATGTGACTCGGTGTCAAATTTTTTCTGATAACTCTCCTGTGAAGCGCCTTAGGACATTTTACTGTGCTAAAGGTCAAGTTACTCGTTGAGTATATTCAAGAAAGAGGTCGATAAATTTTTGGGAATGAAGGGAATTAAGGGATATGGGGATAGTGCGGGAAGGTGGAGTTGAGGTAGAAGATCAGCCATGATCTTATTGAATGGCGGAACAGGCTCGAAGGGCCAAATGGCCTACTCCTGCTCCTATTTCTTATGTTCTTATCTTCTTAAAGGCGCTATATAAATGCAACTTGTTGTTGTTGGTGGAGGCTGCGGGTTTGGGTGCTGGATCATGAGGGGCCCATCCTCACTATGACACCTTCTAGCGGCTTATTATTTTTCTTACCAATTTTTGCCTAGTACATATGTGTGAGTCTTCAGTGGACTATTCAATTATTGGAGATATTACAGCCAAGCCCATTGCAGAGGAGACCTCCATATACGGTTTTGCTACACACAGTGACCAGAGTTCTTACCCCATAGTTAGCATTTGAACCATTAGTGTGGTATTTCCTGTATTCTTCACATTGTTACCTACTGCCAATGGCAAATTAAGGCACATGAAAACTGTACGGTGCAATAATGCAAATTAAACAGCATAACTTGACCTTTATTAAGCAGTAAGACTGTCCCTACTGGCAGTAACTGTAAAAACACAGAGTGCAGCACCAAATTAACATACAGCCATGTTTGCGATGAGAAGTTTCATATTTCATACTTCAGCACAGTACTGAGGGAGTGCTGCACTGTCGGAGGTGCCGTCTTTCAGATGAGACATTAAACCGAGGCTCTGTCTGCCCTCTCAGCTGGACGTAAAAGATCCAACGGCACAATTTCAAAGTCCCCCCGCCCCCCGGTGTCCTGGCCAACATATATCCCTCAACCAACATCCATAAAAGATGATCTGGTCATTATCACATTGCTGTTTGTGGCAGCTTGCTGTGCGCAAATTGGCTGCCGCGTTTCCTACATCACAACAGTGACTACACATCAAAAGTACTTAATTGGCTGTAAAGCGCTTTGGGACGTCCTGAGATCGTGGAAGGCACTATAGAAATGCAAGTTCTTTCTTTTCTTTTGTCAAAGTAATTAATTCCATGGGCTAGTGGGTAATGGATAGTGGCACAGGCTTCCAGTGCCGCACTAATCCATTTGGACCAGAAGGTCCCAGGTTTGATTCCCAGTTGAGTTAGCTAATCTTAGCTGGGGCATTAGTTGGAGGGACACAATTGGCTTCAGTACTCCTGGGTGAGGGAAAGGTCAAATTAACCAGGCCAATTTCAGTGACTCCTACTGGAAAGTGTGTGGATATCATCTGAGAATAGAATTCGGCTTTGTTGTGATGCTATCTACAGCTCAATAGCCTGATCAGTGTTAGGCTGGCGCATAGGCACTAGGATGAGATAGTGGAAGGTTATGGGTTCTTCTGGAACCATACCCAGCAAGGGTCAACACTTGATGGAAAGAAAAGTGGAAAAACAGAGATGCAATCGTGCATTACAAATTACCTGACCCTACACATGCAGTCAAATTGCGCTGTGCAACAGTAGCAATATCTTTAAATTGAGTTAAAATACCAGACGGAGGCATTCCAGACAAATGCATTAAACATGGAAAACTGTGCGGTGCAATGTTCCCTGACATCCGGAAAGCATTTGTCCAGATTCTGCACGAATACCTACAGTTTAAGCTTCAAGTGGTGACGATTCAGGGTAAATCCTGGGATTGAGTAACAAATTGGTTGGAGGGTAGGAAACAGCAGGTACTGGTTAGAGGAGTTATGATGGGGGGGGGGGGGGGGGGAGCTGCTGCTAATTGTGGTATTACAGGAATTAGTGTTGGGATCTCTACTGTTTTTAATTTTCATTCATGACTGGGATTCCGAAACCCGATGCAAATTTGCAGGTAATAACAAACAGGAGGGGCCAGTTGGATCTGAGGACGCAGCTCAGAACTGCAGACTGAGTTGGTTAAAACATGTGCATGAACACAACAATGGAAGATGAAATGAAACATGGACAAGTGTAAAGCACGGCACTTAGGAGGAAGAAAAAACAAAGGGGGACACACAAGTGGTGTCAAAATAGCTACGGACAGAAATGAAAGAAATCTGGAGGTTTTGGTAGAATTGAGGCTCAGTATGTCTGATCACCGTACAGCAACAATCAACAAAACAAATAGAACGCTGAACTATATAACCAAAACTGTAGAGTACGAGTCAGATTACACCTTGTGTTATTTTTAAATTTGTTCTCAGGATGTGGGTTATATTGGCCATCTTAAAGTCTCCTTAGAGGACATTAGAGTCAACGACAGAGTGCAAAGCATCACACCAGGTGTGGTGGTAAGTTTCCTTCCCTGAAGGACATTAGGTTGCCACGTCAATCTGTCAGCTTTTATGGCCATTTCTACCATATAGTACCACATTTATTGAATTCAATTCCACATTCCTGTGGTAGGATTTGAACTTACAGCCTTTACAAGGCCAATACCATAGCCTCTGCACTATCACATGTAACATGTGGGAAATATTCAAGTTCTTGAGGCAGCGCAAAGAGCATGGAACTGATCCCTAGTTACTCGAGGACTTAGTTACGAGGAAAGACTGTCGAAACTTGGGCTGTTCGGCCCTGGAGGGAAGTGACTAAAAGGTGACCGTATAGAGGTATATGAGACAATAAGCAATGTAAAATATGTAAAAATTGTGGAAGAAATACCATGGGGTGAATTTTCACATGAAAAAATGGGTGGGTTGGAGGTGGGGTGGGGGGGGGGAAGGGAAAAGTAAAAGTTTTAAAAATCTAAATCCCAACCCCAACAACCTGCCTCCAACTCGCCCACTTTCAACTTTTACTCCGGCGGGACGGGGGGGGGGGGGGGGGAGGGGCGGACAGCCAACCCGCTGCCAGGAGGCGGGTTGGCACTTTAAATATGATAATGAGGTTTGAAGCCTCTGCTTTAAACCTGCTGTGCAGATTTAACTACAGGCGGCCGGGGATCACGGGCCTCAGGATTCCCGGTAGCTGCAGCAAGGCGATCACAGCCTCGGGGAGTAATCCCTGTGGGCCAGGGAGGAGCAGGAGTACTTCCTCCCATCCCCCCAAGCTTAGCTACCAGCTCAGCGGACCCAGCACTTGCCTGTTGCTGCGGCACCCTGTCCTGTCCAGCCAGCGTTCCCCGCCCAACTGGAAGCCAGCCTGTCAGCCTGTTAAATCTCCACAACGTGCCAGGAAACCCTCACCTCCGGGTTTCCAGCGGTCTACCGCTGCCAACCCCCTAGTCCGGGCGGAAACGGAAAACTCCAGGCCCATGTATCATGGGAGAGGAGTGTGCATGACACTTTATGGATAGTTTCACATGAATTTCTCTATGGGGGAGGGGATTGATCCATCAACATTGGGCTTTAACTGGATTTGAGTACAGGAGTAAGGATGTCTTACTACAGTTAAACAGGGCCTTGGTGAGACCACACCTGGAGTACTGTGTACAGTTTTGGTCTCCTTACCTAAGAAACAATATACTTGCCATAGAGGGAGTGCAGCGAAGGTTCACCAGACTGATTCCTGGGATGGCAGGACTGTCGTATGAGGAGAGATTGGGTCGACTAGGCCTGTATTCACTAGAGTTTAGAAAGAAGAATGAGAGGGGATCTCGTGGAAACGTATAAAATTCTGACAGGGCTAGACAGACTGGATGCAGGGAGGATGTTTCCCCTGGCTGGGGGGGTCTAGAACGAGGGGTCACAGTCTCAGGATACGGGGTAGGACATTTAGGACTGAGATGAGGAGAAATTTCTTCACTCAGAGGGTGGTGAACCTGTGGAATTCTCTACCACAGCGGGGAGAGAGCAGGAATATGGTATTGAGATAGAGGATCAGCCATGATCATATTGAATGGCGGAGCAGGCTCGAAGGGCCAAATGGCCTACTCCTGCTCCTATTTTTCTATGTTTCTATGTTTCTATTTCCTTTTTTTCCCACTTTTCTCCACCAACTTTTCTCCCTTCACTCATCTCCTGATACCTTGCTGAGTACGGTTCCACGGCTGTTGGTAGCTCAACCAATTGGCCATTATTCATATGTGAGCCTTAACAACGAAAACCTAGAGCTATCTCTTCATAGGGACATCAAAGCCATGCCAGATTCTGTCCTTTTCTGATATTCACACGTGTGTACTTTCAGCAGGGGCCGCTGGTTATTGATTAAGATTTTCCCCTTCCTAACCCACAGGTGCTAAGGCCTACTGTTGCTATGGATGAGATCAGTAAACTCAACAGAAGACTGTAATCAAACCTTCCTGCTCTCTATCGCTCAACCACTCACTGACTTAAATCACCATGTTACGGGGGGATCAGCAAATTTCTGCCTCCGCCCCCCCCCCCCCCCATCCCCCCACCGGGTGAAAATAAGGTCACTTGTCTGTACCTTGTATCAAAACTGTGGGATATTTCATAAAACTGCAAAATCTAATTTTGTTTTATGGGCAGAGGTATCATTTTTGGATCTATCCAAATCTTCTGTTTCTAATTACTAATCTAGCAACAGCATCATCTCCCCGAGTGATTATTCATGCCAGGCTGCGGCCTGTAAAATGTTAAAAGTTAAAAGCCTTGGGCCTACTTTCTCACTGTCCTTCCTAAACTCCAGCAGAGGAAGTAATTAACCTTCTCCCAGGTTCAGCTGTCATTTTAATATCTGCTCCTAAAGCCAGCAGCCAACAGTGACAACCCAGACTGTTATTTATTTATTTC
Source organism: Squalus acanthias (assembly GCA_030390025.1). Lineage (NCBI taxonomy): Eukaryota > Metazoa > Chordata > Chondrichthyes > Squaliformes > Squalidae > Squalus > Squalus acanthias. Next base: position 184,610,161 of record CM059427.1, on the reverse strand, counting down.
TGTTCTCCCCCACAGTGACTGTTCACACAGTCAAGTGGCACTGAACTGTGAACACTGAGCAAATCAACATGGCTTTCCAAGAATTTGTTCTGCAGATAAGACAGCCTGGCATGTGACAGGCATAATAAAAGTGACAAGTGAATATTTATGTTACCTAAATAGAAATTGATATTAGAAAAACTCAAGAAAGAATTTTTAATCTGCTACTAGCATTCACCGCTGTTACATAAAACATTTTAGCAAGAAAGATTTAGTAAGTGAATCTTTTTGCTCACATTATTAATGTTTTTATGTGTAGTGCCAACATTAAGTCCCAGGTTCATTTTCTGCTTATGTCCTATATCCCTGCTACAGTAAGGAGTTTTTGGCTTGCCACCAAAAAGTGTAAGTAGTAATTAAGATAACTGCTGATAGAAATCTACTGTACTCCTATTGTCTTATTTTCCCTATCCACCCCAGGCACTCTTGTTTGTTGGAACATTTCTTACTGCCTGAAAAATTAATTTCCTTTCTGTCTTTCTCTTAAGTGCAGCCACATACAAACACAAAAACAAAACACACACAAACACACATACAGACACACAGAAACACACAAACACCCACATCCACAAACACTCACACACACATATACAGACACACACATACAAATATTCACACAAATAGCCACACACACACAGACACACACATACAGACACACATATATGCACATGAACACCCACAAACACACATACAGACAAACACATACATACAAACACACACACATTCACACAAACACCCACACTCACACATACAGACGCACATAGACAAACACACACACAAACACACACACACACTCCTTAATCTTATCTTCCTCGAACAATCTAAAGACTTGTAAAGCTGAAGCTTGACGTCACCTATTCACTACTTCTTGATTTATCTCTTTCCTTCTCCTTTCAACCTTAGTTGTGAACTGCACTGTGGGCCTTGGCCCTTCACCTAGGATTCTTAATAAAAAAAGTATATGCACACACACACAAATATGTACACAAACATACATGCAAAATACATGCACACACACACACACACACACGTGTACAAACACGCCCCTTTGCCAAAATGCTCTTGTTTTTTAAAAAGATTTTATAGAGTTTGCATTGTAATTACCTTTAGGATCTTTTTCACATCCTAACTAATTTATACCCTATAAATGGACTGGCCTGATAACATAGAAGCAACAAAGTAGTGAGGTTTGTCCAGCATTGTGTGCAGAGCCAATTATAAAATTGTCTATGAACTGTAATTATTTTACTAGATGTGCTTCATAAAGTACTATTATTTCATTCCGGATTAAAGGTTGACACATGTAACCTCATTGGTTTATTGCTGTATGAGGTACAAATAACAATATAAATACGTTCTGTAAATATGTTACCTACATTCTGCGACAACGTATGAACGGACACCGCGCAACAATCGCCAGGCAGGATTGTTACCTCCCAGTCGGGGAACACTTCAGCAGTCAAGGACATTCAGCCTCGGATCTGCGGGTAAGCGTTCTCCAAGGCGGCCTTCGAGACACACGACAACGCAAAATCATCGAGCAGAAACTGATAGCCAAGTTCCGCACCCATGAGAACAGCCTCAACCGGGATCTTGGTTTCATGTCACGCTACATGACGTAGAGTCATCCAGACTCGAGTCGTCGTTGGCTTGTTCACAGATGTGATTTCCAGTTTTTAAAAAAAGTAAAAAGCTTAACCATACAGACTGCAGCATTTGACACGTTGGACCCCCTGTGACCCCATCTCATTGTCTTAGCTGTATTTTGCTGTGTCTTTGATGTAATGCCTTCCTGACTGACCTGATTGTCTCTCTGCCGAGGTGTGATGGAGGGCAGTCAGTAAGATTTACTGTAGTCGTCGACATTGTACGCTACACATTGTTCTCTATCTATATATGCTTTGCTGATTTGTATTCCTTCACTTTACCTGACGAAGGAGCAGCGCTCCGAAAGCTCGTGATTTCAAATAAAACTGTTGGACTATAACCTGGTGTTGTGCGACTTCTCATTCTCTTAGGCAGTCCCTCGGAACCGAGGATGACTTGCTTCCACACTAAAAATGAGTTCTCAGGTGACTGATGAGTCCAATGCGGGACCTACAGTCTCTGTCACAGGTGGGGCAGATGCTGGTTGAAGGGGCGGGTGGGTGGGGTGCTTGGGATGACGTGCGCTCCTTCCGCTGTTTGCGCTTGGCTTCCGCTTGCTCCCGGCGAAGAGACTCAAGGTGTTCAGCGCCTTCCCGGATGCTTCTCCTCCACTTTGTGCGATCTTGGGCCAGGGATTCCCAGGTGTCGGTGGGGATGTTGCACTTTTTCAAGGAGGCTTTGAGGGTGTCCTTGAAGCGTTTCCTCTGCCCACCTGGGGCTCTCTTGCCATGTCGGAGCTCCGCTGGTTTTGGGAGTCTCGTGTCGGGCATGCGGACGATGTGGCCTGTCCATCGGAGTTGATCGAGCGTGGTCAAAGCTTCGATGTTGGGGATGTTGGCCTGAGCGTGAACACTGATGTTGGTGCGCCTATCCTGCCAATGGTACTGCTCCAGTGCTTTGAGGTGCCTGCTGTACATGGTCCATGTCTCTGAAGCATACAGGAGGGCGGGTATCACTACTGCTCTGTAGACCATGAGCTTGGTGCTGGGTTTGAGCAACAGTGACTGCACTTCAAAAGTACTTCATTGGCTGTAAAGTGCTTTGGGATGTCCTGAGATCATGAAAGATGGTATATAAATGCAAGTCTTTCTTTCTTTAGCATTATTTAAAATTTTTGAATTAGAATATTAAAAAGTTAATTAATACTTAAAAAACAAAGGGAAAAACAATTCCAGTAATAAGCATGTGATCTAGAAATAATATAATTGTGCTCATAGGAGGATGCCATTCGGCCCCCCTTGCCTAAACTAAATTTACACAGTGCCATTTTCCTGCATTCTCCCCAAATGGGTTCCATTTCCCCACCTTCTTTGATATTCATTCTTTCAGGTAATTATCCAGTGTTTTTTTCAATGATGTAATTGAGTTAACATAAAATCACCACTTGTGGCAACATTCTGTTAACTCTTCGCATGAAAGGATTCTTTCTAATCTCCCCCTTTCCGTTTCTTGAGATTGTCTTTGATTATGCTGCCAAAAGAAATAATCTATGCTTATCTCGTTTATTCCTTTTGTCATTTACACACTTCCAATCATCCCTCAAAGTTCTCATTTCAGGAGAATATAATCAGCTTGCTCTTGCCTTTCCTGGTAATTCAGATTGTCATGAAATTGTTTCTGTAGAATATTAAAAAGAATGGTTACTCAGTGAATAAATACACCACCTAGTGTGGTACTGAGTCATATTCAGGAGCACCATGGGAATACCTTCACCATATGGACTGCAGCGGTTCAAGAAGATGGCTCACTACCAACTTCTCAAGGGCAATTAGGGATGGGCAATAAATGCTGGCTTTGCCAACGACACCCACATCCCATGAACGAATAAAAAAAACTCCTTTACCCAAAGAGTAGTAAGAATGTGGAACTCTCTTCCATAAGGAATAGTTAAGGCGAATAGCATAGATGCATTTAAGGGGAAAATAGATAAGCACATAACATAGAAACATAGAAACATAGAATCTAGGAGCAGGAGTAGGCCATTCGGCCCGTCGAGCCTGCACCACCATTCAATACGATCATGGCTGATCATTCAAATCCAGTACCCTGTCCCTGCTTTAATCACCACAGTGCACATATCCCACCCGACCCCCGTAACCCAACGTATTTAATTCCCCCTAACATATCCCATCCTATCCCCATAACCTCACATATTTAATCCCCCCCTAACACTAAGGGTCAATTTATCATAGCCAAATCAACCTAACCCGCACATTTTTGGACAGTGGGAGGAAACCGGAGCACCCGGAGGAAACCCACGCAGACACATGAGGGAGAAAGGAATAGAAGGTTATGCTGAAAGGGTTAGATGAAGAAGGGTGTGAGGAGGCTCATGTAAAGCATAAACACCGGCATGGACCAGTTGGGCCGAATGACCCATTTGTATGCTTTAAGTTCTATCTAATACAGAGCAGTTGAGATGTATGGATGGAGGGAGGAAAGTAAAATCGTTGGGTTGCGGAAATAAGCACATCAACTTTGTAAAGGAGCATCAATGGCAGAAACCCAGGCACAGATTCTCTGAATGCCCTTCTTGCTGAGAAATGGCAGAGGGAGAAGCCATGAAGAGAGGAGAAACTAATTCACAAATGGGGAAAAGGGCATGAAAAATATATCGGACAACCAGAAGAGAAGCTACATTAACTAGAATATGTCGTTCTACTAAATCTCACCTAAAACCTGTCTATGATTAGTACCTTTAGGGCTAACCTCAGGAGATCGTTCTACAAAGGTCGTCTTCTAATGCAGCTTCAAGTGTGGGCTGTTTATATGTTTTGGGTTCGGGTGACAATAGACGGTCACTCCAGACAGGTGGTCAATATATACTGGAGGTCTCTGTGCAGGTGGTCATCAAAGATGGAAAGTCTCTCTATTCAGGTGGTCTACCGGTTGAGGCAAATATTGTAGCACTTAACGTAGAATGCCATTGTCACATGTTGCCCCATTAGCTTAATTATGTCCTTTCTCGGACCTCCTCTCTAGACAGAAAATACACAGGCAATAGAGGACTGTTCACAGCAAAAAGTGAACTCGCATATAACTAAATCTGCACTCCATACATATTTCAATTAACATCCCCATAAATTATGTTAGAATTATTATTGCACTATAGGAAGTACCTTCCCTGTGTGCTCTGACTGTGTGTCTGTGGCACAGCACTTCATTTCTTATCAGAAGTGTGACCTTTCTCTCCTGCGCGGAAGACTGGTTGGAACCAGTTTTTTCTGCTTTGACCTTTATTTATGGTTATTAAGAGAAGGAAGTGCTGGAAGGGGTTCCTGGAAAACCTGTCTTTCACTTTGTTTTACAGGCAGTCAAGGACATATTTACCAGTACGGCTGCTGCTCTTATATGTAATGGTTATGATAGAATTGAATTTACGCTCTTGAAAGCGTGTTCCGCATTGTGACTGTCACCCCAGAACTGTTGCACTACAACCAACATTTTCCCACCTTATTCCCTCTCCAAAAAAAAATACCTTATTCATTCTGGGAGAAATGGGCAAATATTTTACTTTTTTTGTTCCTTTGATTTCTTTTCCTCCTGATAGCACCGACTTAGAATTACATTCGGCCCAACTGGTCTATGCTGGTGTTTATGCTCCACACGAGCCCCCTCCCACCCTACTTCATCTAACCCCTATCAGCATATCCTTTCATTCCTTTCTCCATAATGTGTTTAATCTAGCTTCCCCTTAAATGCATCTATGCCATTCGCCTCAACTACTCCCTGTGGTAGCAAGTTCCACATAATATCGTTTCACAGGCACCAGCTGCTCTCTGGTACCTCACCCTTGTCTTTATTATCAGACTCAGACAATGAGCATTAGGAGGCTATTCAACGATAAGGGAGATCACAGCTGAACCAGATCTTCTGAGGTACACACATGCAGTGTTCACTGAATAGTGATCAGGAAAACAAACCCGGGCTGATTTTTTTCCCCTTTCTTTCCAGGGTCAGGAGGGAGCCTCCTGACCTACATGGCTCAGTACCATATGTGTGTCAGATGTTAGAGGACAGAACTGGGAGAAGCTATGATGCCCACATGGCCAATAGTGCCAAATCTCCCAGACTGAGTCCCGGTCTACCACCTCCCTATCCTCACAAGCTACACTGGCTCCCCATCCCCCAACAGATCCAATTTAAAATCCTTACCTTCAATTAATTCCATGACCTTACACCTTCCTAACTCCGCAACCTCTGATGGTCATACTTCCCCCTCACACCCTGCGGTCCTCAGACTTTTGGCTGCTGTGCATCCCCTGCTCCCCAATTCCTTTCCCTCACCATTGATGGCAGAGCTTTCAGTCATCTTAGCCCTCCTCTGTGGAATTCCCTCCCCAAATCCTTTCACCTCTCTACTTCTCCGTCCACCTTCAAAAACCTTCTCCAATCTCACCTGCAAAAATAGCCTTCAATCAACTCACCTAACCTCTCTCCTATGGCTCAGCATCCATTCCCACTTATTATTCCTTAGGATATCTAATAGCTTAAAGACAATAAAATAATTTACTAAAATGGTACCAGGGATGAGGGACTTCAGTTGTGAGAAGAGATTGGAGGAGCTACGATTGTTCTCCTTAGAGCAGCGAAGGTTAAGGGGAGATTTAATAGAGGTGCTAAAAATTACGAGGGGTTTTGATAGAGTAAATAGGGAGAAACTGTCTCCACTGGCAGCAGGGTTGGTAACCAGAGGACACAGATTTAAAGTAATTGGCAAAAGAGCCAGAGGAGAGATGAGGAGAATCTTTCAAAGAGCCGGCGCAGGCACGATGGGCTGAATGGCCTCCTTCTGCTCTGTATGATTCTATGATTCTATGAAATAAATGCAAGCTGTTATGGTTGTTTAGCTCATATCACAAGAGAGCAGGATCTGTCTGTCGCCTTGTCGGGTTTACACGGCTAAAACTGATTCCTTTATCTGGATGGCAGAAACACAAATGTTCCAGTCAGTGCTGGAAAAGGTGAGTTAGTCACAGGAAAATACTTTGGAACCAAAGTGGATACATAGTAAATTCTGGAGCCTGCTTGGCTCCAACCACCATTCTGTTTGCACACCATGGTTGCAGTTGCCAGTGTAAACATGTTTACATATAACATGCTGATACACTGTTATTGTGCACATGCTTTCAGTCAAAGCGGTTACTCGATAGCAGAATAAGGTCATACCTTTTTGATTACCGTTAATTATTTTTTAAATTTTTTTTCCTTCTTTGCAGATTTTACCTGCTTCTGCATTGCGTTCAGGAGGATGCTGGAGCTGCTGTCTCCCCACACACAGGTCATGGGCAACTGCCAGACTAAATTTTTCGATTCACAAAGGTCAGCTGCTGGGAAGGCCCATTATTACTGGGTCTCCCCGACAACCAGCCTTAGTGAATCTAGCACGTTTACTCTGGGGTCGCTGCTTGCTGTGCAAGACCTTCAAGCTGTGAGCTGGTGGCACAAACACCCCATTGAACCTAAGGTGAAAGCACCTTAACTCTTTAGGAAGGATGTCAAGGCCTTGGGGAGGGTGCAGAGGAGATTGACTGGAATGGTACCAGGAATGAGAGACATCTGTTATGAGGAGAGACTAGAGAAGCTGGGATTGTTCTCCTTAGAGCAGAGAAGGTTAAGGGGAGATTTAATAGAGGTGTTCAAAATTACGAGGGGTTTTGATAGAGTAAAGAAGGAGAAACTGTTTCCACTGGCAGCAGGGTTGTTAACCAGAGGACACAGATTTAAGATAATTGGCGTAAAAACCAGTGGGAAAATTAGGAGAATTTTTTTTTACGCAGTGATTTGTTATGATCTGGAATGCACTGCCTGAAAGGGTGGTGGAAGCAGATTCTATAGTAATTTTCAAACGAGAATTGGATAAATACTTGAAAATAAAATAAATGCAGGGTTATGGGGAAAGCGCAGGGGAGTGCTGTGCTGTATGATTTTATAGCTTCCCCTCTCCTCTCCTCCTGTCCTGAAGGTGTTGATACCTTGCTTGGGTACCATTCCACAGTAGCTCTCCCACTACCTTGCCCACGTACGAGTCTCAGCAGTATGTGGTCAACAATACCCTGGGCAACTTGCATTTTATATAATGCCTTTGGCATAGAAAAATACCACAAGGTGCTTCCCAGAGGTGTAAGGAAAAAAACGGATGTCGAATCCAAAAAGGAGATATTAGTAGGGGTAATCAAAAGCTTAGAAAAAGAGATGGATGTTAAGAGGGTCTTAAAGGAGGGGAGGTAGGGGGGTTTAGGGAGGGAATTCCAGAACTTGGTATCTAGATGGCTGAAGGCCTGGTAACCAATAATGAGGCAAAGGGAAGGGGGAATACACAAGAGGCCAGAGTCAGTGGAACAGAGAGTAAGGGGAGGGGGGTTGTTGTCGTGTTGGATAAGCATACAGAGATAGGGAGAGTTCAGGCTACAAAGGGATTTAAATACAAGGATGATCATTTTAAATTGAGGCGTAGGGCAACTTGGGGCCAGTTTAGGTCAAGGAGGACAGGGCTGATGTGTGAGTGGAGCTAGGTGCAGGATACAATGCGGGCAGCAGAGTTTTTAATGAGCTGACGTTTACATACGATGGAGAATGTGAAGCTGGGCAGAAGAACATTGGAGTAGTCGAGTTTGGAGGTGACAAAGGCATGGATGAGAGTTTCAACGGCAGATGGGCTGAGACAGAGGTAGGTGACTTTACACAGGTGTTTTTTACATAGGTCTTTGTGATGGAGAAGACAGTGATGTTCAAAGCTCAGCTCACAATTGTAAATAATGCTAGCAGTTTGGTTTAGCCTGAGACAGTGGCTGGAGTGCAGTATAGAGCTGGTAGCGAGGGTAGGCGAGAGTACATATCAAGCTGACACGTTACTAATGCAAAGTACCTGTGTAGTGACAGCAGTAAAAATATTTCCTTGTTCTGGTGCAATCATGTTGCTTCCAGATTTTCAACTAGGAATTGCAGCAGCACAAAGGGAAAATCTGGGCCAGAGTCTGGCATAAGGTTTTATAATAAATGTAATTTCAATTGGACAGTCCCATGTGTAGGATGCTCCTATAAATACATTAAAGATAGTTATGGGGTGCAACTACTTTAAAGGGGCACTACCTTCATGAAAAAATGTTAGGAAATCTTTTCTTAATGGTTTGCAAACACGGTGCAATCAGGTAAATGGCATCAAAGTTCATTGTGATGCAACTTGTGCATAACATCATTTACAATATAATAAAAGTGTCGGCGGCATAAAAATGGGTCACATTTTCTGCTTGGTAGGAACCAATATAAAAAAACCTACCTTCCAACAACAACTTTCAAAAGGGAATTGGATATCTACTTGAAAAGGAAAAATTTGCAGGGCTATGGGGATAGAGCAGTGGGGAGTGGGACTAATTGGATCGCTCTTTCAAAGAGCAACACAGGCACAATGGGCTGAATGGCCTCCTTCTGTGCTATATGATTCTATGGCCCGGATATTCAGGTTTTTGGGGGTAGAGATCATGGAGTGAGGTGGGTGGGTAGAGCATGGTTGGGGGTGATCGCGGGGAGGTTGAAGATCGGGGTGGGGGCTGGTGTTGGGGGTGATTGTGGGGTGATCGGGGAAGATCGTGGTGGGGGGTGGTCAGGGGTGATTGTGGAGAGGTCGTGGGTTATTGCTGGGTAGTCGGTGAACGGGGTGTCGGGGAGAGAGTTGGAGATCACGGGGGGGGGGGTGGTTGGGAGTCGATGATGGGGTGTCGGGGGGAGGTAGGGGGTTTGGTGATAGCGGGGGTCGGGGAGAGACCGCGGAGGTGGCGGGGTGGTTTACAGGGTTAGCTTTTTAGGCCGGGGGAAAACACTCCTGCTCCTCCTGGCCCGCATGGGAACACCACCACCTCCAAGTTCCCCTCCAAGTCACACACCATCCTGACTAAGAAGTATATTGCCGATCCTTCATCGTCGCTGGGTCAAAATCCTGGAACTACCTACCTAACAGCACTGTGGGAGTACCTTCACCACACGGACTGCAGCGGTTCAAGAAGGCAGCTCACCACCACCTTCTCAAGGGCAATTAGGGATGGGCAATAAATGCTGGCCTTGCCAGCGACGCCCACATCCCATAAAACAAATTTAAAAAAACCAAGCAGTCCTGTAAAGGCAGTTACCTGATGGATCCAGCCCTTCTCTCCTTTTACCTGCCGGATTTCCCCGAGGTCAGGGATACCTGGCCAACATGCGTTAAAAATAGAAACCTTGTTAAAATGGAGGCACGCAGCCTCCTTAAAAGATTTCAATGACCGACCGGCCTCCTGAGAGCGGATTGGTCGCCCACCCCTCATCCCGTCTCCGTTAAAAGCGGAAGTGGGCGGGTTCGAGGCGGGTTGGGTTCCTTTTTCAGTTGTTTAACATTTTAACCTCTCACCCGAACCAAACCCACTGTTTTCGGGAGTTAAAATTAACCCCTATGATTTTATTACTTATATAGCATCCTTAATGAACAAAACATCCCAAAGTGCTTCATAGTTTGACACCAGACCCAAACAAGAGCAGAAGGGGAATTAACATCAGTTTAGCTCTCTTGCCCGTGAGTTACAAGGTTGTGGGTTCAAGCGCCACGTTCGGGTGTGAATGCACAATCCTAAACTGTTAATTCAGTTCAATGCTGAGGGGTGCAGTGTTGTTGGTTAGTGCTGTCTTTCAGATGAGATATCAAACCAAGGCCCTGTCTGCATGTTGAGGTTGGATATAAAGGATCCCACAGTACTATTGGAAAAGGAGCAGGGTGTTCTCGAGGAGTCCTGGCCAACATTCCTCCCTCAACCAACACCACCAAGAAAGCAGATTAACTGGTCATTTACCTCATGTGTAGGGTTAGGTTGCGTGCACATTGCCTGCCACATCTGCCTACGTAACAACACCGAATGCTTTTTCTTTCTTAAGCTTTAACAATTACTTCACTGTCTCCGAGCACATCTCGTGTCAAAATTCTTCCCAAATCCCAGATCCGCTTTACACCTCTGATCTTCCTTCATTTCCATGTATAAATTACACCATATTTTGCAACTCACTGTGCGCAACGCTTTGGAAGATCCACTAACTGCACTGAAAATGACACATGGCTGCCCAGAATAATAAAGCTTTGCCAAACACTTCTTTTCCTGCAGACAGCACCCCTTTAAGTCCGTTTCAAGTTCAGCGTAGGGGTTAAGCTATGATAGTAACGTGTGGTCCAGAGTCTGCGCAATCCAAACATTTCAGTTATAAAAACAGACAGATTACTGCCAGGACAGGATGTTGGACTAATAAATTGTACAACTTTTTAAAAAGCAAACACACGGAATCAAAGTACCAGATGCTGTAATTATTTCTCCCTCATCAATTTTCTTGTTGAATACTGATCCATTTACTAATGGTTTTCCACTCTGAATCCACCTGAGCACAAAGGGAGCACTGGTTTAGCGATTTTAAATTTGCGAAATGGATGTGAAATTGACAAGCGGATGATTGGGAAAAAAAGAGTCACTGCAGCTTGAAAGGGGATTGTAATGATTCAGTTTCCATACATCTTTTAGTCAAAATGAAGATTGTATGGATTCAACTCGAAACATGAACGACTGCGATTAAATTTTAACTTTCCCGATGGCCAATGCGTTTACACACCATGAAATCCTAAATCATAAAGTCCAGAAGGCCTTCGATTCGATTTCTGGTCTGGACTGTTAGCTAATCCCAGTGAAGGTGGCAGTTAAATTGCTGCAATTGGCCTTAATCTTCCCCGCGAGTGCTGCCTAGTGACTCCTGATGGAAAATGTGTGCATGTGTGCGTGTGCGAGCGTTTGTGCATGTGTGTGTGTGTGCATGTGTGCGTGTGCGAGCGTTTGTGCATGTGTGTGTGTGCGTGTGTGGGCGTTTGTGTGTGTGTGTCTGTGCGCGTGCATGTGTGTGTGTGTGTGTGCATTTGTGTGTGCGTGCATTTGTGTGTGTGGATGTTTGGTGAGAACAAGATTGGGCTTCACTGTGATGCACTTCATGTGGAATAGTTTTCTGACACTCACTGTGTCACTTTCTTGCCAGCTCATACAAGAAGAACCATGTTCTGAGAGGTACTGGAGGACAGCAGGCTCCTGAGGAACCATTCCTCATGCTTTCAGCAGTGGAGTGGAGAAAACAGGAGCTAAAAAAACTTTAAATAAAGGAAGGAGAAATGTAACTCCCCCGGTCATGGGTATCCCATTGGTGGGATCCTAGAGTCACTGTAACGTTACAGGTGACCTGTAGTCACTTACAATTCCCTATCCTGCTAGTTGCCTGGCAACAGAGATGAGAGCTAGCAGCATTAACGTCATCTAGTGTCATCTTAAAGCTGAGCAGATACAGGCAGCTAGTAACCAACAAGCAGATGTCCCCCCTTCACTGTCGCTCCCTTTTGAGGAGAAGTTTCATTGCTACCAAAAACTGTGACCAAAATGAATCCAAGTACAATATCTCCCAATTACAAATTAAAACAGGCATTAAATTGTTTCATTAAAGTCTCCCGATGGCTGATCAGGTAAACATACTGCTCGAGTGGCACTGAGCCATTAGATCAGGGAGGTCCTAGGTTTGACCTTTGAACTACGCTAAATTAGTTTTCTCAGGTTAAAAAAAAATCTTTCAGAACTATTAAAGAATTTAATTAAATAGAATTATATTATGACAGCCTTAAGGGTTAAAAAGTTGTTTAATTGTGCAGATCTGTTCAAGAACACTGAGATTACAGTTAATCGGAACTGCATTCAATCTCCTTCATGTTTGCCCTCATCTCTGCTCCAAACTAGGACACATGGCAGATAATTATGCCTTTTCCTTGTTCCAATTTTCTCGTGGAAAGTGCTGATAAAGTTCTATAGGTCCCTGGCAACCCTTCTGACATCCAGAGAAATGCACTTTACAGCACTTTACAGCAGGGGTTATTTGGATAGTAATCAGGAGCAGACATCCATGTTAAATGTACCCCTCCCTAGCCTGAGGACCATGAGGTCATTTGCAGCAGCTTTAACACCACCCTGCCAGAGATCATCAGTTAACTCAGCACAGGTCAGGGATCAAACATGAGACTTTCTTGGTTTAAATGCCTCAATATCACACTCGCCTTCTTCCACCTCCAAAACATCATCCGTCTCTATCCGTACATCTCCTCCTCCACGGCAGAAACCCTAATCCATGCCATTATCACCTCAAGACTCAACAGAGGGTGATACTTGTCTTGGGGGTGGGGGGGGGGGGGAGCGGGGTGAGGGGTGGGGGTTAGCATAAAACGGGCAATAGTGAATCGGCAAACTGTTTTACACTTCGTCCAATTTTCTTTTCCATTGAGTTGGGCGGGGTGTAAAACGGGCAGCCGATTCGTTATTGCCCATTTGCACTGCCATCCAAGACAAAATTAACCCACAATTTCTCATTTTCTCCTTGCCGGCCTGCCCAATCCACAACTCATGCAGAATGCCGGGACCCATGTCCTTACCGGCCCTCACCACTATTCTTGCCAGGCTCCAGTGGCTCCCCATACAATAACAACAACTTGCATTTATATAGCACCATTAATGTAGTAAAACATCCCAAGTGGCTACACAGGAGCGTTATCAAACAAAATTTGGCACCGAGCCACATAAGGAGATTTTTTGAGGAGGCAACAAGGAGGGTAGATGAGGGTAGTGCGTTTGATGTAGTGTATATGGACTTTAGCAAGGCTTTTGATAAGGTTCACATGGCAGACTGGTCACAAAGTTAAAAGCCCATGGGATCCAGGGCAAAGTGTCAAGTTGGATTCAAAACTGGCTCGGAGACAGAAAGCAGAGGGTAATGGTTGATGGGTGTTTTTGTGACTGGAAGGCTGTTTCCAGTGGGGTTCCGCAGGGCTCAGTACTAGGTCCCTTGCTTTTTGTGGTATATATCAATGATCTAGACTTGAATATAGGGAGTATGAATAAGAAGTTTGCAGATGATACTAAAATTGGCTGTGTGGTTGATACTGAAGAAGGAAGCTGTAGACTGCAGGAAGATGTCAATAAATTGGTCAGGTGGGCAGAACAGTGGCAAATGGAATTCAATCCGGAGAAGTGTGAGGTAATGCATTTGGGGAGGGCTAACAAGGAAAGGGAATACACATTAAATGGTAGGACACTGAGTAGTGTAGAGGGACCTTGGAGTGCATGTCCACAGATCCCTGAAGGTAGCAGGCCAGGTAGATAAACCAGCCTGGAGCCTTATCAAAAGCCTTGCTAAAGTCCATATACACTATATCAAACGCACTACCCTCATTTACCCTCCTTGTTGCCTACTAAAACAGCGGGAGCCCAGGAGAGCGGCTACAACAGACCGGTGAGTGTAAAGAAGTAAAAAGTAATCGAAGTGTGACGTCACCAGAAAGCAGGTAAGTGATTGGTTGGTGAGTATTTCTATATTTCTCGCTTTTCTTCCAAACTTGGGCATCTAAATTTAAGTGCCTTGGTGTGGATTAAAAGATATACGTCTTCCAAATTTTAAAACTAAATTAATTAATTGAGATGGGAGACCAGGCAATGTGTTGTTGTTGTTGCATGTGGGAGCTGGTGGACACCATTGAGGTCCAAGGCGACCACATCTGCAGCAGATGTTGGCTGCTCGAGGAACTTCGGCTCAGAGTTGATGAGCTGGAGTCTGAGATTCAGACACTGCAACACATTAGGGAGGGGAAGCGTTAACTGGACACTAAGTTCCAGGAGGCAGTCACACCCACTAGAGTAATTACTTCCAATTTGGCCCATGGTCAGGGACAGGAGGGTGTGACTACAAGCAAGGCAGGTATTGGGATCCAGAGGTAGTGATGGAGGAGCCTCAGCCCTTGGACTTGTCTAACAGGTATGAGATTCTTGCTCCCTGTGTGGACGAGGGCAGGGACTGCAGGGAGGATGAGCAATCTGTCCACAGCACTGTGGTACAGGGAGCCATTCAAGTGGGGGGAGTAAAAAGAAATGTTGTAGTGATAGGGGATAGTATAGTTAGGGGGATAGACACTGTTCTCTGCAGCCGTGAGCGTGAGTCCCGAAGGCTGTGTTGCCTGCCAGGGTTAAGGACATCTCCTCTGGGCTGGAGAGAAACTTGGAGTGGGAGGGGGAGGATCCAGTTGTCATGGTCCACATAGGCACCAATGACATAGGTAGGACAAAGAAAGAGGTTCTGCTGAGAGAGTATGAGCAGCTAGGGGCTAAATTAAAAAGCAGAACCACAAAGGTAATAATCTCTGGATTACTACCTTCTCCCAATGGCCGAAGAGCTCCTCCCAGAGTCGCAATGCGGATTCCGCCCACTAAGGGACATGATCTTCACCGCACGTCAATTACAATAGAAATGCAGGGAACAGCACCAACCGCTGTACATGGCCTTCTTTGATCTCACAAAGGCCTTCGACACAGTCAACCTTGAGGGATTATGGAGTGTCCTCCTCAAATTCGGCTGCCCTCAAAAGTTTGTCACCATCCTCCGCCTGCTTCACGAAGACATGCAAGCCGTGATCCTGACCAACGGTTCCACCACAGACCCAATTCACGTACGGACCGGGGTCAAGCAAGGCTGTGTCATCGTACCAACGCTCTTCTCGATCTTCCTTGCTGCAATGCTCCATCTCACCCTCAGTAAGCTCCCCACTGGAGTGGAGCTAATATACAGAACAAACGGGAAACTGTTCAACCTCCGTCACCTCCAGTCCAGATCCAAGGTCGTCCCATCCTTTGTCGTTGAATTACAGTATGCAGACGACGCTTGCGTCTGCGCTCACTCGGAGGTCGAACTCCAAACCATCGTCAACACCTTCACCGAAGCGTACGAGAGCATGGGCCTTACACTAAACATCCGTAAGACAAAGATCCTCTACCAACCTGCCCCTACCACACAGTACTGCCCCCCGATTATCAAAATCCACGACAAGGCCTTGGACAACGTGGACCACTTTCCATACCTCGGGAGCCTACTGTCAACAAGGGCAGACATCGATGACGAAGTCCAACAACGCCTTCAGTGTGCCAGTGCAGCCTTCGGTCGCCTGAGGAAGAGAGTGTTTGAAGACCAGGACCTCAAACCCAGCACTAAGCTCATGGTCTACAGAGCAGCAGTGATACCCACCCTCCTGTATGCCTCAGAGACATGGACCATGTACAGTAGGCACCTCAAAAGCACTGGAGAGGTACCACCAACGCTGCCTACACAAGATCCTGCAAATCCATTGGCAGGATAGGCGCACCCACGTCAGTGTTCTTGCTCAGGCCAACATCCCCAGCATCGAAGCTTTGACCACGCTCGATCAGCTCCGATGGACGGGTCACATTGTCTGCATGCCCAATACGAGACTCCCAAAACAAGCGCTCTACTCGGAGCTCCGGCACGGCAAGAGAGCCCCAGGTGGGCAGAGGAAACGTTTCAAGGACACCCTCAAAGCCTCCTTGAAAAAGTGTAACATCCCCACCAACACCTGGGAATCCCTGGCCCAAGACCGCACAAAGTGGAGGAGAAGCATCCGGGAAGGCGCCGAACACCTCGAGTCTGTTTGCCGGGAGCAAGCAGAAGCCAAGCGCAGGCAGTGCAAGGAGCGCACGTCAACCCAAGCACCCCACCCACCCGCCCCTTCAACCACCATCTGCCCCACCTGTGACAGAGACTGTAGGTCCCGCATTGGACTCATCAGTCACCTGCGAACTCATTTTTAATGTGGAAGCAAGTCATCCTCGGTTCCGAGGGACTGCCTAAGAAGAAGAAGACTACCTGAGCCACGAGCGAATTTGCAAAGG
This sequence comes from Squalus acanthias, assembly GCA_030390025.1. NCBI lineage: Eukaryota > Metazoa > Chordata > Chondrichthyes > Squaliformes > Squalidae > Squalus > Squalus acanthias. The sequence continues at coordinate 184,593,713 of CM059427.1, read as the reverse complement.
GTAAATAAGATCAGAGAAATGAGCGAGTGGCTCAAAGACTGGTGTGGGAGAAATGGGTTTTAATTTGTGGGGCACCTGGCACCAGTACTGGGATAAGAGGGAGCTGTTCCTTTTGGACGGGCTTCACTTGAACCAAGCTGGGGCTAGAGTCCTGGCGAATTGAATAACTAGGGCTGTAGAGAGGGCTTTAAACTAAATAGTGGGGGGGAGGATCCAGGTGAGCGGGAATTTAAAAAGTCATTGAGAAATGAGAAAGCAATAGAGCAGGATAGAGATGGGGGAAATAATAACCAGAGTGTGACAGGAAGGGACAGAGGGGGAAAAATTCGGTTGGTTTGCACCTCCCGTTAGCGCCTTAAGAGGGCGCTAATGTGGCGCAAAGCAACTAGCGCCCGTGCGTGGCGATGTTTGCACCGCTCATGAAATTGACTAGACATTTTGCGTCGGCGCTAAACACTACAGCCACGATCTCCTGCGCCCACAGATCGTGACGTCAGTCGAGCGTGCAACGCCCCGGTAGCGCCCCGGACCGGATATTGAGTGGCACCCCCTGTCTTACCGCCTGCTGCTAGCAACGACAGGTTGAGGGGAGCGTTTTGCAGTCGGGAAGGGACTGGGGGAGCGCTATTTAAAGGCGACTGCTTCCTGCCTTTTTTTGTCGGCGAAATGTTTTCACCACGCATTCTGAGTGACAGAGAGAGACTGCAGGAGATATTCAAAGCTGTGTTGAGGAGTTTTGGGTACTGAGCAGCACTTTGCAGGTTCTTTTTGATTTGATCTTCCTTGCATCGATTTAGAAGAGTCTATGTGGGCTGCACTCTGAGCTCTTTCCTGGGCCTCTCCATTGTTCTTTCCAACAGACTTGATGTACAGGTCTCTCCAGGCCTAGATTCAAGGCTGCAATGAGCAGGGTGTGGATGGAGAGCAAGATCGACCCAATCCCCTTTAAGAACTGGCCGGCGACAGTGTGTCTGTGTTCCATCGCTGACTGACATCACATGAGTTTCGCCAGCGCTCTGAGTTAGCGCCTCGCTCCTCAGCCTTTGCACCTTAAGACAGGTGTGCAGTGCCTGATTTAGTGTTCCAATCACCTCCAGGGGTGATAAAAGCCAAGTTTGCAGTCGGAGGCGATAATTAGCGCCAGGCGCTAAACTTTGCGCCCGGCCGATAATCGCGCCCCAAATGGGGCGATTCTGAATTTCTCCCCCAGAATGTTTAAAAATAAGAGTGCTACAGAAAATGGGGCCAAAACAAGGAGGAATGGTAAAAAGACAAAGTTAAAAGCTCTATATCTGAATGCACGCAGCATTCGTAACAAGATGGATGAGTTGACGGCACAAATAGATACAAATGGGTATGATCTGATCACCATTACAGAGACGTGGTTGCAAGGTGATTAGGGCTGGGAACTGAATATTCCAGGGTATTTGACAATTCGGAAGGATAGACAGAAAGGAAAGGGAGGTGGGGTGGCTTTGTTGGTAAAGGATGGGATCAGTGCCGTGGTGAGAAGTGATATTGGCTCAGAAGATCAAGATGTAGAATCGGTTTGGGTGGAGATAAAAAATAATAAAGGGAAAAAGTCTCTGGTGGGCGTAGTCTACAGGCCCCCGAACAGTAGCAATACTGTTGGACAGAGTATAAATCAACAAATAATGGAGGCCTGTAAAAAAGGTACGGTAATAATCATGGGTGATTTTAATCTCCATATTGATTGGACAAATCAAGTTGGCCATGGTAGCCTTGAGGAGGAGTTCATAGAGTGCATCCGGGATGGTTTCCTAGAACAGTATTTAATGGAACCAACCAGGGAGCAGGCTATCTTGGATCTGGTACTATGTAATGAGACAGAATTAATAAATTATCTCATAGTAAAGGATCCTCTAGGAAAGAGTGATCATAGCATGGTTGAATTTCAAATTCAGTTGGAGTGTGAGAAAGTTGTATCTCAAACCAGTGTCCTGATCTTAAACAAAGGCAATTACAATGGCATGAGGGCAGAACTGGCTAAAGTGGACTGGAAAAATAAATTAAAGGGTAAGACAGTTGAAATGCAGTGGTGGAAATTTAAGGAGATATTTCATAACTCTCAACAAAAATATATTCCAGTGAGAAAGAAAGATTTTAAGAGAAGGGAGCACCATCCGTGGCTAACTAAGGAAGTAAAGGATGGTATCAAATTGAAAACGAAGGCATACAATGTTGCCAAGACTGGTGGGAGACCAGAGGATTGAGAAATTTTTTAAACCAGCAAAGGATGACTAAAAAAAAATAAAGAGAGAGAAGATGAATTATGAGAGTAAACTGGCAAGAAACATTAAAACAGATAGTAAGAGCTTCTACAGGTACATAAAAAGGAAGAGGGTAGCTAAAGTAAGCGATGGTCCCTTAGAGGTTGAGACTGGGGAATTAATAATGGGGAACAGGGAAATGGCAGAGACTCTGAACAAATATTTTGTATCTGTCTTCATGGTAGAAGACACTAACAACATCCCAATAATGGATAATCAAGGGGCTAAAGGGAGGGGGGAACTAAAGACAATCACTATCACTAAGGAAATAGTTCTTGGTAAAATAATAGGACTAAAAGATGACAAGTCCCCTGGACCAGATGGCCTGCATCCCAGGGTCTTAAAAGAAGTGGCTGCAGAGATAGTGGATGCATTGGTTGCAATATACCAAAATTCCCTGGACTCTGGAGAGGTCCCAGTGGATTGGAAAACCGCAAATGTGACACCCCTATTTAAGAAAGGAGGGAGACAGAAAGCAGGAAACTATAGACCAGTTAGCCTAACATCTGTCGTTGGGAAAATGCTGGAGTCCTTCATTAAGGAAGCAGTAGCAGGGCATTTGGAAAATCATAATACAGTCAAGCAGAGTCAGCATGGTTTTATGAAAGGAAAATCATGTTTAACAAACTTGCTGGAGTTCTTTGAGGAGGTAACGAGCAGGGTGGACAAAGGTGAACCAGCGGATGTGGTGTATTTAGATTTCCAGAAGGCATTCGATAAGATGCCACACAAAAGGTTACTGCATAAGATAAGAGCTCACGGAATTGGGGGTAATATATTAGCATGGATAGAGAATTGGCTAACTAACAGAAAGCAGAGAGTCGGGATAAATGGGTCATTTTCCGGTTGGCAAATGGTAACTAGTGGGGTGCCACAGGGATCAGTGCTGGGGCCTCAACTATTTACAATCTATATTAATGACTTGGATGAAGGGACCGAGTGTAATGTAGCCAAGTTTGTGGATGATACAAAGATGGGTGGGAAAGCAAGTTGTGCAGAGGACTCAAAGAACCTGCAAAGGGATATAGACAGGCTAAGTGAGTGGACAACCATTTGTCAGATGGAGTATAATGTGGGAAAGTGCAAGGTTATACACTTTGGCAGGAAAAATAAAAAAGCAAATTATTATTTAAATGGAGAGAGAGTACAAAATGCTACAGTTCAGAGGGACCTGGGGTCCTTGTGCATGAAACACAAAAAGTTAACATGCAGGTACAGCAAGTAATCAAAAAGGCAAATGGAATGTTGGCATTTATTTCAAATGGGTTGGAGTATAAAAGCAGGGAAGTCCTACTACAACTGTACAGGGTATTGGTGAGACCACACATTGAGTACTGCGTACAGTTTTGGTCTCCTTATTTAAGGAAGGATATACTTGCATTGGAGGCAGTTCAGAGACGATTCACTAGGTTAATTTCAGAGATGAGGGGGTTGACTTATGAGAAAAGGTTGAGCAGGCTGGGCCTATACTCATTGAAATTTAGAAGAATGAGAGGTGATCTTATTGAAACATATAAGATACTGGGGGGGCATGACAAGGTAGATGCAGAGAGGATGTTTCCTCTCGTGGGGAAATCTAGAACTCGGGGGCATAGTTACAGAATAAAGGGTCGCCCTTTTAGAACTCAGATGAGGAGGAATTTCTTCTCTCAGAGGGTCGTAAATCTGTGGAATTCTCTGCCCAGAGAGCTGTGGAGGCTGGGTCATTAAATACATTTAAGGTCGAGATAGACAAATTTTTGCAAGATAAGGGAGTGAAGGGTTATGGGGAGCAGGCGGGGAAGTGGCTTTGAGCCCAAGATCAGCCATGATCTTATTGAATGGCGGAGCAGGCTCGAGGGGCCAAGTGGCCTATTCCTGCTCCTACTTCTGATGTTCTTATGTTCTTATAAGGTGGTTAAGAAGGCATACGGAATGCTTGCCTTTATTAGCCATGGCATCGAATACAAGAGCAGGGGAGTTATGCTTCAACTGTATAATACACTAGTTAGGCCTCAGCTAGAGTACTGCGTGCAGTTCTGGTCACCACATTACAGGAAAGATGTGATTGCACTAGAGAAGGTACAGAGGAGATTCACAAGGATGTTGCCGGGAGTAGAGAATCTTAGCTATGAGGAAAGACTGGATAGACTGGGTCTGTTTTCTTTGGAACAGAGGAGGCTGAGGGGAGATTTTATTGAGGTGTATAAAATTATGAAGGGCATAGATAAAGTGGATAGAAAGGACCTATTTCCCTTCGCAGAGGGGTCAAAACCAGGGGGCACAGATTTAAAATAATTGGTGGAAAGTTTAGAGGAGATTTGAGGGGAAATTTCTTCACCCAGAGGGTTGTGGGGGTCTGGAACTCACTGCCTGAAAGGGAGGTAGAGGCAGGAACCCTAACCACATTTAAAAAGTACTTGGATGTGCACTTGGGATGCTCTAACCTGCAGGGCTACGGACCAAGAGCTGGGAAGTGGGATTAGGCTGGATAGCTCTTTGTTGGCTGGCGCGGACACGATGGGTCGAAATGGCCTCCTTCCGTGCTGTAACTTTCTATGATTCTATTCTATGAGATATTAGGACAGGTGACCAAAAGCTTGGTCAAAGAGGTAGGTTTTAAGGAGTGTCTTAAAGGAGGAGAGAGAGGTAGAGAGGCGGAGAGGATTAGAGAGGGAATTCCAGAGTTTAGGGCCTAGGCAGCTGAATGCATGGCTGCCAATGGTGGAGCGCTGAAAATCAGGGATGCACAATAGTCCAGTATTGGAGGAGCCCAGAGATCTCAGAGGGTTGTAGGGCTGGAGTAGGTCACATGAATTGATTTTAAGATCCTTGTCCTTGCCTTCAAATTCTACCAGGTCTCACCCCTCCTTCTCTAAGCGATTTCCTTCATCCATACATCTCCGCATACACATTCTGACCCTCCAATACTGGCTTCATCCTCATGTCCCGATTCCTCTGCTCCACCATCAGCAGCTGTTCTTTCCCTTCCCTCTGGACTTCCTTTTTTCAACATCTCTGCCTTGCCACCCTCTCTTAGTTTCCTAAAGACCATTCCTATTGACTAATACTTAACTGCTCTCCTGACCCTCTCGTCCTCCTGGCTTGGCGTGCACTCCTTTTGCCCATTGACTTGGTAAAGTGCTCTGAGACATCTCTCTGTACGTAAGGAGAGCTACAGAAAGGTAGGCTGTTTTTGAGCCATCAGGGGAGCTCCAACAAAGATTTGTGGTTATATATTGAGATGGAGGTGCAGAGTCTGAATAGATTATTGTTGTATAAACAGACTACACAGGGGTGTAGGCTCAGTGAGTAGACAGCAGCAATGCTCAAGAATGTGAAGATTACAAGTTTTCATTACAAGGGCTATTTCATATAATTTATAAATCTGTGCTTAAAATCAACATCACATTTTGAAGCAAAAATAACAAAAGGAAGAAAACTCTGAGAAATGGTTGGAGCAGGGAACATCAAAGAGGAAAAGAGGTAAATGAGCCAAGAAAAATTAAACACAACACAGAGTTAAGACCATACCTCATAGCAAGCTTTTTTTTCTCTCCCCCAAGCTATAAAACAAAGACAAAAATTTCTAAACCATGGAAAGAAAACATATAATGAAACCATAGGAACAAACTGGAAATGCATTAGAAGGGTACCCCTCAGGAGTGACAGGGACACTGGAGGGAGGCATTCTAGTCTTGACCTGAGCTTTGTAGAAATCTTCACTCTGGGTTTCTTCTGTAATACATAGAAAATCATCGACTTTACCATATGGGAACAGGACATTATGGCCCAAACAGCTCATGTTGATGTTTCCCCTTCACAAGAGCAAATAGTCCTAATCACATTTACCCACCCAGTTCTCATAACCCTTCATCGCTTTTTCCTTCACCCATCTGTCCAATCTAATCTAACGTAGTTTTTGCCTCAACCACTAACCCATGGAAGTGAATTCCACAACCCAAAAACTCTGTGTGAAGAAGTTGCTCTTGCTCTGTGTTCTGAAGCTCTTCCAGTTATTCTTGTATCTATGGCCCCTCGTTCTAGATCTCTAAACTACAGGAACAGTCTGCTTCTATCTACCCTGTCCCATCCTTTCATAATTTAAATGCTTACATCATATCGTCCCATTATCTGCATTGCTCTAATAAAAGCCACAATTGTTCAAGTGTGTCGTTGTACTTGTATTTCCTCATACCAGCCAGCATCCTAGTGAATCTGCATTGTACCCTCTCTAAAGCCTCACTACCTTTCCAATAGTGTGGAGCCCAATACTGAACACAGTACGGTTCACTACTTATTACGGTTTTATATATACTTATCAATACTTCTTGCCTTTTACATTCTAAACCTCGTGATAAAACCTAGAATTCCATTCATTTTTTTTTAAACAGCTTTATCAACCTGAGGTGCTACCTGTGAACTTGTACCTCCCAAATCCCTCTGCAGTGTGCCAACATATATTCAGTGTATAATTACTGCTCTTATTATTTTTACCAAAATGTATCACTTCACACTTACTCACATTGATTTCCATCTGCCATTTTTTTTTTAGCCCATTCCCCCATCTTATCTATTTCTCTTTGCAGCTTCCTTTGGCCTTCTAATGAATGAGCTGGACCTCCTATTTTGTTATCTGCAAATTTCAACACCACTCCCTCTCGGCCTACATGCAAATCACTGATCTACACAGTGAACAGAAGTGGCCCAGAACTGAACCCTGTGGGACATCACTACTCACTTGCAACCACAATGAAAATATGCTCTTAACTCCTATTCTTATATTCTCCCTTATAACCAATTCTCAATCCACTTTACTATCCTCCCCCTAATTTCATCCGTGCTGGTTATTTCTAATTATTTTCTCTTTATCTACGTACGTGGTAATTTTATCCTTAATTAGAGATTCTAACATTTTGCCTACCACCGATGTTAAACTAACTGGCCTGTAATTACCCAGATTAGCTCCGTCTCCCTTTTTAAAAATGGGTACCAAATTGACCACTCTCCAGTCCTATGGCACACATCCGCACTCAATAATAGAGCCCTGAAATATAATTTCTAGCTCATCAGCAATTTCCTCCCTCAGGATGCTAAGATGTATCCTGTCAGGCCCGAGGGCTTTGTCTTCCTGTAGCCTAACTAACTTATCTGAAAATGTCCCTTTACCCATCCTCATATCACTCATCTCACTCTCAACCACTTCAGGATTCATCTCCTCTCTGCTATCCTTCCCTTTGGTAAAGACCAATGGACACTACTTATTAAATACCTCTGCCATATTTTGATCATCATCTACAATCCTCTCCTCTCAGGGGCTCCCAGTTTGGTTTTAACAATTCTTCTTACACTGATATATTTGTAAAGCACTTTACTGTTCCTTTTGATTTTTTTTGGGGGGGGGGGAGTTTTTTCCTCATATTCCTTCTTAGCTGTCCTTATCCCACTGTTAACAACCTCTTTTCTTATGTTCTCATATTCCCCTTTCTCTTGTCATTATTATTATCATTCTTCTATTCCTTATAGTCCCTCTTCTTCAGTTTTAGATGGTTTCTGACCTCTTTATTTATCCATGGCATCATAAAACTACTAGTAGTTTCCTTTTTTTAAAATGGAATATACTTATTCTGTACCTTTGCAATCTCTTTTAGTAAAAACATTCCCACTGTTTCTCTCCAGTTCTTTGTGACAATTTCTCCTTCCACCTCACCTCAGCTAACTTCACTCCTCTCCTTTCGAAAATCTGCCCTGATCCAATCTGGCGTTCTAGTTGTTGTACTGATTTCTTTCTTCCCTTTCTTCCCTTTCTAAACTTTATGATATCATGGTCACCACTCCCAAGGTGCTCACCTACATTCCAATATCCAGTCAGACGGCGAATTAGCACTCTGCAGTGTGTGGAGTTCATTAGATGTGCTATGTCTGAGAAGTTACTTCTTTATGAGAGGTCTGTACTGAGCTAACACAACTTAGCCAGAGTGGCGGCTAGTGGGGCACAACGGTACAATTTGGACTTCATTGTTCCTGGGCTACAGAGGGGGCAAAAACAGCCAGCGATCCTTCTCCAGATTATGCTCAACTAAGTCCTGCTGGGAGTGGACATAAGTAGATACACAAGGTGCTTTTACATTTGAGACTCCAGTCAATAGCATGAGTTGTCCTCGTCGGCTGCAGTGAGAACTATAAACTGTCCAACTTACTTCATTCTGGCAGCACTGGGGGCCCCACTTATTTAGTGAGTCTTATGAGAAGAGGAAATATAAACATGGTTTGAGAAGGTGCTACAGTACAGCACCATTCTTCTGAAACCAGCACTGAGATGTAAAAGTATCTCAGGTGAGGGCAGGATTAGCATTGCTGCAATGCTCATTTGGACAAGGTACCAGTGGATCTGTACCCCTGGCATGAATCATCACCTTCAAGACAAGAGGAGACAGGGGAGGAATCACGGGGAAAAATTTATTGAATGTGACAATGTTGTGTGAACTGTGGAAGGGGAAACATTCAAATATATATATTTTTTAAATAAAGGAACTAATGATCTCAGGAAATACATTTCAAGATTAATAAAAAACAGAAAATGCTGGAAATACTCAGCAGGTCAGGCAGCATCTGTGGAGAGAGAAACAGAGTTAACGTTTCAGGTCGATGACCTTTCGTCAGAACTGGAAAAAGTTAGTGATGTAACAGGTTTTAATCAAGTGTAGGGGCAGGGAAAGAGGGAGGGGAGGAAAGAACAAAAGGGAAGGTCTGTAATAGGGTGGAAGGCAGGAGAGATTAAATGAAAAAAGGGATGATGGTGCAAGGCAAAAGGAGATGGTAATGGGACAAGTAAAGAAACAAAAGATGGGTCTGGAGGAGGTGCAGATTCATCAGCAACAGCTGCCATCCGAAAAAATGGGGGCAGAGGTTATGATCTGAAATTGTTAAACTCAATGTTGAGTCCAGAAGGCTGTAAAGTGCCTAATTGAAAGATGAGGTGCTGTTCCTCGAGCTTACGTTGAGCTTTTAAATTGAAAGATTAAATTGAAAACGAGAACCTAAAAATTACTGTTGGCGATGTTAGTGGATGAACATTTAGCTCACTTGTATTTTAATGAAAGCATTTAAAATAAATGGGTTCGTGCTTGTGTTGTCGTTGTGTTAAAACGGCAGAGAGAGGAATGTCAACCAATGTGTTACGCAGTCTGTCACTACTATCACCAGCAGTAACTTCTAAACTTAGATGTTAAAGGTTCAGTGGTTTGATGAGCAATGTCTAATGACCAGTTTACAGGCCCCGATCTCAATGTTTGAATCTGACTGTCACAATCAGCAGCTCTGCCTTGTTTCAGCCGCTGGCTTTCAGCAGAACACCTGCAGGACTGAAGAGTGCCAATATCAAAACCTTCTTTTTCTCTCCTGCTCATGCTGTGTGTGTGGTGTAAACAGAGCTGGCTCTGATCCTACCGAACCTGTAGTCCAGTGGATATGCTAGTTTTGCATCAGGTCAGTAGTGTAAATGTGTCAAGACCAAAGTAAATTCATTTTGAGAGTTTCAATTTTTACAGCATGGACGTCTTGGCCATATTGTACAGAAGAGTTCCGAATGGCTCTAAAATTAGTGGAGTGAGGCTGATTGTCAAATTGTTGTTGGTGTATAGCAGGGCCACCTCTGGGGCACTAACATTGGCCTCAGTACCCCGAGGCTAAGAAGAGGAAAGAAAGAGAGAAACAAAGAGGGAAAGAAAGAATGAACAAACTTGCATTTGTATAGTGGCTTTCATGACGCAGGACATCCCAAAGTGCTTTACAGCCAATTAAATACTTTTGAAATGTAGGGAAACGCAGAGCCAATTTGCACACAGCATGATCCCACAAGCAGCAATGAGGTAAATGACCAGCTAATCTATTTTAGCGTTGTTGGTTGAGGGATAAATGTTGGCCAGGACACCAGGAGAACTCCCTGCACATCTTAGAATAGTGCCATGGGATCTTTTACAGTCACCTGAGAGGGCAGACGGGGCCCCAGTTTAACCTCTCGTCTGAAAGACGGCACCTCCGACAGTGCAGCACTCCCTCAGCACTACACTGGAGGAGTGCTGCACTATCGGAGGTGCTGTCAGAATTCCTGATTCTGCTTGCTATGCAGTGACTCTGGCAGGGATGTCTTGTTTATATGGACGCTGGGTAAGGACAGGAATGGCTTGACCATGAAAATAGTTTGTTCACATTCATTGTCCTGTGCTCTTTCTATTCTTTTCCTTCCCTGCTGTCTGAAGCCACTGACATGCAGCTTCATTGGGGGGGGGAGTAATGTTAACCTACCTCGCCAGGCGGGAAACACATGAGATTGGGTGGAACGCCGGGTTTACAACCCGCCCAATGTGACTCTCCACTGGCTTCAATGGAAAATAAAATCGGGCGGGATCTAAAACCAGCGTTCCACCCAATCCTGTCCGTTTCTCGACGGGCAGCTTAGGTTAAAATTGCCCCCATGGTGTCTGGATAGTCTTTCTTTGCATGTGGGCCTAGAAAGTTGAGAGTCATCAGGTTATTTAATCAGGGGGAGGTGGGGTGGGGGTTTGCGGAGCATGAGCCAAGCCTGATGCCTGATCCTGTCTTTATCTCACCTCCACACAGGTGCACAGGTCCAATAAGGAACAGGAACATTGGCTGCGTTTTACTATTCCACAGCCGGACGACCCTGACACTAAGTAGAATACAGTAATCCCTCCCCAACCGCGGGGGATACGTCCCTGAAAACCCCCGTGGTTAGTAAAACCGCGGTTGGCAAATACAGTATAAATATTCAAATAACACAATAAAAAAGAATATAAAAGCAATAAAATCATGTTATTTACCTTAATCCTAAATTAAAAACCGCGCATACGCAAAATTCACTGCCGCGGTCGGCAAAGTTGTCGCAGGGAGGAAACCGTGTATACTTGAAATCCGCGTATGGCGAAACCGCGGTTGGGGCGGGATTCCTGTACTGCTTCCAGCACTCTGACTAGATCAGATAACCAGCTCAGACCAAGGATCAAACCTGGGGCCACCTCAGTCTGTATAGTGCCATGCACTGCTTGCACCCACTGAGCCATCATGAGATAACTGGGTTGCAGAATTGGAGACTGCAGCATGTGTAGCATCGTAAATGCACAGGGGATTCAGCTAACATCGCATGCAAATCTGCGCCCATTTAGAATATTAAGCGAGGCACTGAAGATCCAATGCGATCGTGCCTCTTAGAAACAATCCTGTGTGAACGAAATGACTGTTGACTCTCAAATTTGTACTAAAATATTGTGATTTCTGTTTAGAAATTGCTTTGAAGGGGGAATTTTGGTCATTGTAACAGTAATAGTAATGAGATGGTGTGATGTGAGGCATTTAAACAAGATCAGATATCTCAGCTTCATCCGGTCCATATGAGTTGATCTTTCCTACAGACACAGAACCACCAGCCTGCACAGTAAGCTTTTATTTCTTCTAATAAGCAAACAAATTTCAAATTTTTTTGTGTGTGGGATGTTGTGCACTGACTCTGCGACCTCCTTAATGTTATAATACCTCTCTCTTCCTCTTTTTGCCCTTTCATTCTCTTTCTAACTCTGTTTCTGTTCCTCTTTCTTTTTCTCTCTCCCATGTTGTCTTTCATTGCTTCTTTCTCTCTTGTTCCACCTCTCTCATGTCTCCCTGTCTCTGTCGTTATTTCCCCCCCACCCCCCGTATTTCTTTTTCCGTCTTTCTTTTTCTCTCTCTTTCTCTCTTTGTCCAGTGCAGAGTCCCAGAGAGGGGATGAATCTACAATGAAGTTTCATGTTTCATTTGATGAATAAAGCACATGCCAAATTCAATTAAATTCAATGCGAGCGAGTAACAAAATTGTCCCAAATGATTCAGTCACACAACAAACAAAAGTGTATTTGAAACTTCACCGCAACTGGAGCTCAAAAACCTTAATAAGTGCTTTCCTGTAAACAGCGTGGGATGGCAAAGAGGTTAAGGCCCCAGCCGGCCTTAGGCAATCACACAGAGACGCTCTAACGGTCTCTTCAGCTTCTGATGGAGATGATAAGCTTTGTGACAAAAGGCCATTGTGATCAAACCTTAATAGGGGCGTGGGGAGATGCCAGTGGAGAGACCACCTACCTGTGTTCCTGTCCTTGTAACACCTGCTCTCCACTGCCCTGGATACAGGAAATGCTGAGTTTATGATTTGTGGAGGCCGGGGCTGATATGATAGTTACGGTCCTGTTAAGAAGTTAACAATTTGGGCCTTGACATTTCCTCTTCAGGATGTTGGTTTAACCCTTCAGCCCTATTAACACTACAGCTGTGAGTCTTTGGCATATTTTCCTCTTGACTCCCAGAAATATTGCTGGTGCAATAGCTCTTTTATATTGCTTGGAATCTGCCCATGTCTAGGCTGACACTCCAGTGCAGTGCTGAGGGAGCGCTGCACTGTCGGAGGGGGCCGTCTTTCGGAATAGACGTTAAACCGAGGCCCCGTTTGCCCTCTAAGGTTGAAGCAAAAGATCCCATGGGACTATTTCGAAGAAGAGCAAGGGAGTTCTCCCCGGTGTCTTGGCCAATATTTATCCCTCAATCAACATCATTAAAAAACAGATTATCTGGTCAGCATCACATTGCTGTTTGTGGGATCTTGCTGTGCGCAAATTGTCTGCCGCGTTTCCTACATTACCACAGTGACTACCCTTCAGAAGTACTTCGTTGGCTGTGGTCCTGAGGTTCTATATATGCAAGTTTTTCCTTCCTATTTCATGTACATGCCGTGTAAGATTTCCGAGCACTGCAGCATGCGCAGTTGTTTAAGAGTCACGAATGTGACTTTCGTTATCTGGCAGTGGACAGTCCCCAGTTTGTGACCTACTTAACTAGCGGCCCAGTTTCCCCAATGGAAAATGTCATCCAATGATAGCAGTGGCGGACGTTTTCTGACATTTCTGCCTTAGGAATAGGATCCTTGGAAATCTGACACCTGAGGTGGTTTCTGGCTTCGCCAGGCACGATGATCATTTGCATTACAGGGGCTCTTAAGTGGTGACTAAAGGAAAAAAAAATAAAATTGAAAAACCATCTAAACTGTTGAGAGCTAGCTTTCCGATTCACAAGGTAACTACTGATGAGGCAGGCTATTCAGCCCATCGTAATTGGTCCATCCAGAAAGATCATAAACGACACTCATTGTACACCTAATTATTTCTTACACGTTTCCAGAGTTTTCGCTTCCACTTCCATTGAATGAAATTCCCATTCCAGTAATTTAGCATCATACTGATCCGTTATGCTGATCCAGTGTTCAAATGTTCCTAGATAACGACCAGTGCTTTCCCTGTATGTTAGGCTTTTTTGCCCAGTATGTTCTTTATATTGAGCAGGGTATTAGCCTTGGCTCAGTGGTAGCTCTCTCACAGTACCAGCTGTGGCTCAGTTGGTAGCACACTCACCTCTGAGTCAGTAAAGGTTGTGGGTTCAAGTTCCCACTCCAGGGACTTGAGCACATAAAGCTAGGCTGACACTCCAGTGCAGTACTGAGGGAGTGCTGCACTGTTGGAGGTGCTGTCTTTCAGATGAGACGTTAAACTGAGGGCCCCGTCTGCTCTCTCAGGTGGACGTAAAAGATCCCATGGCACTATTTCAAAGAAGAGCAGGGGTGTTATCCCTGGTGTCCTGGCCAATGCTTCTCCCTTAACCAAAAACAGATTATCTGGTCATTATCACATTGCTGTTAGTGGGAGCTTGCTGTGTGCAAATTGGCTGCTACATTTCCTACATTGCAACAGTGATTGTACTTCATTGGCTGTAAAGTGCTTTGAGGTGGTTGTGAAAGGTGCTATATAAATGCAAGTCTTTCTTTTAATTAGTTTTTTTTGCCCAGTATGTTCTTTATATTGAGTAGGGTATCAGCCTTGGCTCAGTGGTAGCTCTCTCACCCCTGAAGTCTGAAGTTTGTGGGTTCAAGCCCCACTCCAAAGATTTGTAACACATAGGCTGATACTTCACTGCTAATACTGAGGGAGATATCTGCCCAAACCAAGCAGTGTGGGTTAGGACTTCAATCACTAACATTGCCAACATTTTTGGGAAAATCATAACCTGCATTTTATAATGGAGAAGTATTTTGTCATTTAATCTAAATTTGTTTGCAGAATGAGGGATTAAACATGATTAGATTTAAATATAAATATCTGTTGTTGTTTTAGATGCAGTCTTGATTCAAAATGGGCATTTCTTTGCAGAGTAGCTGATACTCTGTGCAGATTTAAAGGGGCAGTACCTTTGTGGAAAAAATATTTGGCAAACATTTTTTGCTGTGTTTTTCCGAATGATGGCCAAGTAGTGCACATGCTATTTTCCTATTCTTTCTCTCCACTAGTGTTACCAGTTTGTCAAGTCTAAAACCAGATAAGGAATGGTGTGGGGGCAGGGCAGCAAGTAGGGCCAGGACTTGAGTTCTACTGTTGACTACTACTCTTACTACGGCAACAAATTCATACAGCACTTTAATGTAGAAAAATGTCCCAAGGCATTTCACAGGAAATATGGGCGCTAAGCCAAAGCAGGGAATAGATTAGGAAGGATGACCAAGAGTTTGGTCAAAGCAGTAGGTTTAACGGAAAGTCTTAAAGAAGTAGAAGGGTTTAGGGAGGGAATTCCAGATGTGGGATCTAGGTGGCTGAAAGCACAGCCACCAATATGGGGTAAAAGGGGTGGGGTTACACAAGAGGAATAAGTTTGGGGGTCGTTGTAGGGGTGGGGGGTACGGTTACACAAGAGGACCAGTGTTCAGGGGGTATTGTAGCACTGGAGGAGGACATAGAGGAATTTAAACATGAAAATTAGAATTTTAAATTTGAAAACGGGAGCCAATGTAGGTCAATGAGGACACGGGTGTTATGGTCTGGAATACACTGCCTTAAAGGGCGGTGGAAGCAGATTCAGTAGTAACTTTCAAAAGGGAATTGGATATTTACTTGAAAAGGAAACATTTTCAGGGCTATGGGGAAAGAGCGGGGGAGTGGGACTAATTGGATAGCTCTTTCAAAGAGATGGCACAAGCACGATGGGCCGAATAGCCTCCTTCTGTGCTGTATAATTCTATGAATGAGGACAGGGGTGGTGGGCAAGTGGGACTTGGTGTGGGATAGGATAGAGGCAGCAGAGTTTTGGATCAGCTGAAGTTTATGGAGGGTGAAGGGCGGAGGAGAATGTTGAAGTCATTGATTCTGAAGATGGAAAATTAGCAGCAGAATGGCTGGGATTGGGGCGGAGGTGGGCAATATTGCAAAAGTAAAAATAGGCACTCTTTGTGATGGTTGGAAGCTCAGCTCAAGTTCAAACAGGATGCTGAGGTTACAAACAGGATGGTTCAGCCTGAGACATTGGCCAGGTAGGTAAGGGTACGGAGTTTGTGGGGGATTGATGATGATGGCATTGGTCTTCCTGATGTTTAGCTGGAGGAAGTTATGGCACATCCAAGGGGCATCATCCAGAAGAGGAAGGGGGGGTCTCCTGAGATGACAGTGGAGGGTGGCGAGAGAAGCCACTGCTGGATGTGCTCTGGCTACGATCACAGGGGGAAATAGTGGGACCATGCATGGGCAATCCCATTGAGCTGGACAATGAACAACAACAACAACTTGTATTTATATAGCGCCTTTAGCATAGTAAAACGTCCCAAGGCGCTGCACAGGAGTATTATAAGACAAAAAATTTGACACTGAGCCACATAAGGAGAAATTAGGGCAGATGACCAAAAGTTTGGTCAAAGAGATAGGTTTTAAGGAGCGTCTTAAAGGAGGAAAGAGAGGTAGACAGGCGGAGAGGTTTAGGCAGGGAATTCCAGAGCTCAGGGCCCAGGCAGCAGAAGGCACGGCCACCAATGGTTGAGCAATTATAATCAGGGATGCTCAAGGGGGCAGAATTAGAGGAGTGCAGATATCTCGGGGGGGTTGTGGGGCTGGAGGAGATTACAGAGATAGGGAGGGGCGAGACCATGGAGGGATTTGCAAACAAAGATGAGAATTTTGAAATCGAGACGTTGCTTAACCGGGAGCTAATGTAGGTCAGCGAGCACCGGGGTGATGGGTGAACGGGACTTGGTGTGAGTTAGGACACGGGCAGCCGAGTTTTGGATGACCGCAAGTTTACGTAGGGTAGAACGTGGGAGGCCGGCCAGGAGTGAAGGAGAAGTATGGGTGATATGAAAGGCTGAAGAGAGGTTAAGAAGGTCAGTGTCTCTGTTAAATGTGCAAAGTGAATAACAGCATGTCTGCCTGCATCTTGCTCAACCTGCCCATATTCTTCAAGCTAATTCAGCTGTGATTCTAGGAAGTGAAGCTAACTTGGTCACATGTTTGAACAGCAGCACCTATTTTCTGCGCTACTTGGAGAAACATCATGGAATTCTCAGAATAAGATCACATGTTGCACTTTTGATGCTCACAAACTCACCCTTTGTTTCTTATCCTGTTATAAACAAGCAAAAGCGAGGCAGATGTATCTATATACAGGGCAGTTCTCCACAAAATGTGTGCTCTAGGCTTCCTCTAACCAACAGTTATAAGAGGGGAGACTTAGAGACATATGTAATAACAATTAGGATTGTGGTTTAATTCAATAGACTATACAGCTCCTGTAAATCAAACGCCAGCAAATCTCTGGCCTCGGTGCCCCTGGCTTACAGAGCAAAAACTTGGCCAGGGCTCCTGCTCCTGATCTGTGCTGGAAGTACATGCTTGTGAATGTTGGGCGAGGACAGAATTGCATTCAGTAGTTATTCCCCGTTCCCTGTGGTTGACTCTCACTGTCAGGCCTGGACGACCACGTGTGCAGGAAGTGTCGCCAACTGCAGCAACTCGAGCTCTGGGTTTCGGAGCTTGAGCGGCAGCTGGAGTCACTACAGTGCATCCGCGAGGCTGAGAAATACTTGAAAAGCACGTTTCCCGCAGCCTCAAAATGTGCAGGCAGAGAGGGAATGGGTGACCACCAGACAGAGAAGGAGGACCAGGCAGATAGGGGAGGAATCCCCAGAGTGCATCTCGCTCGCTAACCGATTCACAGTTCCGGAAACTGGTGGGGGTGATGGTTCCTCTGGGGAGAGCAGCCAGAGCCAAGGCCATGGCACCACGGGTATCTCAGCTGCACCGGGGGGGAGGAAGAAGAGTGGAAGAGCAATAGTGATAGGGGATCATTAGTTAGGGGAACAGATAGGCATTTCTGTGGATGCAGGCATGACTCCAAGATGGTATGTTGCCTCCCTGGTGCCAGGGACAAGGATGTCACTGAGCAGCTGCAGGACACTCTGAGGGGGGAGGGTGAACAGTCAGAGGTCGTTGTCCATATCGGTACCAACGACATAGGCAGAAAGAGGGATGAGGTCCTGCAGGCAGACTATAGGGAGCTAGGAAAAAGATTAAAAAGCAGGACCTCAAAGGTAGTAATCTCCAGATTACTCCCGGTGCCACATGCTAGTGAGTACAGGAATAGGAGGATAGAACAGATGAATGCGTGGCTGGAGAGATGGTGCAGGAGGTAGGGCTTTAGTTTCCTGAGGCATTGGGACCATTTCTGGGGAAGGTGGGACCTGTACAAGCCGGACAGGTTACACCTCAACAGAGCTGGGACCAATATTCTCGTGGGGAGGTTTACTAGTGCTGTTGGGGAGGGTTCAAACTAGCTTGGCAGGGGGATGGGCACCAGCATATAGGAGTAGAAAAGAGGAATAAGGTGCATAAAAGAGTGAGTGTGTTGGATAGTACTACAGAAGAAAGTAGTACTAGAGGCGGAAGTAGTACTATATTAGATAGGAACAGACTAAGAAAGACTACGAAAAATTCAAAAATGGGTTTAGAATGCATGTATGTAAATGCACAAAGTGTGGTGAATAAGGTTGGTGAGCTACAAGCACAATTAGCCATGTGGCAATATGATGTTGTGGCAATAACGGGAACGTGGCTTAAAAACGGTGAGGACTGGGCACTTAGTATTCATGGGTACAAGGTGTTCAGAAAAGATAGGGAAGGAAAAAAGGGAGGTGGGGTGGCAGTGCTGATTAAGGAAGACATTGTAGTGTTGGAAAGGGAGAATGTTCTTGAGGGGACAAGGACAGAATCCATTTGGTTAGAGTTGAGGAGCAAAAATGGTATGATCCCGCTATTGGGGATATTCTCTCGGCCTCCAAATAGTGAGAGGGAGGCAGAGGAGCAAATCTGCAGAGAAATCGCAGAGATATGCAAGAGCTATAGAGTGGTGATATTGGGGGACTTTAATTACCCAATTATCGATTGGGATAATGCTAGGGTAAAGGGAAAGGAGGGTGAGGAATTTCTGAAATGTGTTCAGGAGAATTTCCTTGATCAGTATGCTCTTGGCCCAACTAGGAAGGAGGCATTGTTGGATCTGGTGCTGGGGAATGAGGTGGGCCAGGTCGACCAACTGTTTGTGGGAGAACACTTGGGTACGAGTGATCATCGTATCATAAGATTTAGATTAGCAATGGAGAGGAGCAAGGAACAATCTAGAGTGGAACTTCTAAACTTGAATAGGGCTAACTTCAATGGGATGCGAAAGGATCTAGCCAGGGTAAAATGGAACCAAAGATTGACAGGAAAAACTGTAACAGAACAATGGGTGATTTTTAAGGAGGAGATGTTCCAAGTACAGGCTAGGTACATTCCAACAAGAGGGAAGGGTAAGGGAAGCAAAGCAAGGGCTCCTTGGATGACGAGGGAGATAGAGAAGATGGTGAAACAAAAAAAGAGGGTATATGATGCATGTCAGGTGAATTCTTCAAGAGAGAACCAGACCAAATACAATAAGTTGAGAGGGGAAATGAAAATGAAAATAAGATTGGCAAAGAGCGAATATGAGAGTAGAATGGTGGTTAACATAAAGGGAACCCAAAAATCTTCTACCGGCATGTAAACAGTAATCGGGTAGTAAGAGGCGGGGTGGGGCCTATTAGGGACAAAGAAGGTGATATGTGCTTAGAGGCGCAGGGCAAGGCTAGAATACTCAATGAGTACATTGCATCGGTGTTTACTAAGGAGGTGGATGCTGACAAAATATCGCTAAAGTGGAAAGGGTAGAAGCAACGGAAAGGGTGAAAATTGATAGACAGGATGTACTAGAAAGGCTGGGTATGCTTAGAGTGGATAAGTCGCCTGGTCCAGATGGCTTGCATCCTAGGTTGCTAAGGGAATTGGGGGAGGAGATAACGGAAGGGCTTGCCATATTTTCCAATCTTCCCTAGATGTGGGGGAGGTGCCTGAGGATTGGAAAGTGGCAAATGTGACACCATTGTTCAAGAAGGGGTGTAAGGACAATCCTAGTAACTACAGGCCGGTCAGTTTAACATCAGTGGTGGGTAAAGTTTTAGAACCAATAATCAAGGAAAAAATTAACAGGCAGTTGGAGAGGTTTAAGCTAATTAAGGAGAGCCAACACAGATTTATAAAAGGCAGATCATGTTTGACTAATCTAATTGAATTTTTTGATGACGTAACAGGGAGGATTGATGAAGGGAATGCAATGGATGTTGGCTACATGGATTTTCGGAAGGCGTTTGACAAAGTACCACAAGGCTGGTTAAAAAAATTGAGGCTCATGGAATAGGTGGGTCAGTGGCAGCTTGGATAAGGAATTGGCTTAAGGACAAAAAACAGCGAGTTGTGGTAAATGGCTGTTTTTCAGACTGGAGGATGGTAGACAATGGTGTTCCCCAAGGATCAGTGCTGGGGCCACTGCTTTTTGTGATATATATAAAAGACCTGGATATTGGAATACAGAGTAGAATTTCAAAGTTTGCCGATGACACCAAACGGGTGTGGCAAATAGTGAGGATGATACCAATCGACTGCAACAGGACATAGAAAGGCTAGCAGAATGGGCAGACAAGTGGCAGATGGAATTTAATACAGAGAAGTGTGAGGTGATGCATTTTGGCAGAAGGAACAGGGAGAATCAATATACACTTAATGGCACAGTTTTAAAGAGTGTGTAGGGACAGTGGGACCTGGGAGTTAATGTGCATAGGTCCCTGAAGGTGGCAGGACATATTGAGAGAATGGTTAACAAAGCATATGGGATCTTGGGCTTCATAAATAGAGGTAATGAGTACAAAAGTAGAGAAGTTATGCTGAACCTTTATAAAGCGCTGGTTAGGCCACAACTGGAGTATTGCTTCCAGTTCTGGTCACCACACTTTAGGAAGGATGTGAAGGCACTTGAGAGGGTGCAGAGGAGATTTACCAGAATGGTTCTGGGGATGGGGGATCTTAGCTACAAGGACAGGTTGGAGAAGCTGGATTTGTTTTCATTAGAGCAAATGAGGTTGAGGGGTGATTTGATAGAGGTGTACAAGATTATGACGGGTTTGGATAGGCTCGACGGGGAAAGGCTAGTGGGAAACTAGTTGATGGTACAAGGACTAGGGGACACAGATTTAATGTTTTGGGCATGAGATACAGGGGGGATGTGAGGAAAAGCTTATTTACACAGTAAGTGGTGAGGACCTGGAACTCGCTGCCGACAGAAGTGGTGGAAACAGAGACACTCAATGTTTTCAAGGGGAGACTGGATAGGCACTTGAGGGAAATAAACTTGCAGGGCTACGGGGATAGAGCGGGGGAATGGGACTGACATGGATTGCTCTACAGAGAGCTGGTACAGACTTGATGAGCCGAATGGCCTCCTTCTGTGCCATTATGACTCTATGACTATGACTCTTTGACATAAAAGTGGCCATTTGGGAGAAGTACTGGAAGGCAATCACGGCTGTACTCTTAAAGGTATTGACTCCCTGCCCATTGCACATACTTCAACAGAGTCAATGTCTAGAGGAGAGGAGAAAAGGGTAGAAAATTAAGCATTTACAAATCTTTAAATAGAGATTTGCTTATATGCAAATTCCAGTACAAGCAGGTTTTTATCGTCACAAATATTTACGTATAAAATAAATTCATATATTCACTTAAAAAGAGTTTCACTATTAATACCACTTCTAAATATCAAACGTGATGATTAATTTTAACATTTTTTCCTATTTTTCTCTTTTTTAATATTAGCTCTTCAAACACAAGTACTGATAACGTAAAGTGGAAAACTGGCATAGACAAGTTAATGAGTCTGATAGCACGAGTGAGCCCAATGAACACCCACAGTTGAAACGACACGATCACTGACGCACTCGGCTTTGCTGTATGTATCAGCGCTGTTGTTGATTCAGCTCCCTCGCTCTGTAAGCCTCCCTGGTCATTCGCCCTGGTGTGGCGCCCCCCCCCCCCCCCCCCCCACCTTCACTCCGTCAAGTCCAAGCGGTGCTGATATGAGCACAGCTGGCGTATTACTGATTTAACCATCCATTGCCAGATCTGGCTGGATTACATCAAGCACTATCGGTCCTTGCTCTCTTCTGCCAAAATTGCTCACTACTCCAGGATCACCATGGAGAGCAAAGCTTCTTTTATCCACTACCAAGCATTTCCTTTAACTGCTCTCCCCTGCCCCCTCCACCCTCACCTCCAACAAATGCGAGAAGCTCATGTATTTCTCTTGCCACTAAGATTGAGACCATCCGTTCAGCTGCCTCTGCTGCTTCCCCCCTTCCCCTTGCCCGCCAAACCAAAGCTCCCCCAAGGCTCCCCTCTACCCTAGGCCTGAACCCACTTATTTCTCTATTTTCTCTTCTATTTTCCCTCATGCCCTCCAAGCTTATCTTATCCATGAGCCTCACCTCCTGCTCCCTTGACCCCATTCCCACTAAACTGCTAACCACCCAACTTCCCTTGGCCCCCATGCTAGCTGACATTGTAAACAGTTCCTGCTCCTCAGGTGCTGTCGCCCTTTTCAAATCCCCCTCCTGTCATCATCCCTCCTCAAAACCCTGCTTTATCTCTTCTGCCCTTGTAAACTACCACACCATCTCCAACCTACCTTCCTCAACTAAGTCTTTGAATGTGTTGTTGCCCACATTTTCTGCAACTTCATGTTTGAATCTCTCTGTTGTCCAGCTGAGTGCTACTGCTCTTGCATCTTTCCATTCTTACCTATCCAACCGTAACCAGAGCATCTCCAGCAATGGCTTCTCATCTTCCCCTGCACTGTTACTTCTGGAGTCTTCTAATGATCTGTCCTTGATCAAATTCTCTTCCTCATCTACATGCTGCTCCTTGGTGACATTAGTCAAAGACATAGGGTCAGGATCCACATGTACACTGCTGATAATCAGCTCTACCACTTCACCACCTCTCTCGACCCCACTATTGCCTCAGACTGCTTGTCTGATATCTAGTCCTGGGTGAGCTGCAATATGCTCCAGTTAAACACTGGGAAGACCAAAGCCACTGTACCTCAGGCTTATAAACGTGGCATCCTATTTGACCCCAAGGTGAGCTTCCGACACTGTATCCTCTCCATCACAAGGACCACCTAATTCCACCTTTGTAACTGCCTCTGCCTCACCCCATCTGTTGCTGAAACACTCATGCGTGCCTTTGTCACCTCCAGACTCGACTATTCCATTGCTCTCCTGGCCGGGTTCCCATTCTCCACCCTCTGTAAAGTTGAGCTCATCTAAAACTCTCTTGCCTGTATCCTATCCTGCACCAGGTCCCGTGCACCCATCACCCGTGGTGCTCACTGACCTACAATGGGCTGCCAGTTCCCAACGCCTCAGATTTAAAATTGTCATCCTCAGGGTTAAATCCATTCATGGCCTCAGCCTTCCTCAGCTCTGTAACCTTCTCCAGGCCTACAAATCTTTGATAACTCTGCATTCCTCCTATTCTTGTGCAACCCAACTCGCTTTGCCACACCATTGATGCATGAGCCTTCAGCTGACTAGGCCCTATGCTCTGGAATTCCCTCCCTGAATCCCTTTGCCTCTTCACCTCCCTCTCCTCCTTTAAGATACTCCTTAAAATTCACCTCTTTGACCCAGCTTTTAGACTGAGTTTTCCCAATTTTTTTTGTCAGGCCGGCTGCCTCATGTGCGAACTTGTATATCCTAGACTGCATGCTCTGATCATCCAACGCTGGTTAACTTAACACCATCAGCTGCCTCTTCTACCCCTGTGCTGAACAACTCTCTGTCATTTGCCCCCTACCCAGTGGAGCTCTCTTCCTAAACCACTCCATCTTTGCCATTCTTCAAAAAGCCTCTTAAAAACCTGCCTCTGACCATGCTTTCATCCCCCCCTTTCCCCCCCCCCCCCCCCCCCCTACCCTTTCCCATCTCCTGTTTGGCTTCCTCCCTTGTGTAAATATCTCTGAGATATCCTTCTAGGTGAGGGGCACTATATAAATGGGGCACTATATAAATGCCAGTTGTTGGTGCTGTTGGGTGTTATCAAGTGGGGGCCCCCCACAGCCGCACCTGACCTTGTCCTCACCCGACAGGCCCTTTCCAGTTGGTGATAGTTGATAGCAAGTGGGATTGTATTTTTAGCCTCCTTGGCCCAGATGTGGAAGACCACCAACTGGCATGGTGGTTGAGATCATACGGCTGAGCGCTAACCAATAAATTAACCTGATGCCCTCAGCTACTCACTGTGTGCACTGCTGAAGTACTGGGGCATTCCCAAAAGGTGAAGAGTTGACGTCACCATGTAAATTTTATAAGTGCACTCCTAAGATCAAGCAGCACATTCATACATACCATGGAACAACTAAAAGGCAGGTTTCAATTTCAGAATAGTTTGGGTTTATATGAAGGAAAAACCTCATGCAGCAAGCAATGAACTTCAGTATGTTTATTCACAACTGGCAGTCGGAGTCACATCTCAGGCTGTGATGATCAAATTCCACTAGAAAGCCAATTAGAACTGGAAGACATTACCCTATTATTTCCACAAAAAAGGCTGATGACAAACGTATTTGAAGTGCCCTAAAAATAAAGCCTCGGCACTGACTATGAAAGAGAAAAAGAAAAGAATGGAATTTTCATGACATCACTTTTTAAGACAGGCAATAACATCCTATTTCACATTGCTACACGAGACTTTCTGACCACAGCAAAGCAGTAAGTGTGTGGTGTCGCGCCAGCAAATCCCAAGCAGATCAATGCCGCACAAATTCAAATAAACTTAACAAGAGCAGTGGTGATCTACTGAAACACCACCTCAATTTCGAAAGAAAAGAAGTTGCATTTCTATAGCGCCTTTCACAACCTCAAGACGCCCCAAAGTGCTTTACAGCCAATGAAGTACTTCTGAAGTATAGTCACTGTTTTAATGTTGCAAATGCGGCAGCCAATTTGCATACAACAATGTGATAATGGCCATAAGCTGTTTTAGTGATGTTGGCTGAGGAATAAATATTGGCCAGGACCACTGTGACAACTCCCCATCTCTTTGAAATAGTATCATAGGATCTTTTACGTCCACCTGACAGGGCAGACGGGACCTTGGTTTAACGTCTCAACACGAAAGACGGCACCTCCGACAGTGTAGCACACCCTCCGTACTGCACTGGCGTGTCAGCCTAGAGTTTGTGCTCATGTCTCTGGAGTGGAACTCTGAACTTACAACCTCTGACTCCGAGGTGAGAGTGCCTCAGCTGAGCCACGGCTGACACCTAAAGGCAGGTGCAATTCCCGACTTTACTCGCTTCCTGATCTTGTCCACCGTGCTACATGGAAACGCCAGTGGAAACCTGATGCTTTCCTTTCTAGGTCCCTTGGTCTCTTTCATTCTACATTGTTATAATTCATGGGATGTGCGTGACGCTGGCAAGGCTGCATTTATTGACCATCCCTAGTTGC
Organism: Squalus acanthias; assembly: GCA_030390025.1. Taxonomy (NCBI): domain Eukaryota; kingdom Metazoa; phylum Chordata; class Chondrichthyes; order Squaliformes; family Squalidae; genus Squalus; species Squalus acanthias. The sequence continues at coordinate 184,568,675 of CM059427.1, read as the reverse complement.
CCTCAGAAGTCAGCGGTGGGCCTTCTTCTTGAACGGCTGCAGTCTTTGTGGTGATGGTGCTCCCATGTTAGGTGAGAAATTCCAATGATATTTGCAGGAATCACCTGCGCAGGCTGTTGCCACCAGGTTTTGTCACAGATTTTAAAAGCAGCCATGCACACTGGAAGAAAGCCAAAAAACATAAACCAATGCAATCATTAACATTGCACAGCACAGTCGATTCTCTAGCTATGTTAATGACTGAGCACTTCATTATTGGACAACCTCAGCAGAACATAACAGATCATTGTTAACCATGCCTATGTAACTTGTGTCCATTCGCGTGCGTGTTTTGGCTTCTGCCCCGGACCCGAGCCCATTACTTCTATTTCCTAATATCTCCTTATGTGGCTCGGTGTCAAATGTTGCTTGAAAACGCTCCTGTGAAGCGCCTTGGGAAGTTTTACTTTGTTAAGGGCGCTATATAAATGTAAATTGTTGTTAGACAAAACCTGCTGGGTGCCAGAAGCTGGCCAGACCGGAATGATTCCTGCAACTGAAAAAATGGGAGAAGTCGGGATTAATGACATCTCTAAACTCCCTCAGTACAGCCTGTGATAATAATATAATATTCATAGCTGCAGAGTTAATATTTCTTGTTATAGCTCTTTTGTGTGTCTGAAACAAGTTACAGAGAAATTATACCGCATAGAAAGTATAGAGAATAAATATCAAATCTGATAAGAATAGGTGTATAAGTTAAGTGAATACTTTCGATGCATCTTGTTTCAATATGATAGTTTTGATGCATTCATAAGCTGAGAGGTAGCTTTGATATTATGGTGTGAATTTTTGCAATATTTTGGAGCATATTAATAATTACTGTCTGTTGGTTTGTTATTGGAGTTACTTTATGTCTTTGCCGGGAGCACACACGGGGAATTTCAGCACACAACCAATTTGCAGTCCTGTGATTTTCCGCCCATTAATTTTAATAGGTAGGAAATCTTGGTCCTGATAAGTGCTCTCAGTGCTTGAAGCTCTGTGCTGGAAAGGCTAAAGATGAAAATTTACCTCATAGTTCACTGGATTAGGGTGTTTATAGGGCCGAGAGCGCGGTCATCGCTTAGTGCCATTGGTGCTGGAGCTGGTGCTGCTCAGTCACTCCACGTGCTTGCGCACAAATGAGCTGACAAGGTTAACTAGATTGGAGAACATGCTTTGCAAAACAAGCTCCGACCCGAAATTCCAAGTCCTGCGATCCGCTGCTGGAAGTGTGGCGGAACCGGGCCTCCTGCCCGCCTATGCCCTTGGCGCTGTCAGAAATCGCAGGGTCAGCTAACGGTTGGACACAAAACTCATGTCCTGCCAGTAGCAATGGGCCAGTTATGCTAAGACGCCCTGAAAACCTGGGGGGAGAGTGGGGTGGAGGAAGCAGTTCTATGGGAAAAGTGCTGCGTTTCAAACTGGACTGCTCTTAAAGCAGTTCCAGCACGCAGCAATCTCAAGATGCGGCTTCAATCTAAGTCACGAAGAAGAGAGCAGCAAACATTTCAGTGAGTGATGTCAACATTCTGCTGAGTGAAATTAGGCACAGGGTAGATGGAGTAATGAGAGTGAGTAGCAAGAGACCTGAGATAACAGCTGTCAGAAGCGCCTGGAAAGAAAGTGGCACAGATAGTGATGGCAACTCCCCAACCCCAGGACTCCTATCCAGTGCAAGAAGAAGTTTAATGATGTTACAAGGCCAACAAAGGTATGTATGATGGCTGCAAGCAGCCATGAATTTATATTTTAAATTTTACAGACAACAGATGGATATTTAGGCAAAAAGTGCAGAAACCAGCTTAAGGGCATCGACATCTGAACTAAATGAACTGTACACACTCCACATGGAGCAATTACATTTTGTCACTGTTCCAGTACAGCTACAACACTGGCATCTACCCGACAATGTGGAAAACTACCCAGGTATGTCCTGTCCACAAAAAGCAGGACAAATCCAACCCGGCCAATTACCGCCCCATCAGTCTACTCTCAATCATCAGCAAAGTGATGAAAGGTGTCGTCGAGAGTGCTATCAAGCAGCACTTACTCACCAATAACCTGCTCATCGAAGTTCAGTTTGGGTTCCGCCAGGACCACTCGGCTCCAGGCCTCATTACAGCCTTGGTCCAAACATGAGCAAAAGAGCTGAATTCCAGAGGTGAGAGCGACTGCCCTTGACATCAAGGCAGCATTTGACCGAGTGTCGCATCAAGGAGCCCTTGTAAAATTGAAGTCAATGGGAGTCAGGGGGAAAACTCTCCACTGGCTGGAGTCATACCTAGCACAAAGGAAGATGGTTGTGGTTGTTGGAGGTCAATCAGCTCAGCCCCAGGACATCGCTGCAGGAGTTCCTCAGGGCAGTGTCCTAGGCCCAACCATCTTCAGCTGCTTCATCAATGACCTTCCCTCCATCATAAGGTCAGAAGTGGGGATGTTCGCTGATGATTGCACAATGTTCAGTTCCATTCGCAACTCCTCAGATAAAGAAGCAGTCTATGCCCTCATGCAGCAAGACCTGGACAACATTCAGGCTTAGGTTGATAAGTGGCAAGTAACATTCGAACCACACAAGTGCCAGGCAATGACTATCTCCAACAAGTGAGAGTCTAACCATCTCCCCTTGACATTCCACGGCATTACCATCGCCGAATCCCCACCATCAACATCCTGGGGGTCACCATTGACAGGAAACTTAACTGGACCAGCCACATAAATACTGTGGCTACAAGAACAGGTCAGAGGCTGGGTATTCAGCGGCAGGTGTCTCACCTCCTGACTCCCCAAAGCCTTTCCACCATCTACAAGGCACAAGTCAGGAGTGTGATGGAATACTCTTCACTTGCCTGGATGAGTGCAGCTCCAACAACACTCAAGAAGCTCGACACCATCCAGGACAAAGCAACCCGCTTGATTGGCACCCCATCCACCACCTTAAACATTCACTCCCTCCATCACCGGCTCACCGTGGCTGCAGTGTGTACCATCTACAAGATGCACTGCAGCAACTCGCCAAGGCTTCTTCGGCAGCACCTCCCACACCCGCGACCTCTTCCACCTAGAAGGACAAGGGCAGCAGGCGCATGGGAACACCACCACATCCAAGTTCCCCTCCAAGTTACACATCATTCTGACTTAGAAGTATATCGCCGTTCCCTCATCGTTGCTGGGTCAAAATCCTGGAACTCCCTCCCTAACAGCACTGTGGGAGTACCTTCACCACATGGACTGCAGCGGTTCAAGAAGACGGCTCACCACCACCTTCTCAAGAGCAACTAGGGATGGGCAATAAATACTGGCCTTGCCAGAGACACCTACATCCCAGGAACAAATTTAAAAAAACTGTAGCTAGCAGGAAACCCATTGCATTTTTCTGTCTTTCTCTGCACATGAACTTGAATCATGGAAGAAAATGAGTCAATGGCAGGCCCCTCAATGGAATGGAGAACCAGCAGAAGAGGAAGAGGTAGTGGAAGTTCCTGAGTGGAGGCTAAGGAGATGTCAGCCGCTGCTGAAGAACATGTGGTCGTTGATCTCCGGGGCCTTGCCATGAAGTGAAGGATGCTAGTAGTGCGTCAAACACATATGAAGGCACGGCAATGCTTGTCTGAAAATTTGCAGCAGATGGCAGGAATGACTGCAGAGTACAATGCCCTTCTTTAAGGCAACACCAGAGAGAGGTTCTCAACAATACTAAGCAGCCTGGAGTGAATGGTCACTGCAGACTCTCTGCTTGTATCACATAGAACACAGAGGCCTGGTGGCAAGACAGGCTTTGACTCCTGACATTTAGGCCTTGGCTAGTGGAATGGTGGGACCAATGTCTACTAGATTCTAAAATCTAAAAAGGTACCATTTTGGAGAGTTTGCAAGATATTTGCAATACTCTGTCTCAGAGATTAAGGAATATTACTAATTCCATAAAGTCTGTGTTCCCACAGAACAGCGGCAACTACTCTCCTGATCCCATGAATAGTGGGAGAGCAGGAGATGGCTCTGAGAGTTCTTCCTTCCCTCAGGACAGCAGCATTAGAGAGTTCCGTTCTCAGTCCCCTCAACGAGCATTACAGGTGGAAAAAAATCAGCAGGCCAAGGAGGTTGGGGATACTAAGCCCAGAGAAGCAGTCTGTCCTGGGTACATCCCAGGATTCAGCAGCCTGAGACGAAGGCCACCTCCATCTCAAGAAGCCCATAGTCATATAGAACAGCCAGCCAGATCTCAGACTTAGAAGAAGTGTTAAACTAGGAATGAGGAAAAAAGTGAAAAGTCACGAGTGGAGTACACACCGGTGATTCTAAATGACTTATCAGTTATAAAGTTCCAGAACCCAAATGGTTGTTGTTGTCCGACATATGCCATGATGTTTATCAGTTTTCCGTTGAAAACATAAAGTTGCACTGGAACTGAAAAAGATATATTTGTGGACTTGGGACTCTCACGGGACTTCTGCTTGTAATCATGAATGAAAAGAAAGAACTTGCATTTATCTAGCACCTCTCATGTCTTCAAGACCTTCCAATGAACTTTATAGCCAATTAACTACTTTTCAAGTGTAGTCAATGTTATAATGTAGGGAAATGTGGCAGCTAATTTGCGCACAGCAAGGTCCCACAAGCAGCAACGAGATAAATGACCAAGTAATCAGTTTTAGTAATGTTGTGTGAGGGATAAATATTGGCCAGGACACTGGGAGAGCTCCCCTGCTTTTCTTGAAATTAGATCTTTTACGTCCACCAGAAAGGGTAGACGGGGCCTTGATTTAACTTCTCATCCAAAAAAAACAACACCTTCAACAATGCAGCACTCCTTCAGTAACGCAATGAAGTGTTAGCCTGGATTATGCTCTGGAGTGGAGCTTGAACACATAACCTTCTGATTGAGAGGCGAGCTAAGGCTGACAACCCAGAATTCTGAAGGTTTGCAGATTTGAATTATGCCGAGCATCCCAGTTATTACAGATGTTGTATAGCTATAACATAATCACATGTTATTGACATTATTGAAAGCTTGTCTGCTGAAATTGTCTTGCAGCTCTCTCCCAGGAGCTGTCTGTGACCCTGCTGTGTCCTTCTCATGTCTGACTTCCTCTATCTCAGGGGAGTTTAGCTTTTGAATATTGTCTCCTCCTCGGGAATCTCAATTTTCATGCCTTCTTGATGAGCAAAATTGTGGCCGACAGAGCAGGTCACCATAGTTCAAGAGATAACATTGGGCATGCACTGGAAGGAGCCCTCGGGCCTATCTAGACACCTGAATGTTCCTTTCAGCACGCAAGTAGCCTGTTCAATCTCAATTTAAGTGCAGATGCGAGTCTCATTGTAGCATTCCTCCACTTCGTTAATGGTCATTCTCGATGGAGATAGCAGCCACAGTAGTATCGGATACCCCTTGTCTCCAAGAAGCCAGCCAGCACCTTGCCTTTGACACTGCACTGGCAAAGGATGAATGAATCATGATGGCTCCCTGCACACTGGGCATTGACCAGATATGTATCTATAGTCTGACACTAATTGGACAGTAAGGGAGTGAAATCCTTTTCGCTTCTCATCAAGTGTGGGTTGACGTTAGGGGCTTGTATGGACACATGAGTGCAATCTGTAGCTCCAAGAATGATAGAAACCCAGTGATCCTATGAAAATGAATGGCCTGCTTACTCAATTGTCTTGCTCCTGTGCCAAATGTAATGAATTGGGCTGCCATGGCAAACAGGGCACTAATGACCTGCCTTATGCAAAAATGGGCAGCACACTGACTGATCTGGCTGTTGCTCCTTGGAATGAACCAGTTACCAAAAAATTAAGCACTGTAGTGACTTTCTGAGCCACAGTAAGTTTAGTGCTGGTTCTTGAGGAAGTTTGTAGATCTCCCTGTAGGATGGAGGAAAGCTTTTCCAGGGCATCTGAGGTGAACCACAGCCTCCTTCCACATAACTCCAGGGAGATATTCCAATAAGATCTTCCGGTTCTCTACACCTTGCGGACTGGGTAACTGAGAGAGGGTAACTGGGTCTCTTGCGGTGCTGCCTTCTACACCTGGCTTATTGGGTTGCCCGCTGTTCGCCTTCCACTTTCTCCTCTAACAAATAAATGGTAAAGAGAGGAGTCCCCATGGAGAAAAATATTTTGCAGCTTCCCCTTCATTTTAGTGAAAGTCCCCAAACAATGGGGAGAGTAGATTGTCCTATGAGGAGAGATTGAGTAGACTAGGCCTATATTCTCGAGAGTTTAGAAGAATAAGAGGTGATCTCATTGAAACATACAAAATTCTTACAGGGCTTGACAGGGTAGATGCAGGGAGGATGTTTCCCCTGGCTGGGGAGTCTAGAACCAGGGCTCACAGTCTCAGAATAAGGAGTCGGCCATTTAGGACTGAGATGAGGAGAAATTTCTTCACTCAGAGGGTGGTGAATCTTTGGAATTCTCTACCCCAGAGGGCTGTGGGGGCTCAGTTGTTGAGTATATTCAAGACAGAGATCGATAGATTTTTGGATATGAAGGGAACCAAGGGATATGGGGATAGTGCAGGAAAGTGGAGATGAGGTAGAAGATCAGCCATGATCTTATTGAATGGTGAAGCAGGCTCGAAGGGCCAAATGGCCTACTCCTGCTCCAATTTCTTATGTTCTTATGTTCTTACTTCAAAAGAAGGCAGAAGCCTCCAAAATAAAGGGCAAAAAAAATTGACAAAAGACCGATCCAAATAATGAGCCTCTGTCTAGCAGCATAACAAAGCACAGCAATTCACCTTTAAGGACCTAGCATCATTCTTCCTCAGCTATTGGTCTCAGTTACCCCTGTTTTGTAATGCCTTGGATAGATTGGCAGATCCCAGCAGCAACAACAACAACAACAACTTGTATTTATATAGCGCCTTTAATGTAGTAAAATGTCCCAAGGCGCTTCACAGGAACCTTATAAAACACAAAAATTGACACCGAGCCACTTAAGGTGATATTAGGGCAGGTCAAAGAGGTAGGTTTTAAGGAGCATCTTAAAGGAGGAAAGAGAGGTAGAGAGGCAGAGAGGTTTAGGCAGGGAATTCCAGAGCTTAGGGCCCAGGCAGCAGAAGGCACGGCCACCAATGGTTGAGCGATTATAATCAGGGATGCTCAAGAGAGCAGAATTAGAGGAGCAACACATGGGGGTTGTGGGGCTGGAGGAGATTACAGAGACAGGATGGGGCGAGGCCATGGAGGGATTTGAAAACAAGGATGAGAATTTTGAAATCGAGGCGTTGCTTAACCGGGGGCCAATGTAGGTCAGCGAGCACAGGGAATAAATGTCGGAATTGAGCACTTACAACGTCATCCTCATCTGAACCCATCATTTGCAGGGTTGCACTTTAGCCAGGTGGACTTATCTTACACTCTCTCACCTCCATCAGAATTTAGTGTGGAACTTAAAGATGGCATAAAACCATCATATCCTCTCTAAGTCTCAAATTCCTATGCCCCCAGTTAACCTGTTTTACATGCTATTACCTAATTTTATTCCCTGGTGATAAAAGTTAATTCCGCCCCCCCGCCCCATACTTTAGCTAAACAGTCAGTAATTGTTGATGTACTCCAATTGTCCTGCTCTCTGCTCATCGTTCACAGGTTGAGAAGACAGGGAGAGTGACTCATTCCCAAATATTTACTGCTGTTCTATATCCTGGCACTCGGAGATGTGCAAGGGTATCGCAGATTGATTTGCTCGAGTAAATAAGGAGAAATTGTTTCCACTGGCGGATGGGTCAGTATCCAGAGGACACAGATTTAAGGTAATTGGCGAACGAACCAGAGGGGAGAGGAGGACAATTTTTTTTTTACGCAGCGAGTTGTTAGGATCTGGAATGCGCTGCCTGAAAGGGTGGTGGCAGCAGATTCAATAGTAACTTTCAAAAGGGAATTGGATATATGCTTGAAGGGGAAAAAATTGCAGGGCCATGGGGAAAGAGCAGGGGCGCGGGACTAATTGGATACCTCCTTCAAAGAGCCAGCACGGGCACGATGGGCCGAATGGCCTCCTTTAGTGCTGTGTGATTCTATAATTGCTCTTCTGATTTATTTGGCCTATTTTCATCCCTCCAAGGTAATGACTCTTGCTGGGGGTATGGTTTCACTGGCACCATTCACACTGTGGTACCTCGCATTCTTCATGTGTGAGCTTAGGCAGAGTGTTTGACCACACAGCAGGCAGGACATCTGCGCCTGATGCATCATCCACTCATGAATGTGCCATTGGGAGTGGGCACCCTAGCTGATTTTAATTTCTCCAGGGGGCACTGACTCCCCAACTGCCTCCTCCACATGTAGCACTATCCCTGGTCAACCTGGTTCAAATTGCCATATGATGTGTGGGAAGTTATGGTCTCATCTCAGACCAGCAGGCAATAGACTTTAAAACCACAGCACCGGTGACTATTTTACTGGACTTACACATAACAGAACTTTTAAACAGTCAGGAAAAATAGCAAAAGTTAACCCTAATTTGATAAAAGAACGAAATTAATGTTTTTTTCGGTTACTGTGAACACTGGTAAACCGCAGCTCATCCCTTATCTCAAAAGTCCCTTCAGAGAACTAGTTAATTTGAGTGGCCATTTTACCATTTCCTTTAGCGTCAGTTTTTCCAACCTCAGAACAGTCTTACTGCATAAATCAAGATCTTTATCTTTGGTGGTATCAAAGCTATTTTAAACCCAGTGAGCATTGTCGTTTTTTTCCATATCTATGTATTTGTTTAGGTTTCGAAGTTGTTCACGTTTCTTGAAATAAATATTACATGTTCACACAAAGCTTCTGGCAGCAATTTCGAACATTCTCAGCAAAAGATTTCATTAGCCAGAATAAATCCTTTTTAAGTCTCAGCTGTTTCGACTGATGGTGTTAAAAATATTTTCTAGAGTGGCTTTGGTTCTTATAAAGGCTCTTCTTGGAGAGTCTGCAACACTCCTCGTTTAATTAGCAAGATTCTGTGATTAAAATTAAAGTTCCAGTTCTGCAGAATGATAGCTGTAGAATACAATGCCCTGCCGGCAGGCCAGAGTTATACAAACCAAATGCATGTTGCTGTGGGTCGCACAAAGGTCAGTGTCAAAAGGGGCTCTGTCCACGTATGCTTGGATGTAGCTTTGCATTGGCCTGGAGTTCTACAACAACCATTATGAGTTTGACTTGGTGTGAGGTGGCTCCTGGCAGTGATCTTAGGTTTTGTGCACTTGGAAGCCAGATCAGGGTGCAGTCCCGAGTTAAAACGTTACTTTTGTGTCAATGTGCAACCAAAACTACCTCATATCAACGCAAAAATGACTGCATAACTGCACCCTAAGTCCTTAGTTATATGTCACATATGAAGAAAAAACCATTATACTTCTAAGTTCTGCCAAGTCCGAAACAGGTTGGGGTTGGCGGAGAGGGGTGGGATTGTAGCTTAAGTTCATTGACTCAGACCTTCTGTGTAACCCGCAGTCCCTTTACTTAAGAACATAAGAAATAGAGCAGGAGTAGGCCATTTGGCCCCTCGAGCCTGCTCCGCCATTCAATAAGATCATGGCTGATCTTCTACCTCAACTCCACTTTCCTGCACTATCCCTATATCCCTTGATTCCCTTCATATCCAAAAATCTATCGATCTCTGTCTTGAATATACTCAACAACTGAGCCTCCACAGCCCTCTGGGGTAGAGAATTCCAAAGATTCACCACCCTCTCAGTGAAGAAATTTCTCCTCATCTCAGTCCTAAATGACCGACCCCTTATTCTTAGACTGTGACCCCTGGTTTTAGACTCCCCAGCCAGGGGAAACATCCTCCCTGCATCTACCCTACCAAGCCCTGTAAGAATTTTGTATGTTTCAATGAGATCACCCCTCATTCTTCTAAATTCTAGAGAATATAGGCCTAGTCTACTCAATCTCTCCTCATAGGACAATCCCCCGATCCCAGGAACCAGTCTGGCAAACCTTCGTTGCACTCCCTCTACGGCAAGTATATCCTTCCTTAGGTAAGGAGACCAAAACTGTACACAATGCTCCAGGTGTGGTCTCACCAGGGTCCTATATAATTGCAGTAAGACATCTTTACTGTTATACTGAAATCCTTGTGTAATAAAGGCCAACATACCATTTGCTTTCCTAATTGCTTGCTGTACCTGCATGTTAACTTTCTGTGATTCATATACAACAACACCCAGGTCCCTCTGAACACCAACATTTCCCAATCTCTCACCACTTAAAAAATACTCTGCTTTCCTATTTTTCCTACCAAAGTAGATAACTTCACATTTCTCCACATTATATTCCATTTGCCATGTTCTTGCCCACTCACTTAGCCTGTCTATATCCCCTTGAAGCCTCTTTGCATCCTCCTCACAACTTACATTTCCACCTAGCTTTGTATCATCAGCAAACTTGGATATATTACAATTGGTCCCCTCATCCAAATCAGTGATATAGATTGTGAATAGCTGAGGCCCATGCACTGATCCTTGCGGTACCCCACTGGTTACAGCCTGCCAACCCGAAAATGACCCGTTTATTCCTACTCTCTGTTTTCTGTCCATTAACCAATCCTCAATCCATGCTAGTATATTACCCCCAATCCCACGAGCCCTAATTTTGTTTAATAACCTCTTGTGTGGCACCTTATTGAATGCCGTCTGAAAATCCAAATACACCACATCCACTGGTTCCCCATTATCTATTCTGTTAGTTACAACCTCAAAAAACTCTAACATTCGTCAAACATGATTTCCCTTTCATAAATCCGTGTTGACTCTGCCCAATTCTATTATTATTTTCTAAGTGCCCTGTTACCACGTCTTTAATAATAAATTCTAGCATTTTCCCTACTACTGATGTCAGGCTAACTGGTCTGTAGTTCCCCGTTTTCTCTCTCCCTCCTTTCTTAAATAGTGGGGTTACATTTGCTACCTTCCAATCTGCGGGAACCATTCTAGAATCTATGGAATTTTGGAAGATGACAACCAATGCATCCACTATCTCTATAGCCATCTCTTTTAATACCCTAGGATGTAGGCCACCAGGTCCAGGGGATTTATTGTCTTTCAGTCCCATTAATTTCTCAAGTACTATTTTTTTTTACTAATACTAATTTCTTTCAGTTCCTCATTCTTGCTAGACCCTTGGTTCACCACTATTTTTTTGGAGGTTTTTTGCATCTTCTTCCGTGAAGACAGACACAAAGGGCTCGATTTTGTCAATGGGGACGTGATGGAGGCGGGACTCTCACTTTTTGGGTTGTAGTCCCGCCTCCATCGATTTGTGGCCAACCCACACTACTTTCCCTTGATTGACCTTGTTAAGCCCGCCCAGCGGGCTCAGCAGGCCAATTAAGGGACACCTGGATACTGGTGACGTCAGCGATTGACATTTCATCTGTCAAGAGCTTTTGACAGATGAAATATCAGCGTTTGACAGCTCTGTGAAGCTGTCAAACACTGACAATCTGTCTTCTAACTTGAGTCCTTCTACTCAGACTCAGTTAGAGAGCTCTCCAGACCAGAAAGCAGAGGCTGCAGCTTTTGACAGCTCAGCGGCCATTCTGCTTTCTGTGCCGGTGAGCTGAGGGACTCCCGAGAACTGAAGGGAGGAAGCCTGGAGGAGAAAGTAAAGGTAAGTAAAACTTATTAAAACACTTTACACACACCAAACACACTTACCTCTGCACTCATGCACCCATCACTCACCTGTACACCGGACATCTCGACCCCTCCAAGCCCTGCAGACCGATGGTCCGCCTCGCTAACTTGGCATGATTTGGAGCCGTCGGGCAGCCCACCCTTCAGGGCTAAAAATAGGGATTAGCCAAAGATCTGCCTGTTAACTACCTGTTAACAGGCAGTTAATTGGCACTAATCCCCTTCCCGCCTCAGGAGGCGGCTCCCAGCACAGGTCGAGTATCCGCCTCCTGGGACATTGGCATGGAGGCGGGTTGGGGGCGGGATGGGTACGTGCCCCCCGAATCTGCAATTTTCCCACCACTCCCGCCTCCAAACCCGCCTCCACGGGGCTTGGAAAATCGAGCCCAAAGTATTTGTTTAATTTCTCTGCCATTTCTTTATTCCCCATTATAATTTCTCCTGTCTCACCCTGTAAGGGACCCACGTTTACTTTCGCTAATCTTTTCCTTTTTACAATCTGTTTTTATGTCTCTCGCTAATTTACTCTCATTCTATTTTCCCTTTCTTTATCAATTTCTTGGTCCTCCTCTGCTGAATTCTAAAATCCTCCCATTTCTCAGGCTTACTACTCTTTTTGGCAACATTATAAGCCTCTTCCTTTAATCTAATACTATCTTTAATTTCTCTTGTTAGCTACGGTTGGACCATTTTTCCCGTGGTGTTTTTATTCCTTAAAGGAATGTATATTCGTTGTGAATTATGAATGATTTCTTAAAATGTTTGCCATTGCTTTTCTACTGTCATATCTTTTAATCTAGTTTTCCAATCTACCTGAGCCAACTCGCCTCTCATACCTATGTAGTTTGCTTTGTTCAGGTTTAGGCACCCTAGTTTCGGACTTAACTAAATCACTCTCAAACTCAACATAAAATTCTATCATATTATGATCACTGCTCCCCAGAGGCTCCTTTACTACAAGGTTATTAATTAACCCTGTCTCATTGCACAGTACTAAATCTAAAATAGCCAATTCCCTTGTAGATTCCTTGACATACTGATCTAGAAAACTATCTTGAATGCATTCCATGAACTCTTCCTCTGCACTATTTCTGCAAATTTGGTTTGCCCAGTCTATATGAAAGTTAAAGTCCCCCGTGATTACTGTATTGCCCTTGTTAAATGCATCTCTAATTTCCTGATTTATACTCTGCCCGACACTACAACCACTGTTAGGGGGCCTATAGATTACTCCCACTAGTGTTTTCTGCCCCTTGTTGTTTCTTAGCTCCACCCAAACTGTTTCTACATTTTGTTTTTCCAAGCCAAGATCCTTTCTCTCTACTGTCTTTATTACCTCCTTTATTGTCAGGGCTACCCCTCCACCTTTTCCATTCTGCCTGTCTCTTCTAAAAGTCAACTATCCTGGAATATTTAGTTCCCAACCTTGGTCACTCTGCAACCACGTCTCTGTAACCCCACCTTTGAGCTTTCAGCTGTCTGCAGCCTACTCCTGGGATTCCTTCTCTAAACCTCTCCATCTCTCCACCTCTCTCTCCTTTAAAATTGATCCCTAACCAGCCACCTCACCCAATCACTCTTATCCTGATTCAACGTCCATATAAAAGAAAGAACTTCCATTTATATAGCGCCTTTCGTGGCCTCAGGACGTCCCAAAGTGCTTTACAGCCAATTAAGTTTTTAAAGTGCAATCACAGTTGTAATGTATGCCCATCTGTAAAACGCCTTGGGATGTTTTAACATGAAAGGCATGAGATAAATGCAAATTGTTGTTGTTGGAATCATGATAGTTCATGTGATCAAAATGGGAAATGCTTTTTCGAACTCATTCAAGAGCTGTTTCCAAGATCAGTATGTTTCTAGTTCAATAATGAAGGAAGCTTTGCTTGATTTAGTTCTGGGAAATGAAGTGGGCCAAATAACTAATGTGACAGTAGGAGAACAATTGGAAAGTAGTGACCACAATGTAGTTAAGTTCTATGTAAGAACAGGAAAGGATTATGAAGAGTCGACGATAAGGATGCTGGACTGGAAAAGGCCAAGTTTAGTGAGATAACAGGGGATTTGCCCAAACTAACTGAGCAGACAAATTAGCAAACAGGTTGACAGATCAGCAGTGGGAAATCTTTGGGTTTTATAAAGAGGGACACAGAGTACAAGATTAAAGAAGTAACAATGAATTTATGGAAAACATTGGTTAGGCCACAGTTGGAATATTGTGTACAGTTTTGGGCGCTCCATTATGGAAAGGACATTAAAGCCAGAGTACAGCATAGATTTGCCAGGGATGGGAATCTATAATCCAATAACTTTTGTCGTCGTTTATTCTGATACCAGTCCATAAATGAGCAGATTTATTAAATTCAATCTGACAAAATGGGATTTGAATACATGCTCTGTCTGGAACCATAACCACTACACTACTGTACCATAAATATAATACAAGTAAACATGTTTACTTGTATATTCTATGTTATTCTAAATTATTTTCAGATTCCATAAGAAAGAACATTTAGTATTTATATACACCTTATTGCATCTCTCAGCTACGTCTCAAACACATTTTGCCTTAAATTAATTGTTTTGGAACAGTTCTGAACAGGAGTTCAGAATGTGAACTTCTCTTGCCTGTTTACAGATGCTGACTGACATACTGTCTAGTTGCAGTGTTTTCTGTTTTTGTTTCATTCCCTCAGTACTGTCCTGCAGCATCACCCTACATTATCTGCCAAAGTCCGGCAGTGGGTTTTGAGCTGACAAACCTCTGACTCTGTGAGACTGCTCGTGATTGAGTCAAGCTGACCCTAAATGATTTATTTTATTCAGCAACAGTTATGGAGATCCTTTTAATTGAAATAAAACATTTTAATTGAATATTTAAACTGTAGTTTTAGTGAACATCCTTGCACATATTTCAAGTACTTTCATATTCTTAGATGGTAGCACTCTCACTTTTGAGTCAGACAATCACAGGTTCAAGCCCCACTCCCAGGCTTGAGATCATAATCAGTCCAGTGCTGAGGCAGGGCTGTTTTTTTTTAAAGAGATGCAGTCCATCGGATAAGGTGGTTTAATCAAAGGCTAGTTGGATGTCAACGATTCCACGGCACTGTTGGGAGAAGAGCAGGGAGTTCTCACCAACATTCATAGATTCCATGATTCTATCAGGCCGAATGGCCTCCTTCTGTGCTGTAATTTCGTACAGCTCAGAAGGAGGCCATTCGGCCTATCGTGCCCGTGCCGGCTCTATGAACGAGCTATCCAATGAGTCCCACTCCCCCGCTCTTTCCCCTTCAACTGATACCACCAAAAACAGATCAACTGGCCGACATCGCATTGCCGTTTGTGGGATCTTGCTGCACACAGATAGTTTTAGTAACTCTAAAAGATAGTAGATATTTATCAAAAAATAAGTGTTGGCAGATAATACACTACAGGTAACACAGGGCAGATGTGGTAATTAATGAGTCATTTAATTTTATAGCAAGTGTCTTCACTTACTGTATCGATCTATTTTATATTAATGCATTAACTTTGAAAATTCTCAGTGTATGACACACGAAGGCTGTCTTCCCTAATACAGCCATCACTATTCAGTGGCAGTAAGTGTCCGACAGAGCAGCTGGGCCGAATGGCCGGCTACTGTGCAGTAAATTCTATGCAATTCTCTGTTTAATTGGCTCAAAAGGGCAGATGTGCAAATCATACTTCTCTCTAAACAGACACTGCTCTATGGTATCTACAAAATCAGTTCAATCACTGAACAAAATACGCAAACATGGAGACCATCATGGCATGAAAGGGTTAATAGTAATCAAGTTACAAGTGATACTGTTTTTTTTTAAATTGCCATCTGTCAGGAAATTAGTGACGAGAAGACAAGCAAACTTTAATGTCCGTTTGTCTGGAGTAAAAGGATGGGAGTTCACTTATAGCCAGCAAATAAACAAACATAGTTTATTCCATGAAATTCTGCATTGTTTGCACTGGAAACTTCATACCTGACGTTAACAGCATCTTTATCGAATGATACTAATTCACTCAATTCTGTGACTATCAAAAAGTTCAGCGGAAAATGAGCACATCACAAAGCCCAAGAGTTCCACAGCAGGATGTGGCAGATGATAAAATAAAGTAAATGATTGCTCTAATATTTTTGAAGATCTAGATGTGGTGCCTTATTATTTCGG
The DNA here is from genome assembly GCA_030390025.1 of Squalus acanthias. Classification (NCBI taxonomy): domain Eukaryota; kingdom Metazoa; phylum Chordata; class Chondrichthyes; order Squaliformes; family Squalidae; genus Squalus; species Squalus acanthias. Next base: position 184,552,820 of record CM059427.1, on the reverse strand, counting down.
CATGAGTCGGTTGTTGGAGAAACACGAGACAAAGTTAGTTGCTCTCTGGTCAGTGGGACTCCATTTTTTAAATGTAGCTCAACTATGTGTGAACTTTGAATTTGGCTAAAGCCATCGCTGAAACTTTAAGCAGAGGAAATGAGGCTCCTAAATGAACCTTGGCGATGATCAGGTGGAACAGGGAAGAACCTCAACAAGTCAGGAAGGAGTTGATGCAGGAAGCACTGGGAGAAGAGCCATCCCAATGGCTCAGAGGCAAGGTTTTGATGGCCAATTTTCCTCTGCTCTGCGATTAGTGCCAAAAAAGAGGGGAATGCAGGGGGAAGAAAAAAAAGAGTGCTCCCATTTTGTTTCTGAATAGCACTGCACACAAACTTCCTCTGTGGCTTCTCTGAGGTCTGCACCTTCCTGTTTCCGAAGAGGGCGCAACAATGTGAATTCCATGTAAATGATAGTCAGAGACTGCTGCACATAAACTTCCTTTAATAGGTGCAGTTCAGACGCTACTAATTCCTGAGCTGCTGTTTAGGCACCGTTGCTGGGAATTTCCTCAAGACTTCTCCTGATCAGCCACTGTAACTTTGGCGGAAACCCCTGAGAAAATTCCTTGTGTATCTGTCTTAAGAAACAGGCTGGTTTTGCCGAGACAGGTCTTTATTTCTGGCACCTGGAATAAAAAATGTCTTTGCAGCTTCATCCCTGCTTTTGTCATCTCCAGACTTGACTATTTCAATGTTCTCCTGACCAATCTGCAACAAATTACAGGAGGACATTAATAAACTTGCAGAATGGGCATATAATTGGCAAATGAATTTCAACACAGTTAAATGTGAGGTATTACATTTTGGTAGGAAGAATAGGGAGGTCACTTATTACTTGGAGGGTGCGAGTCTGGGTGGGGTAGAGGGGCAAAGAGATCTTGGAGTACAAATACACAGGTTAACAAGGCCATAAAAAAAAGCAAACCAAGCACTAGGGTTTATTTCTAGAGGTATAGAATTGAAAAGTAGAGAGGTTATGCTAAACTTGTATCGAACCTTGGTTAGACCACACTTGCAGTACTGCGTACAATTCTGGTCGCCATATTATAAAAAGGATATAGAGGCACTGGAGAGGGTGCAGAGAAGATTTACAAGGATGATACCAGAAATGAGAGGGTATACCTATCAGGAAAGGATGAACAGGCTGGGTCTCTTTTCTCTTGAAAAAAGGCTGAGTGACCTAATAGAGGTCTTTAAAATTATGAAAGGTTTTGATAGAGTAGATACAGAGAGAGTGTTTCCACTTGTGGGAAGAGCATAACTAGAGGCCATCAATATAAGATAGTCACCAAGAAATCAAATAGGGAATTCAGAAGAAACTTCTTTACCCAAAGAGTGGTGAGAATGTGGAACTCGCTACCACAGGGAGTTGTTAAAGCAAATAGTATAGATGCATTTAAGGGGAGCTAGACAAGCACATGAGGGAGAAGGGAATAGAGGGTTATGCTGATAGAGTTAGATGAGGAAAGACAGGAGGAGGCTCGAGTGAGCATAAACGCCGGTATGGACTGGTTGGGCCGAATGGCCTGTTTCTGTGTCGTATATCCTATGTAATCCTATGTAATCTCCCATCATCTACCCTCCATAAATTTCAGCTCATCCTAAACCCTGCAGCCTGATACTATCCTGGACCGAGTCCTGTTCACCCATCACCTATGTCCTCATTGATCTACATTGGCTCCTGGTCCTCCAAAAACCTCAGATTTAAAATGCTCATCCTCATGTTGGAATCCCTTAATGGTCTTTCCCCTCCCTACCTCTGCAACCTCTTCCAGCCTTACAACTCCCTTGAGCTCTCTGTTTCTCTTTCTCTGGTCTCTTGTGCATTTCTTCCCTCCCTTCCCCCCACATTGACGGCCTTGCCTTCAGCCACCTACGCGCACGCTCTGGAATTCCCTCCTTAAACTCCTTCATCTCCTTCTCTTCCTTTCAGATCCTCCTTAAAACCCACCTCTTTGACCAAGCCTTTGGTCATCCCCTCCTAATATCTCTTCTTTGTCTCGGCATCCGTTTTTTGAATTGTACCTCCGTGAAGTTTTGGTGCTGCATAAAAGAAAATTGTTGTTGCGATTCTCATTCTGTATTTAAGTACAGAATGCTGTTAGTCCTTTACAATTAGTGATGCAGGCTGTGTTCAGTTACTATGCCACCTGGTGCTTTGTGATATTACTTATCTGGAGACAGACAAGGGGAAACAACCACAAGCCCCTTTGACAGCTGCTGAAATAATTCACCCAGCCATTTCCTGAGCAGCAAACACCTGTTTCCCTACCAGCGTGGAAAACCCCCCACCTCCTGACTGTACAACTGCTCTATGCCACCTGGTATAAAAAGAGAAGCCTCACAGTCAAACCAGCAGCCTCCTCCTCCTCGTCCTTCAAGCCCCATTCTTCATACCTGCACATGAGTTCCCCATTCCTCGAGCTGGCACTTGGCACCGTGGTGCCATCCTCTTACCAGCTCCCTTCAAGGCAGACGGTAGGGGCACCTGGACTGCTCCTGGAGGTGTGACTGCCATCCCAGCCATGGCGCAACAGCAGGAATTCATTCATAGGGAATGAATCAGAGAGCGCAGAAAGGGGGCCATTCGGCCCATCATGCCTGTGCCGGCTCTTTGCAAGAGCTATCCGATTAGTCCCGCTCTCCTGCTCTTTCCCCACAGCCCTGCAATTTTTTTCCTTTTCAAATATATATTCAATTCCCTTTAGAACGTAACTAATGAATCTGCTTCCACCACCCTTTCAGGCAGTGCATGCCAATGGAACCTTTAAATAAATAAATATGAAGACCACCCACATTCAAATCGTGGCTTCTGCCCACATTAATTTAAAATTTACTCATTCTTCATCAGAAGGGTGCAAATAATAATCCTACACAACAATAAAATTCTTCTGCCTCACCCATGTGGCTTTAACTGCACCTGCCCCTTTAATGGTGTCGGTGCCTTTAAAGCCCAGGTTGTCTCCGGACTTTCTCCTCCTGTCACCATGGCCACAGTCAAAAGTCCATCCCCAAGTGCGCCCACGCGGAACTTTCTCTATTTGAATGAGACCCAAGACTAGGCTTGTGCGCTCAGCTCCTGGTGCCGATGCAGCACACTCCCGACGCACTCCACACTAATTGCTCTGGGACAGGGCCAAGAGAGGAAGATCGGTTCTTCTCCCTCTGAGCCATTCGGTGTTGGTTGATTTTTTTCTCTGACCTGCTCCCAAAGGGCACCCGAAAAAAACCGGGTGCAATGCTGAGGAAAAATGGGCACTATTCCTTCACTCCAATTTTATTCCTAAATAGCACCGCACCCGAATTTCCTCTTTGGCAGTTCTGGTGTCCGCACCTGATTGTGCTTGAAGAGGGTGCAGCAATACAAATTTCATTCAAACGAATGTCAGAGGCCTCTGCACCCAGGTTTCCTCTATAGCACTGGGTGCAATTCAGGGGAAACTACCCCCATAAAAACCTGCCGCTACTAATTCCTGAGCTGCTATCAGTCTTAAGGGAGAGGCTGGTCTTTATTTTTGACTTCTGGACAAAAACATAGTTTTTCTGCTTCAGAACTTGTTGCAAAACGCTGTTAACCTTTTATATTTACTGATGGATGTCATGTTAAGTACTCTCCCCCCCACCCCCCACCCCCTTTTGCAATATGGATTATTTGGATGCAATTTTGGGGAAAACATCCACAAGCTCCCTTGGAAATCTCAGCACTGCAGTGTTTCCTGGGGCACAGTGGTGTGGTGCGCCCACATTTCTCTGGAACACGGTCAGGGGAGAAAGAGTGCCCCTGTGATCCCAACTGCTACAATTGATCTTAGCCCGCCTGACTTATCAACCAAGATTCCCAGTGATTTCTATCCAGTAACCTCTGCTTGAAACGTGCCTGTATGGGCGCCTGTGGAAGACGAGATCGGGTTTGGTAGTGATACCTTCCACGGTTGAATAGCCTCCTGGCACTTACTGTCAAGCTCACACATGAAGACTGACCACCTGAGTGAGGTACTGGAGCACAGGGTACTGGAGGGGGCCTGGAAAATTATACCCCAACAAGATTCGCTGCCTTCAGGAAAGAAAAGAAAATGAAATTGGGAAAGAAAATTGGGGGAAAAAGGAAGAAATATGTTGATCACTCTTTGTGTGAGGAAGAATTTCTTGATATCAGCCCTACAATTGCCTTTTACTAATTTGATCCTGCGTTCCCTAGTTCTGCTTCCACACTGCAATATTTCAGATGAACTTTTTCTACACCCTTAACAATCTTACATACCTCAGTAAGTTCACCTCTCGAACAAGTCTCTCCAGTGCTTCCTCATAATTCAGACCTCTAAAACTGCAGATCAGTTTCATTGACTTTGCCTTTATTATGCCTTTGTTACCTCTAGACTGGACTCTTCCAACACACTCCTGGCTGGTCTCCCACATTCTGCCCTACGTAAACTTGAGGTCATCCAAAACTCTACTGCCCAGTGTCCTAACTCACACCAAGTCCCGTTCACCCATCACCCCTGTGCTCGCTGACCTACATTGGCTCCTGGTTAAGCAAGGCCTTGATTTTAAAATTCTCATCTTTGTTTTCAAATCCCTCTATGGCCCTATCTCTATAATCTCCTCCAGCCCCACAACCCCCTGAGATATCTGCGCTCCTCTAATTCTGCCCTCTTGAGCATCCCTGATTATAATCGCTCAACCATTGGTGGCCGTGCCTTCTGTTGCCTAGGGCCCTAAGCTCTGGAATTCCCGGCCTAAACCTCTCCGCCTCTCTACCTCTCTTTCCTCCTTTAAGACACTCCTTAAAACCTACCTCTTTGACCATGCTTTTGGTCACCTGCCCTAATTTCTACTTATGCGGCTCGGTGTTGAATTTTTTGTCTTCTAACACTCCTGTGAAGCACCTTGCGACGTTTTACTACGTTAAAGACGCTATATAAATACATGTTGTCATTATGGACCTTCCCTGTATTGCCTCTAGTGTTTGAATGTCTGTCTAGTTTTTTGGCAACCAGAATTGGATGTAATAGTCAAGGTGTGGTCTGATTTATATGCCACTCTTTTGACTATGTAGTTCAGCATCCTATTATTCTTGTTGATTGCTGCTCTACTTTGGTTGGACATGTTTAACATCAAGTCAACAAAGAATCCAAAATCTCCTTCAGATTTATCCTTTAGCTATTTCAACACTGTCAATGGAGTACATAAGAACATAGGAACAGGAGGAGGCCATTCAGCCCCTCAAGCCTGTTCCGCCATTCAGAGAGATCCTGGCTGATCTGTATCTTAACTCCATTTACCCGCCTTGGCTCCATATCCCTAAATACCCTTGGTTAGCAAAAACCTATTGATCTCAGATTTAAAATTATTAATTGAGCATCTACTGATTTTTGTGGGAGAGAGTTCCACACTTCTACCATCCTAAAGTAACGGCAGCGGCGAGAGGATAAAGAGCGGCCCGAGAGCGGACCTGAATTAAAGCAGCGGCGAGGCTTTGATTCAAAAACAACAAAAAAAATCAAGTGTGATGTCACAGGAGAGCAGGTAGGTGATTGGTGGGTGAGTATTACAGAGAGAATGGAAAGGAGGAAGGGTAGCCCTGATAATAAATGATGACAGAAGGACAGTAGAGAGAAAGGATCTCGGCTTGGAAGATCAGGAAGTAGAATCAGTATGGGTGGAGATAAGGAATAACAAGGGGCAGAAAACACTGGTAGGAGTAGTATATAGGTCCCCTAACAGTAGCTATACAGTTGGACAGAATATTAATCAAGAAATAGTAGGAGTTAGTAACAAAGTTAATGCAATAATCATGGGGGACTTTAATCTTCATATAGACTGGACAAATCGTTTGGTAAAGGCAGTCTGGAGGATGGGCTCATGGAATGCATTCGGGACAGTTTCCTATAACAATACGTCATGGAAACAACCAGGAAACAGGCTATTTTAGATCTTGTACTGTGTAATGAGACAGGGTTAATTAGCAATCTCATAGTAAAGGATCCTCTGGGGCAGAGTGATCATAATATGATAGAATTTCACATTAAGTTTGAGAGTGACTTGCCTAAGTCCGAAACTAGAGTCCATAACTTAAATAAAGCCAATTAAATAGGTATGAGGGGTGAGTTGGCTAAGGTAGATTGGAAAAATAGATTAAAAGGTATGGCGATAGATAAGCAGTGGCTAGCATTTAAAGAAATATTTCATAATTCTCAACAAAAATACATTCCATTGAGAAACAAAAACTCCACGGGAAAAGTGAGCAATCCGTGGCTGACCAAAAGGATGACCAAAAAAATGATAAAAAGGGAAAAAATAGAATGAGAGAAAACTAGCAAGAAATAAAGAAACAGATTGTAAGAGCTTCTACAAGTATATAAAAAGGAAGAGAGTAGCAAAAGTAAACATTGGTCCCTTAGAGGCTGAGACAGGAGAAATTATTATGGGGAATAAGGAAATGGCAGAAACGTTAAACAAATATTTTGTATCTGTCTTCACAGTAGAAGACACAAAAAGCATACCAAAAATGGTGGGGAACCAAGGGTCCAATGAAGGTGAGGAACTTAACATAATTAATATAAGTAGAGAAAAAGTACTAGAGAAACTAATGGGACTAAAAGCCGACAATCCCCTGGACCTGATGGCCTACATCCTAGGTTCTAAAAGAGGTGGCTGCAGAGATAGTGGATGCATTAGTTTTGATCTTCCAAAATTCCTTAGCTTCTAGAACGGTCCCAGCGGATTGGAAGGTAGCAAATGTAACACCACTATTCAAGAAAGGAGGGAGATAGAAAACAGGGAACTACAGGCCAGTTAGCCTGACATCAGTTGTTGGGAAAATGCTGGAATCCATTGTTAAGGAAGTGGTATCAGGGCACTTAGAAAATCATAACATAATTAGGCAGAGTCAACATGGTTTTATGAATGGGAAATCGTGTTTGACAAATTTATTAGAGTTTTTTGAGGATGTAACTAGCAGGGTAGATAAAAGGGAACCAGTGGATGTAGTATATTTGGATTTCCAGTCTAGAGGTAACAATACCCTTTCATTTGGATCTTTATCTAAGGTCTTTTGGAAGTCCAGGTACACCATGTCATCAGGTTTAGTCCACTTCGGTTGCCACTTCCTCAAAGAAGATGAGGAGGTTGGTCAACCAGGATCTTCCCCTTCTGAATCCACCCTAATTGCTGTTAACGAGGTTATTGTTGCACAGATGTTCTTCAAGTTTACCCTTGATAATCGATTCCATTATTTTACATAAAATGGAAGTAAGACTAATGGGTCTGTTGTTGCCCGTGTCTGTTTTGTCACCCATTTTGAATATGGGCACCACATTAGCCTGTTTCTAATCTACTAGTAACTCCCCAGTGTCCATCGACTCTCTCATAATACTGGTCAGTGCCTCACAAATCTCTTTCCGAGTCTTTCTCAGCACTCTCAGGATTTCCCCTATATGTGGTCAGTTAACCAATATTTGTAGTGGCATTACAATTTGCTCCGGCGGTCAAGTGAAGGCAAAAATCTACCCAAATTCCCCGTTTTGATTGCTGTCCAGTTGTAATAATGGAAAATGCATGTAGGGGAATGTCAGATGAGAACAGGATCAGACTCCATTGTGAATCGGGATCAATAGCCTGCTAGAGCTCCCAGTCTAAGTTCATATATCAGGAATGGCTACTTGATTGTAAGTACCCATGGAAATGTAACACAGCATCAGTCAGTGAGAGGGAGGAGAAGAAAAAGCGAACATTTAAAAAAATCTGGGACGAGTTCCCCATGAATAGCAGATATTCCGAAAGTGGCACTTGTGAGTGAATGAGGCAAGTCTCAATCAGCTACAACTATTGTACTTACAAGACTAGAATACAGTCATCAGACTTTCCTGTCAGACATTTCCACACTCTTCTCAGTACTGTTTCCCTCCTGTACAATACAGGACACACATGTAGTTCACAAGAAAGGGGTTACCATGATGTGGCGTGAGAGGTAGGAAAGCAAATGTGTCCTTGGATAAGTCACAGTATAGTCTCTTTACAGCAGGGTTCGGTTCCATCACTCTTGCTTTAGCAAACTATCAGTCCATTTTTTTTTGTTGCCTTTCTTCTATCTCTCCCTCCGTCTAACCGGAAGGGATTAACTCCTTGCTGGGATAGAGTTTGCCCTCTGTCACTTTAACTGAATGGTCATTCTTCATGCGTGGGCCAAGACTGTGACTATTGCTGACTATTGCCAGGCTATTCTACTGCAGAGGGCATCACATCTGGCCTCACTTGAAAACCACGCATTTCGAGCAAGAGGCTTGGTGAGGGTCAAAGGTTAGCACTTCGGACCAAAAAACCCTTGTCGTTATTCCCCTCCCTAATCCAGGTTGCTGAGGTCAATTATAGAGGCTCTCCCACCACCCCAGCTAAGATCTGCAAACACAGCCCAGAGCAGAAAATGTCACTTATGACTTCCTTAGTCAGCACTTACTAAGCTGAGCCATTGTGGAGCCGGGTACACATTTGGCAATCAGTGACGAGTGCCACTGTGAACTACTCCCAAGCTCCCAGTATAATAGTGGGCAACTGAAGAAAGACAGTCTTCTGTGATCTCGTTCACAATAGCTAGCTGTGGCTCAGTGTTAGCACTCTCACCTCTAAATCAGAAGGTCGTGCCCGTCTCCAGAGCACAAAATCTAGGCTGACACTCCAGTGCAGTACTGAGGGAGCTGCTGCACTGTCGGAGGAGCCGTCTGTAGGAGGAGACGTTAAACCAAAGCCCCGTCTGGACACAAAAGACCTCAAGGCACTATTTCGAAGAAGAGCAGGGGTGCTCTCCCTGGTGTCCTGGCCAATATTTCTCCCTCAACCAACATCACTAAAACAGATTATCTGGTCATTATCACATTGCTGTTTATGTGGGAGCTTGCTGTGCGCAAATTGGCTGCCGTGTTTCCCACATTACAACAGTGACCACACTTCAAAAGTACTTCATTGGATGTAAAGCGCTTTGGGACGTCCCGAGATTGTGAAAGGCGATGAATAAATGCATGTTCTTTCTTTCTTACAATGTCGTGGCAAATAGCAGGTTAACTGTGATTGAATGTTATGAGGAAAGGCTCAAGTGACTAAACGTGTGTTTTCTTTGGAGAAAAGAATACTGAAGGGAGACATGATACAAGACTTTCAAAATAATTAAAGGAATGTATGAGGTGGAAGTAAGCAAGCTGTTTAGGACAATGAGCACAGGACTCGAGAATGCAAACACAAAATTCACAAGCTCGAGAGGTTTGAACAAACGTCTTCTACAACAGTACAGTGGAGATATAGAAACAAAGGGGGAGAAATTCCACACCCGCCAAAACGGGTGCAAAGTCTTTGGTGTGGCCAGTCCTCCCGCTCCATCATGCTGGTGTGAATCCCCAACTGTCGGCGCTAAACAGACATCCCACTGCTGCTCGCCAGCTCCAGGTAGCACAGTGTTAGGCAGGCCTAAGACTTGGCAGATATCTGCTTCAATCCCATGTCCCTGCTCATTCCTCATTATCTTTTTACATCTTTTCTTTTCAAATATTTATCCAATTCCCTTCTTAAATAGAAAGAAAGAAAGATGGCATTTATATAGCGCCTTTCACAACCTCAGGACATCCCAAAGCGCTTTACAGCCAATGAAGTACTTCTGAAGTGTGGTCACTGTTGTAATGTAGGAAACGTGGCAGCCAATTTGTGCACAGCAAGCTCCCACAAACAGCAATGTGATAATGACCAGATGATCTGTTTTAGTGATGTTGTTTGAGCGATGAATATTGACCAGGACACCAGGGATAACTCCCCTGCTCTTCTTCGAAATAGTGCCATGGGGGATCTTTTACATCCACCCGAGAGGGCAGATGGGGTCTCGGTTTAACATCTCATCTGAAAGACGACCTGTCCGGCAGGAAGATATGGTCGTGGGAGGGAGAACTGTTTGCGGGGGGGGGGGGGGCGGGAGACGAGCCCGCAGAGGCAGCCACCCACATTATTCTGGAGCAGCCTGGAGGAACACTCCTGCTCCTCCTGGCCCCATAAAAATAATATTTCACTCACCTTTTTGGGGCCTGTTCTTCTTCACTGCTTGGTGCACATGTACAGCCTATACTCAAACCATTTGTACCTGAAATTTGCAAATCAGGGTTCTACAACTGGTGTAGGCCACCAATTTGCATATTTAAGGAGCCTTATGTGTTTCAGGTGGGCAGGCTGCTTTCCCACTTACAGGCCCACCTGAATATTGCATCAGGCAGGCCTCGCGCATCAATGGAGTGGCTGATGTGGCACCCCCGCTCCACCGATTTCTACCCCCCCCCCCCGGCCGCCTGTTTTTCAGGCATAAATTGAGTGGCCAAGAGTTGAATTTCTCCCCTACACTCTGAGCGAAGGTAACTGATTCAAGGTCAATTGGAAAAAGCTAGATTGATAGCTGCTGAGAAACCAGATTGAAGGTTATAGAGACATTTAACGAGACTGCTTGATTTTTTTTTGCAGGGGAAGGAAATTAGTGTTCCCTAAAGTAAGGGATCAGTAAATGAAATGGGAGCCCAGTCAATGATGGAATTAGACATGGACTCTGGATGCAGAGAGATTGATAGATTGAATGTTTTTTTCTTGCTCTGGATTTTCTTATGCTCTAATATTCTTATAAATATGCAATTCATCCTACAATTAACATGGAATCAATTGCACCTCAGGTGTGACACAGGCCTAAGTAGAGTACATATATACTCTCTATTTCTGTAATCTCCTCCAGCCCCATAACCCCCCCCCCGAAATATCTGCGCTCCTCCAATTCTGGCCTCTTGAGCATCCCCGATTTCAATCGCTCCACCATTGGTGGCCGGCCTTTAGTTGGCAAGACCCTAAGCTCTGGAATTCCCTCCCTAAACCTCTCCGCCACTCTACCTCTCTTTCCTCCTTTAAGACGCTTCTTAAAACCTACCTCTTTGACCAAGCTTTTGACATCTGCCCTAATATCTCCTTATATGGCTCGATGTCAAATTTTGTTTTATAATGCTCCTTGTGAAACACCTTGGGACATTTTACTGTGTTAAAGGGGCTATATAAATACAAGTTGTTGTTATGTTCCCATCATGTGAGGGATAAAGCCTGAATTGAAACCCTAGACTTCTCATATTCTTTTACCATAGGTGTGTATAGTTTGATTCTTAATTCCTGCCTTGGTTACCTCCAGCCTAGTCTTGCCCAACACTCTCCTAGTTGGCCGCTGAACTCCATCCTGCATTAGCTTCAACCCATCCAGTACTCCACTGCGAGCTTCACTTTCCCCACAAAGTCCTGCTCATTTATCACCCTTGTCCTTGCCGACCTCCATTGGCTCCTGTCCCTCGGCGCATTGGCGTCAAATCCTTGTCCTCATTTACAGATCACTCCACATCCTCGACCCTCCCTCCCTCCATAACCCCTTCCAGCACCAAGTCAGTCCTCACACCCTCCGCTCCTCCATCAGCGGCTCAGCCATCTTGTCTTGGCCCCACATTCTTAAACTCTCTCCCTTCTATCTTACTGCATCCCACCCCACTTTCAAAAGCCTCCTTAAAACCTCCCCCTTTGATTGTGTCAGCTGTGGCTCAGTGGGTAGCACACTCGCCTCTGAGTCAGAAGGTTGTGGGTTCAAGTCTCCACACCAGGGACTTTGAGCACATAAAGCTAGGCTGACACTCCAGTGCTGTGCTGAGGGAGTGCTGCACTGTTGGAGGTGTCATCTTTCAGATGAGATGTTAAACCAAGGTCCTTCTGCTTTCTCAGGTGGACGTGAACAATCCCATGTCACTATTTCGAAGAAGAGTAGGTGAGTTATCCCTGGTGCCCTGGCCAATATTTATCCCTCAACCAACATAACAAAAAAACTGATTATCTGGTCATTATCACATTGCTGTTTGTGGGAGCTTGCTGTGTGCAAATTGGCTGCCGTGTTTCCCACATTACAACAGTGACTACACTTCAAAAATACTTAATTGGCTGTAAAGCGCTTTGAGACGTCCGGTGGTCGTGGAAGGCGCTATATAAATGCAAGTCTTTCTTTCTGTACCTTTGGCCATAGCCCTTAAGTTGTCTTCTACTTCTGCTTGGATCTGACCCCACTACGGTGAAGGGCTTTGAGATATTTTGCTGCTTTCAAAGTGTTAAATCAATGTACGCCATTGTCATTTTACTATATCACTGGTCACGTGATGCTGCCTACCTTCAAACCCAATGTAGTTGTCTCTGTTTTACCATACCAACGATCCCAAAGACTAAAGAATAACACCAAAAACTGGCAGCCTAGCGCCAGCAAGCAACTCAGCCTAGCTTTAGTAATAAATACTTGATATATATTATAAAGAACAACAGCATCTGGCAGAGGTTCAAGGCAGTAATTGAATCAAAGGGTTCTGATGATGAATGTCTTGAGCTTTCCTTCAGAATTTATGACGCAAACGTTTTGATTCAATTACTGCTGGCTTATTTATTGTAAACTGGTGGGCTTCCCTTGTAATTTTGTACATAATTATAACAGACACTATTATGCAGGTACTTTAAGAAGCTGTATTCTTTCATTTGGGCCTAGCTAAGGCTTTTTTTTATTCTCTTGACATCGTTATCCCCCTCCACTCCTCTCCTGAAGGCACTGACTCCTTGCTGTCGTGTTTTTTCACGAGTGCTACTCACCTTCTGGTACGTTGCCCAGGTGACCACTATTCATGTGTGAACCTTGGCAGTAAATGTTGCCAGGGCATCCGACTGACTATAAAGGACAAAAACATCCTGTCCTCACACATGCACATTCCAGCAAGAATCGCTAGATAGCCCTCAGCAGCACGAACCCTGGCTAATTTTCCCCTCCCTAAATCAGTCGTGCTGAAGCTAATTGTAGTGCACCTACCAGTGCCCTGCCTGAGATCAGCTATCTTGGCACAGAGTGGAGTCAAATATGCCACCCTCCTGCTCTATTTGACTCAACTACTCACTAGGTAGCCCAGTTGAGCCATTTGTAGAACTCGCTAAGCCTTCCTAATTTAAAGCCTTTTGAGTGTTAGACTATGTCCTCACGCAACAGGGTAGATCTTGACTTTGTGCGATAGTATAAAACAGGTGATAACGAGTCGGCAGCCCGCTTTACATCTCTTCTGATTTGTATTTCCATTGAAGTCATGTAAAACAAGCTGCCAACTCGCTATCACTAGTTGTACACTATCGCACAAAGTCAACATCTACCCCAACGTCTGTACACTTGCATTTTCCAGTGGGAGCCACTGGATAGCAATCAGGACCAAGAATTTTGAACTAATTTTTCCCTACTTACTGAGGGTCAATCTTTACTCTTTAGTAGCAAGAAATCAGCACAAGCCTGGATTGAACTTGGCACCTTTTGTAGTCTGTATGGTTCAGTTTCAACACTAGGCAGTTAATTTACCAACTATGCCATCAATAGACCCGTACCTTAAACGGGGAGCTAACCATATCTAGATTCATCCTCATAAACCTGTGCCTTATCCGTGACACTGTGTTCCATTGACTGCAGCTTATTGTGATGAATGTTATTAAACCATGTGCTAGTGCAGTGACTCACCAGGGCAATCTGTGCATGTTTCATTCGAGACTCAGGTAACATCACAAAGTAGGAACTTGTGGAAATGACTAACAATCAGCAAGTACTGCGAACTTGCTTGAAACACCAGTTAGAAAAGATACTACTAACATGATAGTTCAATGGATTTTTACTGTTGCCATACAGATGGGAAGATATGATCAAAATTAAGTGGGTGTCGATTCTGTCTGACTATATGATCTTTTAAACTCTGTTGCAATAGTGACCTTTATTACAGTGAAAAACAGACAAAGGAAACTCTATATATAAAATAGATTGGCAAAAATTATTGCCGTTTGTTTGTCTTTGTTTTCCTTGCTCCTTTTTATGGCTTACATGACACATTGTATAAATTTAGAATGTGGTTTATTACACATTATGCCCTTTCCTAAAATACACTCGACTTATTCCACAATAAGAGGTGTCAGCAGGTTACTCACTATCTGCTGCTAACTTTAGCACAGTTCCAAGAATCTGCACTGAGGGAAAGTGATTTCATGTAATTAGCATGTCACGATGACCACCTTGCGTAGGATCATTTGGATGAAGCAGGTAACTACTCCGCTAAGGTGTCAGCCTTGGCTCAGTTGGTAATACTCTCACCGCAAAGTTAGAAGGTTGTGGGTTTAAGCCCCGCTCCAGAAATTTGTGCACATAATCCAGACTGATACTGCTGGAGGTGTCGTCTTTCGGATGAGATATGAAACCGAAGACCCCGTCAGAGCTCGCAGACAGGCATAAAAGATCCCATGGCATTATTTCGAAGAAGAGCAGGGGCGTTCCCCCCAGTGTCCTGGCCAATATTTATCCCTCAACCAACTATTGACTGGTAGATGGAGTTAAAATACAGATCAGCCATGATCTAATTGAATAGCGGAACAGGCTCGAGGGGCCGACTGGCCTACTCCTGTCCCTATATTCCTAATGAACTACGTGTAGTGTACCTTAATAGTCTTTTGGTCTTTTCTTCAGCCGCAAAAAGGATATTACAGGGTAAGAATATAGGAACAGGAGGAGGCCATTCAGCCCCTCGAATCTGTTCCGCCATTCAATGAGATCATGGCTGATCTGCGACCTAACTCCATATACCCGCCTTTGGCCCATATCCCTTAATACCTTTAGTTAACAAAAAGCTATCAATGTCAGATTAAAATTAACAATGGATCTAGCATCAATTGCCATTTGTGGAAGAGAGTTCCAAGCTTCTACCACCCTTTGTGTGTAGAAGTGTTTCCTAATTTCACTCCTGAAAGGTCTGGCTCTATTTTTTTAGACTATGCCCCCTAGTCCTAGAATCCTCAACCAGTGGAAATAGTTTCTCTCTATCTAGCCCATCTGTTCCCCTTAATATCTTGAAAACTTTGATCAGATCACCCCTTAACCTTCTAAATTTCAGGGAATACAGCCCTAATTTGTGTAATCTCTTCTCGTAACTTAACCCTTGGAGTCCGGTTATCATCCTGGTAAACCTACGCTGCACTCCCTCCAAGGCTAATATATTCTTCCTAAAGTGTTGTGCCCAGAACTGCTCACAGTACTCCAGATGTGGTCTAACCAGGGTTTTGTATAGCTGCAGCATAACCTCTACCCCCTTGTATTCTAGTCCTCTAGATATAAAGGCCAGCATTCCATTAGCCTTTTTGATTATTTTCTGTACCTGTTCATGACATTTTAATGGTCTATCTACCTGGATCCCCAAGTCTCTTTGGTCCTCCACTGTTTTTAGCTTTTCACCATTTAGAAAATACCCTGTTCTATCCTTTTTATGTCCAAAGTAGATGACCTTGCATTTGCCTACATTGAAATCCATTTGCCAGTTTTGCCCATTCACTTAATCTATCGATATAGAAACATAGAAACATAGAATCTAGGAGCAGGAGTAGGCCATTCGGCCCTTCGAGCCTGCTCCACCATTCAATACGATCATGGCTGATCATCCAAATCCAGTGCCCTGTCCCTGCTTTAATCCCCACAGTACACATATCCCACCCTACTCCCGTAACCCCACGTATTTAATTCCCCCTAATATATCCCATCCTATCCCCATAACCCCACATATTTAATCCCCCCCTAACACTAAGGGTCAATTTGTCATAGCCAAATCAACCTAACCCGCACATCTTTGGACTGTGGGAGGAAACCGGAGCACCCGGAGGAAACCCACGCAGACACGGGGAGAATGTGCAAACTCCACACAGACAGTCACCCGAGGTCAGATTCGAACCCGGGTCCCTGGCGCTGTGAGGCACCAGTGCTAACCACTATGCCACCGTGTCGCCCTTTTGTCGCCCTTATCCTTTTGTAATTTTATGCTTTCATCTACACTGCCTACAATGCCGCCTATCTTTGAGTCATCGGCAAATTTGGATATGTGACTTTCTAGGCCATCATCTAAGTCGTTAATAAATACTGTAAATAGTTGAGGCTCCAACACAGATCCCTGCGGGTAGATTTTTCAGTGTCAGTGTTGTGGCTGGGGGACCACTGCACTGCAAGTTTTGCATTCACCCGAAGTGGCAAGGTCCGACCCAATCAAAGCTTCTAGATTTGGCCCCAAGTACAAAACTCAGAGAGCTTCTAACCTGGGTTGGTCCTCCCGCTGGGAGTTCAGCAAAGAGGAAGTGGCAGAATTTCCAGTGTAGCGGTTTTCTACAGAAAAGTGACAAGGCTCAACCAACATCACTAAAACGGATGATCCAGTCATTATCTCATTGCTGTTTGTGGATCCTTGCTGTGTGCAAATTGGTGCCACGATTCCTACATTACAGCAGCAACTACACTGCAAAAGCATTTCATTGGATGTAAAGTGCTTTTGGACGTCCTGAGGTCGTGAAAGGCGCTACATAAGTGCAAGTCTTTCTTTCTGTTATAAAAGCAGTGTGCCAGAGTTAGAAGGTTGTGGGTTCCTAGTCCCACTCCAGAGACTTGAGCACAAAGTCTAGGCTGACATGTCCAGTGCAGTACTGAGGGAGCACTGCACTGTTGGAAGGGCCGCCTTTCGGATGAGACGTTAAACCGAGGCACCCGTCTGCCCTCTCAGTTGGACGCAAAAGGTCCTATGGCACAATTTGAGAAGAGCAGGGGAGTTCTCCCTGGTATCCTGGCCAAATTTTATCCCTCAACCAACATCACTAAAACAGATGATCCAGTCATTATTCTCATTGCTGTTTGTGGGACCTTGCTATGTGCAAATTGACTGCTGTGATTCCTACATTACAACAGTGACTACACCTCAAAAATACTTCATTGGCTGTAAAGCGCTTTGGGATGTGTCCACAGGCAAATGTGTTTAACTAACTTGATCGAGTTTTTTGATGAAGTAACAGAGAGGGTTGATGAGGGCAATGCAGTTGATGTGGTGTACAGGGACTTCCAAAAGGCGTTTGATAAAGTGCCACATAATAGACTTGCCAGCAAAGTTGAAGCCCATGGAATAAAAGGGACAGTGGCAGCATGGATACGAAATTGGCTAAGTGGCAGGAAACAGAGCGTAGTGGTGAACGGTTGTTTTACGGACTGGAGGAAGGTATACAGTGGTGTTCCCCAGGGCTCGGTACTAGGACCACTGCTTTTCTTGATATATATTAATGACTTGGACTTGGGTGTACAGGGCACAATTTCAACATTTGCAGATGACACAAAACTTGCAAGTATAGTGAACAGTGAGGAGGATAGTGATAGACTTCAAGAAGACATAGATAGGCTGGTGAAATGGGCGGACACGTGGCAGATGAAATTTAACGCAGAAAAGTGCGAAGTGATACATTTTGGTAGCAAGAACAAGGAGAGGCAATATAAAGGGTACTATCCTAAAGGGGGTGCGTGAACAGAGAGACTTGGGGGTATATATGCACAAATCGTTGAAGGTGGCAGGGCAGGTTGAGAAAGTGATTAAAAAGGCATACGGGATCTTGGGCTTTATAAATAGAGGCATAGAGTACAAAAGCTAGGAAGTTATGATGAACCTTTATAAAACACTATTTCGGCCTCAACTGGAGTATTGTGTCCAATTCTGGGCTCCGCACTTTAGGAAGGATGTGAAGGCCTGAGAGAGGGTGCAGAAAAGATTTATGAGAATGATTCCAGGGATGAGGGACTTCAGTTACGTGGATAGACTGGAGAAGCTGGGGTTGTTCTCCTTGAAGCAGAGAAGGTTGAGAGGAGATTTGATAGAGGTGTGAAAATCTTGATGGGTCTAGACTGAGTAGTTAGTGAGAAACTGTTCCCATTGGCGGAAAGGTCGAGAACCAGAGGACACAGATTTAAGGTGATTGGCAAAAGAACCAAAGACGACATGAGGAAAAAATTTTACGCAGCGAGTGGTTAGGATCTGGAATGCACTGCCTGAGAGGGTGGTGGAGGCAGATTCAATTGTGGCTTTCAAAAGGGAATTGGATAAGTACCTGAAGGAAAAAAAATTGCAGGGCTACAGGGAAAGGGCGGGGGAGTGGGACTAGCTGAAGTGCTCTTGCAGAGAGCTGGCACAAGTTCAACGGGCCGAATGACCTCCTTCTGTACTGTAACCATTCTAAGATTGATTCTATGATTCATTCTACGTCCTGAGGTCGTGCAAGGTGCTACATAAATGCAAGATCTTTCTTTTTTATGTAAAAAGAAAAAGAGTAGTGAAGACAAATGTAGGTCTCTTACAGTCAAAAACGGGAGAATTTATAATGGGGAACAAGGAAATGGCAGAGCAATTAAACAAATACTTTGGTTCTGTCTTCATGGAAGAGGACACAAATAACTTCCCAGAAATGCTAGGGAACCAAGGGTCTAGTGAGAAGGAGGAATTTAAGGAAATTAGTATTAGTAAAAAAATAGTGCTGGAGAAATTAATGGGACTGAAAGCCAGTAAATCCCCAGGGCCTGATAATCTACATCCCAGAGTACTAAAAGAGGTAGCCATGGAAATAATGGATGCATATGGTTGTCATCTTCCAAAATTCTATAGATTATGGAACAGTTCCTGCAGTTTGGAGGGTGGCAAATGTAACCCCACTATTTAAAAAAGGAGTGCGAGAGAAAACAGGGAACTAACATCAGTAGTAGGGAACATGCTAGAGTCTATTATAAAGTATGTGATAACAGGACACTTAGAAAATATCAATGGGATTAGACAAAGTCAACATGGATTTATGAAAGGGAAATCGTGTTTGACAAACCTAATGGTGTTTTTTGAGGATGTAACTGGTAGAATAGATAAGGGAGAACCAGTGGATGTGGTGTATTTGAATTTTCAGAAGGCCTTTGATAAAGTCCACATAAGAGGTTAGTGTGCAAAATTAAAGCACATGGGATTGGGGGTAATATACTGGGATGGATTAAAAACTGCTTAACAGACAGGAAACAGAGAGTAGGAATAAATGGGTCTTTTTCGGGGTGGCAGGTGGTGACTAGTGGGGTACCGCAGGGATCAGTGCTTGGGCCCCAGCTATTCACAATATATATCAATGATTTGGATGAGGGAACCGAATGTAATATTTCCAAGTTTGCTGACGACACAAAACTAGGTGGGATTGTGAGTTGTGAGAAGGATGCAAAGAGGCTTCAAGGTGATTTAGACAAGTTGAGTGAGTGGGCAAATACATGGCAGATGCAGTATAACGTGGATAAATGTGAAGTTATCCACTTCGGTAGGAAAAACAGAAAGGCAGAGTATTATTTAAATGGTGATAGATTGGGAAATGTTGATGTACAAAGGGACCTGGGTGTCCTTGTACACCAGTCACTGAAAGCAAACATGCAGGTGCAGCAAGCAGTTAGGAAGGCAAATGGTATGTTGGCCTTCATTGCAAGAGGATTTGAGTACAGGAGCAAGGATGTCTTACTACAGTTATACAGGGCCTTGGTGAGACCACACCTGGAGTACTGTGTGCAGTTTTGTCCTCCTTACCTAAGAAAGGATATACTTGCCATAGAGGGAGTGCAGCGAAGGTTCACCAGGCTGATTACTGGGATGGCAGGACTGTCGTATGAGGAGAGTTTGGGTCGACTAGGCCTGTATTCACTAGAGTTTAGAAGAATGAGAGGGGATCTCATTGAAACGTATAAAATTCTGACAGGGCTAGACAGACTGGACGCAGAGAGGATGTTTCCCCTGGCTGGGGGGTCGAGAACGAGTGGTCACAGTCTCAGGATACGGGGTAGGACATTTAGAACTGAGATGAGGAGAAATTTCTTCACTCAGAGGGTGGTGAACCTATGGAATTCTCTACCACAGAAGGCTGTGGAGGCCAAGTCACTGAATATATTTAAGAAGGAGATAGATAGATTTCTAGACACAAAAGGCATCAAGAGGTATGGGGAGAGAGCGGGAATATGGTATTGAGATAGAGGATCAGCCATGATCATATTGAATGGTGGAGCAGGCTCGAAGGGCCAAATGGCCTACTCCTGCTCCTATTTTTCTATGTTTCTATGATTTTCTTTGTAAAAATTAATTCTGTTCTGACAAACTGATCTGTTCTCTTCACAGATGCTGACTGACTTGCTGAGTGTTTCGAGCATTTTCTGTTTTTGTTTCAGACTTCCAGCATCTGCAGTATTTTACCTTTGGTTTCAAAGTGAACTCTACCGGGTGGTGAACAATATTGTTTGTGTTGCTGCCTGTTAACAGTCCGAATGGGCAACCTTTCACATTTTAAACATGCATCAGACGCTATCACAAAATGAGGGCAACACTGAACAAGAATTGTTATTTGTATCTACTTTGTCTCCTCTGCTGCATTGTGTCTGTTAGCTGCCCTCAGGCAGAAACTCATGTTAAATGAGTTTTCCAGCTGCAGTTGGGAGCTTTCCTGCATAAAATATCTTTAATAAATAAATTCACTTTACGATAAAACTGCCCTGGATATCTGGTCGCTCTCCAGCAGCCATTGCAGTCTGTGTACCAATTGGATTAGGATCTAACCTCTTTTATCGGAAAGACATAGCTGGGCCTGGTCTCTCAGCGTAATCACAGCCGTTCCACAGAGTGTCATCAGCAATTAGTACAAATCTCTGCAGCCTGAATGAGGAATCCTATGAAAGCAACAATAAAAGAACAAAGAAGACCATTTCACACGCAGCTCCATGACAAAGCACTTCCCATTCCCTGCAAATAACCTTCATTTCCTCTGACACATGGGGCCCCGTGGCCACCTTTCCCTTCCTCTCCCTC
Organism: Squalus acanthias; assembly: GCA_030390025.1. NCBI lineage: Eukaryota > Metazoa > Chordata > Chondrichthyes > Squaliformes > Squalidae > Squalus > Squalus acanthias. The sequence goes on along the minus strand of CM059427.1, from coordinate 184,532,029 downwards.
TAAGGTTGTGCAATTTGATAGAAATTAGCATCTATTCAGGTGCCGACTCGGCAGTTGTGTGCGGATTATGCAACGCTCGGAAATAGAAAAAGCAGATCGAGTTCGATTTTTTTTTTTTTGGACAGCGTTTTAAACATTTATTGCCCGTGAGACTCGGGCACCATATGGTCGACGGCTTCTGAACCACCCTGCAGCAAGTCAACGCCGGGGCAAAAGGAGGCGAGACTTACCAACAGCACAGTTTTCATCCTCCATTAACATCAAATGTTAAGCCTGCTGTGTGCCTGGGCTTCCGACAACATATCACAAAACCGTCGTAAGAGACAAATAATGCTCTTTAGTTATTATACCACAATCACATTATTTACAGTAAATGTCATCACTGTGTTCTGTTTGCCACCGGCTTATGCAACACCTTGGAGGTGATTAGAAGCTGGTCCTATGTGAAAGGACCATCATTTTAGTCGAATCTTACATTTCAAAAAGGTTTATCTCCGCCTTGATTTCTTTCTCTCTCTCCAATTTTCTTCCCTCTTCTTTCTTCAAGGCACTGTTTCGTGTTGGCAGACAGTTCCACAGGCAGCCGGCTGCTGTCCAGTACCTACCCCAGACCATGACTGTCAGCGGGCTATTTGACTACGAGGGCAGCACAGGTGAGCACAATGCTGTTTTACCTGGTGTCCACACAGGTGCACTCTCCAGCAGTGGGTCTTTGGATAATGACCTGTGGGAAGAGCCCCGTTGAACTTTCTCTTATTTTCCCAAAGTTGGGGTAGTGTCAGCTGTGGCTCAGTGGGTAGCACCCTCACCTCTGAGTCAGAAGGTTGTGGGTTCGTAGTCCCACTCCAGAGACTTGAGCACAAAAATCTAGGCTGGTACTCCAGTGCAGTACTGAGGGAAGGCTGCACTGTTGGAGGTGCAGTCTTTTAGATGAGACGTTAAACCGAGGTCCCGTCTGTTCCTTCAGGTGGACGTAAAATATCCTGTGGCACTATTTAGGAGAGCAGGGGAGTTCTCCTCGGTGTCCTGGACAATATTTATCCCTCAATCAACATCACTAAAACAGATTGTCTGGTCATTATCATATTGCTGTTTGTGGGAGCTTGCTGTACGCAAATTGGCTGCCACGTTTCCTACATTGCAACAGTGACTACACTTCAAAAGTACTTTATTGGCTGTAAAGCACTTTGCGACGTCCTGAGGTCGTGAAAGGCGCTATATAAATGCAAGTCTTCCTTTTTTCACTGAAGCTAATGGTAGCTCTTTTAATGTGATACTGGCTGAGATTATCTAACTCAGCAAAGATAGGAGATCATAGAAACATAGAAAAAATAGGAGCAGGAGTAGGCCATTTGGCCCTTCGAGCCTGCTCCGCCATTCAATATGATCATGGCTGATCCTCTATCTCAATACCATATTCCCGCTCTCTCCCCATACCCCTTGACGCCTTTTGTGTCTAGAAATCTATCTAACTCCTTCTTAAATATATTCAGCGACTTGGCCTCCACAGCCTTCTGTGGTAGAGAATTCCACAGGTTCACCACCCTCTGGGTGAAGACATTTCTCCTCATATCAGTCCTAAATGTCCTACCCCGTATCCTGAGACTGTGACCCCTCGTTCTAGATCCCCCAGCCAGAGGAAACATCCTCCCTGCATCCAGTCTGTCTAGCCCTGTCAGAATTTTATACGTTTCAATGAGATCCCCTCTCATTCTTCTAAACTCTAGTGAATACAGGCCTAGTCGACCCAATCTCTCCTCATACAACAGTCCTGCCATCCCAGGAATCAGCCTGGTGAACCTTCGCTGCACTCCCTCTATGGCAAGTATATCCTTTCTTAGGTGAGGAGACCAAAACTGTACACAGTACTCCAGGTGTGGTCTCACCAAGGCCCTGTACAACTGTAGTAAGACATCCTTGCTCAAATCCTCAATTTTGGCACCTTCCTGCTCCAGACAGCTCAGTTCTACATTGGACAGTGTCCGTACTAAGTGGGCCATCAGAAGCAAACGTCTTTTTGATCCCGAGACTACAATCTGTGGGAAGAATGTAGAGCCTGCCTACCCTCTGATTTCAGCAACAGAGATGAGTGATTCGCTTCCAGAATTTTGATGAAATAAATGTGAACCTAAGATAATTGGAAATAGGAGGTCCCCAACTAAACCACTAGCCAGCACTTAAGAGGAGTCCAGTGGATTCTACAATAATAAAAACGATGGCTGCTGATAAACTGCTGTATGAACAGGATGAAGAGACAATTCCCGACCCTCCCTATCCATACACACATTATACTCAAGAAATATTCTACACCTGATTAAAGATAAGAACTTGGACGTAGAAATTACGGTTGGCGATGGAAGAAAAAAAGAACGAACCTGCATTTATATACCGCCTTTCATGTCCTCAGGATGTCCCAAAGCGCTTCACAGCCAATGAATCTTCTAAACGCAAAGGAATACAAACCAAGTTTATGCAACCTGTTCTCATAATTTAAACCCCAGTGAATCAGCACTGTATCCCATCCAAGGTCAATATATCTTTCCTGAAGTTCGGTGCCCAAAACTGAACGCAGGAAAGGAAGATAGAAGCTAAGAATGGGTGAACAATACCCGCTGGGGATTAAGGGGACAGAGAAGGGGCGGAAGCTTGTGTTTGTGTGATGCTTCACAAGGATGCCAGGAAGACAATGTACATCCTCAGCCATTGACCTGGCATTATGCCATCAACATCGCCAACTCCCACAGCAAGAGTGGAGTGCCTACCCATGAGCTCCATGGCTTTCTACTCAAAATGGGTAAGGTGTTTCAAGGTAGGGCTACCCCATCTAGTGGCCTGCCTCCTTCAAGAAGATAGAGTAAATGAGAGTGAGGCTAGCAGCTGAGGAGTCTATGCAGTGTATACCATCTACAAGATGCACTCCAGCAACTCGTCAAGGCTTCTTCGATAGCATCTCGCAAACCTGCGACCTCTAACACCTAGAAGGACAAGGGCAGCAGGTACCTGAGAACACCACCAAGTTCCCCTCCAAGTCACACACCCAATGTTCCCTTTAAATGCGAAAAACTGCGCATGTGTGGATTTTTGAGTGGGCCGCGCAGCCCCTTAAAGGGGCCGCACCCCCCCAAAAAAATAAGAGAGAACATTGCACACACCATCCTGACTTGGAAATATATCGGCGATCCTTCATCGTCGCTGGGTCAAAATCCTGGCACTCCCTCCCTAACAGCACTGGGGGAGTACCTTCACCACACGGACTGCAGCGGTTCAAGAAGGCGGCTCACCACCACCTTCTCTCAAGGGCCATTAGGGATGGGCAATAAATGCTGGCCTCGCTAGCGACGCCCCCATCCCGTGAATGAGTGAAAAAAATATGGGAGAGCTGAAGTAAGAGATAACAAGGATTATGAGAAAAAATAGTAAAGTATAAAGTGTTCGATAGGCGCATAAATATCAAAAGGGGTGGAGGGTAGGAGCAGGCGCTGCTAATGGAGTCGGGGGTGGGGGGGGGCATGTGGGGGAGAAGCACGCAGTGCTAACGGAGCCTGGTTTCCCGTCCGTCGATATTCCTGCATTTGATGTGCCCGGGCACTCCGATAGACTCCGGCACAGGGACCTGACAATCCGCCCTCATGGAGAACGGAGAAAGAACTTGTGTGCTTCTTTGTACAATGCCTTTTATGTTGGGACGTTAAATTAACGCACAAACTCAGGACCAATGATTCCTGCTGTAAGTCCTGTGAATTCTACACTCTGCATCGATCCTGGCTTAAAATCACCTGCCCTTAGGGTAGGATTTATATTTGAAGGTAGCCTAATATAAAATGGTGGTGAGATGGATGGCCACATTTGCTGCCTTTTGCCTGTGGCGTTTGCTGACACCGCCCATCACTTCTGCCCGCGCTGAGTACCACCTGAGCTCCATCTGCCCGACACAATCTCTGTCGCGCGTATGTCTGCATGCGAATGTACAAATTTTATATGTTTTATTTCCTCTGAACTAGTGGGTCAGCCGCCCCGCTGAGAGGTGTCATTGGAATCCACTCAAACAGTGGGCGCTAGATTTGCGTAATGAGTCTTGGTGCAGATGAGAGACAAGTGCTGGAAATCTGAAATAACAACAAAATCATACAGATGCACAGACACGTATTAGGACCATAATTAGCTCCCATCTTCTGCCCTACATAAACTTGAGCTGCTGCCCGTACCCTAACTCGCACCAAGTCTCGTTCACCCATCACCCCCTGTGCTCGCTGACCTACATTGGCTCCTGGTCCGGCAACGCCTCAAATCTAAAATTCTCAGCCTTGTTTTGAAATCTCTCCATGGTCTCGCCCCTCCTTAGCTCTGTAATCTCCTCCAGCCCTACAACCCTCAGAGATCTCGGTGCTACTCCAATTTTAATTGCTCCACCATTGGCAGCTGTCAATGCCCAAAACTCTGGAATTCCCTGCCTAAACCTCTCCGCCTCTCTACCTCTCTCTCCTCCTTTAAGACGCTCCTTAAAACCTACCTCTTTCACCTGTCCTAATATGTGGTTTGGTGCCAAATTTTGATTGATAACACCCCTGTGCAGCACCTTGGGCTGATTTACTCTATTAAAGGTGCTATATAAATACTAGTTATTATTGTTGTGGAGACAGAGGGGAAGAATTGGCGTGAGGGTTTCTCCGCTCGTCTGTCGAAACCCCAGAAAAATTTCCGAAATGCCATTAACACCATATTTCTCGGGTTTCTGCTGCTCTTCTGACGACTTTATGGCGGACAAGCAGGAGAAACAGTCATTAAAATTCATCCCCTACAGAGTACGGCATCATCCGGTGTCAGCCGTGACTGGGTCAATGGTAGCACTCTCGCCTCTGAGTCAGAAGGTTGTGGGTTCAAGTCCCACTCCAGAGACTTGAGCATGTGACCGAGGTCGACACTCCCGGTGCAGTATTGAGGGGCTGCACTGTCGGAGGTGCTGTCTTTCTGATGAGGACATTAAACCGAGGCCCTGTCTGCTCTCTCAGGTGGATGTAAAAGATCCCATGGCACTAATTTAAAGAAGAGTCGGGGAGTTATCCCCGGTGTCCTGGCCAGTATTTATCCCTCGATAAATATCATTAAAGACAGATTATCTGGTCATTATCACATTGCTGTTTGTGGGAGCTTGCTGTGTGCAAATTGGCTGCCATGTTTCCTACATTACAACAGTGACCACACTTCAAAAGTACTTCAACAGCACCTCATCTTTTGTTTAGGCACGCTACAGCCCTCTGGACTCAATATCGAGTTCAACAATTTTAGATCATAACCTCAGCTCCAATCACATTTATATTTTATTTTATCCACCCTTTTATTTGTCCCCCCCCCACCTTTTTTTTTCCTCCTAGAAGCTGGCAGCTGTCCTTCATTCTGCCAGGGGATTTCACACTTCATTCAGCCTTAATCTGTCACATTAACACCACCTCTAGCCCTGCATATCTCTTAATGTCTCTTAATGTCTCTTCATCTCCACCTTTGTTTCTTTATCCCCTCCCCCTTTTCCCAGCTTTACCCTGGCCTTAAATCTATTTGATTTCCGGCTCTTCCCAGTTCTGATGAAAGGTCATCGACCTGAAACGTTAACTCTCTTTCTCTCTCCACGGATGCTGCCTGGCCTGCTGAGTTTTTCCAGCGTTTTCTGTTGTTATTTCAAAAGTACTTCATTGGCTGTAAAGTGCTTTGGGATGCCCAGAGGTTGTGAAAGGTGCTATATAACTGCAACTCTTTCTGCTTAAGAAGGGGGTTGGATAATTATTTGAAAAGAAAAGATGTAAAAAGATAACAAGGAATGAGCAGGGACATGGGATTGAAGCAGATATCTCCCAAGGGCGAGCAGAAGCAATGCGCTAAATGGTCTCCTTCTGTGCTGTAATTTCCATGATTCTGTACAATCCATCAGCTTCTGAGAGAAGGATAGAATGGTTCATGTTTCAGTTGTAGACCTTTAATAGAGATCTGCAGCCAAAATGTTCATCCATCTCTTCTCGTTTCAGATGTTGACTGTACTTGGGATGGGGGTGGTTGAGGGGGGAAACAAATAAACATATATAAAATAGACAGAGAGAGGCAGGGTATATGACGGAGCACACAAAAGAATGAGAAAACGCATTTGCATAAATTTGAGCTAATCTAAGGCACTAAAATGGTCTGTCTGTCATTGAGCTTCCGGTTGTTGCTTGGCCAATTGATTGTCTCTACTCCAATGAAATATTGCATTGATTATTCAAATGATGAAGGCACCAATACCGACCTTAATATAGGTGAAAGCGAACCTGGAGGTCAATCGTTTAATGCTGGCCGTGCATTTTGCACCAACAGCGATTTGTACTTAAATAGCGTCTGTTATGTAGTGAAACATCTCCAGGTTGCTTCACAAAAAGAAAAGGGAGGGTGAGTGGTGATTGGACACTGAGCAGGAATGGGATAAGATTCGGGGAGGCGATTGAAGGTGTGGTCAAACAGATAGATTTTTCAAGGCTTTTGAAGACGGGGTGAGATGTAGAAAGCCAAAGAGGTTTCGGAAGAGAGGCTCAGAATGCAGAGCTCTGATGGTTAAAGACTCTGCCCCAAATGGTGGAGTAATGGCAGCGGGCATGCACGGTATCCAGACTTAAACTGCTACGTCACTGCTTGTTTAGTGGCTCAGGTTACAGATAACCGGCTCCCATGAGCATTTAGGCTGCTAATTCCGGCTCTTAAATCTCGCCGGCAGAATCATAGGCACATGAAGAACTGGGTCTATGATTCGACGGCTGGGATAAAGGAGTCGTATTTAGTATTATAAATGCAAGGAGCTGACTCGGGGGGTGCTGGTCTCTTGTAATCTGGACCAAATGAGCACCAATGTGAATGTGGAGGGTGTGCACTGAAGGAGTTAACTCAATTTAACAAATTCAGAGAGCAGAAGGGAACAGACATATGGAAATTCAAGGCAAGACAAGACCTGTCAAGGTACAAACTGCATGAATTCTTTATTGTTTTAAGTAGGATTATTTTCACTCGGAAGCGACCGGCAAGAGCCAACAGCTCCTGCAAATGGATCATTTCCCAGCAGGTGTGATCCTCATTTCCTGGGCTCTTCACCATCAAAAGGATTCACAAGAGCATGGCCCTGTATGTGTGTGCGTCCTATTCACACCCACTTAGGGACAGCCTGCACATTTCCTAAGGTATAACCTTTGTTTATTTAGCAAACAGGCCTTTGAAATAACCTACCGGGCACTTCCAGAGAAGGGTGGAATGGATTAACTCAAAGAGCTTTTACTTTTGTCTGGGCCTCAGGAGAGTGTGGCACCAAACATGTGTTACCCCCCCCCCCCCCCCAACACCCCCTTCCCCTTGTTTAGACTAGTTCCAGTCTTCTTATGGGCCGGTTCTGATATCGGATAGCCACGGCTCCCAGCATGCACAGTTCCTGTGTGTCAGTACCGTGACATTTGCTGTTCTGCACACGTGCGATTATCGTTGAGCTTGCACGTAAGCAACAGCTGGGTCCGTCGTGGGGGAAGGGGATCTGATAACGAGCCGGTCTCGAGTCTCTGACGTGCTCTGAGATGCTGAGCTGGCTCAGTGTGTTCATCAGGCGATGGGGAACGTCTTAGCTCCGTCGAAAGACTGAGCGCTACATTTTTTTTAAAGTATGTCTTTGCTGCTCTCCGGCACCTGGAGCCATTATGTTTATATTGACGAGTGACTTTGATTGCATGACTCCTGTGTGTTGTCAGTCGATGACACTGAAGCAAAGTAAAAGCACCATTACTCCCCTCTTCTGAAAAAGCTGCCTCATGCTGTTGTATGTTTCTACAGATACATGTGGTCCATACGATCTCCTAGACTAGTTTCAATCACTTGAGGGGGTCAGAGAGAAATTTTCCAGTGTATTTTTTTCCCTTATTGGCCCTGGGTGTTTTCTCTGGGGTTTTCTTTGCCTTTCCCAGGAGGTAACATGGCTGTGGGCAGGGGAAGGAAGAAATGTTTAGTCATGATGCTCTGCCATCGTGGTGTGGGGCAGACTTGATGGACCAGCTTGTCTTCTCCTGCCCGTCAATTTTGTATGTTCGTATACGAGCTATGTTACTCAAGTTAGTATTGGCAGGCTAGGCAACTACAGGTGGACATCACATCCAAGCCAGATTCTGTACTCGCCTTTCATCCACATTCACATTTTTCCAGCAGGCCTCATTAGAGAGTGACCAGATATGATATTTCCCTTCCTTTTTAGTCCAGAGGGCGCTGAGGCCAGTTGTGCCTCATTGCCAAATCCAATTGAGAACAACTGCCAATATTTATCCCTCAATCAACATAACAAGAACAGATTATCTGGTCATTTTCACATTGTTTTGTGGGAGCTTGCTGTGTGCAAATTGGCTGCTGCGTTTCCTACATTACAACAGTGACTACACTTCAAAAGTTCTTCATTGGCTGTAAAGCGCTTTGAGACACCCAGTGGTCGTTAAAGGCGCTATAGAAATGCAAGTCTTTCTTTCAACTCGGGATTGAACCTTTGATCTTCCTGATCGGTATGGGTCAGTAACACACAAAGTGGTGCATTTACACTGTGAGCAATTGGGCGCACACAAGAGGTTTTTCAACCTCTGTTCCTGGCACCACTTCTTTCTTCCATTGGTGTTGGGGGTTCTCATAAGCTGAACTGAAATATCACAGAACATCATGGTGGTAGCACAAAATAGCCCTGCAACTCTGAATTATCATAACTGAACCTTTTTGACCTATTTAGACCCTACAAGGGATGAACTGTGCTGATCACCACGGGTAGCAATATTGTAACTGTGTTCTTTTCAAATGCATTTAGGATGTTGCTACAAACAGCGATCAGAGCAACTCTGAGTTCTGACCCCAAAATGGGGGCCCACAACAAATGTTTAATATATAATTCAGTTAGTGCTAAAACATCTTGAAATTTCAGTTTTCTTTTTTTTCTACTCTAATGTGCGGAAGGTGTGAATATACTGTTGTCGGGTTGCTGGTATCACACCAGTGCTTGTTTTGTCGTGCAATAAACCCAAGTGCTAAAACAAATGCTGGGTGTTGAGTCGTGTTCACACCTCGATTACTTGACACCTTTAGATTATCGCTTTTCTGTAAATTTGCTTATTTCTTGATGCCTTTTAAATTCTTCTCTAACTCTCCGGAGAAGCTTTTTACACTATAGGAGCTGACTACTCGTCTCCCTCTATTGGCTGGACTCCATAGTCCAAACAAACCCTATTTCCAGGATCCAACAGCATTGTAGAGTCATGAAAGTTTGGGCCTAGGTTTCTGCAATGCAGAGGGATTGAAGAAATGCCAATATCCATTCTTATGTGACAGCAATTCTTCCTTTCTCCTGAAGGTGTTGACTCCTTTGGGTGTGGTTCAATGGGTGCTAGTCACCCTATGGTACTTTCCCCAAGTGACAGTTATTCAGATATGAGCCTTGATAGTATGTATGAGCAGGCTATTTTGTGCTGTACTATTCTATGATTCTATGATCACACTCCTTAAAACCTACCTCTTTGACCAAGCTTTTGGTCAACCTGCCCTAATATCTCCTTCTTTGGCTCGATGTCAAACTTTACCTGTTAACCCTCCTGTGAAGCACCTGGGGATGTTTTATTACGTTAAAGGCACTATATAAACGCAAGTTGTTGTTGTCACAGCTGGGTTCAAAGCTGTCCTTGCCCAATGCCCACACACATGCCCTTGCAGCAGCAGTTACTGGACAGTATTCCAGAGTGGGAACCATTGGATGATGATCTCTGCCCTATCCCAGCATGCTAACCCCAATTATAGCGCCCCTGCTACCATCCTGATCAAGGTCGGCAAGCTCAGCACAGACCAGAGATTGAACGTGACACTTCCCTGGTCTGTATGGGTTGACTGCTCACTAGATAAAGGCACAGAACTATCCTGGGAGCCAAGCCTCTAACATTCTTAGCTATACTCCAATAGAAGATAGTGTATAAGGTAGTACATTAGGGGAAATATTTCAATAGGTGGGCAGGCCTGATGATTCTTCGCAGACCCCCAACACAGAATGTGGTGGGAAGGATTGGTCTGTCCTTTAGAAAGGAGTGATCATTTTAATGAGGGGAGTCAGAATACCATGAAGATTGAAGCATTGTGGAGAAAAGGTTTTGTTTATACTGGATTGTAATCTCAAAAAAAACACAGGCTGAATGTAAATTGGTGAGTAACTATGGAGCAGTCTCACTTACTACCGTAACTTACAGAATAAGTTGCCACCCAACATAATGAGTGAGGCCAAACTCAAAGGGAATTAAAGAAGACATGCTTGGCACCAAGGAAGGAAGGAGATGGCAATGGTCTGTTTGGGTCCTGATAATGTACCTAGACGATTCAGTGAGCCAGGTGGCTCACTCTCGCCTTTGATTCAGAAGGTCATGGGTTCAAATCCCAGTACAGAGACTTGAGTAGTACTGAGGGAGTGCTGCATTGTCGGAGGTGCCGTCTTTCGGATGAAATGTTAAACCGAGACCCCGACTGCCATCCCTGGTGTGTGTAAAAGACCCCATGACATTATTTCAAAGCAGAACAGGGGAGTTCTCCCCAGTGTCCTGGCCAATATTTATCCCTCAACCAACATTACTAAAACAGATGATCTGGCCATTATCACATTGCTGTTTGTGGGAGCTTGCTGTGCGCAAATTGGCTGCCGCGTTTCCCACATTACAACAGTGACTCCACTTCAAAAGTACTTCATTGGTTGTAAAGCGCTTTGAGACGTCCGGTGGTCGTGGAAGGCGCTATAGAAATAAAAGTCTTTCTTTCTTTCTTTCTTTCTTTCTTTTTCTTCTTTAAGAGTCATGATGCGGAGATGCCGATGTTGGACTGGGGTGGACAAAAGTGAGAAGTCGCACAACACCAGGTTATAGTCCAACAGTTTTATTTGAAATCACAAGCTTTCGGAGCGCTGCTCCTTCGTCAGGTGAAGTGAAGAAATACAAATCGTCAGCATATGTCTATATATGCTGTGCCGATTTGTATTTCTTCACTTCACCTGACGAAGGAGCAGCCGCTCCGAAAGCTTGTGATTTCAAATAAAACTGTTGGACTATAACCTGGTGTTGTGCGACTTCTCACTTTTTTCTTTAAGAGTGTCACATTGTTGTTGTATAATAGTCTAAAGGTTGTCCAGGCTTCTACTTATAATCTCTGAAATTCAGTTTCAAGTTTCAAAAATAAGTTTTGTGATAACTGTACACTTTAACCCCATATTGTTAGAATGACATTTGTAAAATTTCCCCAGACTTCAGCCCTCTTCTCTGAAGTTGCTGGTTCATACTGCAATACATTCCAATGGGCATTGACAGCCCTCCAGAACGTTGCTCAAATAGCCGGTCTTTAAATGTGCAAGCCTAGGGCCTCTTACGATGACTTAGTTTGTAAAACCAGCCTGTTAACTAAACCTTATGGGACCCAAAGGTGACAAGTACATTTACCCTTCTTAACACCAAGGGCATTGTAACCAACAGGAACACCTTCTTAGTACTGCCCTGGGTGAGATCAGACTGGAGATCAAACCTTGGACCTTTCGGATCAACATGGCTTAGCGACTTACAAGACAAATTTGTCGAGCCATCAGAATAGCTCTCAGCAAGGAATCTTTAGCTGCCGATATCTTCAGTTCATGCACAAAGATTAAAAAAAAGGTTCCCAGGTTCATCTGTGTAATTGTACCCTTCTGCTCCGATGGAATGCTTCTGAAGTTTCATTTGCTGAGCTATAGAAACCATAATTTGTGTTGTGTTTTCGGAAATATTTCGCAAACTGTTAACACACTATTATTGCCTGGAGGGTAAGTGATGATGATACAATGATTAATCCTTTAAATACTGTGTGTCCTTTGATGATTTCAACACACGCACAGTTTGTGTGGAACATCTGCAAAAATGGGACATTCTGGAACATTCTATTGCTGAATGCTATAAAGCTGAATTAGAGAAACATATGGCTCCGGAGGAGCATTCTGCAATCCACTAGATTTTCATTTTATGAATAAAAGCAGATTTGATTTTGTTACATCAAAAAGTCCAAAACTTTCTTGACCATTATTCACTAAATTCATTTTACCCAATGCAGTAATTACAACTGCCTTGTAGCTTTGCATTTTTATGGTCTGTACTGCTGCTCGTCTGCCTCTCAGTCTATCTCTCTGCTGGCCTATCATACAAAGATTGCAGCCAGATGTTTGCCGGAGAACACAATGACAGTTTTTTTTTTGGAACACTGTCCCTCTACATCTGGGAGCTGAGGTCAAAAGCAGCCCAGATGGAAGGGATGGAGGTCTCCTCGCTCTCTGATGTGGGACTGGCTAGTATAATGTGTTGGAACATTGTCCATTCACCTCTGGGACCTGGGCTCAAATCCAAACCACTCCGAAGGGATGAAAGTCTCTTTCTCACAGTGTCTCTCATGCGTCTTAACTCTTTGGGGACAATAATAGCATTCACATACCAAAATAACACTAGATTCTAGAAACATAGAATCATAGAATAGTACAGCACAGGAGGAGGCCATTCAGCCCATCGAGTCTGCGCCGGCTCTTTCGAAGAGCAATCCAGTTAGTCCCACTCCCCCCGCTCTTTCCCCATATCCCTGCAATTTTTTCTCATTCAAGTATTTATCCAATTCCCTTTTGACGGCTTATTATGTTTTGATTATTTTTTACAAAAATAATAGGGATAGCTATGGGAACAGTAGTATAGTGGTTATGTTACTGGACTATTGATCCGGAGATATGAGTTCAAATCCCACCATGACAGGTGGGGAATTTAAATTCAGTTAATTAAATAAATCTGAAATAAAAAGCTAGTATCAGTAATGGTGACCATGTAATTACAGGAAACCCATCTGGTTCACTAATGTCCTTTAGGGAAGGAAATCTGCCGTCCTTACCTGGTCTGGCCTATACGTGACTCTTAACTGCCCTCTGAAATGGCCTAGCAAGCCACTCAGTTGTACCAAACCGCTACGACAAAGTATAATAAGAATAAAACCAGATGGACCACCCGTCATCAAACTAGGCATCGGATTCAGACACGAAAAAGGCACACCCAGCCCAGTCGACCCTGCAAAGTCCTCCTCGCTAACATCTGGGGACTTGTGCCAAAATTGGAAGAGCTGTCCCACAGACTAGTCAAGCAACAAATCATACTCACAGAATCATACCTTTCAGCCAGCCTCCCAGACTCCTACATTACCATCCCTGGGTATGTTCTATTCACGGGCAGGACAGACCCACCAGAGGTGGCGGCACAGTGGAATACAGTTGGGAGGGAGTGTCCCTAGGAGTCCTCAACATTGACTTCAGACATTATGAAGTCTCATGGCATCAGGCCAAACATGGCTCCAGACCTCATTACAGCCTTGGTCCAAACATGGACAAAAGAGCTGAATTCCAGAGGTGAGGTGAGAGTGACTGCCCTTGACATCAAGGCAGCATTTGACTGAGTGTGGCATCAAGGAGCCCCAGTAAAACTGAAGTCAATGGGAATCAGGGGGAAAACTCTCCACTGGCTGGAGCCATACCTAGCACAAAGGAAGATGGTTGTGGTTGTTAGAGGCCAATGATCTCAGCCCCAGGACATCGCTGCAGGAGTTCCTCAGGGCAGTGTCCTAGGCCCAACCATCTTCAGCTGCTTCATCAATGACCTTCCCTCCAACATAAGGTTAGAAGTGGGGATGTTCGCTGATGATTGCACAGTGTTCAGTGCCATTTGCAACTCCTCAGATAATGAAGCAAGACCTAGACAACATTCAGGCTTGGGCTGATAAGTGACAAGTAACATTCACGCCACACAAAGACCAGGCAATGACTATCTCTAACAAGAGAGAGTCTAACCACCTCCCCATGACATTCAATGGCATTACCATTGTCAAATCCCCACCATTAACATCCTGGGGGGTCACCATTGACCAGAAACTTAACTGGACCAGCCACATAAATACTGTGGCTACAAGAGCAGGCCACAGGCTGGGTATTCTGCAGCAAGTGATTCACCTCCTGACTCCCCAAAGCCTTTCCACCATCTACAAGGCACAAGTCAGGAGTGTGATGGAATACTCTCCACTTGCCTGGATGAGTGCAGCTCCAACAACACTCAAGAAGCTCGACACCATCCAGGACAAAGCAGCCCACTTGATTGGTACCGTGACTGCAGTGTGTACCAGCTACAAGATGTACTGCAGCAACTCGCCAAGCCTTCTTTGACAGCACCTCCCAAACCCACGACTTCTACCACCTAGAAGGACAAGGGCAGCAGGCGCATGGGAACACCACCACCTCCAAGTTCCCCTCCAAGTTACACTCCATCCTGACTTGGAAGTATACCGCCATTCATTCATCATCGCTGGGTCAAAATCCTGGCACTCCCTTCCTAACAGCACTGTGGGAGTACCTTCACCGCATGGACTGCAGTGGTTCAAGAAGGTGGCTCACCACCACCTTCTCAAGGGCAATTAGGGATGGGCAATAAATGCTGGTCTTGTGACGCCCACATCCTGCGAAGGAATAAAAAAAAGAAAAGTATTGCTGCAGCAATTGCTGTGTAGGTAGATGCACTATATGTTGTAGTATTGCGTGATAAAGACCTCAAGTTTGTTCTCCCTCTATGCTGTATGAGTACTCCCCAACTCTTCTTTGAAATAGTGCCGCGGGATCTTTTACGTCCACCTGAGAGGGCAGACGGGGTCTGGGTTAAACATCTCATCTGAAAGACAGCACGTCCGATAGTGCAGCACCCCCTCAGTACTGCCCTGGAGTGTCAGCCTAGATTTGTACTTCCTAATGACACCAAGCATGAGTCGAGGATAATGGAACAAAGAAAGAAAGAAAGAACTTGCATTTATATAGCACCTTTCAAGACCTCAGGATGTCTCAAAATGCTTCACAGCCAATGAAGATCTTTTGAAGTGTGGTCAGTGAGTGGCGAATGCCTGTAAATGACAGGTAGCTCACCTGGGAAATAGAAAGTTAGCGGTGCATAAAAATAACCAATAGGCAGTTCACTGGTGTACTAGAGATTACGCAAAACTAGTCTGCTACGGTGCCAGAGGTACTAACGTAAATGTTAACACTGGCCCATAGTAAGTGCTAAGGCAAGTAGAATCATAGAACTTTACAGCACTGGAGGCGATTCGGCCCATCAGTGCTGTTCCAGCACCCTGACTGATAGCCACTTCGTCCCATTCTCCAGCCCTTTTCCCTTTGAATTTATTTTTTCATGCAGCTGTGTCCTGACCACGTCTTGCCTGAAACGAGCCTGCTCTAACTCTTAAATGTCAGCCGTGGCTCAGTGGGTAGCACCCTTGCCTCAGAGTCAGAAGGATCATGGGTTCACAGTCCCACTCCAGAGACCCTGAGCACAAAAATCTAGGCTGACTCTTCAGTGTAGTACTGGGGGAGCGCTGCACTGTCGGACGTGCTGTCTTTCAGATGAGACGTTAAACCGAGTCCCTGTCTGCTCTCTCGAGTGGGTGTAAAAGATGGCACTATTTCGAAGAAGAGTAGGGGAGTTATCCCGAGTGTCCTGGTCAATATTTATCGCTCAATCAACGTCACTAAAACAGATTATCTGGTCATTATCAAATTGCTGCAGGGAAATGGAGTTGAGGCCAAGATCAGACCAGCCATGATCTTATTGAATGGCGGAGCAGGCTCGAGGGGCCAAATGACCGACTCCTGCTCCTACGTCTTATGTTCTTATGTTCTTTGGGAGCTTGCTGTGCGGAAATTGGCTGCCGCGTTTCCCACATTGCAACAGTGACTACGCTTCAGAAAGTACTTCATTGGCTATAAAGCGCTTTGGGACGTCCAGTGGTCATGAAAGGCGCTATAGAAATGCAAGTCTTTCTTACTTTTATAGGTTGCACTGCATGTGCGTTGGGGTGTTGTGCAAGGCATGAAAAACACGCACAAGATAAGGATTAGAGCAAAAAGTTGAGTTAAGCTCATAGAAATTTTCCAGTAGAAGGTCCAGTGGGTAAAGGGGTCACCTGATGCAGTACTGAGCCAGATAGATCGGAAGGGCCAAAGCTTGATGCCCGGTCCGTACTGAGCCAACTGATCTCAGCTGAAAGGCTATAAATGGCCTCCGCACCCCCGGGGAAAAGTCAGCCAGGGTTCTTGTTCCTGATCACTATCCAGTGATTTCTGCTGAAAAGTGCACCTGTGTGGACAAGGACCTGCGACACCCTGTGTAGACAATTCGGTTTTCTCCGATTCAGCAACATCTCTCATGCCCCCTCTAGTGGCCACTCTGCTAAACATCATTCAGTGATTCAGCCAAATCGCACGTTCAAAAATTGCCAATCAAGTGAGATGGAATGCTGCACAACATACATACATAAATCAATCTTATCCAGCAGTTTCAGGTCCTTTGCACTGTTTTTGAAACGTGTTGTTTTTCCTGTGCGCTCTCAGTTAGTTAATGTTTATATCATTTGTTGTATTCCAACCCAGAGTTGTCGCCAGGGAAACATACAAGTGCTGTGAGAACCGCAGATTTTATGTTAATTGCAGGATCTATGACTGAACGATAATGTTTAAGCTGAGTAGTTCTGATTCAGTTCGATCCGAAGCAATGCAAAAAACCTTGAACTCAGGGCTGCAATTGGAGCATTGGTAGAAATCAGCTCCATGTTTCTGGTTAAAGTTCTGCCATTTTGTAAAGAAAATAATGGATGAAGACATATTGTGGATAGGGAATTGTGTCTACTGTACAAAGCCCCAGAATGACCCCAATTTGTTGGTGGAATTAAAGCCTGGTTTAAAGATAATGAGGCTAATTTTAACTCTTGTCGTTAGTGTAAAACGGGCGATATTGGATCGGACGCCCGTTATACGCCCCGCCCAGTGAAGTCAATAATAAGGGAAATCGGGAGAGAGATAACAGGCGTCCGACCCGATATCGCCTCTTTAATGCTATCGGCCAAAGTCAAAACTCTCCCAATGTTTATGGCATGTTGTGTAAGAGCTCAGTAACATCAGAAGATGCAAAGTTACATAGGCTGAATGCTGAATGTTATGTAGATTGAATGGATCTGCTGCCTAATAATTGGGAGTTTTAGTCTAGTCGTGGAGATTTCTCTCTTCAGTTGTGGAGCATAAGAAACATAATAATTAGGAGCAGGAGTAGGCCACACGGCCCCTCGAGCCTGCTCTGACATTCAATAAGATCATGGCTGATCTTCGACCTCAACTCCACTTTCCCGCCCGATCCCCATATTCCTTGATGTCCTTAGAGTCCAAAAATCTATCGATCTCAGCCTTGAATATACTCAACAACTGAGCATCCACAGCCCTTTGGGGTAGAGAATTCCAAAGATTCACAACCCTCTGAGTGAAGAAATTTCACCTCATCTCAGTCTTAAATGGCCGACCCCTTATCCTGAGACTATGCCCCAAATTATTTGTTACAAAAAAGTGGAGATCATCGAATTCTGTTACACCGAGTGATCAAACCAAGTGAGCAAACGTTAACAGCAAGTATTTTCTGTCAGTGAGAAAGTTACCCTCACGTGGAAAGTAGGCCACATTAGGCCCTAGCACCAACCTCTACTGATCCAATGCAAATTTCTTCATATGCCACAGTATTCATCCTTATGACCTCTCTGAGTAAAAGAGATCTTCCTCCATATGGCCCTGTGACACTTGCCCACTTGCTCTACTTGCTCATTGAGCCATAAGGAGAGCCCTAATGACACATTTTCAATGTATTTTTTTTTATTCCCGGAAGCAACCCAGACTCATCAAGCCCGAAGACGGAGGCCCACAGCTCATAGATTACTATTACATTAGGTGACATCTAAATGACAGTAGTTGAAAGAAGCGGAAGGCCAGAATTTCCAAATTGTAAAGTATAGACCTTGACCAGACGTATAAATATATGATTGTCAATGTACGGCAGCTCGCTAAAACCACAGAGGCTCCTTTGCAGTCAGTGCTGACACATGCTTGCCAAATTACTTTACTGTGGTAGTGACAGGGCTCAAATTCCTGTCCTCCTTAAACAGTAATCCAGAAGGAAGTAATACCATGTCAGTTTACAGCTAATGACTCCCTTCCTGCTCTCACTGTACCCTGGGGCCAGCAGGCTTCCTGAAGCACTTTTCAACAGCTTAACCCTTTCATTAACCTGTAGGTGGGTACGAACAAAAGGGCCTCCTGGACAGCGTGAACATTGCATTCCTATCTGGCCAGCATTCTGTGAACCAAAGACATGAAACGGATGTGTTACAAAAAAGAGCGCTTGAATTTTGCTGAGTCCATGTTAAAACAAATATTTTTTTTAGGATTAGAATACCTGTATTATTCGTTTTTTTAAAAGTCAGTTTTTTGCCAGCCCCCAATTTTCTTTCCTTGTTTCGTGCAGGTCCTGGCACATGGCGGGCACAGTTCCAGAGGTGCTGGCTGCCCTGGCTCTAGTACGTCACCTAGCTGCCCATTCTCCTTGTGTGAACCTAGACTATGAGTTTTGGCAAGCTAATTGAATCTTGGGCCAAGCACAGTCCTATCCTTAGCCGATGCCTACGCCCACACTCTTTCCAGCAGGTTTTAGTGGATAGCAATCAGAAACAGGTATCCAATCATGATTTAATCTCTAGTCCGGGGGAAGCTGAGGCTGAGTTACCCAGAGAGTGGTGAGAATGTGGAACTCGCTACCACAGGGAGTGGTTGAGGCGAATAGTAGAGATGCATTTAAGGGGAGGCTGGATAAGCATGAGAGGGAGAAGGGGATAGAGGGTTACGCTGATGGAGTTAGATGAGGAAAGACGGGAGGAGGCTCGAGTGGAGCATAAACGCCGGCATGGACTGGTTGGGCCGAATGGCCTGTTTCTGTGCTGTATATCCGATGTAATTCTGTCTAATTCTATGCATTAGATGAGGGCACTTGGCGGACCTGTGATAGCAACCAGATTATGATACAATACTAACTACCCCATAGGATCTAATCAGTCCTTCGATTGATCACAGCAGCTACTTGGCTCCCTATCTGCTCCAATGGTAGAACGTTGGACTCCTGACTGTTGTTTCAATGTTATTTTTCTTTTAACTCGAATTCTGGGACCCTGGTGTCGGTGAGGTTGCTCTCGGCAGTTACCCCGTTAAATCTCTTTCCTGTACTCTGTCAG
Organism: Squalus acanthias; assembly: GCA_030390025.1. Classification (NCBI taxonomy): domain Eukaryota; kingdom Metazoa; phylum Chordata; class Chondrichthyes; order Squaliformes; family Squalidae; genus Squalus; species Squalus acanthias. The sequence continues at coordinate 184,512,850 of CM059427.1, read as the reverse complement.
CTGACTCGTAGACCCAGTTTCAGAGCATAAATTCATGCATCCTGGACTCCTGCAATCAGAATAAAAAGAGCGATAGAAAAGTGACTTTAGCATCATGAGTTTGGACCCTGGCCCAGGTGAATATATTTTGCTCCGTGGAGGTCATGTGCCCAGTTTCACCGTGCCTTTCTGAATGAAGCACGGCACGATTCCAGATGGTGGCGACAGAAAGGCAGACAATGCGGGAAACCCTCATCAGGTCAGTCAACATCCGTGGAGAGAGCAGACAAGTTAATCTTGCAGCAACACAGTCCGATGAAGGGTCGACACCCGAAACTGGGCTCTTCCAGAACTTTCTGTTTTTTGTTTCAGATTTCCAGCATAAACCTGGAAAATACTGTCGGCAATTGTATGGTGATCTCATTGAAACATACAAGACTCTGAAGGGGATTGACAGGGTAGATGCTGAGAGGTTGTTTCCCCTGGCTGGAGTGTCTAGAACTAGGGGTCACAGTCTCAGGATAAGGGGTCGGCCATTGAAGACCGAGATGAGGAGGAATTTCTTCACTCAGAGGGTTGTGAATCTTTGGAATTCTCTGTCCCAGAGGGCTGTGAATGCTGAGTCTTTGAGTATATTCAAGGCTGAGATAGATAGATTTTTGGACTCCAGGGGAATCAAGGGATATGGGGATAGTGCAGGAAAGTGGAGATGAGGTAGAAGATCAGCCATGATCTTATTGAATGGCGGAGCAGGCTCGAGGGGCCGTATGGCCTACTCCTGCTCTTACTTCTTATGTTCTTATGTTCTTAATCCTCTGTCTGCTCGTTTAATGGAGGTTTACATGTTAACGCATCCTTTAGACCAGCAGACAGAGGAATGTCTCACAGGTTCAACAACAACAACTTATACTTATATAGCATCTTTAACATCGAAAAAACATCCCAAGACACTTTGAGAAGAGAAATCGGGCAAAAATCAACACCGAGCCAAAGAGGGAGATATTAGGAGGAACGACTGAAATCTTGGTCAAAGAGGTTGGTTTTAAGGAAGGTCTTAAAAGGAGGACAGGAAGGCGGAGAGGCGGTGAGGTTTAGGGAGGGAATTCCAGAGCTTAGGGCCTAGACGGCTGAAGGCACGGCCGCCAATGGTGGGGCAAAGAGAGTGAGGGTTGAACAAGAGGTCAGAATTCAAGGAATGCAGAGTTGTTGGAGGGCTGTAGGCTTGGAGAAGGTTACAGAGATAGGGTTGGACGAGATAAATTTAAGCACGAGAGGTTCAACTTTAACCAGGAGGAATCGGGCTGGGTGGGTGGGGCGAATCGAGCGGCAAACCTCCCCCCCACCACCCCCGACATCAGCATCATGAGGCCCGTGTGGTTTTAATTCCCGGGCTTCACCTACATGCCACCATCAGGGAGTTGCTGGGGGATGCGGAATGTTTGGCGGTAGGAAGCCACCAACTGGCACCAAAGGAACAGTCACCAGCCACAAGATAAGCTGCAGGGAGGGGGTTACATGAGGGAAAGGAGGGAAGCCCGGGGCAGGGGAGGCCTACATTTTCCTTGTGGGGCCCTGAAGAGCACTGCTGCTTCTCCTGGCCCCAGAAAGAAAGTAAAGGAACCGTACCTGTTTGGGCCTCCTCTGGTCTCGGATTCGCTTCCCGCTGGCTTCTCCTGGCGTCAAAGGCACAAGGGCTCAGGCCAGAGTTAAAATTGCAGATAAGGCCTGATGACATCATCAGGCAGTGTGGGACCTCGGCGGGTCAGTCACCCGGCCAATTTTAACTGTACGGATTCTGCCGGGCGGTTAGGGTTAAAATCGCACCCGAAGATTCATCTACTAATATCTCGAAAAGTAGGCTTCAAACAGAGTTAAAATGTAATTAAAAATTGTGAACTTCAAGTGATGATGGCGCTATGAGGCCTTTAGCGATCTAGGTGAAAGAGTTAGAAGGGTTCAAAAAGTGGCTGGAAAACCTTTCGCGCTGGATGTGATGATGTAATCCATACTGAGCTGCGCCATTGTGTCATCAAACCACTAGAAAGTTGCCTGCGTCTGAGACTGATTGTTGTGGCATAAATGGTATGTTGCTTTTCACCTTTTGTGTAACCCCAAGCTTAAAGACTGCGTCTCCTTTAAAAGAAGTGACAGCACACAGGAGGAGGAGGTCAGGCTGCACAAAGGGCCCACAGATGCATGGAGTCCCCTCTGTGTCCAGCCATTTCCACAGAGCATCGTGCAGCCTGAAGCTGCTTACAGTATTATCAGGTCAAACAAATATTAGCTCCCACCCTCCTGTGGAGCAGATTTGACCTTTTGTTTGTCTAACCACAGCTTAGAGTTTCGAGCCCAGCCTGAGTCAAAGGGCCCAATGGAAAGGGATTTGTACGTTTGAAAAGACGCCATTGTCCTCACAAAGACCACAGACATGAGTGAGTTTGAAGGCCTTTCTTATACCCGATTTACTTTGATGGCACACTGTCTACTGTTAGCGTGCGGCTCTCTCGTCATCAACGCCATGCTCCGACCTCCGTACAACTGAGGGAAATGCAGAGGCAGATTTACTTAGAATTACATAGAATTTACAGCACAGAAACAGGCCATTTGGCCCAACAGGTCTGTGCCGGTGCTTATGCTCCACACGAGCGTCCTCCCACCCCTCTTCATCTAACCCTATCAGCATATCCTTCTATTCCTTTCGACCTCATGTACTTATCAGCTGTGGCTCAGTGGGTAGCACACTCGCCTCTGAGTCAGAAGGTTGTGAGTCTCAAGTCCCACTCCAGAGACTTGAGCACAGAAAGCTAGGCTGACACTCCAGTGCAGTGCTGAGGGAGCGCTGCACTGTCGGAGGTGCTGTCTTTTGGATGAGATGTTAAACCGAGGCCCTGTCTGCTGTCTCAGGTGGATGTAAAAGATCCCATGGCACTATTTCAAAGAAGAACAGGGGAGTTATCCCCGGTGTCCTGGCCAATATTTATCCCTCAACCAACATCACTAAAACAGAGTATCTGGTCATTATCACATTACTGTTTGTGGGAGCTTGCTGTGTGCAGATTGGCTGCCGCGTTTCCTACATTACAACAGTGACTGTACTTCATTGGCTGAAAAGCACTTTGAGTCATCCGGTGGTTGTGAAAGGCGCTATATAAATGGAAGTCTTTCTTTTTTTCTTTTTGTCTAGCTTCTCCTTGAAGGCATCTATGCTATTCACCTCAACTAGTCCATGTGGTAGCGAGTTCCACATTCTAACCACTCTCTGGGTAAATAAGTTTCTCCTGAATTCCCTATTGGATTTATTAGTGACTATCTTATATTTATGGCTGCTATTTGTAGGCCCTGTGATCTGCTGTTGTCTGAACAGACTCCTCTATCAGTCAAGTGCAGTGCGTCGGTGTGCTTACATTGTGACGCAAAATAGCATAATGACAGCAAGCGTGCTAATGCCCGCAGCAGGCTCAGTGCTGCTTCCCAGACCAGCTGTGATGATCCCAGACCTGCTGAATCCAAGTGAGTCAAAAAAAATTGCAGGGGCAATTGAAAGAAGAATCGTTTATATTATTATGAGTACAGTTCCCACCACTTACACCATCCACGCTTATCAGGGACAGTCACCTAGATTGGGCAAATGGCACTAACCAATTGCCAGTACCATAGGCTCACTGGCTTTTAAATGGAAAAAAAACCGCGCATACGCGGAATTTTGAATGGGCCATGCGGTCCCCAAAGGTAGAGGGAACATTGACCGTAGGAGTTCATTTACAGAGGTGTCGCTTATAACACGTTAAGTGCGCCAGCTATTACGGGCACTGTCTGCTTAAAAGGGCTGTACTGACAGTCCGTTCAATAAAACCTAGGTTTATGAACAAGATGCTGCACCACGATTGCTCCGGTTGGTCAATTGGTCAAGGAGTAACCGCGGGAACGGAATTGGTATCCCGTTAACCGTCTGTTTCCATCTCTGTTCCCGTTCTCTCTCGGTGTGTCTCTAAAAGACGACGCACTATGTGGATCGGGAATCGAGTTCGGATCAGCCCTGTGACGGACAGACTGGAATCTGTCACTGAATCACCAGGACACAGGGAATGCTGTTAAATCTACCCCAGGTGTCATGTGATATCAGCCTCAGCTGTGATGTCCTCAGTTGAACATCCTGCTGATACTCACTGAGGAGGGTAACAACAACTTGTATTTATATAGCACCTATAACGTAGTAAAACGTCCCAAGGTGCTTCACAGGAGAGTTATAAGACAAAAGATTTGACACCGAGCCACATAAGGAGAAATTAGGGCAGGTGACCAAAAGCTTGGTCAAAGAGGTAGGCTTTAAGGAGCGTCTTAAAGGAGGAGAGAGAGGTAGAGCAGCGGAGAGGTTTAGGCAGGGAATTCTAGAGCTTAGGTCCTAGGCAACAGAAGGCACGGCCACCAATGGTTGAGTGATTATAATCAGGGATGCTCAAGAGGGCAGAATTAGAGGAGCGCAGATATCTCGGGGGACTGGGGGTGGGGGGTTGTGCGGCTGGAGGAGATTACAGAGATAGGGAGGGGCGAGGCCAAGGAGGGATTTGAAAACAAGGATGAGAATTTTGAATTCGAGGCGAGGCTTAACCAAGAGCCAATGTAGGTCAGTGAGCACAGGGGTGATGGGTGAACGGGACTTGGTGCGAGTTAGGACACGGACAGCCGAGTTTTAGATGACCTCAAGTTTACGTAGGGTAGAACATGGGAGGCCAACCAGGAGTGCGTTGGAATAGTCAAGTCTAGAGGTAACAAAGGGCCCAGGTAGTGGTGGGTCAATGGTGCCCATGGAACCATACCCCAGTAAGATTCACTTCCTTCAGTAAAGGAGGGGAGAGAAAGGGAGAAATAAGGGAAAGTAACATTTAACACATTAATGAGTGTAATAACGGTGCATTTTTGAAATAGTCAACAACAGCCATAAAATAAAACTCAAGAGTGCTTAATGAGCATGTTTTCAATGGCCTTTCTTCAGAAATAAAAATGGCTGTGACTGAGGTTTAACTGGGATAAACCATAGCGTTTAAAGTGTTCAGATTTTGACGGGCTTCTGTTGCAAAGTGAGCTACCAGTGGGCAACAAGTTCCCATAGCATATCAGCATTTGAGGAGAAGACTTTTGAAGTATCAGGTATTTGAAGTCAGTTTGGTAGCTGTAATCCCAGAGATCGAGATACAAACCTCTTCAGATAATCTGGAGCCGTCCCACTGCCATCATCACTTCAATAAAAAAAGCAAACGGCAGCTCCTTCAGTGGCTCAGTAGGTAAGTGCGTCGTCTGTTGTGCTACTGAGGTATATAGGCCAAGAACGGAAATGTGCTCAATTCTCAAATCTGTGCTGTGCTATCTCAACTGAGGTGGCAGCAGAGAGCTACAATTGGGAAATAAAAGGAAGGAAACAATTCAGCTGGGTTTTCTCCTCTTGATTGCTGTTCACTCCACATCCACTTTTCAGAGATACTTACTAGGAAGTGGATAGGAAGTGAGGGCAGAATTGGGCTTGGCTATGATGTCCCCTCCAATACCCTGCTGGTGCTCTGTGCAAGCTCACACATGAAGGGCCACCTAAGTGAGATACCAAAGGGCAGTGAGTGCTCATGACTGTACATCAGCACCTTCAGGTGAAGATTGGAGTTCACATTTTTTAAATTAAAAGTGTTTGCTCATTAAAAAAAAATGCTTAATTGGTATCAAAAATAAAACAGAAAATGCTGGAAACTCTCAGGTAGCATCTGTGGAGAGAGAAACAGAGTTAACGTTTCAGGTCGATGACCTTTCTTTCATCTTAATTTGTATAACTTGGGGCTTGCAATTCCATTCAGTCCTCCGCCATCCTAAATTAAACACTGAAGTGTGAGTCGTGAATCAGTGGGTAGCACTCTCGCCTCTGAGTCAGAAGGTTGTGGGTTCAAGTTCCACTCCAGAGACTCGAGCACAAAAATCCAGGCTGACACTCCCAGCGCAGTGCTGAGGGAGTCCTGCACAGTTGGAGGTGCCGTCTTTCAGGTGAGACGATAAACCGAGGCCCGCCTGCTCTCTCAGTTGGACGTAAAAGATCCCATGGCACTATTTCGAAGAAGTGCAGGGGAGTTATCCCCGGTGTCCTGACCAATATTCATATATATCAATCAACATCACTAAAATAGATTATCTGGTCATTATCACATTGCTGATTGTGGGAGCTTGCTGTGCGCAAATTGGCTGCCGCGTTTCCTACATTACAACAGTGACTGCACTTCAAAAAGTACTTCATTGGCTGTAAAGCGCTTTGGGACATCCTGAGGGTGTGAAAGGCGCTATATAAATGCAAGTCTTTCTTTTTACCGATACTCTTTCAACAACAACTTGCATTTATATAGCGCCTTTAACGTAGTAAAATGTCCCAAGGTGCTTCACAGGAGCATTATCAAACAATCCATTCTTATTTATTCTTTTAAAGTCCAGAAGAAGGTTCAGTTCCAGATAAAGGGCTTCTGTGAACTGTGAAACGATGTGGAATTAAGACTTTCTTAGTGCTGTACTGTGGGCTTGTCCTTTTGACCTGTGTGTGACTGGGGGAGCGCAGCAACATGGGGACACCTGCAGCGATAATGATCACAAACTGCCATGTAGGCACCAAGAACGAAAGGCTAAGCAAGGGGGCAATTTTCAGTGATTACTAGTTGCAGCTGGATGGTCTCATTCTGAACAGAGGTTTTTCTTAAAGTTTTGAAGCTCAATTTTACAATCGCATAATTAACCAGTAACTGGGGCAGATCTTTTATTCGCCATCAGGTCATCGGAAAATGACTGCTTTGTGATTGATTGTAAGGGCCTTAAGATTCAAGTGAGGGTAAAGGAGACACACGGAGGCGGGGTGCTTTATAAAAATAAACCATCGAGCGTCGCGGGACGCATAACTCAAGTGTGTTGAAGTCATCGTGAGTACTTTTATTTTCCATAAATCTCTGGGTCCCAATGTGATTTCTGTTTATAACAACAGAGTCTTGTTAAAAAATACATTTTCAAGACAAACAAAAGAGTGCACTAACAAATAGGGTAAGAAAAAATGGTAATAAGGCAAATAGGGCCATAGTATAAAAAAATGTTAAGATGTTAAAAAGACAAATCTAAAGGCACTGTATCTGAATGCACGAAGCATTCGTAATAAGGTAGACGAATTAACAGTGCAAATAGATGTAAACGGATACGATATAATTGCAATTACGGAGACATGACTACAGGGTGACCAAGGCTGGGAGCTGAATATCCAAGGATATTCGATATTTAGGAAGGACAGGCAAAAGGAAAAGGAGGTGGGGTGGCGTTGTTAGTAAAGGATGAAATCAGAGCAATAGTGAGAAAGGATATTGGCTCAGAAAATAAAGTTGTAGAATCAGTCTGGGTGGAGCTAAGAAGCACCAAGGGGCAGAAAACATTGGTGGGAGTTGGCTATAGGCCCCTAAACAGTAGTGGTAATGTAGGGGACGGCATCAAACAGGAAATTAGAGATGCATTTAACAAGGGTACTACAGTAATCATGGGTGACTTTAATCTACATATAGACTGGCCAAACCAAATTAGCAATAATACTGTGGAGGAGGAATTCCTGGAGTGTGTACGAGATGGATTTTTAGACCAGTACGTTGAAGAGCCAACTAGGGAACAGGCTATCCTAGATTGGGTATTGTGCAATGAGAAGGGGTTAATTAATAATCTTGTTGTGAGGGATCCTTTAGGGAAGAGTAACCATAACATGATAGAATTCTTCATTAAGATGTAAAGTGAAGAAGCCCAATCCGAAACTAGGGTCCTAAATCTAAACAAAGGAAACTATGAAGGTATGAGGAGTGAGTTGGCTATGATAGATTGGGGAGCTTCATTAAAAGGCATGACGGTGGATAGGCAATGGCTAACATTTAAGGAACGAATACATGAATTGCACCAGTTATATATTCCTTTCTGGCGCAAAAACACAAAAGGAAAAGCGGCCCAACCATGGCTAACAAAATAAATTAAGGATAGTATTAGATCCAAAGAGGAGTCATATAAAGTTGCCAGAAAAAGTAGCAAGCTTGAGGATTGGGAGCAGTTTAGAATTCAGCAAAAAAGGACCAAGAGATTGATTAAGAGGGGAAAAATAGAGTATGAGAGTAAACTTGCAAGGAACATAAAAGCGGACTGTAAAAGCTTCTACAAGTATGTAAAAAGAAAAAGATTAGTGAAAACAAATGTAGGTCCCTTACAGTCAGAAACGGGAGAATTTATAACGGGGAACAAGGAAATGACAGAGCAATTAAACAAATACTTTGGTTCTGTCTTCACGGTAGAGGACACAAATAACTTCCCAGAAATGCTAAGGAACCAAGGGTCTAGTGAGAAGGAGGAATTAAAGGAAATTAGTATTAGTAAAAAAAGTGCTGGAGAAATTAATGGAACTGAAAGCCAATAAATCCCCAGGGCCTGATAATCTGCATCCCAGAGTACTAAAAGAGGTAGCCATGGAAATAGTGGATGCATTGGTTGTCATCTTCCAAAATTCTATAGATTATGGAACAGTTCCTGCAGATTGGAGAGTGACAAATGTAACCCCACTATTTAAAAAAGGAGGGAGAGAGAAAACAGGGAACTACAGACCAGTTAGCCTAACATCAGTAGTAGAGGAAATGCTAGAGTCTATTATAAAGGATGTGATAACAGGACACTGAGAAAATATCAATGGGATTAGACAAAGTCAACATGGATTTATGAAAGGGAAATCGTGTTTGACAAACCTAATGGAGTTTTTTGAGGATGTAACTGGTAGAATAGATAAGGGAGAACCAGTGGATGTGGTGTATTTGGATTTTCAGAAGGCTTTTGATAAAGTCCCACAGAAGAGGTTAGTGTGCAAAATTAAAGCACATGGGATTGGGGGTAATATACTGGCATGGATTGAAAATTGGTTAACAGATAGGAAACAGAGAGTAGGAATAAATGGGTCTTTTTCGGGGTGGCAGGCAGTGACTAGTGGGGTACCGCAGGGATCAATGCTTTTGCCCCAGCTATTCACAATATATATCAATGATTTGGACGAGGGAACCAAATGTAATATTTCCAGTTTGCTGACGACACGAAACTAGGTAGGATTGTGAGTTGTGAGGAGGATGCAAAGAGGCTTCAAGGCGATTTAGACAAGTTGAGTGAGTGGGCAAATACATGGCAGATGCAGTATAACGTGGATATATGTGAAGTTATTCACTTCAGTAGGAAAAACAGAAAGGTAGAGTATTATTTAAATGGTGATAGATTGGGACCTGGGTGTCCTTGTACGCCAGTCACTGAAAGCAAACATGCAGGTGCAGCAAACAGTTAGGAAGGCAAATGGTATGTTGGCCTTCATTGCAAGAGGATTTGAGTACAGGAGCAAGGATCTCCTCCTACAGTTATACAGGGCCTTGGTGAGACCACACCTGGAGTACTGTGTGCAGTTTTGGTCTCCTTACCTAAGAAAGGATATACTTGCCATAGAGGGAGTGCAGCGAAGGTTCACCAGACTGATTCCTGGGATGGCAGGACTGTCGTATGAGGAAAGATTGGGTCGACTAGGCCTGTATTCACTAGAGTTTAGAAGAATGAGAGGGGATCTCATTGAAACGTATAAAATTCTGACAGGGCTAGACAGACTGGATGCAGGGAGAATGTTTCCCCTGGCTGGGGGGGGGGGGTCTAGAACGAGGGGTCAGAGTCTCAGGATACAGGGTAGGACATTTAGGACTGAGATGAGGAGAAATTTCTTCACTCAGAGGGTGGTGAACCTGTGGAATTCTCTACCACAGAAGGCTGTGGAGGCCAAGTCACTGAATATATTTAAGGAGATCGATAGATTTCTAGACACAAAAGGCGTCAAGGGGTATGGGGAGAGAGCGGGAATATGGTATTGAGATAGAGGATCAGCCATGATCGTGTTGAATGGCGGAGCAGGCTCGAAGGGCCAAATGGCCTACTCCTGCTCCTATTTTTCTATGTCAATGTTTCTATGATTGAGTAGCCTGCTGACCCTCAATGCAACGTTCACACATGAATAAGGGCTGCAGTAGCAGAAGGGGAATCCAGTGCCCATAGAACCACCTCCCAGCAAGAAGTTCATGGAGGATCTTTTCCAACAGGTGCTTTTCCTGAACAAACCCTTAAGTTGGTTATGCAAGTGTTTACTTGGTTATTTTAAATCTGGTCCCATTAGCAGGGATCTGTAGATAGGACCTAGATCATGATGCAGAAGGGAAAAATTGAGATGGTATAATAAGAGAAGGAAAGCAAGGAAAAGGAAGAGAGCGAGAAGGTGCGATGACCAGTGGCAGGGAGAGAAAAGAAAGAACTTACATTTATATTGCGCCTTTCACGACCTCAGGACGTCCCAAAACGCTTTACAGCCAATTAAGTAGAGTAGTGACTGTTGCAATGTCGGGAAACGTGGCAGCCAATTTGTGCACAGCAAGGGCCCACAACCAGCAACGTGATGATGACCAGATCACCTGTTTCAGTGATGTTGCTTGAGGGACAAATATTAGCCAGGACATCAGGGAGAGCTCCCCAGCTCTTCTTCGAATAGTGTCATGGAATCTTTTATATCCACTTGAAAGGGCAGATGTTGAACATCTCATCTGAAAGACAGAAATTCCAACAGTGCACCACTCGCTCCGTACTGCACTGAAGCGCTCGCTCCGTGCTGCACTGAAGCGCCAGCCTAGATTCTGGGCTTGAACCGACAACAACTCTTCGGTGAGAGCGCTACCAACTGAGCCAAGGCTGACGCCCCAGAAGATAAAAGCAAGCGAATGAGAATGGAAGTGGAGAGAGAAACAGAGTGAAAGAAAGAGAGCAAAAGAGAACGAGAGAAGAAAATGAAAGATTGATAGAGAAGAAAATCTAACAGAGGATATTAAAAGGCTGCGAGTTGATAGAGGATCACAGACTAAAAAAAAAATCTAAAGAGAAAGAGAGGTAGAGATTCAAGGATTACCTGCAACGTTGGAACAATTTACTCTCAAACTCAGTTTGTGCATTCCCTGTACTGGCCACTGGGAAGGTTTGTGGTGCTGCTGATGTAATAGCTGTGTGGTAAACTGCAGGGCAGGACACTGCTTATTTCTTACCAAGTGGTGCCATTTGAAACAAAATTGGCCCTGGTTTGATTGGTGACAATTGATTTCCACTCACAGTCAATAGGCAGAAAATGTAGCACTGTGATATCGCCACTCACGTCACTGTGCATTTGTGATGTCCTGATCTCTTTATCACAAGTGTTCCTTTATGACATCATTTCAGGCATACTAAGATTAAAAAAGGAAAACACTACCTGTGGATTTCACTCATTTTTTTTTTACTGACCTCATCCAAACAATTAAGGAATAAATCCATGCTTACAGTATACAGAGAGCACAGTGAATTGAATTCACATCATCAATCTGTCGCCTTTGGGACTGGCTGCTTAAAGCAGGTGACTTCTGAAATGAGGTGACAAATGCTGATATATAATGTCCTAAGACACAAATATGAGGATAGGTTTTTCTGAGTCCTGACTCAAAATGAGGTATCTGGCCCACCACGGTCGCGGATCAGAAAACTGTGGGCAGGCTCCCTCTATTTTTCCAATCCAGCAGGCCTAGGGTTGCCGACTCTCCAGGATAGTCCCGGAGTCTCCAGGAATGAAAGATGACTCACCGCCGCGAGCAAACCCGGGAGAAACAAAAAAAATCATACGGGGCATTCACAAAAAAACTTTTCTCATTTTCTTCGAACACCTTTGTGTATTAGTTATAAAACAATTGGAGCTCAGAAAATGAAATGGCTGTTTGACTGGGCGGGGCGGCGGGAGCCGAGAGGTCGTGTGTTGAAACCTTCAGGAATGTGTCCAAGCAGAGCTGGCAACCCGAGGTAAGCCTAGTACTTCACTGCAGACCAGGATTCAGAAAATCTACTCTCGAATGTCAGTTATAGAGAGTATCAATGACTGGCCCAGCTGCTCAACACAGATCCCTGGTGGCCCTCCTCCCACAGTTGAGAAGGCATGTGCCTGATATGTTAATGAACTGCACACTTTCCAGAGGCTCTTGCTTCCTTCTCTGTCTGTTTGGCTTAGTGAGGGGAGACGCAATTGTCCTCCCTCAGTGGCCCGGGCTAGCAAGTGTGAAAATTAGCCCGGGGCCCCTGCTCCCAATCTCCATCCAGCTGCTGTACATGCTGTCCAGCGAGGCCAGGATTGACTTGGCTCCGGTGCCCTTGACCATCACTCACTATCTAGACTCAGACAGGAAGGATGGCCACTTCAGTGAGGTACCAGAAGGCCCCTGGAGCCAAGCCCCCCCTGCCCCGCCCCATCCCATCCCCAGGGAGAGTCAGCGCTTTCAGGACAGGAAGGTAGAACAGGGGCGAAAATGAGGGGGGGGGGGGGAAAAGAAACTACAGGTCCCGTTTCCATTGCCTGTCATTATCACCAGTCCCTGCGACCACATTGACCAGCGATTGCTTAATCCACGTGGGTCCCACTTCAGTACATTCAGAGGCTGCTTCAATCAGGTGGCTGTTCAGTGCTGCATTTCTGCTTTTAATCACTTGTAACTTGCATGGGAAGAAACAGAATTGCTTTCTGTCCAATATTAGTTTTTGGTCCTGGTTTGGCATTTCCGTTCTTTCGAATGGCAACATACCAGTTCCTTTCCACGTACTCCTTAGACTTGTAGGTGTTATAACCGTTCTCCTCTAGCGTTTCCAGGAAGAAACATTCATCCGTCGGGGACGGCTGTGTATAAAACAGAAGGAATAAAAACCAATTAACAATGAAAAGAGCTCCCCACAGTGGCTTAGTAGGTAACGGCACCGCTCAGTATGACACAGGCCAGAAAGATCCCAGTCTGAATTTCAGAAGAGAAACAAAAAAAAAGACTTGCATTTATATAGCGCCTTTCAGAACCTCAGGACGTTCTAAACTGCTTTACAGCCAATGAAATACTTTTTAAGTGTAGTCACTGTTGTAATGTAGGACATAAGAAAATAGGAACGGGAGTAGGCCATTCAGCCCATCGAGCCTGTTCCACCATACATTTATGATGCGGAGATGCCGGCGTTGGACTGGGGTGGACAAAAGTGAGAAGTCGCACAACACCAGGTTATAGTCCAACAGCTTTATTTGAAATTGCAAGCTTTCGGAGCGCTGCTCCTTCGTCAGGTGAAGTGAAGGAATACAAATATATGCTGTGCCCATTTGTATTCCTTCACTTCACCTGACGAAGGAGCAGCCGCTCCGAAAGCTTGTGATTTCAAATAAACCTGTTGGACTGTAACCTGGTGTTGTGCGACTTCTCACTTTTGACCATACATTTAGACCATTTGTATCTCAACTCCATTTGCCCACCTTGATTCCCCTTACATAACAAAACTCTATCAATCTCAGTTTTTACATTTTCAATTGACCTAGCCTCAACAGCTCTTTGGAGCAGAGAGTTCCAGATTTCCACTACCCTTTGTGTGAAAAAATGCTTCCAGACATCAGCCCAGAACCTGCCTCGCTCTAATGTTAAGGATATGCCCCCTTGCCCTGCACGGTCCCACCAGAGGAAATCGTTTCTCTCTCGGAACCCAATTAAATCCTTCAATCATCTTAAACACCTCAATTAGATCACCCCTTAATCTTCTATATTCAAGAGAATACAAGCCTCTTTTTATTTAAAAAAAAAATTATATATACTTAAAAATATATATTTATTCAAGGGAATACAGGCCTCAGAGGAGAAAAAAATTGGCCAGGGTTACCACTGTTGCTTCATCGTCAACTGCACCATAAAAATGAGAAAATTAATGGGTGTATCAAGCTTCACATTTTACATTCACGTATTACGCATTCATCACTATTATAATATGGTCGGCCAAATCATCAATGGATTGTCCAGACATCCCACCCTTGCCGTCCCTTCCCCAAACACACAGGAACCTCATACAACAGTGCAGCCCTCGAGGAGTCCTATGTACAAAGTGCACAGAAATAACAGTCTATGCAAACTGCCCTCATAATTTAACCCCTTTAGCACCAGTATCGTTCGGATTCCTGGTTTGTGCTGGGTCAGTCGCTCTCAGCCAGGGCTGCAGTTGGGGGTGCTCCAATTGCCTTCAATACCCCTGGGCTAGGGAGGGAAAGAAAAACAACCCAGGTTCCTGCTCCTGAATGACATCCAATGATCCTGTTTGAGTGTGGACCTGTGTGAATAATAGGTGAGGACAGGATCAATCTGGCCATGACGTCCCCACCCGCAGCTAAATAAACTGCCAACAATCACTGTCAGGACTCACACGTGACAATGGGCCACCTCGATGAGGTAATGAAGGAGCTACCAGCACCTGCAGAATTATAGTCCAACATGAGTCAGTGCCTTCAGGAGAGGAAAGGAGAAGATTAGGAAAAATGAAATGCCAATAAACAACGAATTGGTTTTACTCGGTGTGGGAAATGGAAATGCTGGCGTGGTGCAGGAGGGGACGCTCTTGGGAGGTTGGAGTTAAGCAGCAAGAACTTGCATTCATGTTGCGCCTTCTCGCCATCTCAGGACCTTCCAAGGCATTTCACAGCCAATGGTTTATGTTTGAAGTGCCGTCACTGTTGTTACGCAGGCAAATGTGGCAGCCAATTTGCACAATGTAAGGTCCAACAAACAGTGAATGAGATGAATAACCAGTTAATCTGTTTTGGCCGATGCTGGTCGAGGAAGAATATTGGTCATGACATCAGAGAAACTCCCTTTGACTAGTGCCAAGGCTTCTTTTACATCCATGTGAACAGGCAGACAGGGCTTTAGTTTAATACTGCACCCAAAAGGGCAGGACCGCTGCTAATAGAACATTCCCTTGAAATGTCAATCTGGAACCCATAACCTTGGGATTTAGAGACAAGAATATTATCAACTGAGCCAAGCAGGCCGTCATAAGATACACATTACATTGTGCGATAATTAGGAACAAGAAACTTTCCCTATCCATTATATTAATGAAGGTGTTCACCCATTTATTTTAACCTTTGTTAAAATAGCAGACAGAGAAATTTTACATGAATCGATTAATGCATTCATTACTGATATCATCATATCGCAGGATTTCAGTTGCATTGCTGGGGCAGAGCACAGATAACTTTACTCTTCCTCAAAACTGCACTGCACTATTTTTAGGAACCTAGGAACAGGAGTAGGTCATTCAGCCCCTCAAGCCTGTTCCGCCATTCAATTAGATCATGGCTGATTTGTACCTTAACTCCATCTACCCGCCTTGGTTCCGTAACCCTGAATACCATTTGCCTAACAAAAACCTATCAATCTCAGTCTTGAAGATGCAGGGATCAGGAAGCTCCCAGGGTCAATCCCATAGCCCTACACTGAGCTAACTAAGAGAGTACAAATGGTCTGTGTTTGGAAGATGCTAAAATCACCTAGGGGCTTCAGCTGCTGAATGCGATCAAGCAGTCCCTGCTGGACGCGTATTGTGCTCGACTGTGATGCCCCTTCTCAAACTCCTCATGAAGGCTCACGTAAACAATGGCCGCGATTTTAACTCCTCTTTGCCTGGCGGAAACAGGGGGGGGGGGGAGGGCAGTTAAAATGAGAGCAGCGACTTACCTCTATCGCTGCTTTCCCACCGTGTCCCGAATTTAACCTGTGCTTTTGAGCAGGCAAGTGGGACACCCACAGGATGTCATCGGGACTCAATTTACAACTTTAGTCGGAGGCCTGAGCGGGGAAACATTGACGATTTCCCCGTCCAGCCAGATCTGCTGAGAGGAGAGCCGTGGGCCAGAAGAGGCCCTGCAGGGTAAGTCTTAAAATTTAATTTGAGGTTTCCTCGTGGGCCAGGAGAAGGAGGAGTCCTCCTTCGGGCCTCACAAGGAAGCCTCGGGCCTCCTTTGCCTCAGGCTCCCGCCCCCCCGATTGAGTGTCCAGAGCGCGCCACTTCACCATTTAAGTGACTGCCTGAACCGTTACCACGGCTGCCTGAATTCCCCGCTTCCGCCCGCCGGCCAGGTAGTGGATTGGCCGGGTTAAGGCGGGTCGCCGAGAAAATCTATGGAAACGAGGCCCGGTCATTAAGATCGGCAGGGCCTCCAAGTCCCCGAACTCCCCATGGTGCCACGCCCACTTCGGGACTCGGGTGAACCCTCTAAAATCAGGGCCAATGTTATTTTTTGGTGAGATACTGGAGGGTGGCGAGTGTCCCTGGAGCTTGTGAGGAGTCAGTGCCTTTGAGAAGGGAGGTAGCGGGTGGGGTAACTTGGTGAGGAAGCCTTTTTTTTAAAACATAAAAAAGTACATAAGCACACACAGGCAGGCCCCTGTCTGACTGTAAACCTTGATCATTTCTTTTCGTGAAGAAGGCGATGCAGGACTGCGCCACTACAGGGAGTTTGAGAAGTTTGTTTGTTGGTGAAAAGGGCATTGATCTGATATTTTCATTCCAGGGACTATGAATGTGTTGGTTACTTTTTCCCAGTCGCTCTTCCAGTCTGTTTTGCTTCGGGGGAGCGCAGCTTCCCTGAGCTCGGAGAGGGCAGGTGAGTAGTGCTTCCTTTGTCTTATAACAGCAATTTACAAAGATGTTACCTCCCCTATACTTATCTCTTAGAGGGGAGTCAAGCTGTGGGATGTGATTTATGGCACGACAGGAAGGAGCAAGAGAAAGAATAGCAAGGAAGGAAAGCGAGAGAGGGAGGGACGAGGGAAGGAAGCTGTTATGGACAAACACGTCATTGTGCAGGGCCCTTTGTGATCAAAGAATCCTTTTATAGTACAGCACATGTCTGTGTTGCTACTGTGGTGAAATAGAAAGTAAAAAAAAGAAAGACTTGCATTTAGATAGCGCCGTTCACAACCTCAGGACGTCCCAAAGTGCTTTACAGCCAATGAAGTACTTTTTGAAGTGTAGTCACCGTTGTAATGTAGGAAACGCGGCAGCCTGTTTGCGCACAGCAAGCTCCCACAAACAGCAATGAAATAAACGACCAGATAGTTTGTTTTAGTGATGTTGGTTGAGAGATAAATATTGGCCAGGACAACTGGGAAAACTCCACTGCTCTTCTTCGAAATAGTGCCATGGAATCTTTTACATCCACCTGAGAGGGTAGATGGTGCCTCGGATTACCGTCTCATCCGAAAGACTCCACCTCCGTCAGTGCAGGCACCCCCTCAATACTGTACTGGGAGTGTCAGCCTAGATTTTATGCTCATGTCTCTGGATTGGGGCATAAACCCACGACCTTCTGACTCAGAGGCGAGCATGCTACCCACTGAGCCATGGCTGACACCCAGACTGAAATGGGACTTTTATTCTGTCCCCTCTCCATGGCATTGATGGTCCACAGTGTCAGACATGCTCTGGAATCTTGCCTAGGTGGTCATTCTTCATTCTTCGCCAGAAAAGCAAGTTTATCCAATCAATAGGTGAGCCATAGAGATGATGGCAATCACACATTTGATCCTCTGTGTTTTTTGATATCAGAAGGGGCAGTGATAGGGGTACTAGAGTTGTCCTCAATGACTCTGGGTTCGGGAGGGGAAGATCAACAGGGGTTACTGCTTCCGATTGCTATCCAGCAACCCTCTCTTGGAAGTCTGTCTTTAGCGATGACTGGATCAGGTTGAATACCCTGCGACCTTCATTTTCAAGACTCATAAATGAAAAACAGTGGGTGAAGGCTTTGCTGGGATACCCCTGATGGTCAAAGACTGCTGATCAAATACTGCTGATATTCCCGATCAAGAATCATACATGAAGAGTTGTCACTTGGTTGAAATACTGAAGGACAACCCACAGTCAATGAGCCAGTGCCTTAAGGAGAGGAGAGCGGCGGAGAAAATATTGGTGGAGAAAATTGCATGGAAAAAAAACACAAGGCAGGAAGCCATCGCTGTCAGTTTCCGGGCCGAGTGTAATGCCATTTTTACCTTGGCGTGCCGGTGACTAATGACATGAGTTCTGCTGCCATTGATGGTGCTCTCAAGTGTAAACGGTGCAGTTTCTGGAGATTTGATGGCCTTGGAGGTTCGCTGGTTCCTGGGTCTCGCAAGCTGCCTATGGATTAACTGCCCCCTGTGCTGTGTTACTAATTGTACAGAGGCCGTTCCTGCGTCTCTGCACTGGAGGTTTATGCACTGGCCCCCCAACGGATCTACAAAGAGCAATTGGGGAGCAGCACACAGAGATCGTCATACCTCCACCCACCACCCCTGTGCTCTACATTGGCTCCCGGTCCGGCAACACCTCAATTTTAAAATTCTCATCCTTGTTTTCAAATCCTTCCATGGCCTCGTTCCTCCCCATCTCTGTAACCTTCTCCCGCCCTACAACCCTCGAGATCTCTGCGCTCCTCCAATTCTGGCCTCTTGCGCATTCCCGAGTTTAATCGCTCCGCCATTGGCGGCCGTGCCTTCAGCCGTCTCGGCCCTAAGCTCTGGAATTCCTAAACCTCTACGCCTCTGTATCTCTCTCTCTCTCCTCCTTTAAGACGCCCATTAAAACCTACCTCTTTCCTTATGTGCCTCGGTGTCAAATTTTGTCTGATTACGCTTCTGTGAAGCGCCTTGAGACGTTTTTACTACGTTAAAGGCGCTATATAAATGCAAGTTGTTGTTGTTGCAGCGCTGCTTTCCTGAGACCAGATCCCAAAGGCAAAAGGGATATTAACTGGCTCTACCTGGAGCAATATAAATCAATAACATGTCCTGCGAAGCTCCCAGGTGGTTGAGTGGCTCAGTGCTATCCGTTGTCTTACTGAACGTACAGATTGAAATGTCCCTGGTTCTGAACTTGGTTCCCTTGCAGATGAACCTGTCCCATTTTTACTGCTCCCAAAGTCTCGACTGTTCTTGTCATCAGAAGGAACCCTGTAAAGTTCATGGGGTATCAGATGACCTCAGCCAGGGTAGAGGTAGAGGGACAACAGTCAGCATCAGAGTCCCGAGGTTAGCGAAGGGGTACCGCCAGCCAGGGTTCTGCTGCTGATCACAATTCATCAGAGGCTCCCCGCTGGAAAGTATGTTTGTAGACATCTAGGGCTGGATATTAGCTCAGATTTGGGAGGGAGCGGAGGGGCTGTTTTGAGGTCAGAAAACCCAGAAGAATGGATTTCCCTCAGGTTCTGCCAAATTTAACGGCAGGACCTGATTTACATTTTTCGTCTCCGTTTCCCGGCTGCAGCCAGCTAGATTGAAAGGCTGGCTGCCTGTCGGACGGGTATTCCTTCGGCACCAGGCCGCAGCCGGGGAGCGGGGGGCGGGGGGGGGGCGGGGGGGATCGGAAGGTTCGGTGTCAGGGGGAGATTTGAAGGGCTTCAGCGGGGGGAGATCGGAATAGGTCGGGGTGGGGGGGTGATCGGAAGGGCCAGAGGGTGGAGATCGGAAGAGTCGGGGAGGGGTTGGTGGTGACATCGGAAGGGTTGGGGCTGGTGGTGGGGGTGGGGGGGAGATCGGAAGGGTCAGGGGGGTGGGGGTGGGTGTGTCCTATCATGGGGTGTGGGTGAAGCAGCTAAACTCGATCCAGCAGGTAAGTGGGAAGTTACTTATCTCTTGGATCCAGCAGTCCTTGCCTCCCTTTAGCCGACGGGTTTCCCGAGGCCCGGGAAACCCGACCGGCCAGGATTAAATTTTAAATGATGGTTAATTCTGAGGCACACAGCCTCATTATAATATTTAACTTGCCAACCCGCCTCCTTTGAGCGGGTTGGTTGCCCGCCCTGCCTCTGTTAAAACCGGAAGTGGGCGGGTTTCAGATTTTTAACATTTTTACATGCCACCCGACCCAAACGCACCCATTTTTGGGAGTTAAAATTTCCCTCTAGTGAGGTCAGGCGCAGATTGTTTTGAAGAAAGAGCCACATCCAATAGATTAACTTATCTGTTCTCTCCACAGATGATGCCAGACCTGCTGAGCGTTACCAGCATTTTCTGTTTCTGCTTCAGACAAATAGGATACCTCTAGAATAATAGAATCTCACACACTGAAGGAGGCCATTCGGCCCGTCGTGCCTGTGCCGGCTCTTTAAAAGAGCTGTTCAATTTAGTCCCACACCTCAGCCTTTTCCCCATAATCCTGTAAATTTATCCTCTTCAAGTACATGTCCAATTGCCTTTTGAAAGTTCCTATGGAATCCGATTCCACCACTCTTTCAGGTAGTGCGTTCCAGATCTTAACAACCCTCTGTGTGAAGAAATTTCTCCTCATTTCTCATCTAGCTCTTTTGCCAATTATTTTAAATCTATGACCTCTGGTTACTGACCCACTTGCCAGATGAAATAGTTTCTCCCTACTTGCTCTATCAAAACCCCATATCATTTTGAATACCTCTATTAGGTCTCCCATTACCCTTCTCTGCTCTAAGGGGAACAATCCCAGCTTTTCCAATCTCTCCACATAACTGAGCTCCCTCATCCCTGGTAAACCTCCTCTGTACCCTCTCCAGGTTGAGCAGGTTGGGCCTATACTCATTGGAATTTAGAAGAATGAGAGGTGATCTTATTGAAACATATAAGATACTGAGGGGGCTCGATAAGGTAGGTGCAGAGAGGATGTTTCCCCTCGTGGGGAAATCTAGAACTCGGGGGCATAGTTTCAGAATAAAGGGTCGCCCTTTTAGAACTGAGATGAGGAGGAATTTCTTCTCTCAGAGGGTCGTAAATCTGTGGAATTCTCTGCCCCAGAGAGCCGTGGAGGCTGGGTCATTAAATACATTTAAGGTGGAGATAGACAGATTTTTACAAGATAAGGGAGTGAAGGGTTATGGGGAGCAGGCAGGGAAGTGGCTTTGAACCCAAGATCAGCCATGATCTTATTGAATGGCGGAGCAGGCTCGAGGGGCCAAGTGGCCTGTTCCTGCTCCTATTTCTTATGTTCTTATGTTTGACATCCTTCATAAAGTGTGGTGCCGAGAATTGTACACAACACTCCAGCTGAGGCCTAACCAGTGATTTCTAAAGGTTGAGCGTGACTTCCTTGTTTTTGTCTTCAATGCCCCTATTTACAAAGCCAAGTATCCCATATGCTTTCTGACCCGCCTTATCAACTTGCCCTGCCACCCTCACGGATTTGTGAATATGCACCCCCAGGTCCCTCTGCTCTTGCACCCCCCCACAAAATAGTACTATTTAGATTATACGGCCTCTCCACGCTGTTTCTTCCAAAATGCATCACTTTAGTCTCCCTGAACTGAATAGCCTGCCAACACTCACTGTCTAGGCTAACACGTGCGGAACAACCACTTGGGTGAGGCAACAGAAGAGACGGCTGGCACCTGCAGATTCATACCCTCGCATGACCTTCAAGACAGGAAGGGGGGAAAAGAAAAATCCCAATTGAAAATCTATGGAGAAAGGATTTGATCAGGATTATCAGTACCATCCTAAATCTAGATGCATCGTGCAATATACATCCAAATATGAAAATCCAATGAAATACGAGGGTCTCTGCTTACCGAGGCATGAAGCTGTCCCATTTCGCTCATTGCTAGGTAGCACCCAGCTTCAATCCCTTGAATCGTCACCACTCCTCTACTTACAGCCTGCAGCTGGAGCCGGACTGAAAAAGAAGGATGAATTATATTCATGCCGAGGTGAGAAAAACTAGAGACACTAAAACACCCCGAGGGGTTCCGACGTTCTGAAACGTGCTCCTGGTGCGCACGGGTATCTCTGATGAGAGAAGGTCCCGCGTGGGAAAAGTTCCACGGGGCACCAACATTCCACTGTGCTCTGTGACGCAACACGTTGACGGGGCAAAGCACTGAGCCGCTAGGCAGCCTCATCTTAACTCACAGTGAAACACACCATGGAGTCTTGTGTTCTTTTTGAGTTCAGTGCTGAAATGCTTATCCAGATTGAACAATGAGGATTTGTCCTACAGCTTTAAGAGATCAGCACACTTGATGTGGCTGCTTTGATCTTTTCTGGCTGTTTCCTTTTTTTGTTTCTGACTGACTGGTGGTGAGACTAATGTTGTGTTTCCACCCGGTTCTGTTTTGTTTCCTTCTCGTTTAACAAATATGAGAAAAGAATACACGAATTCCTGGCAAAAATGCTGCAGCGTAGAGTAAGATAACAGTAGATATGACGTGGGGAAGATGAATCCCAGGATTATACGACTTACAAAGCAACTTACGACTTACCTAAGGAAGGATATACTTGCCATAGAGGGAGTGCAACAAAGGTTCACCAGACTGGTTCCTGGGATGGGGGGATTGTCCTATGAGGGCAGATTGAGTAGACTAGGCCTATATTCTCTAGAGTTTAGAAGAATGAGAGGTGATCTCATTGAAACATACAAAATTCTTACAGGGCTTGACAGGGCTTGACAGGGATGTTTCCCCTGGCTGGGGGAGTCAAGAACCAGGGGTCACAGTCTCAGAATATGGGGTCGGCCATTTAGGACTGAGACGAGGAGAAATTTCTTCACTCAGAGGGTGGTGAATCTTTGGAATTCTCTACCCCAGAGGGATGTGGAGGCTCAGTCGTTGAGTATATTCAAGACAGAGATCCATAGATTTTTGAATATTAAGGGAATCAAGGGATATGGGGATAGTGCAGGAAAGTGGAGATGAGGTAAAAGATCAGCCATGATCTTATTGAATGACGGGTCAGGCTCGAAAGGCCAAATGGCCAACTCCTGCTCCTATTTCTTATGTTCTTATGTTATGTTCTTACTTCAAAAGCAAAACAAAATTATCCTAATCTCAGACGTGGAGGGGTAGTGCGCTAACACACCTGCACCATATACTCTATATGTGGGAGAGAGAGAGCGAGGCAGAGAGCGAAGATGAAGAAGAGAAAGAGAGGAGAGAGAAAGAGAGCAAGTGAGCAAGAGCTCTTCATTCCCTCAGCCGAGGCTGCATTTACACCAAGTCTCGGGGTAACTCTAAAATATTCTAAAACGGAACATTACCCAGTCCCTCAAGGCCCCTCATCATGGATTCATCTCGTTGCCCACATCATGAAATGTCCCTATTATGGTATCATCCCAACACCCTCCTCATTAGTTTGGCAACATTGCAGTCTTCCATCTCAGATCTTTTATCCCTGCTCTCCTGATAGAAAATGCATCCCATGATCCTAAACTATACAGCCTAGGAGGCCCCAGGCTCCTGGTCCGTTCCACATGAGGTGAACTCAGTAGGGCAGCAGTAGGGGCTCTACAATTCACCTCAGCATCGTAGGGCTAGGAAGGGAAAAAAATTAAACTGCGCTCCTGATCGACATCTGGGCCTCGATATTAATCCCCCACGATGGGCAGCAGAGGGCGATGGTGGGGGGGAAAGAATTAAAAGTGAAATGTGTGGTACGCGGCACCAACCCGCTAGATATCGGGGCGTCTGAGTGTCCGGCCGTGGAGAGGTGGGACGCTTCATTAACATATCCCACAGTCAGCCCAATTGAAATTTACTCGGCAGTGAAACGGAAGTGTGAGCTGCCAGCTTCCCAAGATCAGTGGCTGTTTCAGCACTCCCTGTGGGCCAGTGGGAGCAGGAGTGCTCCTCCCCAGGCCCCTCAAGGAAGCCTTTGGACTCTCACCCCCCCGATCACCAGCCTCTCTCCCCCCCACCCCCGATCACCAGCCTCTCTCCCCCCCCACCCCCGATCACCAGCCTCTCTCCCCTCCCCCACCCCCGATCACCAGCCTCTCTCCCCTCCCCCACCCCCGATCACCAGCCTCTCTCCCCCCCACCCCCGATCACCAGCCTCTCTCCCCTCCCCCACCCCCGATCACCAGCCTCTCTCCCCCCACCCCCGATCACCAGCCTCTCTCCCCTCCCCCACCCCCGATCACCAGCCTCTCTCCCCTCCCCCACCCCATCACCAGCCTCTCCCCCCCCACCCCCGATCACCAGCCTCTCCCCCCACCCCCGATCACCAGCCTCTCCCCCCACCCCCGATCACCAGCCTCTCCCCCCACCCCCGATCACCAGCCTCCCCCCCCACCCCCGATCACCAACCTCTCCCCCCCCACCCCCGATCACCAACCTCTCCCCCCCCACCCCCGATCACCAACCTCTCCCCCCCCACCCCCGATCACCAACCTCTCCCCCCCACCCCCGATCACCAACCTCTCCCCCCCCACCCCCGATCACCAACCTCTCCCCCCCACCCCCGATCACCAACCTCTCCCCCCCCGCCCCAACCACCAGCCTCCCCCTCCCGTCACAAGCCCCAATCGCCAACCGCTCTCCCCCCCCACCCCCGATCACCAGCCTCTCCTCCCCCAGCCCCAATCACCAGCCTCTCTCCCCACCGCAGCCCGAATGCCAGCCTCCCCCTCCCCCCCCCCCCGCCCCAGCCTGATTGCCGGGGACTGTCTCCAAGGCTGCGGTTTCCCCCCCCCCCGCCTGATTGCTGGGGACTGTCTCCAAGGCTGCGGTTTCCCCCCCCCCGCCTGATTGCCGGGGCCTGTCTCCAAGGCTGCGGTCTCCTCCCCCCCCGCCCCCGCCTGTTGCCGGGGACTGTCTCCAAGGCTGCGGTCTCCTGCTGCCGGTGTTGCCACCCGACGGCCGAGTGCT
Organism: Squalus acanthias; assembly: GCA_030390025.1. NCBI lineage: Eukaryota > Metazoa > Chordata > Chondrichthyes > Squaliformes > Squalidae > Squalus > Squalus acanthias. The sequence goes on along the minus strand of CM059427.1, from coordinate 184,488,324 downwards.
GGGCGGGAGACGGCGCTGGAAGATGTGAATGAAGCCCTGCCATTGAGATTGGCAGGACCAGCGCGTCCTCGGACTTGCCGGGTTCTTTGGCCGTTTCCCCCGCACCCTTCCCTTAAATAGCAGGGCCCTAGTGTTCGAAAATACACGTGCGGACACAGATGAAGACAGGATTGGGATTGGTGGTGATGCAACCCGTGCTCAAATAGCCCACCGAGACTCACATATGAAGAATTGCTACTTGGGAGCAGTACTGGGAGGGTGTGGCCTTGGGAGAGGAAAACAGAAATAAAAAAATAATATGAAACTGTTTAAACTTAAACCTTTACCCTTGCGGACTTGATTAACACACGCTTTTTCAAAGGTAAAGTGCAGTAACACGCAGCAACTGTCAGTGACACTGTGAGAACTTTGTTTCACCCTGCTGGAGAATTTAAAGTTTTAAAAATAGGTCAAATGTTTATGCAGAAAAACCAACATGACATCACCCTTTTAAGATTTTTTTTTCCCCCCCACTGAAACTTTGCTGGAATCCTTGTTCTTCGAGCAGCTCAGAGTCCTTAGTGAATTGAACTTGGGACGTATCAAAACAGTTGCCAAGCAACACAAGTCCAAACACCCACATACTTAAACAATGCAGTGCGCACGACGACCAAAAAGAATTCTCACTGTATATGTCGCTGCGGTCTCTCGTCCCCTCCACTTGTCCGTCAGGCAGAATTCGAATAAAATACCCTCCATTTTCACAGTACAAGAGCTTTGGGTCTTTGTAGCTCGCCAGAAAGTGATTTAAGGAATTGGACAAGTTTGATAAACTTGTCATAGTTCCAGCATCCACGTTGCCTCCAGCCCAGTGTTCATATAGCTCTTCTCTCCTGCAATAAATCAACCGGCATGTAACAAGCCATACCCTCCAATGAATGCCAGTTTAGGAAACAAAAATATCAGTGATGCAAAGACACAAGGGATTAGAAGCCCACGTCACAAGTATATTTATATATTTTCTAGGTTTGTTTTCACCCCAAGTTTTATTCCCCTCCTCTCCCACAAGCTCTGATATCTTCCCCATATGAGCCTAGACTACGAGTATTGACAAGTTACTCAGTAGCAAAAGGCATCGCAGTCAAGTCCGATCCTGTTGTCACCTGACACACACCGAAAAGCACAAACATGCACAAGCACATGTGCACAAGCACACACACACGCACAAGCAGACACACACTTTCTAGCAGACGTCGGGGATCAGGGACGGGAAATGTGGCTGTTTTTTGCACGAGCTTAAATATCCACTCCCTCCACCAGCGGTGCACTGTGGCTGCAGTGTGTCCTATCTACAGGATGCACTGCAGCAACTCGCCCTGACCTCCCAAACCCGCGACCTCCACCACCTAGAAGGGCAAGGGCAGCAGGTGCAATGGGAACACCATTACTTTCAAATTCCCCTGCGTGCCACACACCATCCCGACTTGGACAAATATCGCCGCCGTTCCTTCATCGTCGCTGGGTCAAAATCCTGGAACTCCCTCCCTAACAGCACTGTGGGAGTACCTTCACCGCACGGACTGCAGCAGTTCAAGAAGGTGGCTCACCACCACCTTCTCAAGGGCAACTAGGGGCGGGCAATGAATATCGGTCTTGCCAGCAACACACACAACCAGAAAATGAATAATTAAAAATAAAGTTTACCCTAAAATCCTGTTTGGGGTAGAATGGGAGTGAGATAAACCGATATTATATGCAGGTGTGAGTTGCGTGTGCAAGGAGATAACAGCTTCAGTCTTTCTCTATCAAACCAGACTTGCTTTAATGTCATAACTTTGTTTAAAATAAAACAACCAGCCACTAACTGAGCAGACAGACTGTCGGAAGTGAAATGAACCAGACACTGGGATTCGCAGCGACAATGAGTGGCCCTTGTTTTAGCAGACTGGTGCCTTTTCACACAATCCTGATTATAAGCAACGAGAATTATTTACAAGAGCAGGGGAGCTCTCCTGGCCAATATATATCCCTCAACCAACATCACTAAAACAGATTATCTGATCATTGATCACATTGCTGTGACCTTGCTGTGCGCAAGTTGGTTGCCGCGTTTCCTACATTACAACAGTGACTGCACTTCATAAAGTACTTCATTGGCTGTAAAGTGCTTTGGGACTTCCTGCGGTCATCAAAGGAGCTGTATAAATGCAAGTCTTTCTTTTTATAAAATAAGAAATAAACAAACTCCATTTACACTAAACAATTTTTTAAATATGGGAACGGGAAACCTGCATGAATTGTTTAGCTCATTTACCATTATGGAACCGTTAAATAACCTGTTTTCCATTCAGTAAGAAAGAAAGACTTGCATTTATATAGAGCCTTTCACGACCACCATCGTCCCAAAGCGCTTTACAGCCAATGAAGTACTTTTTGAAGTGTAGTCACTGTTGTAATGTAGGAAATGCGGCAGCTAATTTGTGCACAGCAAGCTCCCACAAACAGCAATGCAATAATGACCAGATCATCTGTTTTAGTGATATTGGTTGAGGGATAAACACTGGCCAGGACACCGGGGATAACTCCCCTGCTCTTCTTCAAAATAGTGCCGTGGGATCTTTTACATCCACCTGAGAGAGCAGACAGGGCCTCGGTTTAACGTCTCATCCGAAAGACAGCACCTCCGACAGTGCAGCACTCCCTCAGCCCTGCACTGGAGTAAAAGTGAGAAGTCGCACAACACCAGGTTATAGTCCAACAGTTTTATTTGAAATCACAAGCTTTCGGAGCGGCTGCTCTTTCGTCAGGTGAAGGAGCAGCCGCTCCGAAAGCTTGTGATTTCAAATAAAACTGCTGGACTATAACCTGGTGTTGTGCGACTTCTCACTTTTGTCCACCCCAGTCCAACACCGGCATCTCCGCATCACTGCACTGGAGTGTCAGCCCAGATTTTTGTGCTCAGTCTCTGGAGCGGAACTTGAACCCATGACCTTCTGACTCAGAGGCGAGGGTGCTACCAATTGAGCCACAGCTGACACGGTACCTTAAATGTGTATCAGACATTGGCCGGGCTGCTCCTGATCCACCGTTACGCGCGCTGCAGCACATTCTAATCATTTTTCCAGCAAATTGTGGCGTGAATTCAGCACTGGAGGATCAGGGAGCTCAATGGTCTAACTGGCGGTGTTCGTCGCCAATATCGCCATTGCAGCGATTTTCCTGGGTCCTTATGAATCCCATGGCTATGGGAGGAACTTTTTTCTATTACTATGAGCCTCTTTATGCAGTTGCCATACGGCAATTGCTAGAGATCCACATTGTGATTGGTACAATCTAGTCATGATCTGCTTTGAACGAGAGCTGGGTTCGGAGGGATATGCTGCTGCCATCAAGTTACAATGCTGTTTTGTGGTGGAATTTACAAAGTCTCTTCGAGACTGAATACAAACCACATTGTTTCTCTATAGCGACAGGAAGTAGCAGAGAGCACATTGATAAACGACCGAGATAACAGCCCCCAGCTGGGTGCTCCTAAAATGGCTCGACAGTATGAAGGTGAAGTACATATTAGGACATGTCTGGAGCGAGTTATAAGCAATGGGCTGCTCTCGGACCGGGCGAGACCTGAAAGGAACACACAGTGCTCAGATGTGTTTTATTGAGATTTATAACAAACGCACACAGCATCTCACCAGTTATTGGTGTTTCGAGGAGCTCTTGCATAACCACCTTAAAGTTCGCACAGTTCCGATTTTAGAAATGTTCTCTGGGCTGCCATCCAACATTGTGCCAAAATAAAGCGGCCTAAAATGATGCCGTCTTTAGTCCAATTTGCTAAATACCGGTTCAATCTCCTGTCTGCGCTGCATTAACAGATTCCTGCTGGGGCAGTGTTCGGGATGCTTCAGTGGGCCTCAGCAGCACTGGATTAGGGAGCGGTCAATCAGCCAGAGATTCCCCCCTCCTGATCGAAGTCTAGCGATCTTGGCTGGAAGTCCGTGTGCATGGATCTCGGCGTGGGACAGGGTCAGGCTTAGTTAGGATGCCACTTCCTGGTTGAATTACCGACAGGCACTTATTGCCAAGGCTCACAGCTACCTAACAGCCTCTGGGGCAATGTACTGGGGGAGGGGATATTGATGGAACTATATTCTAATCAGGTACCAACAACTTCAGGAGAGGAGAAAATAGTTGAGAAAATAAACTGACCAATACCTGAAGTTGGTCCAATCCAAAATACTTCTTTAGATGCCCCTGTACCTTTAAATAAATTAGACCATGGCTGCAAAGAACAAACAGAAAACATTTTCCTAGCTGTGCCATGAGATGTGCAGAGCACTATTTTCTAGTCCATTTGTATACACGTGTCTATGAATGGAGCCACAACGCCAGATAGCAACTTCTATTTAGCTTTACAAAATAAACCCTGTCTCTTTAAAAATGTCACCAGGTGGCTCGTTGGGGAGTGGGAGCAGGTGAAGGGGCAAAATTCCAAAGGTTTAACGGGGGTGTCCAATTCCTAACAGTGCAGTGGTGAGATATCCAGAACAGCCCTTTAAAAAAAGTTGGTCATCCCTTTAATGGCTCAATGATCGCGTTTCATGTGCCATTGAGCTGCATTGAGCAGGAAGGTTCAATCGCCAATCTCTTGAGTTAGCTGATCACCAGAGGCAGGGATTGGCTTTAGTGTCCCTGGTTGAGGAAAAAGAAAGACTTGCATTTATAACGCCTTTCACAACCTTAGGACGTGCCAAAGCGCTTTACAATGAATAAAGTACTTCTGAAGTGTAGTCACTGTCGTAATGTAGGAAACGCGGCAGCCAATTTGCGCACAGCAAGCTCCCACAAACAGCAATGTGATAATCACCGGATTATCTGTTTTAGTGATGTTGGTTGAGGGACAAATATTGACCAGGATTCCCGTGCTGTTCTTCGAAATAATGCCACGGGATCTATTACATCCAACAGAGAAAAATGAGAAGTCGCACAACACCAGGTTATAGTCCAACAGTTTTATTTGAAATCAAATAATTTCACATAAAACTGTTGGACTATAACCTGGTGTTGTGCGACTTCTCATTTTTGTCCACCCCAGTCCAACACCGGCATCTCCGCATCACATCCAACTGAGAGGGAAGACGGGGCCTTGGTTTAACAACTCATCCAAAAGACAGCACCTCTGACAGTGCAGCACTCCCTCAATACTGCACTGAAGCACCAGCCTAGATTTTTGTGCTCAAGTGTCTGGAGTGGGGCTTGAACCTTAACAACCTTAGACTCCAGAGGCAAGTGTGCTACCAACTGAGCCACGGCTGACACCATGAAAGGAGAGGAAGAATGTTCCTCTGGAGATAGCAATGCCAGGAGTGGGAAGCTATAGTTCTCGAGGAGAGACTTAAGATACTGGGGCTAAGGAAGTTTCTTAAATTATGCAGGGTTATGATAGGATGACTCGGCGGAAAAAAATCAACTATTTCGCCTAGTTGCGGAATCAGTGATAAGGGGGCCAACAATTTAGAATTGTAACTGAGAGAGTAAGGACAGAGGTTAGGAGAAACTTCTTTACTCAGAGTGTTGTTAGAGTATGAAATATTTTGCGACAGGCAGAAGTTGAGGCAGAGACCATTCCATGTTTTAAAGGAAAATTGGATAATTATTTGAAGCAGGGGAAGTTTCAGGGCTATCAAGAGAGAGAGTAGGGTAATGGGATTACTCTGAGAAAGAGCTGGCACAGACACAATGGGCTGTATGGTCTCCTTCTATGCTATAAGCTTCTACATTTCTATGATAACCTCTTGCGATCAGACAGCCAACACTGTCAGGGCTCACAATCAAGAATGATAACTGAGGTGAAATACCGGAGGGGTCTCAGTGTGGAACCATATCCCAAAAAACAGCCCCTCGGGGCAGAAAATAGTATACTTGGTAGGGTTGTTTTGTGTGTGTGTGTGTGTGCAATTGTGGAGAGAAGGAGATGCTGATTTCTAGTAGTCTGATAGTCTAGTAGCGTGCGTACATAACAGGGGCTCTATCTTATTTAAAGCTTTGTGGAGTCAGCAGTACTGGATTCTAATTAACTGCAGCACAGGCAGAGACAGAGACCACAGTAGCCAGTAATAAAACCTTTATTAGCTGAGTTAATGTAAACTAGCCAAAAAAGACTTGAATTTATATAGTGCCTTATCAGTTTGTAACATCACTGCCTCAAAGCACTTCATACTATGAATTACTATTGGAGCATACTGACTTGTTATCCTCCGTGTAGTGTCAAACCCTAGAGGCTGCCTCCTTTAGGGAGTTTAACATTGATCCCCTTCAGAGTCAGGTCAGGAACTAACACCAGTAATCACTTCAAAGTGATACAAATGTGGCTGTCTAACTGCACCCTTAATGTGTCTGTTGCCTCATTCTAGTTTCCTGTACAAGTATTAGTTCCTTTACTACAGCATATCTTTCTTTTCGCCACTTTTCTTCCCTTTTAAACATAGGGAAGACCGAAGCAATTGTCTTTGGCCCCCGCCACAAACTCCCTTCCCTAGGCCCCGATTGCAACCCCTCCCTGGTTACTGTCTTAGGCTGAACCAGACTGTTCAGAACCTTGGCGTCCTATTTGACCCTGAGCTGAGTCTCTGACCCCATATTTTTTTTAATTCGTTTATGGGATCTGAGCGTCGCTGGCAAGGCCAGCATTTATTGCCCATCCCTAATTGCCCCTGAGAAGGTGGTGGTGAGCCGCCTTCTTGACCCGCTGCAGTCCGTGCGGTGAAGGTCCTCCCACAGTGCTGTTAGGTCGGGAGTGCCAGGATTTTGACCAAGACCGCCTACTTCCACCTCTGTAATATCGCCCGTCTTCACCCCTGCCTCAGCCCATCTGCTGCTGAAACCCTCATCCATGCTTTTGTTACCTCCAGAGTTGACTATTCCAGCGCTCTCCTGGCCAGGTTCCCTTCTTCCACCCTCCATAAATTTGAGCTCATCCCAAACTCTGCTGCCTGTATCCTAACTCGCACCAAGTCCCATTGACCCACCCTTTGTGCTCGTTGACCTACATTGGCTCCTGGTCCACCAACACCTTGAATTTAAAATTTTCATGCTTGTTTTCAAATCCCTCCATGGCCTCGCCTCTCTCGATCTCTGTAACCTCCTCCAGCCCTACAATCCCCGAAGATCTCTGCGCTCCTCCAATTCTGGTCTCTTGTGCAGCCTTGACTTTCTTTGCCCCACCTTTGGCATCTACCTTCAGCTGTTAAGGCTCCAAGCTCTGGAATTCCCTCCCCAAACCTCTTTCACTAAGCGTTTGGTCGCCTCTCCTTTGGCTTGGCATCAATATTTGTGTGATTACGCTCCTGCGAAGCACCTTGGGACGTTTTACTATGTTAAAGGCGCTCCATAAATGTAAGTTTTGTTGTTGGCGGACCATTTTACCATGGATATGTCACAATAAGCCATCCCCACATGTATTCTTTCACCAGGGGAGTTCACTGGCCAAGCAGGAGCCCCGGCCAATTTTTCCCTCCCCTAGCCAAGTGATGGTAAAGGTAATTGTAACTCCTCTCCCGCTGCCCCATCTGAGATCAGCCAACTCAGTTTAGACTGAGGATTAGAACCTGGCATCTGGCACCTTCCTGGTTTGCAGGCCTTAGCAGCTCACTAGCTAAACTCAATGAGCCATCTGGGGAAACCAAACCACACTTCTAATTTAGTCCTTGTTGCTGTGGTTGTGGAGGAGAGACTTTCAGAGAGACAGAGAGACTACTTATTATATCTCCTGTTTACAGTCCCTGATCTGTATGAAGAGGTGAAATCTCTTGCTATGTTGAACAGTTCTCTTAATAAAGCTCTCAAGCGCCCCCTTCTGGAAATCAACCAAAGAGCAGCTTAAACTACATCTAATGAAACATTTACATGCTGGGCATATCCCACCCTCCCCAACCAGCATCGAAAGAAAGTAAAAGAAAGACTTGCATTTATATAGCACCTTTCATGACCACCGGATGTCCCAAAGCGTTTTACAGCAAATGTACTTTTGAAGTGTAGTCACTGTTGTAATGTAGGAAATGTGGTAATTTGCACACAGCAAGCTCCCACAAACTGCAATGTGATAACAACCAAATAATCTGCTCTCTTTTGTTATGTTGATTGAGGGATAAATATTGGCCAGGACACCAGGGATAACTCCCCTGCTCTTCTTCTAAACAGTGCCATGGGATCTTTTGGCCCAGAAATTAAAGACGGAGCCTTCCTGCGGGGGTAAGGCTTCCCCGCGATATCTCACTGCGCACCTGCCTTTTCCTTCCGAGCTCGCACGAACTTTAGTTTCAAGACTGCAGCTGTGCAGTGTGTGCGTATCCCACAGACGCAGTTAATTCGTGCGAGCTGTGGGATCACGTGATTAAGTTTGAGCCAATGGCAGCACACCATCTTTCATTCATAGTTTTCACAGCAAGTGCTGTCAAAGCTATGAATCTATACCCCCCCAAAAGAACAGCTAAACCTCAATTAAATTTAAAAAAAAACCATCACATTAATAAAATAAGTATAGTTAAATAAATTAACCACTTTAAACAAAAAATTAAATTTTTAAAAAAATTTAAAATCTTTTTAAAAGTTATAAAAATAAACTTACCTTTCTTTAAAGTCTCTAAAAAAGATATACCTGTTGAAAAAAATTCAAAATAATACTTAATTAACTTCTTACCTTGTTAAAAGAGGATCTTACGCCTCCTTTCTTTATGTGCAAAATCTTCCATGCTTACCTGTGCGTTCAAAGCACTAAGTGCACTGCGTGCGTGCACGCAGTTCACCTAGGAACCGCCCCCTTTTGAAATCACCAAGTGCCGGTTTTCAGTGCATGCGCAGTGCATGCTGGAAACCGGCAATTGGAGACAGAATACGCGAGAGTACACAGTGCGTACTGATACTAATTTTTGGGCCATTACATCCACCTGAGAGGGCAGACAGGGCCTCGGTTTAACATCTCATCTGAAAGACGGCACCTCCAACAGTATTGCACTGAAGTGTCAGCCTAGATTTCTGTGCTCAAGTGGGACTTGAACCCACAGCCTTCTGACTCAGAGGTGAGAGTGCTACTCACTGAGCCACAGCTGACACTTGGAGAAGGAACGGAGAAGGGCATAAAAAACACGAGGGAAACATTATAAAAATAAAATCAGTAGAAAAATAGTATTAGAGCTGGATTGCTTCATATATCAGAAACTTAAGAAAGTTAAAATGTATTATTTCAAGCTTGCAGGGGCCAGCAGAATATACTTTAACTGACTGAGTATTCATTTCAGCAAGGTTTAAACTCCTCTTCACATTTCATTGGAGTCTCAAGAGCACACAGCAGATTCCTGACAGTACTATTTGTCATGAAATATGAAGTTCTTTCTCAAGTAGACTCTGGATGCGACTATCTTCAAATGAAATGAAATATCAAGACGATAGTAAATAGATTGGAACTCGATAGTTAGGTAAATTGAATTGTCACGGCTTTAGAGAATTCAACTTACCAATCGTCCTGCTACTGTCTTGGCCCCATAGTTAGCGATGAACAGCTTGTCACTTTTGGAAATTTATGTAATTCGTAAATGGGCCCCTTTGAGAAAACAAACCAGGGCTTTCAAACACAAAATAGCTCTTTCTCCCCAGAGCACACTGCGCATTCCTCATCCCATTTTACCGTGAAGTCCTTGTCATTGTTAAATTAACTCCCTCAGTACAAATTTTCCTCAGGGATCTTGTTCCAGTTAAAATAATGCTCGTTGAAAATATTAATCATTTTTGAAGAATTACCCCCTCAGATTTAAAAAAAAATTTCTAATCAAGTAATTGTACTAAGAAAATTTATCATTTTTTAAAAAACAATTATGCTGTTGGATTTCTTAAAGGAATATCTCAGGCTATCAGAAATACCTAGCTAGGAAAAAAAAAACTAGTCTGTCCATCCTGACACATTCTGGTATCCTCCCAGCAGAGAGAGGAGATGCAATGGCGAATGGATTCCGGAGCAAATGGAGCAGGAGGGGGAATTTCTTTACAAAGATGTTTCTTCCTTTTCAATAGCTCTGGCTGTAAAGGGTTAAATGGCAGACTCAAAGAAATAAACAACTTAATGAGAAGAAAGTTACATCTGCTTGTCCAACGATAAGGAGACCGTTGTGAAGTTTCGAAACACGAACAGGCTTTATCATTCACAACCAGAAGCTCAGAGCAAAGGGAAAACAATTACTGGTGTCAGATTCTGTTGTAGCCAAGAAACATTTGGATAACCATTAGCAATACAAAAATACGTTAAAAAATGAACATGTTTTGTAATTGTTAATGTGGCTCAGTTGGCGTCACTTTGACCTCTGAGTCAGAAGATTGTCCCCATTCTGTAGACTTGGGACTACACAATCTTAAACTGACACTGCAGTGTCGCACTGAGGGAGTGCTGCATTGTTGGAGGTGCCTTCCTTCAGTTGAGACTTCAAACTGAGGACCTGTTTGGGTGGACGTTAAAGATCCCATGGCACTATCTGAAGAAGAGCAAAGGGTTTCCTTGTTCTCCTAGCTAGCACTCCTCCTTCAACTAATGCTACTGGAACACTCGTCATTCATCTTAGTTTTATATTTGGAGGGTATTTCTGTGCACATAATGGCCGTCAACATTTGCTTACATAACAGCACGTAGTGGATTTCATAGTAATTCATATGAAGCCACTGAGACATTTCTGAGAGATGTGATAAGATGCACATCTTTGCTGAATAGAAATGAGGCGCGCATATTAAAGGAAAAAAATTGCAGGGCTACTAATTGGATAGCCCATTCGAAGAGCCAGCACAAGCCTCCTTCTGTGCGGTAAGATTTGATGATTCTATAGTTGCAGAATGATTCAGGCAGTTTTAAATTCTGCAGTTTTGAAAGAAAGAAAGACTTGCATTTATATAGCGCCTTTCATGACCACTGGATGTCCCAAAGCGCTTTACAGCCAATTAAGTACTTTTTAAAGTGTAGTCACTGTTGTAATGTAGGAAACATAGTTTTGGAATAATAATGAACAGAAAATGCAAGCAAATCCCATCAATACCCATCTTAATTCCTCTTAGCATAAAGGAAATATACTGTGTGAGGTGGTCCGAATCAAATTGCCCTCATTTTAAATACAGAATAGGGTGCAATATTTCAAAAGCGTTACATGTCTGTTGAACACCTTTTTTTCTCGTCAGTTTACTCCCGTTTCTCCCCCCCCCAACCTCTCCTGAAGGTGTTGACATCCTGCTGGGATATGATTCCAAGGGCGCTGGTTGCCCTTTGGTACCTTACACAAGTGGCCATTTTATGAGCCTTGACAGTATTGGCTGGCTGTTTGAATATGGGAGGCATCGCAGTTGAGCCTGATTCTGTCCTAATCTGACATCCACACAAACGCACACACTGCCAGTGTGTAGTAATCAGGAGTGAGAACCCGGGATGCATTTTTCCCACCTCAACCTATGGAATACAATGGCCAATTTTAACACCTCAAAGCTGAGAGTGATATGGCTCAGTTGCCCACTGGATAAACTCACTGGGGCATTAGGGGAGCTCAGCAGACAATTTCAAAACAAACATTAACTTAGTTTCTTCCTGTTTTTCATCTGGTGAAGGGACTCATGTGGTCCCGAAAGTTCAAATAATTGATAAACATTTGGCTGGACTAGTAAGAGGTTTTATATACAGTTCTTAGCACGTTTTCTTACACATTTTTGGACCAATGTCACAAACCGCTTGTTTCTCAACATTCCTGAGCAAGTTAATTAAAAGGGGTGTTGTCACCATATTAGGGAGTTTTCAGTCAGGGAAATCTCTTTGAATTCTACCATTTAGACTAGAATGGTTCACACAGTAACACAGACATGTCGCACTGAGATTTCTGTATTTTTCTTTCAGTTTTTTTACTCAAGGCAAATTAAAAAGACAATTGTAGTAGGAATCGAGATGGTGATTCGATAGCAGGACCACACCAATCACATTGCTGCATATTGTCCACATGGACAAACCTGGAGTGCCTCTTTAAATGAAAAGTCAATACCCCTCTCACTGCTCAAGTCAAAATAACTCAAGTTCATCCTGCAGGAAAGTCCTCACTTCTGTCCTTCACCCTCTGTGGTCCCATAAAGGCCCCGCTAATCCAGCCTTTCATCTACAGCTGTTGTTAATTCAGTTCAACAGCCCACGTATAACAGGAATGAATAGAAAGAGTCCACAGAGAAAATGGATCGAGATTTGCCATTTGTGTTTTACTACTGCAGAGAGAAGGGACAAATTCACACCTGTTCCAAACAGGCTGCCTACTAGGATTCAAACACTTTATACCCTACAAGAGACTCAAAAATTATTCTCTGCCCAGAATATTTCAATCCTTTAATAACCATTATCAGTTACTTTTTTACTATCAGACGCAGTTTCTTATTAATCGCACGACAACTATAGAACAACTTTGAACTGTGTACTTGCCTTGTTTGCCAGTGTTCTGGAAACATCCAAAACAGGAAGTAATCAAGAAAGATTATAAGGGAGGGGCAAAAGAGTCAAACACATTGGGAGTAAATTTAGCTTGAAGCACCCTGCTGTTAAAAGAATGATTTCCACATTAAATTTTTATTATTAGAATCATTGGGCTAAAAATTCAGGGGCTTAACGCCACCCGTTACCGGCAAAAAGTTGCACAAAGCGGGCGGCCGCTGCTCTTTCGCCAGCTGGTGGTGGGACTCATGGCGTCCTCCATTTTGCCAGGCCCAGCAGCGCTGCCGGTAAGATCCATCGCCCTGCAAATTGAAATGAGGGAGAGATGATGTGCACGCCGACTTATCGTCACCGCGGCGAACTTGGAGCTTTGCGCTGAGTTCTAATCTCGCCATGAAAACCCAGCGTGCAGCAGACTGACAGAGGCGCTGTCAGCACCTCTTAAAGGGACACACACATCTTTCAGGTAAGTTTGCATTTAAACTTTTGGACTAGGTCTTTTTTTTATTTCATTGAAGTCGTGGCTTGCTGCAATACATGTTAAAAGTTTTTTAAGTATATAGGGAGTGCTGCTGGATGCTTGCAAGGCCTCGGATGGTGAAGGAAGGCCTCTAAGAAGACAGAAAATGCTGAAAATACTCAGCAGGTCAGGCAACATCCGTGGAGAAAGATACAGAGTCCATGTTTCAGGTCAAGATGCTGCCTGACCTGCTGAGTATTTCCAGCATTTTATGCTGTCATTTCAGATTTACAGCATCTGCTCGCAGAGGGCAGAGGAGGACGCAGAAGAGGTGGAAACAGAAAAGGAAGAAGCCGAAGAGGAGGAAGCAGAAGAGGAGGAAACAGAAGAGGAGGAAACAGAAGAGGAAGAAGCAAAAGAAGAGGAAGCAGAGAGGAGGAAGCAGACGGAAGGATGCGACCCAGACAACCCCTTTCTGGCTGAGATATCCGGGATGGAATCATCTGCCTGCGGTACCAGTGACTACAACCCCAATTCCCCTTTCAACATTTGTCCCACACCTTACCTTCCCTCTGTTACTGAGCATCCCAACGTCCTCTTGGCCACGATGCTGAAATAAAAGCCACCACAAAGCAAACTTTCCAGTCCAACTTTATACATCTATCCATCCAATATGACATCAAGAAATCAATTCATCACCTTTATGCATTCTCTTAGTGACTGTCTTGTGTGTGCCTTTGCCTATCCTACTGATGTCACACAGTGCTACCCCAGTGGCTGCAGCATGGCTGGTGGAAGACTGCTGACTTTCAGTGGGGGACACTGCAAATGGCCTTGCTGGTCAACCTTGAGGAGATGGTGGCTGGGAGTGTCAAATCAAGTGACGGTGTTTCTTCTTCTTCTTCACTCTCCTCTCCCTCTTCTTGGCCAACCACTGGCTGGGCAAGCTGCATTTCTTGGGTGTGTAAAATGAGGAAGGCACAAGGGTGGAGTTGTGATGAGAAAGCAAGAGGTGCATGCGAGAAGGAGGATAACGTATGAGGATACCAGCATCTTGTATCCATTCTGCCCCGCCGCTGGCCAAGGGCTCAGCCAAGAATGGCCTGCACCGTCTCCTCCAAGGGGGTGAGGTGAGGCTAGGAATGGGAGATGTGCCTCATGGTTGGTACAGATTGTTGGTAGGTGAGTGATTGCAGGGTGGGGGGGGGCGGGGGGAGGTGGCGTGAGTCGTGCATTGAGCATTGTGTGAGGCTCGTGGTGCAGTTGGTAGGAGACGGCTTTTGAAGATGCATTCACTGACCTTGACCAGTGGTCTGAGGTCCTGAAGCTTCTTTGGGTACTCGAGCCAGGTGGTGGGGGTGACACTGCTGGCAGTGACGGCCTCAGTGATCTGGTCTCACATCCTTCTTTCTGGAGGGCCTCTGGCCCTTGTGGGTAGAGGACCTCTCTTGCAGTGTTGACCTCCCGCACAAAGCTGGAGTGCTGCGTGCGAGACCCTGGGTGCCCCTTCCCTGGCTTGCTGAGCCATTTGTGTTAGTGCTGAAGCACTTTTCCCATTTTTTGATGTTTGGAAGGGAATTCAGCTTTAAGAGCTGAAGACTACCATTTGGGACTTCTTTTTAATGCTATTTTTTTTTAAAAAGGCAGTAAGGGCTGAAAACTGCATTTTTTTTACTTCATTTTTATTAGTTCTGAAGACCCTTTTAATGCATTGCCCTTTTAATGCATTGCCCTTTTAATGCATTGCCCTTTAAATTTCCCACAATGCCTAGCAAGCTCCATTACCTCGCTGTTGGAACACCGAACGTCGCTTCTGGACGGCAACTTCGACTCCCATGCCTGTACTAACGCCACCAGAGGGCGTTACACGGTAAGTTAATGCTGGGCTAAATCTTTAGCCCCCGGTGCAAATTTTTTTTCTGTCGCGCTTCGTCCATTTTCAGCGGCCGTTAACTCTCGTGGCAGCCACAAATTTTTAGCCCATTGAATTTGCCAGCACGGAAGTAGGCCATTTGGCCCATTGCGATTGTTCCCGCCTCCGGTCCGTGGCATAAAACCCTGCCAGCAGTCAGGCCCGTGCTGCGCGGTGCGCCAGGACCATTCTAATGGCCTGGGACAGCAGATTTGGGTGATTTGAAGCGTTGACAGGTGCAGTGCACATTGGGTACAGCGCCCCTGCCTGGCACCTAGCACGGGCACGGGGGAGAGGAGCAATGTGGGCAGTCTGTGTACCTGCCTCATGCCAAGCCCCACTCGCCCATCACTCCTGTTCATTTCCGTGCAATGTGGACAGTCTGTGGACCTGCCCATTCACCAAGTCCCACTTGCCCATCACTCCTGTTCATTTCAGAGCAATGTGGACAGTCTGGATACATGTGCCCCAGATCTCTAAATATGCTACTGCTTACAGTTCTATCCTTTCTATTTTCATTCTGATGACAGGTATGTTTCACTGAAGTTTTCCTTTCTTTTGTGTTGTGCTCATTTACAGTATTGCCCCGTGTCCAATTTCAGTTTTACTTAATTTTCCTTCTAATTGTTCTCTGAGCACAATAATCCACCGTGTAATTTCTGAGTTGCCTTGAATACACAAAAAGTTATACAGACAGATCTGTGCCCGCTAAAACTGATCAAGTTTGTCCATTCTTTAATAATTTAGTCCCCAGCTCTCTCTCTATTATCTCCCTCATCTCCCCACAAGCTCACCTCCTGCTCTTTTTGACGCTATTTCCACTAAACTCCTGATCATCCAACTTCCCTTCATGAACTCCATACTAACCAATTTTGTAAATGCTTCCCTCTTCTCTTGTACTTTCCCCCTCCATTTCAAAACTGCCATCATTAGCCCCTTCCTCAAAAAAAAACACCCTTGACTGCTCTGTCCTCACTAACTACCATCCATCTCCACCCATACCTCAGTCCATCTCATCCCACGCCTTGGTCACCTCCAGATTCTATTAGTCCAATTCTATCTTTGCTGGCCTCCCAACCTCCACCCGCCATAAACTTCAGCTCATCAAACCTCTGCTGCCGGTATCCTATCCCACACCAAGTCCAGCTTGCCCATCACTCCTGTTCCGACCTACATTGCCTCATGGTCCCTCCTGTTTAAATCCCTCCATGGCCTCACCCCTCCCTATCTTTGTAACCTCCTTTAGCCCCACAGTTCCCCATTCCTCTGACTCTGGCCTCTTGTGCATCACAATTGATAACTGTGCCTTTAGCTGCCTAGGTTCCACTCTCTAGAATTTCCCTCCTTAAACCCCTCTGCCTTTTGATCTCCCTCTTCTCCTTTAAGACATTCCTTAAAACTCACCTCACTGACCAAGCGTTGTGTCATTCCTCCTGATCTCTCCTTCTTTGTTTCTGTATCAGATTTATTTTAACTCACGTTTCTTTGAAGCTCTTCAAGATGCTTTTCTATGTTAAAGGAACTATATAAATGTAAGTTTTGGTTAATTGGTTAAAATTGGTTAACAGACAGGAAACAGAGAGTAGGAATAAATGGGTCTTTTTCGGGGTGGCAGGCGGTGACTAGTGGGGTACCGCAGGGATCAGTGCTTGGGCCCCTGCTATTCACAATATATATCAATGATTTGAATGAGGGAACCAAATGTAATATTTCCAAGTTTGCTGACAACACAAAACTAGGTGGGATTGTGAGTTGTGAGGAGGATGCAAAGAGGCTTCAAGGCGATTTAGACAAGTTGAGTGAGTGGGCAAATACATGGCAGATGCAGTATAACGTGGATAAATGTGAAGTTATCCACTTCGGTAGGAAAAACAGAAAAGTAGAGTATTATTTAAATGGTGCTAGATTGGGAAATGCTGATGTACAAAGGGACCTGGGTGTCCTTGTACACCAGTCACTGAAAGCAAACATGCAGGTACAGCAAGCAATTAGGAAAGCAAATGGTATGTTGGCCTTCATTGCAAGAGGATTTGAGTACAGGAGCAAAGATGTCTTACTACAGTTATACAGGGCCTTGGTGAGACCATACCTGGAGTACTGTGTGCAGTTTTGGTCTCCTTACCTAAGAAAGGATATACTTGCCATAGAGGGAGTGCAGCGAAGGTTCACCAGACTGATTCCTGGGATGGCAGGACTGTCGTATGAGGAGAGATTGGGTTAACTAGGCCTGTATTCACTAGAGTTTAGAAGAATGAGAGGGGATCTCATTGAAACGTATAAAATTCTGACAGGGCTAGACAGACTGGATGCAGGGAGGATGTTTCCCCTGGCTGGGGGGGTCTAGAACGAGGGGTCACAGTCTCAGGATACGGAGTAGGACATTTAGGACTGAGATGAGGAGAAATTTCTTCACTCAGAGGGTGGTGAACCTGTGGAATTCTCTACCACAGAAGGCTGTGGAGGCTAAGTCACTGAATATATTTAAGAAGGAGATAGATAGATTTCTAGACACAAAAGACATCAAGGGGTATGGGGAGAGAGGGGGAATATGGCATTGAGATAGAGGATCAGCCATGATCATATTGAATGGCGGAGCAGGCTCGAAGGGCCAAATGGCCTATTCCTACTCCTAATTTTCTATGTTTCTATGTTTTTGCTGTTGTTTCCAGGTCAATGTCATTCAGTAGGGAGCTGAGAAAAAGCTGGTTGGCTGGGAGTGAAAGAATTGCAGACATTAGTAATACTGTATCTAGCTAACAACTGAAGTTGAGGTTTGCTTAGGTTTTAAGCAAATACATGGGTCAGAATAATAAACTACTAAATATTCAGTAACCAACATCATTCAGAGACAAGAGGGAATATTGAGTCAACTAATAGATATAGAAAGGCTTACTTTAAAATACTTTTCAATAATAAAACTGTGCAATATGTGATCCCCGCAGGCCTGTGTGGGAGAATTCGACTCTCTCTATGTCTGTTATACTATAATTTAGCCCATAGGTGTCCTTGTCACCCAGTTTTCTACGTATCTTGTTATCGCAATGCAGTGTTTTGTTATTTAACTTGCACCACTAGATGACAGTGTTCCCCACTAAAACCGGTTTACTCCTGGTAAACCCAATACCAGGAAATGTTAACTAGCCATTTTGTACAAAATTATTTTTCTTTCCCAATTTTCTCCCATTCTTCTGCAGAAAGCTAGGGCGTGGCCCCACGGGCACTGGCCAGCCTCTAGTTCCTCGAACTGGTGCCCATTCCTCATGAACGTGCTCGGTCAGCGAGGGGGACCAGGCTCTTTGATCTTGGGAGCATTACAGCACAACCTTACACATGTACTGTCCAGCACCAATCACTAGATAATGATAGCAGCCCTGGCATGCTTTTTCCCTCTCTAACCTCGGGTGCTGAGATGAATTGTAGTATGCCTGACATATCCCGTGTGCATCCTCCATAACACACCAACGGACATCTTTATCCCACCAACTTCTCCAGTCACTTGCTGGTGTTCTGTGGTGAGTGGCTGCATTGTCACTGATGCAGACTGGGCTCTATGGCAATTCCCTAAAATATCTTCTTCTTCGTTATGTGTTTGGTTAGCTACTGAGGGAGTGCTGGACTATCGGATGTGCCGTCTTTCAGATGAGACGTTAAACCGAGGCCCCGTCTGCTCTCTCAGGTGGATGTAAAAGATCCCACGGCACTATTTTGAAGAAGAGCAGGAGAGTAATCCCCGGTGTCCTGGCCAACATTTATCCCTCAACCAACATCACTAAAAAGCATTATCACTGTAACGCGCTTCGGGACGTCCTGAGGTTATGAAAGGTGCTATCTAAATGCAAGTCTGTCTTTTTTTACGGTAGACCTGAATTCTTAACACCTTGGATTGGTAACAGCTGGCCACCATTTTCATAATAGCTCCAACAGCCACAGCAACCACCCATCGGTACAACAACAGGAGATTGCATGGCAAGATAGAACAATGCCAAGGTGCAAAGAGATGGTTTGCATTTTTCAAGGAATAGGCCAGCTCAAACCCAAAAAGATCCAAAAAAAAGGGACAAAATTCACATAGTTCTCAAATAAACCCAAAATGGGCCAATTTGAATCATCCCTTCGTGCCATTGTATGAGGAACCAGTGCAAATTGTCAGTGCTCTTCTTCTGTTGCTGAGATATGTTTTGGTTTGTGTGTTCTCCAGATACCACATTATAAATTTTAGAGTTGCACTTTTACCTCAGCATTGTTAAAGCTCTCCCATGTTTTTTTTATTCATTCATGGGATCTGGGCGTCGCTGGCAAGGCCAGTATTTATTGCCCATCCCTAATTGCCCTTGAGAAGGTGGTGGTGAGCCGCCTTCTTGAACCGCTGCAGTCCGTGCGGTGAAGGTACTCCCACAGTGCCGTTAGGGAGGGAGGTTCCAGGATTTTGACCCAGCGACGATGAAGGATCAGCGATATACTTCCAAGTCAGGATGGTGTGTGACTTGGAGGGGAACTTGGAGGTGGTGGTATTCCCATGCACCAGTTGCCTGTCGCAACAGATAAAAGGTAACACTATCAGAGTGTGGTACTGCACTTCACAAACAAGAAGGTTGCCAAGTTAGACTTCTGGCCTGTGCTAAGGTAACTCACCTTAGTCAGGCTGGCATTACAGAATCACAGAATCCCCACAGTGCAGATAGAGGCCATTTCGGCCCATCGAGCCTGCATCGACACATGTCCCACCCTATCCCCATAACCCCACGTATTTAATCCCCCCTAACACTAAGGGTCAATTTATCATAGCCAAATCAACCTAACCCGCACATCTTTGGACTGTGGGAGGAAACTGGAGCACCCGGAGGAAACCCACGCAGACACGGGGAGAATGTGCAAACTCCACACAGACAGTCACCCGGGGCCGGATTCGAACCCGGGTCCCTGGCGCTGTGAGGCAACAGTGCTAACCACTATGCCACCGTGTTGCATTAGGGATGCTGCAATTAGCCGCTTTACCCATAGGCTAAGGAGAGGGATAAAAAATCAAGCAAGGTTCCTTCTTCTGATAATTTGTCCAATGACCTCTGCTGGAAAGTGTGTGTGGATATTGGGGGAGGATAGGATCAACAACAACAACAACTTATATTTATATAGCGCCTTTAACGTAGTAAAACACCCCAAGGCACTTCACAGGAGTGTTATAAAACAAAATTTGACACCGAGCCACATAAGGAGACATTAGGGCAATGACCAAAAGCTTGGTCAAAGAGGTAGGTTTTAAGGAGCATCTTAAAGGAGGAGAGAGGTGGAGAGACGGGCAGGTTTAGGCAGAGAATTCCAGAGCTTAGGGCCTTGGCAGCTGAAGGCACGGCCTCCAATGATGGAAAGATTAAAATCAGGGATGCTCAAGAGGCCAGAATTATAGGAGCGCAGATATCTCCGAGGGTCGTAGGGCTGAAGGAGGTTACAGAGCTAGGGAGGGGTGAGGCCATGGTGGGATTTGAAAACAAGGATGAGAATTTTGAAATTGAGGCGTTGCTTAACCGGGAGCCAATGTAGGTCAGCGAGCACAGGGGTGATGGGCGAACGGGACCTGGTGCGAGTTAGGACACAGGCAGCCGAGTTTTGGATGACCTCAAGTTTACGGAGCAATATTGGAATTCCATTGACTTCAGGGGAAATGAAAATTAGGAGAGATGTACAACGGGTGGCTGAATCGTCAGATAGTCAAAATTACCCCCACTATCTTCAGGAAAAAAGGAAGAAAACTAGGGGAAACAACTCTTACACCGAGTTTTAAAACGGAGAACTTTTGATATGTAAACTTCAAAAAGAAAAAAACATCTTCGCACCCTTGCACCCTAAGCAAAGACTTACGAATTTTGGATAGAAGTGAAAATTTTGCCACTGCCCCTTACAGCTTTCAAAAATACACACATTTTCTGTCATGTAGACCAAAATATTGAGGTGATTTGTGGTTAGTCCAACTCGAACCCTTCTGTTCAAAATTGAATTTAGCTCTGAATTTTGTAGCATGTCACTAAGTAACTGCTTATTATGGTGTATGTGTTACTGTAACCAGGGTCGTTTTACTGTTGAAAACTTAAGAAGATACTCTGGAGAAATGTACTTTAAAAAGAAATGTTGTGCTGTAAAAATAGCAAAAGAAGCATTTCGAAATTCAAGATCCCAGAGCACTGCAACAGATCTCGAACAGTTAAATTATAGATCACTGGTGTTAACAGCAAACGTACATATTGGAATAGAGTGATAGCTCTTCTAGTGCAAAAAAAAACCAGCCACTTCAATGCAGCTTTTCTTTTACATAAATAAATCATTTAAAGATTCATGCAGGAGTAGGTTTAATCTGCTGATTGCTGAAATCTAATCTGCGTCGGCCTACAAAATAGATTGTTATTCTGATACCACTAGGGCTGCTGCTCAGTGTGGCCCTGGTACGGCCTAAAATGTGTTTATTAAAGTGTTTCTTACCTTTCTAGGAAGCCAGGGACATTGGGAATGTGCTGGAAAGCGCTGTCGGGAGAGTACGCACGGAGCCAAGTTGAAAGGGCCTCACGAGCCCCCCTTCGGAGTGCAAGAGCTGCCTGTGTGAACGTTGGTTGAGCTCCACTTGCTCCACTGCCAGTGCTGATACCCAGTCAGAGTTCTAATCCTGCAGCTGACTGTCCCTGCGAGACTGCGAGGTTAGGGCTGGACGACCCAGTGCTGCAAAAACAACAGACACGTGAACAGCCGGCAAATGCTTTTTAATCTCTCTGCTCCCGTGGCGTCCTGGTTATTCTTTCTTCGACGTGACAGGAAAGTGTTGGTGCTTTTAGCAAATGAGACCCTCACAGTGGCGCGGTTAGAAAAAAAAAAGATGTCTAGGTTTTTGGAGTTTTATTACCATTCTCAGCCAATCAGATCGTTTTTCCCCAGTAAGAATGTTGAGTTCAAGGCCTTGAATTTCCTCCGTATTTGCGCCCAGAGCCACGAGTCACCAGGGCGCAAATTAATTACACGGACTAAGAACATAAGAACATAAGAAATAGGAGCAGGAGTAGGCCATTTGGCCCCTCGAGCCTGCTCCGCCATTCAATAATATCATGGGTGATCTGATCTTGGCCTCAACTCCACTTCCCTGCCCGCTCCCCATAACCCTTCACTCCCTTATTATTCAAAAATCCGTCTACCTCCACCTTAAATATATTCAATGACCCAGCCTTCACAGCTCTCTGGGGAAGAGAATTCCAAAGATTCACGACCCTCTGAGAGAAGGAATTCCTCCTCATCTCCGTTTTAATTGGGCGACCCCTTATTCTGAAACTATGCCCCCTAGTTCTAGATTCCCCCACGAGGGGAAACATTGGGCTGGAATTTCTCAATGGGGAGCTTTTGGAGGCGGGACTTCCACTTGTCGGGTTTTAGTCCCGCCTCCATCGACTTGTGGCCAACCCACGCTATTTTCCCTTGATTGACCTTGTTAAGCCCGCCCAGCGGGCATAGTAGGCCAATTAAGGGAAAGCCGGTTACAGGTGATGTCAGCGAGTGACGTTTCATCTGTCAAGAGCTTTTGACAGATGAAATGTCAGCGTTTGACGGCTCTGTGAAGCTGTCAAACACTGACAATCTGTCCTCTAAGTTGAGCCCTTCCACTCAGGCTCAGTTAGAGATCTCTCGTGAGCAGAAAGCAGAAGGCTACAGCTTTTGACAGTTCAGCGGCCATTCTGGTTTCTGTGCCGGTGAGCTGAGGGACTCCCGAGACCTGAAGGGATGAAGCCTGCAGGAAGAAGTGAAGGTAAGTAAAACTTATTAAAACACTTTACACACACCTCACACACTCACCTCTCTGCACTTGCACCCATCACTCACCTGCACACCGGACATCTCGGCCCCTCCGACCCCCGCAGACCGACGGCCTGCCTCACTGACCCTGGCGAGGTTCGGAGCCATCGGGAAGCCCACACTTCAGGGCTGAAAATAAGAATTTTTCAAAAAACTGCCTGTTAACTACCTGTTAACAGGCAGTTAATTGGCACTAATCCCCTTCCCACCTCGAGGAGACAGGACCCGGCGCGGGCCGGTTACCCGCCTCCTGGGAAGATGGCACG
This sequence comes from Squalus acanthias, assembly GCA_030390025.1. Classification (NCBI taxonomy): domain Eukaryota; kingdom Metazoa; phylum Chordata; class Chondrichthyes; order Squaliformes; family Squalidae; genus Squalus; species Squalus acanthias. The sequence continues at coordinate 184,465,393 of CM059427.1, read as the reverse complement.
GAGGCGGGTGGGGGCGGGATGGGTACCCACCCCCAGATGCTGCCATTTTCCTGGCAGTCCTGCCACCGTACCCGCCTCCCCAGGGCTGGCAAAATCGCCCCCATCCTCTCTGCATCTACCTTGTCAAGCCCCCTCAGCATCTTATATGTTTCAACAAGATCATCTCTCATTCTTCTAAACTCCAATGAGTATAGGCCCAACCTGCTCAACCTTTCTTCATAAGACAACCCCTTCATCTCAGGAATCAACTTAGTGAACCTTCTCTGAACTGCCTCCAATGCAAGTATATCCTTCCTTAAATAATGAGACCAAAACTGTCCGCATTTTAAAAGATTGCGGAATTTCAGGCATCAAGTACCTAAATACAATACACCCAAATACTCCTGGATCGTCTATCGATCCCCCCAGCCCTAACGCATCTCCACCCATAAACCTGGCCCGCCCCAAGTTACAGGACCTCATGCATGTCTCCTGAAATTGCGTTTGCTCAGAGGCTCTCATCAAATCACCAGCAGATTTTCCGGCGCAGCAGAAAACAAAGTCATTTTTCTGGTGTTCCCACTGCAATTTTTTTGAACGTTTTCCAAAAAATAATTTATCCTCATTGAGACCGGCTCTGTATTTTCTGTTTCTTTTCGTGCATTTTCATGGCACCGTATAAATCACATCAAAAAAGCTTCCCTGATTGCAGGTGCTTAAACACGTGCGCCTAACGCGTATGAATGATGGTTGAAACTTTAATTGCCGTTCTTAAATAGATGGTGTGAGTTCGGTTGTTTACTCTGATTTGCACCCATTTTTACGTTTGGACGTATTCTAATGAAATTTGCAGGACATTTGAGCACAACTTGACATCAGGAGAATGGGCGCATTTTCAGGTCTAACTTTCGGGTTGCACCCACGGAGGAAATTCCAGGCCTAATTATGCCCTTGTGTGTTTCCAAGACCATATATGGAATAAAATCTATTTTTCTTAACATCACATTGAGCAGTTGCTTCTGATCAGCTCATCTGTACAGCACTGGCAAAAGGTAGAAGATTTGGGACAATATTTTTACACCAAGACACATGAATATTTGTATTTAGATGCTTGTATATAGGGTTCCACGACTGGAGAGCTCGATATAATCCCACGCCGCTTAAAACCTACCTCTTTGACCAAGCGTTTGGTCACCTGTCCGAATGTCTCCTTTGACTCGGTGTCAAATTTAGTTCGATAACGTTCCTTTGATGACTTGGGACGTTTGTTTTACTGCGTTAAATAAATGCTGTTGTCAGATCGGGGGTCCTTGTATTTTGCAACCTTGCAACACAACAAAAGGGTCAAGCTGGCTAATGCCGATGAAAAGTGTCACCGTATCACCATGACTGTCGCAATGTACGTCAATTTTCAGCTGATTTGTCACCATTCAGGCACTGGTCCAACTGAAGCTTGACTTTCCCATTATATTGTGTTGCCATCTAGTGATTAGATGCTGTCATTACACTCAGCCATTGCCTGCAAAATACAGCCGAATAAAAGGGCCTTCCTACTCACAGGCAGTATGGCCACACACACACACACACACACACACACATACACAAAGTTCAAACATGTAAAAATGCATGCGTTGGGATGGAAATAGGCAAGTGAAAGAAGTACTGAAGAGGTACATTCAGTGCCACTTTCACTTTCCTGTTTCCCTCCCATCTTTCACACACTTACACACTCCTTGCTTTCACTTTTTGCCCTAAAAGTAGGATAGACTTCCATTTATATGTTGCCTTTCACGACCTCAGGACGTCCCAAAACGCTTGTAATTTTAAAATTCACGTCCTTGTTTTCATATCCTTCCATAGCCTCGCCCCTCCCTATCTCTGTAACCTTCTCCAGCCCCACAACCCCCCACCCCCCCCGCCCCCCCCGAGATATCTGTGCTCCTTCAATTCTGATCTCCTATTTTAATTGCTCCATCATTGGCGGCCGTGCCTTCAGTTGCCTCGGCCCTAAACTCTGGAATTCCCTCCCTAAACCTCTCCGCCTCTCCACCTCTCCTCCTTTAAGATGCTCCTTAAAACCTACCTCTTTGACCAAGCTTTTGATCACCTGTCCTAACATCTCCTTATGTGGCTCGGTGTCAAATTTTGTTGAAAACGCTCCTGTGAAGCACCTTGTGACGTTTTACTACGTTAAAGGCGCTATACAAATACAAGTTGTTGTTGTAATGTAGGAATCCCAGACTATGAGGAGCGCTTCCTGTGAAATTCCCCCTCTATTGTACTGTTCTCATCCTCGATCCTAGCATTAATCCTCTTCTAACTTCATTTTTCCTTTCCTGTTTCCCCGAGCTCTTCTTCTAAGTTTTTCTTTGCTTGATACTTTTCTTCTATTCATAGCTTTCTTTGCCTCTTTCTTGTCCTTTCTCCTCACCAGGAATTTATTCTGCGGTTCTTCCAATCTGTTGCCGTAAATTCGGCGGGACTTCAACGGAAACCTGGGAAAATGCCATAAATTGATGCCATTTCTCCGGGGTTTCCACTGATCTTTTACCAAAATTACAGAAATCGGAGACCCCTGCGGAAATTCTGCCATCTTTGTCTCCTCTTCTTCCTATCTATCCTGCCCCACTTTCCCTTTGACCCAACCCATGCCCTTTGTCTTGCCTTACTCTGCTCTTCTACAACCCCATCCCATCTCTTAGACATATTTCTCGAGAACTCTAATTGTTGATTCACCAATTTATACACCCCTGCCCCGGACCACCACCAAATAAGTAGAATTACATAGAAATTACAACATGGAGAGAGGCCGCTCAGTCCAACCAGTCCATGTTGGAGTTTATCCTCCACGTGAGCAGTTGTCCTAATCCCACATACCTGCCTTGATCTCCTATCCCTTTATTCCCTTTTCATTCAATCATCTATCGAGTCTATTCTTAAATGTTGACATGGTCTCAGGTTCAATCATTAGCTCTGGTAGAGCATTCCACTGCCTCACAACAGTTTCTCCTGCTCTCTTTAATAAATCTCTGACATTTAATCATGTCTACGTCCCTTTGTTCTAGACCGTACAATCACTGAAAACAGTCTCGATTATAATCCTCACCCCCCGCCCCCCCCCCCACCCCCGCCTCAACGATGAGTAAGAGAGGGTCAGGGGAGCTTGTTAAAATATCAGGATTGAGCAACCTGACCTGACTCCGAACCCATTCCCGCCCATTTAAATATTAACAAACAGAAGTCAGGCCACTGATGAGGCTCCCGCACAAGGCATAATTAACATTCCAAAGTCGCGGCCTGATGACATCATCGGCGCCGTTACTTAAATTTAACTGTCGATAGTGGCCATGATGCGGAGATGCCGGTGTTGGACTGGGGTGGACAAAAGTGAGAAGTCGCACAACACCAGGTTATAGTCCAACAGCTTTATTTGAAATCACAAGCTTTCAGAGCTGCTCCTTCGTCAGGTCAGGTGAAGAAGCCTGACGAAGGGGCAGCCGCTCCAAAAGCTTGTGATTTCAAATAAAGCTGTTGGACTATAACCTGGTGTTGTGTGACTTCTCACTTAAATTTAACTGGAAGTGAAGAGGAGGGGAGGCCCGAGCTGTCGGCTGCCCGCCAACTGATCCGAGGTGTCGGCTGCCAACTCCTGAAGGGTAGTGCTAAAGATCTAGATCTGCTCTTTTACCACTCCACGTGGGCCAGGAGGAGCCGGACAACATCCCCCCCACAGGCCTCACAAGGAAGCCTTCGGACTCCCCCAACCCCCGATCTCTGCTCGGAGCCTTCTGCTCCCCCTCACCCCCCAACCCCGATCTCCAGCCACCCCCTCCACCCCCTCCCCTCCCAATCATGATGCTCCCTTCCCAGTGCCGGAGACTGTCCCCAAGGGTCCCCGGCTGCAGCCTCCTGCCGCCAGTTTCCCTTCCCGCCCGCCCGCCCGCCAGGCTGTCCATTTGGCGGGTGCCGGACGGGAGGCGGCCCAACAATATCCTAATGACACCTTACCCTCAGCAGGGCCTCCATGTCCCCAGCATTGCCCTGTTCTACGCTCAATTGGGGCTCCCCTGCATCATCCCTGGCTTCTCGTTAATATAGGGGCCTCAGTTTCCATCTGCTCGGTCCCACCCTTTCATAATTTTAAACACCTCTATCAAATCACACTTAAATTCCACTGTTCTAACGAAAGCAGCCCCAATTTTTCAAGTCATTCTTTATTTGTATTTGTATTTCCTCATACCAGGCAGCATCTTAGTGAATTTGCCCTGTACCCGCTCTATTGCCTCAATATCCTTCCAAGTGTGTGGAGCTCAAAACTGCACATTTGTGTATAATTTCTCCTGTTCACAAATGCCTGCTTGCCCCTGTTATCCTTCGCTTACTATATCCAGATTTTTCTTCTCATCAAAGATATCAATATTTTCATCGTCTCCACTCGTTTCTTTTTTTTTAATTTTAACTGCGAAAACCAACCCCCTCCTCTAACTTCGGGTTTGGGTCCAGGGGTACCAGCATCCTTCCATCACCTCAGCCAAATGGTCATTCTTGCTGTCTGAGCCGAGGCAGTGAGGGGAACAAATTGGCCGTGAGCACAAAACGGGCGATTGCGAATCAGCGGCCCGTTTTACACCTGGCCCGCTTTTCTTTTCCATTGAAGTCAATGCTGATTCGCTGTCGTTCGTTTTGCGCCACCGTCCATGATCAATTTCACCTTCAGCCTGTTCAACAGTGGAAGGATCTTACAACTGAAGACAATTATCACCTGACTCGCCCGACAGCCTCGCACATCACACATGCTAATAGTTGCCCTTCAGCTGCCGCTTGGGCTATGACGAGCTAACTCAGCACAGTCCTGGAACCTGTGTCCTTCTGGTCTGTCTGGCTCTGTGTTACACAAGGTGCCACCTTTCCCATCACAGAAACTCTCCATTTTTTGTATCAACTTTTAGTTCTTTTCAGGGGTTCGGGATTACATTTTTTGTGCAAATACACATATTTTGGATGTATTATAAGAACATAAGAACATAAGAAATAGGAGCAGGAGTAGGCCAATCGGCCCTTCGAGCCTGCTCCGCCATTCAATAAGATCATGGCTGATCTGATCCTCACCTCAAATCTAAAGAACACAAGAAGTAGGAGTAGGACCCGGCCACTCAGCCCCTGGGCCCGCTCCGCCACCCACAGGGCCTTGACCGATCCGAACTCAGCCTCATGTCCAATTTCCTGCCCGCTCCCCGTAACCCCTAATTCCCTTTACTTCTAGGAAACTGTCTATTTCTGTTTTAAATTTATTTAATGATGTAGCTTCCACAGCTTCCTGGGGCAGCAAATTCCACAGACCTACTACCCTCTGAGTGAAGAAGTTTCTCCTCATCTCAGTTTTGAAAGAGCAGCCCCTTATTCTAAGATTATGCCCCCTAGTTCTAGTTTATCTCCGAGCTTGTCATCTTTATCCTCTAGGTATCTCCACACCCTGCGTTAAATGTTAATTAGAATTGACCCTTGTTTACGACACATTACCAGACGTTACATTCATAATAGGCAGCACATAAGTTAGAGTCTGCGTACTGCAGTATGATAGTGAGTAAGCCTTACAAAGGGGCTGCCAAACAGCCCTGGAGACCGATTCTGGCAATGATAAAGTCCACGGATGTGCTTGCCCACCAAGCCAATGTTTGGAGGGTTTTGGATGTACCATTATAGTTTTGGGAATTGCAGGAAGCACTTTTAAATCTATGGTAGCACTTGTGGAGAGAGAAACAGAGTTAATGGCCCTGAATTTCTGATCGGAGGCTTCCTGCGTGCGGATGCCTCCGATCGGAAAAAATCTACGCACTTACCTGCTGGATCCATAGGTCCCGAGACTTCCGATCCTGGGCCTCTGCTCTACGAAATGCGCAGAGGCCCAGGTGACCCAGGGGCGCAGGCGTCCCTGGGATCACGTGGGCCATGGGGAACCAATCAAAGAAGGGAATCTCCCTTCATACTTTTGACAAGTCCGTACGCACAGATCTGTCAAAAGTATGAATGGGGATCACTTAAAAAACAGTTAAACATTAAATTAAAAAAAATTTCAATCACGTATTTAAAATGAGTTAAAATTACATTAAATTAAATATTTTAAACAAAAATTTTATTTTTTGAAAAATATAATTAAAGTTTTTTACGGGGCTAAAAATAAACGTAACTTTTTAAAAAAATATTTTAAAATTATGAATGAGTGAAAAAAAATTTATTTTTTATTTTTTTAAACTCTTATGCTGGTAAAAGCAGGCCTTACGCAGGCTTTTACCAGGCGTAAGATTTTTAAAGGTTTTCAGCGGGCGGAGGTTGTGCAGAAAGCGGAACTCTCCACCCGCGGAGGCCCTTCTCCCGGGCAGGCGGATGATCTGTCAGGAGGATTCGTGACGGATCGCAAGTGCCGGGTTTTAGCGCATGCCTGAAACCGGCACTTGCGAGGCCCCTACGGGTGCGTACACACCTCGTACACACCCGTGGGCATCAGAAAATATGGCCCAATGTTTCAGGTCGATGACCTTTCGTCAGAACTCAAAAGGTCATCGACTTGAAACGTTAACTCTGTTTCTCTCCCCACAGATGCTGCCTGACCCACTGAGCAGTTCCAGCATTTTCTGTTTTTATTTCAGATTTCCAGTATCTGCAGTATTCTGCTTTTGTACTTTTAAATTTATTACATCTCACCTGACTCTGTGCACACCCACACCACGCCACCCCAGCTAAGTAAATAATATAGCCTGGAAATGACTGTGATATTAATGAAAGAATGCTTAATAATAACAGTGTCAGCCGAGACTCAATGGTAGCACTTTCACCTCCAACGTCAGAAAGTTGTGGGTTCCAGTCCCACTCCGGAGATTTGAGCATATAATCCAGGCTGACACTCCAATGCAGTGCTGAGGGAGTGCTGCATTGTCGGAATGCTGTCCTTTGGATGAGATGTTAAACCAAGGCCCCGTCTGCCCTCTCAGGTGGACATAAAAGATCCCACAGCACTATTTGAAGAAGAGCAGGGGAGTTATCCTAGCGTCCTGGCCAACATCTGTCAACCAACACTTAAAACAGATTAGCTGGTAATTTATTTTGTTGCCGTTTGTGGGAGCTTGCTGTGTGAAAATTGGCTGCCGCGTTTCCAACATTACAACAGTGACTACACTTCAAAAGTACATCATTGGCTGTAAAGCGCTTTGGGACATCCTGGGGTCATGAAAGGCGCTATAAAAATGCAAGTCTGAAATGCAAGTCTTTCTTAATGCATTCCTACAACATTTCTCTGCACATTATTTCAGTAGAGGCATTGACCTGTTTGTTTTAAGTCGGTTAACGCTTCTGTTAAAATAGTGGGCAGAGGAAAGCCATTCAAGCACCCATACAAGTGCTCATACCTTAATATAGCAAACACTAATTTTGAGGCAAATGATTAGTAATGCTACTCCAACCTGTTGCCCACCTTCACTCTATCATTAATGCTGGATTAATGGAGTCTTAATCTTGCATACCTCAAACAAAACATTGCATTCTGAAAGGATTATGTTTGTGTAGTTTTAAAATCGGATTTCCATTTTTGCCAGCTAAGCAGTTTCTCTTAATTTGGAATAGTTCGAGTTGAATAAACGTATTATAACCAATCCTTCATTGAATGTTTGGAAAATGGCTCAACAAAATATGCAAATTGCCACAATGGGATGGCTAAGGCTTTAGCTGCATTTTGAGATTTTACTCAATGTGACTTTAAACAACGGACTTCGGAGATTTCTAACCGTCTCCGAGAATTGGGGCTTTCTTCAGAAGAAGGGAACTTTACTAAATACACAGCAGTGTTCAAAAGGTAAAAAAAGGAGAAGCAATATTGTTTTAAAATAAAATGGTGTTATTCCAGTAATATATATTAATGCCTATCATGTGTGACGAGGCTATGATAAATGTTTTAATGTTTGTTCCTCTCTAAGAAAATCAGTGCATGTTTTATATTTCTCTGTAGCCTCAATTTTATGTCAGAAACTTTCATTACGGTGGGAGTCAGCTGTAGGTTAGTGGGTAGCACACTCGCCTCTGAGTCAGAAGGTTATGGGTTCAAGTCCCACTCCAGGGACTTGAGCACATAAAGCTAGGCTGACACTCCAGTGCAGTGCTGAGGGAGTGCTGCACTGTCGGAGGTGCCGTCTTTCAGATGAGACGTTAAACCAAGGCCCCGTCTGCTCTCTCAGGTGGACGTAAAAGATCCCCCATGCCACTATTTCGAAGAAGAGCAGGGAAGTTATCCCCGGTGTCCTGGCCACTATTTATCGCTCAACCAACATCACTAAAAACAGATTATCTGGTCATTATCACATTGCTGTTTGTGGGACCTTGCTATGTGCAAATTGGCTGCCGCATTTCCCACATTACAACAGTGACTACACTTCAAAAGTTCTTCATTGGTTGTAAAGCGCTTTGAGACGTCTGGTGGTCGTGAAAGGTGCTATATAAATGCAAGTCTTTCTTTTAGATTGTTGTATTGTGTTAGATTTTCACTGTTATTAGTTTTATCTCTATTTTAGTGATGCTATTGCAGTCAGTTCTCTCTGAACTTTTCTCCTCCTGTGCTCTTCTCACCTCTGCTTCCTCACTGTGTTGAAATCAAGAATCATCTCACTGCCTCCTGCTCTAACTCATTCATCCCAGGAGGTCGAATTGGCAAAACTCCTTCCTCCCCTTAATCTTTCCTTCTCGGCTTTTAAAACCCAGGCCTCAGATCCCTAATCACTATATTTTTTTGAATGAACTCATCTTCCCAGCTTCTCTTTTTAACTTTAGTGGTGTCTCATTGAAACATATAAGGTTCTGTGGGGGATTGACAGGGTAGATGCTGAGAGGTTGTTTCCCCTGGCTGGAGTGTCTAGAACTAGGGGGCATAGTCTCAGGATAAGGGGTAGGCCATTTAAGACCGAGATGAGGAGGAATTTCTTCACTCAGAGGGTTGTGAATCTTTGGAATTCTCTGCCCCAGAGGGCTGTGAATGCTGAGTCTTTGAGTATATTCAAGGCTGAGATGTGATAGATTTTTGGACTCCAGGGAAATCAAGGGATATGGAGATCGGGCGGGAAAGTGGAGTTGAGGTCGATGATCAGCCATGATCTTATTGAATTGCGGAGCAGGCTCGAGGGGCCATATGGCCTACTCCTGCTCTTATTTCTTATGTTCTTATGTCAATACAGTGAGGTCCTACAACATGGAAAGTGGGATTAGGCTGGATGGCTCTTTTTCGGCCGGCGCGGACACAATGGGCCAAATGGCCTCCTTCTGTGCCATAAACTTCTATGATTTGATGACTCTATGGCCATTCACTGAGCTTTCGCAATTAAAAAAAATAGCCGACAACACAATATTTACATTGAGCATTTATGTCCACTCCATTATAACATTCTCTCAAACACCACAACCAGTAGCAGATTTAATTTGTAGAATACAGTAACTCCAATTACTAGACTGTCCCATATGCCATGAGCTTACATATTAGTTACAGTGTTGTCCCACACATCAAGCTAAATGGTAAGGAGACTACAGCTTCTTACATCTAGGAGATACTGGGGTAAAAATTGATGTGCGGGAGTAAAATGGGTGCAAACCATACCAATTTAGCAGTGATAGTCAGATAGTCTGCGCCCGATCTGCACAGGCGTTGGTCCCACTTCTAAATCCGTGGGGACCATTTTTTAGGTGTCCCGGGTGGACGTGTAAAACAGGCGACAGGAGTCTAAAATATGTTAATGAGGGGCCTAATGTCTGTTCAAGGACCCCCTCCACAAAACGGGCCCAGACTAGTTTCTACTCCATTGTATTTGGTTTAAATCTAAGCCCTGTTTAGGTTTTAAGCACAAAGTTCCTCCAAAGTTACTAAATATGTAAAAGGGCAAATTTTGCACTCTTGGTGCACAGTCTTGCTTGACAGGAATGTGGGCCAGAGAATCAGGTGCGGCAAACCCAATTGCAGTGCTTACCATTTTCCAACCATTTATTTTAATCAACAGAAAATTGGGAGCACCATGGATCAGGTTCACTGATCTCCACACCCGACTCTTTAATCCAGATTCCTGTTGAGCAGAGATCCACAGTCCTGCCAAAATGACACCATATAAAATTGAAAAAGCAGGAAAAAAAACAGCTGGTCTATCAAGCGTGCCCCGCACAATGGTGGCTGGAGCATCATGACTAGACGCTTCTTCACTCCCCGCCCACCCGCAGCCATGTAGTCTCCTGGGAGAGTAAAAAAAAAGAGAAAAACCCCAGGGCCGATAAGGGAAAAAATACTCTGTAAAATTCCTCTCCCTCCGACCCCCTCAGGCAACCTAAACCAATCCAGGAGATCACACGGACCAAGTGCTATCTATAAAGCCACTTACCTTCTATATGACGCGATCTCTGCCCCAGTCCAGCTCCCGCTTGAAGGCATACAGAGAGTCAGCGCCTTTATACTTCTTTACATACATACAGAGTCATACTTTATAGATTACAACAGTGACCACACTTCAAAAGTACTTCATTGGCTGTAAAGCGCTTTGAGACGTCCTGAGGTCTTGAAAGGTCCTATATAAATGCGAGTCTCTCCTTCCTTTTTTATAGTTCTTTCTGCTTGTGATCCTTTAGTTCACAGTACAAACAGATAACAAAGGACTAAGAACTTAATTGCAGATACAAAGAACAATGGAGATAATGGGTAACTCCGTATATGCAGCCCTGACCTCTAACAGAAACAATGATAGCTCACTGATATCTCAGCTATAGATGCAACACTTTGCAACATTTCAGAATACAAAATGGATTAATAACCAAAACCAAACTAGGGCAAGAAGTAGAGCAGCCACCTCAACTCTAGTAAGAAAGGAGTAGGGCAATACTGGATTCCTGTCATAGAAACATAGAAACATAGAAGATAGGAGCAGGAGTAGGCCATTCGGCCCCTCGAGCCTGCTCCGCCATTCGATGAGATCATGGCTGATCATCCAAACTCAGTACCCTGTACCTGCCTTCTCCCCATATCCCTTGATACCTTTAGCTTTATGAAATATATCTAACTCATTTTTGAATATATTTAATGACTTAGCCTCAACTAACTTCTGTGGTAGAGAATTCCACAGGTTCACCACTCTCTGGGTGAAGAAATTCTTCCTCATTTCTGTCCTAAATGGCTTACCCCTTATCCTTAGATTATGACCCCTGGTTCTGGACTCTCCGACCATCGGGAACATTCTTCCTGCATCTAGTTTGTCCAGACCTGTCAGAATTTTATATGTTTCGATGAGATCCCCTCTCATTCTTCTATACTCCAGCGAGTATAAACCCAATTGACCCAATCTCTCCTCATATGTCATTCCTGCCATCCCAGGTATCAGCCTTGTGAATCTTCGCTGAACTCCTTCCATGGCAAGAACATCCTTCCTCAGATAAGGCGACCAAAACTGCACACAGTACTCAAGGTGTGATCTCACCAAGGCCCTGTACAACTGCAGCAGGACATCCCTGTTCCTATACTCAAACCCTTTCGCTATGAAGGCCAACATACCATTTGCCTTCTTCACCACCTGCCGCACCTGCATGCTTACCTTCAGCGACTGGTGCACAAGGACACCCAGGTCTCGTTGCACTTCCCCATCTCCCAATCTATTGCCATTCAGATAATAGTCTGCCTTTCTGTTTTTGACACCAAAGTGGATAACCTCGCATTTATCCACGTTATATTGCATCTGCCACGCTTCTGCCCACTCACCCAACCTGTCCAAATCATCCTGGAGTTTCTCGGTATCCTCCTCGCAGCACACACGCCCACCCAGCTTTGTGTCATTTGCAAACTTGGAGATATTACATTTAGTTCCCTTATCTAGATCATTAATGTATATTGTGAATAGCTGGGGTCCAAGGACCGATCCCTGTGGTACCCCACCAGTCACTGCCTGCCACTCAGAAAAAGACCCAATAATTCCTACTCTCTGCTTTCTGTCCGCCAACCAGTTCTCTATCCAAGTCAATGCTATTGGACTGTGTAGGACATCAGAGCTGAGCCTGGTCTGTGCTGAGCTAACTCATCTCAATCAAGGTAGCAATTGGGACATTGAATTGGCTTCACCATTCCTAAGTTAGGGAAGGATTTTTTTTTTAGCAAATTCCTGCTCCTGGTAAAAAGTGTATATTTATGGATGTCTGATGATAGGATAACCCCTGCAGGTGAATAGCCTGTTTATCACACATGGCTAATGGCTACTTGGTGAGGGATCACAGGGTGCTTGGCATCCATGGCAGTGTATTCCAGCAAGGAGTGAGAAGCACTTTCAGAGGAGATGGGGAGAGGAGGGGAGGGGAGCAGAGGAGACAAAATTTGCAATCTTGTAGTTCCTTTTTTCCTTTCTGTGAGGAACTCCCCACATAAGAATATGAAGACATTGTGTCAGCTGTGATTCAGTGGCAGCACCCTCGCCTCTGAGTCAGAAGGTTGTGGGTTCAGGTCCCACTCCAGAGACTCGAGCACATAATCTAAGATGACACTCCAGTGCAGTGCTGAGGGAGTGCTACATTGACAGAGGTGCCATCTTTCAGATGAGACATTAAACTGAGGCCATGTTTGCACTCTCAGGTGGACATAAAAGATCCCATGGCACTATTTCAAAGAAGAGCAGGGGAGTTCTCCCTGGTGACCTGGCCATGAGATATTCCTCAATCAACATCACTAAATCAGATGATCTGGTCATTATCACATTGCTCTTTGTGGGACTTTGTAGTGATAAGATAAGCCTTCAGGCCTACTCAGCACCCCCACTTTCCCAGTGGTGGGAGGGTACAGACCTTGAATATTGACTTAGACATTTCATTTTATTTCCCCTATTATGCCCCAAATTAAAAGGTCGAGGTTCTGCTCCTGGATCAGGAGCAGGAATCTTTGGCTGTATTTTTTCTCCTCCTGGATCGAGGGTACTTTGGCCAAATGTCCTACCTTTGCCCCGGTGGAGATCCGCTAACACAGCACAGATCAGGGACTGACTCAGAGTCCTTACTGGTCTGTATAGCTCATACAGTTAGGAGTATGAATACACACATATATGAGCCATGTGAATGTTTTCAGGGGTGATATTGGTCTTCAGTGGTAGCGCGAAACAGGTGATAATGAATCAGCAGCCCTTTGTACACCGTGCTTGATATTCAGTTCCATTGAAGTTAAAGGTGTAAAACCAGCTGCTGATTCACTGTGTTTTGCCAAAAACCAATTTCACCCGCTTTATTTCTTCTACTTCGTCTCTTGTTCTTTTTTTCTTGCTCCTTTCCCTTCTCTCATTCCATAGTGTGCATTGCCAAACCTTAGCATTCGCCCACAATTAAATGATGACCTGCATGACAGATCATTTTCCCAGTTTGTGTTGCTGGGGGCACAGCCTCATCCCCTGAACTACGCTGTTGGGAATCACCCACCATTTTCCTCCCCAGGACAGAACATCGAGGGCAACATGCTCACACGACTCGTGGGCAAGGCTGCCAGCCAGCAGCACAACCCAGAAAATTGGCCCTAAAGTACAAACTTAGAACTCTGCATGTACTGTTGGTTTGACCGAGAAAGTGTTAAAAGGGTTAGGTAGTTAGGTGATTTACCCAATAAAGTCATGAAGCCTATCCGTTGACACACATGTCTCAAAGTTAGCAGCTACTTTTCATTCTTCAATCTGTCTTGGAGTGCCACATATGCAAACAGTGGTGAGTGGTGATATTGGAGTTGACCAGGTAAATTGCTTTTATTAGGTTTTCAGACTATGAGCTGTGATTTATCCAGTGATATTTTCAGCAACTAAATCTCCCGGAGGAACAAAGTAAGTGATCTTCAGTTTAACAAGACTTATGATGTTGTGTACAGATATATAAGCGCATTGAGGTAAGAGTTCTCCTGGTTGTAAATGCAGTTGTGAAGATTTCCTCCGGTATTTAGCATGAAATCATTTTGGATTTCACTCAATATTGAACAAAGGAAAGCATCGCAACAGCGTTTACAATATCTCTACACATCTCTACTAGGGGAAATCATAACCCTAATATGTATTGTAATAATAACCCCTTGCACACTTACTCAAATGAGTCGATTTACTGTTACAAAAATTACACACCAGCTTGGACAAGAGGAGATGGCATTTTAAGTAATAAAGCTTATTAATAAGTGACACATAAGTGAATACTGTCCCCACCACTTATGGGTACGACTGCCTATTAGATCTATATAAATCGATATTAAAAATCTAATTTTGTATATTCTTATTATAAAGAGGCTGCAGTATGGAGGACTATAACTTTCACTTACCGTGTGAAACAGAGGAACTCAGCTTTATGTACTGGCATTTAATCCTTTTGAATAGTATAGACCATTTCCAGTATTTTGCCATAAAGTCTGCAGAATGTTATTCCAGCCATCGGGTATAGCCGGCAAATCGCGTTTGTTTGACTTATTTCTCTGCATCTTATTCAGTTGATTTTTGTTGTACCCAACGACAACTACTCCTCCATCTGAACCCGGTAACAAGAAAGAAGGTGCTCGGAGTCATCTGGGTGGAGAGATTGGGCTCTCATAAACCTAATCATAAAGGAAAAGCAGTGGGGGATAGGTGTGGGAAGAAATGTCAGTGACTAAATGAGTATCAACATATTGTCCTTCTGAAAACTATTGTCTGTTTATCTTCAGTGATGACAGTCGACTGAAGAAGATGTGTATGTGTGGGGCTGAATGGCCTACTCCTGTTCCACATTCCTACAGTGCTATGCGCTCAAATCTCTGGAATGCAGCTTGAACTCATGGCCCTCTGACTCAGAGGTGAGACGGCTATCAATGAGCCAAGGCTGACATATAAATCTTGCATGCAATAGATCTGCATTGCTTATGTGTGTTTGCATGATGCATTGATAGCGGCATAGTGTGCATGTGTGACAAGCCTCACAACTAAATTATGTATGTGTGTATATATTAGTTGGGCCTATACAACTTTTTTGTTCTTCGATTTGTTCCCCTTTTTCGCCCTTTCTCTTATAAAAGTGCTGACTTTCACTCCGGGTATGTCTCCAGGGGCACAGCAGCCTCCTGGACATTCTTCGGGCATGAATCTAAGGAGGTTGTTCGTCCATGAAAGGCATCGCAGCTCAGCTTGTTCCTGTCCTCACCAATGTCCATACAGGCACACTCTCCAGCTGGGCAGCAATCAGCAGCAGAAATCCGGGCTGACTTTTCCCCTCCCTGGAGGGGAGACTTTCCCCCCCCCCACCGAGCCCCTAGACTAGGTGGGCACTGAAGCCAATTGTAGCAACTGAACTGCAGTTCCGGCTGAGACCAGTTACTCAGCACAGGCCGGGAATTAAATTAGGCTGGGGGTAGATTTTCCGCTTTGGGCGCAAACAGCGATCTGGCGCAAATTGCGGCCAAAATTGCGCTTGTTTTGAGAAGTGGTTTTTTTCTGAAGTTTCCGCTCAAACTCATTTGCATTTCGACTAATGTAAAATCTGCCATGAACCAGCGCAATTAGGTAGCTTTTTAGAAAGTACCTTTTAAAAAAAAATTGGCTTAAAAAAAATATTCCTTGATATATTTGAGAGTGGTAACTTGGTGCAGTTTGATTAATACAACTGAAAATGGGTTTATCACAAAAAAAGCAACAAACAAGAGTGTCTCGTCCACCACCGGTGAGTAACCCGATTGTAAATAACTGAAAATGATGTTAAAAAACTGTACAGAACCATTTGCCAGTTACATTGGTGCACAGTAGTCAGTTCCTTAGAAAATTAAAAAAAAATTCAAAAGCTTTTAAAACGTTCCTAGTAGTGACCTTGTGCCAAAAAAAGCTTAATTATTAGAGGCTGCGCTGAACGTAATTTGTGCTTAAAATTCCACGATCCTTTGCGCTGGTTTCGCCAATTTTGTCCGAATCGCGCCAGAAAAAACCCAGTGCAACCGAGCGGAAACTCCAGGCCATGATCTTCCTGGTAAGTAAGCACGAGGCCTTCCTAGTTTGTACAGCCTAGTGCTGCACATACGGTGACTTTAATTACAAGGCCATTGGGGGATATGGGTCTGTATTGAACCTGTACATGTTTGTGTGTGCGTCTGTGCTACAGGCCTACATCACATTTGTATGTGAGGCAGACCTACATGATAAAGAAGAAAGAAAGACTTGCATTTATATAGCGCCTTTCACGACCACCAGACGTCTCAAAGCGCTTTACAGTCAATGAAGTACTTTTGAAGTGGAGTCACTGTTGTAATGTGGGAAACGCGGCAGCCAATTTGTGCACAGCAAGGTCCCACAAACAACAATGTGATAATGACCAGATAATCTGTTTTTGTTATGTTGGTTGAGGGATAAATATTGGCCAGGACACCAGAGATAACTCCCCTGCTCTTCTTCGAATTAGTGCCATGGGATCTTTTACATCCACCTGAGAGAGCAGACGGGGCCTCGGTTTAACGTCTCATCTAAAAGACAGCCCCTCTGACAGCGCAGCACTCCCTCAGCACTGCACTGGAGTGTCAGCCTAGCTTTATGTGCTCAAGTCCCTGGAGTTGGGACTTGAACCCACAACCTTCTGACTCAGAGGCGAGTGTGCTACCCACTGAGCCACAGCTGACACAATTATGTATTTATGTGATAGACTTTTAGAATACGTATGTGTGTCAGAGACCTGCATAACTCAACTGCGCTCATGTAACCCTCCGAGATCGCTGCGGTCCTCCAATTCTGGCCTCTTGCGCATCCCCGATTTTCACCACTTCACCATTGGCGGTCGTGCCTTCAGCTGCTTAGGCCCTAAGCTCTGGCATTCCCTCTCTAAACCCCTCCGCCTCTCTTCCTTTAAGACGCTCCTTAAAACCTACCCCTTTGACCAAGCTTTTAGTCACCTGTGCAAATATCTCCCTATGTGCCTCGGTGTCAAATTTTATTTGCCGACGCTCTGTGAAGCGCCTTGGGACATGTTAAAAGCGTTATATGAATGCGAATTGGTGTAAGTGATCGACATATGTATGTGCATGTGTATATCAAACTACAAAGGAGAGAGGGCGATTATGATTTCTAGCCGTCTGATGTATGGGCTTGTGGCCCACATAAAGTACTTGCGTGTGTCAAGCATACAGAATGCACTTGTGTGTTAGCCCCACATCGTGCACTTGTGCATGTCAATCCCACAGTTTGCACTTGTGTGTGGGCCCATGTCTGGGATCAGGAACAGCAGCAGCTGGTGAAGGACAGCTCTGTAATTCAAAGGTGAAAATAAGTTTATTTGTTTCTAGATCTACAGTGTTTAAAGTACAATCTCTTGTAAAAGTTTTCTAATTGCAATCAGTTGGAAATTGTAGCTTTACAAAAAAAATATTTTTCGACAGAAAAGATTTCTTGTGCAGTAAATTTTTTGAACTTTGTTGTTGTTTGTTGGGGGGAGGGGAGCTGTCTATTCAGTGTGTTAGGTAGGGAGAGACTGACTGTAATTCATTGTCATTTCCAGTATCTTATCTAGTTTGTGACTGTGAGACAAATACTTAGAACAAATATTTTTTTCTTTATATACAGTATACATATATATATATATAAATCTATGTATGTATAGTCAGTATGTAGGAAAGTGAGAGAGATGGTGACACCTATTTCGAGCTCAACACAGGCATCAATATAATAGGAACTGAGGAAAGGGCTTAGTTGATACAAAAGGATCTGAGCAGAAGGATTAGCAATGGAATTCAATGCAAAGAGAGTCAGTACACAAAGGGGCCTGAAAGGCAGCACTGTATTTACAACCTCACATTTTCAGTGAGACATGGGCTATTAAGGGAAGTATGGAAGCAATGCTAAACGGTACAAAAATATGTGAGGTTTGTAAATTGTATGAATGCACGAAAATGCAGACAGTTGAAAGAATGGGTGTGTGTTAAGTGTTTATAGAGCATACAGCATTACTATTTTGGCCCCAATTTTCTCTGTGGTTTGAAAGGCACCAGAAGTACCTCAACAATGACCACGTGAGTGTAAGAGTAACGGATACGAATTTACACATTTTTGTCGTCCTCTGAGTGAGGCTGGGACTCATCGCCAATTTTTCTTTACCTTGTCGCCCATGTCTGATAAGAAATGACTTGCGACTGCCCATTTTGGAACCTGAGACCGGACCTTAGTCTGGGGTGACTTTAAACCCAGATTCTGGAGCTGAAAGGACAATATTTGAGATTGTATATTTGAAAAATAAGGAAGGAGAAAGCTGATCGGGCAATAACTGGATATCTTACACCGCTGATACAAATTTACGTAGTCATCCGCTGTGGTTTCTCTTCAGATTGAACATTTATGCAGTAGACAAGATAAATAACCTTGGTAGATTATTAGGAGAATATCAGTGTGTGACAGTTTTGTACAGAAGGTGGTGCCAGCCTTTGGTAAGTGATAGCACCAGTTCGCCTGAGTTGGAAGGTTGTGGCTTCAAGTCCCACTCCAGAGGCTTGAGCACATAATCCAGGTTGACACCTCAGTGCAGTACCGAGGGAGTGCTGCACTGTTGGTGATGCCGTCTTTCGGATAAGATGCTAAACTGAGGCCCCGTCTGCTCTCTTGGGTGGATGTAAGAGATCCTATGACACTTTCAGAAGAAGAGCAGGGGAGTTCTCCCGGTGTCCTGGCCAACATTTATCCCTCAACCAACATCACTAAAACAGATTGGCCGGTCATTCCCTCATTGCTGTTTATGGGACCTTGCTGTGCACAACTTGGCTGCCGCGTCAAAAGTACTTAATTGACTGTGAAATGCTTTGGGACATCCTGAGGTCGTGAAAGGCATTATATAATTGCAAGTCCTTCTATTTATAACACAGTTTTTCATCTGATAAATCAGCTTAATGAATTTCTACATACGAAGCCCTGGTTAGACCACTTGTGGAGCAGTTCTGGGCCCCATACCTTAGGAAGGATATATTGGACATGGTGGGAGTGCAGCGTAGATTTACCAGAATGATACCTGGATTCCAAGAGTTAAATTACGAGGAGAGATTATATAAACTAGGGTGGGATTCCCTGGAATTTAGAAGGTTAAGAAGTGATTTGATCGAAGTTTTCAAGATATTAAGGGGAACTTAAGGGTAGATAGAGAGAAACTATTTCCGCTGGTTGGGGAGTCTAGGACCAGGGGGCATAGTCTAAAAATTAGAGCCAGGCCTTTCAGGAGTGAAGTTAGGAAACACTTCTACACTTAAGGTGGTAGAAGTTTGGAACTCTCTTCTGCAAATGGCAGTTGATGCTGGATCAATTGTTAATTTTAAATCTGAGATCGCTAGACTTTTGTTAACCAAAGATATTAAGGGATATGGGACAAAGGCGGGTATGTGGAGTTAGGTCACAGATCAGCCGTGATCTCACTGAATGGCGGAACAGGCTCGAGGGGCTAAATGGCCTACTGCTGTTCCTATGTTCCTACATATAGTAGACTTATCTACAGTATTATAGATCTGCATAATGTACTATTGTGCATTTGTGTATATCAGAACCTCACAATGAACTTTATACATTTAAGTGTTAAAATACTAAAATTAGTTAAAAACTAGACAAATTAAAATGATAGCTTGATTTAAATAAGGCAGTTTTCTTTCTTTCAGCTTCGTGCATTATTTTTAGTTAAAAAGCAGACACGAGTATAAAGCAGGGAACATCTCTTTACATTCAAGCCTATTTTTCACTGTCGGCCATAAATGTTTGTACGTGTTTTTGTGCTCGTCAAAAAAAAAACAATACACAACGGCCCTGAAACCATGATGCCATGACGTGCTAACATGCAAACACTTAACATGCTTTAAATCTTCTCTTCTACTATCTAAACAGAGGCGTTAACCCATTTAAAATAAATGGGTGAAAATAGTAGCAAGAGGAATTTCAGATTAATATGCATCAAGTATTTATACTCTGGTACCCCATGTCATCATTTCAAAGCCAAAGAGTAGGATAGACATTTTGTAACAATTAAAACATTGTGGAACAGTAAAAAAAGGAGTTACGATATCTCATAATTCACCAGGACTGCTGTGATTAAATGCGGAGCAGGCTCGAGGGGCGGTATGGCCTACTCCTGCTCCTATTTCTTATGTTCCTATGACTCATCAGGAAAAAGAAATTGTTTCCTAATATTTTAATATCTTTAAAGCTAAATCAAATATGCTGCCATCTCATTCAGTTGTCAGAAAGTAGCACATAACTTACTTTGTCTGCGGTTCTACAGCGGTTGCAAATATCGTGCAATAGTCTTTGCTTGCTTCATAATTTTCCCTTTCTGCGTTGTTTTCTCACCAAGATGATTTCCTGCAGTTCGATCCAGTCGTTTGTTCAATGCCTTATTCGGAGAAAAATAGTGACATTGGACAGCATTCAAGAGACCAATCTCTGCCGCTGTTTATCGACCATTGACCTCATTGCCCTGGGTGTTGGCAGCACTCTGGGTGCTGGTGTGTACGTGTTGGCAGGAGAAGTTGCCAAAGCAGAGTCTGGACCCAGCATTGTAATCTCCTTCCTAATTGCTGCACTTGCGTCAGTGTTGGCGGGTCTGTGCTACGCGGAGTTTGGTGCACGGGTACCGAAGACTGGATCGGCTTATCTCTACAGCTACGTAACCATTGGAGAATTTTTGGCTTTCATTACTGGTTGGAATTTAATCCTCTCGTATGTTATTGGCAAGTATCAGCCTAATATTATCCTGATGTTGTTATTGTTGTAGTATTATGGTACCTTAATTACTAATGTAATTAAACAAAGTCGATGGAATTTTGTTTTGGTAGTTCTAAAAGTAGAGTGTTGGAGTCTCAACCCAGTGAACCATTACTCTGATTGACAGCCTTGACTGCTAAATGGCCTTCTTTGCTCTCGGTGGAGGGATTTCATTAGTTCTTTGAAGCTTGGTGGATGGAGCAGTCTATATTTACAGTAAGAACAAACTAACAGGACCTATATCATCCACAGCAGCATGGCACACATTGACTAACTAACAGAGCAGTGCCAAACTCAGAAACGTGCCTTTCACTGACTGACAACTTGACACATGAGCTTGATCCTGTTCTCAGCTGATGCCCAGACATACCTACTCTTTGGCAGAGACTACGACAGTGATTAGGAACATGAAACCTGGCTATTTCACCCCTCCCTAGCCAAGGGATGCCAAGGACAATTATTTTTGCCCTTCTCCGCCATCTCCACTGAGCTTCTCACTATGCATTTCATTGGTAAAAATAGTTACATGTGTTCAAATTGGATTCCAATGTGTCTGTCGCAGTGTCCTCACAAATACCACTTCTGGGGCTTCCTCTGTTAGTTCAGTAAGTTTGTCCAGTGCGTAATTGAGTGTAACTCGGTATGATAGCAAAGTGGTTATGTTACTGGACAAGTAATTCAGAGGCCTGGACTAATGATCTGGAGAGATGAGAGCTGGGGAATTTAAATTCAGTTAATTAAATAAATCTGGAATTAAAAAAAAGCTACCATCAGTAACGGTGACCATGAAACTACCAGATTGTCGTAAAAACTCATCTGGGTCGCTAATGTCCTTTAGGGGACAAAATTTGCCGTCCTTACCTGGTTTGGCCTATATGTGACTCCAGACCCACAGCAATGTGGGTGACTCTTAACTGCTCTCTGAAATAGCCTAGCAAGCTCCGAAAACTATAATAAGAATAAAACCGGATGGACAACCTGGCATTGACTAGGCATCAGACACGACAAAGGCACACCCAGCCCAGTCGACCCTGCACTCTCACTAACGTCTGGGGGCTTGTGCCAAAATTTTGGAGAGCGGTCCCACAGACTAGTCAAGCACAGTGGTATACAGTCAGGAGGGAGTGTCCCTGGGAGTCCTCAACATTGACTCTGTACTCTCTGGACCCCAATTAAACAACTAACAGGAAGAGGAGGCTCCATGAACATCCCCATCCTCAATGATTGCGGAACCCAGCACGTGAATGCAAAAGAAGCGTTTGCAACCAGAAGTGCTGAATGGATTATCCATCAGGCCTCCCCCTGGGGTCCCCACCATCACAGAAGCCAGTCTTCAGCCAATTCAAACTCCACATGATATCAAGAAATGACTGAGTGCACTGGACACAGCAAAGGCTTTGGGCCACGACAACATCCCGGCTGTAGTGCTGAGGACTTGTGCTCCAGATCTAGCCGAATCTCTAGCCAAGCTGTTTCAGTACAGCTACAACACTGGCTGACAAAGTGGAAAATTGCCCAGGTATGTCCTGTCCACAAAAAACAGGACAAATCCAATCCGGCCAATTACTGCCTCATCAGTCTACTCTCAATCATCAGCAAAGTGATGGAAGATGTTGTCGACAGTGCTATCAAGCGGCACTTACTCACCAATAATCTGCTCACCGATGCTCAGTTGGGTTCCGCCAGGACCACTCAGCTCATTACAGCCTTGGTCCAAACATGGACAAAAGAACTGAATTCCACAAGTGAGGTGAGAGTGACCGCCCTTGACATCAAGACAGCATTTGACCGAGTGTGACATCAAGGAGCCCTAGTAAAATTGAAGTCAATGGGAAGCAGGGGGTAAATTCGCCCTGACTGGAGACATAGCTAGCACAAAGGAAGATGGTTGTGGTGGTTGGAGGCCAATCCTCTCAGCCCCAGGACATCGCTGCAGGAGTTCCTCAGGGCAGTGTCCTTGGCCCAAACAACTTCAGCTGCTTTATCAATAACCTTCTCTCCATCATAAGGTCAGAGGTTGGGTATTCTGCACTGAGTAACTCACCTCCTGACTCCCCAAAGCCTTTCCACCATCTACAAGGCACAAGTCAGGAATGTGATGGAATACTCTCCACTTGCCTGGATGAGTGCAACCCAACAACACTCAAGAAGCTCGACACCATCCAGGACAAAGCAGCCCGCTTGATTGGCACCCCATCCACCACCTTAAACATTCACTCACTCCACCACCGGCGCACCATGGCTACAGTGTGTACCATCTACAAGATGCACTCGCCAAGGCTTCTTCGACAGAACCTCCCAAACCTGCGACTTTTATCTCCTAGAAGGACAAGGGCAGCAGACGCATGGGAACGCCACCACCTCCAAGTTCCCCTCCAAGTAACACACCACCCTGACTTTGAAGTATATCGCCATTCCTTCATCGTCGCTGGGTCAAAATCCTTAACTCCCTCCCTAACAGCACTGTGGGAGTACCTTCACCACACGGACTGCAGGGTTCAAGAAGGCAGCTCACCACCACCTTCTCAAGGGCAATTAGGGATGGGCAATAAATGCTGGCCTTGCCAGCGACACCCACATCCCATGAATGAATAAAGAAAAACTAGGGTAGTAGTAAAGGAGCTTACATTGTCTCAGCATCTCTGGATTAAGGAGGAGAAAATTGGCCAGGATTCCTGCTCCCAATTGCTATCCATAAACCCCTGCTGCAAGTGTAGAATGGTGGACATTAGGGAAGGATATGATTGAGCTCAGCAATGGTGCCCATTGCAGCCCCTCTTCCACTACTTGAAGGGGTTGCTCCTCGATTTTTGGTTGCACTTCAGTCCCACGCTCCTGATCTTTGGTCACCCGGTGCAGGGGCGGAACAGGCAAGTCAGAGGACCTCCTTGTTGGACTGCTCCTGGGCCTGGCCAAGGTGGCCATCAACTGGTCCAGGCAGTGGGCGGTCGAGGGGACCGTTTGGCCCGACTGCCTGCCTCTCTTCCATGGCTATGTTCGCGCCCGGGTGTCCCTGGAGATGGAGCACGCAGTATCCACCGGCACGCTCGAGACCTTCCGCGCCCGGTGGGCACCGCAGGGACTGGAGTGCATCATCACCGCAAGGAACAGTATTTTAATTTAATTTGTTAAATTTCTTTTCAATTTTTTCTTAAGTTTACAGTTTTTATTGGTTGGGCCTTTTAAAAAGGGGGAACATGCTTGACTTTTAGTCGGCAATTGCTGGCATTAAAAGATTCAAGACTCACTGTCAAAACTACATAGAATTATATTGAAATTACAACATGGAAGCAGGCCGTTCAGCCCAACCAGTCCATCTTGATGTTTATCCTCCACATGAGCATTTGTCCTCATCCCATGTACACCCCCTGTTCCCATATTCCTTTATCCCACTTTTCTTCAACCACCTATCTAACCTATGTTAAATGTTGACATGGTCTCTGTTTCAATCACTAACTCTGGTAATGCATTCTTCAGTCTCACAATCATCAATATAAAAAGGTTTCTCCTGCTCTCTGTCCTAAATCTCTTTCATTTAATCTTATTTCCATGGCCCCTTGTTCTAGATCCCATCCACCACTGGAAACCGTTTTGATCTACCCTGTCCCATCTCTTCATAGTTTTAAGGCAGCATCCTAGTACATCTGCACTGTACCCTCTCTATTGCCTCAACAACCTCCCTATATGGTGGAACCAAAGCTACACACAGTGCTTCAAGTGTGGTCTCACTCAGGTTTTATTACATCTCAACTTTTATCTTCTATACCTCCTGTCATGAAAAGCACTATTGCAGGGTCAAATATGAATGGTCACTTGGATGAGGTAACAGGTTTAACAGTGCGAGGAATCATTACCTTCCAGAGTGGAGAACATTTCCCTGTTGTCGATGGTTGTGGAACGGGCATGTGATCAGCAAAAAAATTGAAACAAATTACAAGTGAGAATACAGTAAGCACAGTAAAGGAAAAGTTTTAACTGGAAAATTCAACCTCATCATGTGACCTTTCAAACAGAAGATATGCTCAAAGTGCCAAAAAAAAAGGCCGGAAGAACTAAACTGTTGTTAATAAACCCAAAACCAATTAATATTAGTGGGAAGACCCAATGAGGGTAATTTTACCTTAGGGCGATAGTGATTCAGCTGCCTGTTATACACCTCTCCTGCTTTTCATTTCTATTGACTTCAATGGGAGCGAAAATCGGGCGGGACGTATAACGAACGGCCAATCCGTGTCCGATATCGCCCGTTTTACACTATCGCCAAAAATCAAAATTACCCCCAAGTAGTTTATGAAAAAGAAAAATTGTACTTTTACCTGCTCTCATTTTACCATTTTCGCCACTTCAGGTACATCTAGTGTGGCGAGAGCATGGAGCGGTACCTTTGATGAACTATTGGGCAAACGCATTGAGAACTTTCTCAGAAACAATGTCAAAATGGACGCACCAGGATTGGCTGAATATCCAGATTTCTTTGCTGTGTGTTTAATAATGTTATTGGCAGGTAAAATTAATTTAAAATATCATTTTATAAATGAGCAATTTAGTGATCAGTGTCATATTTCTAGAAATACATAAATGTTCCAACATAGAGACAGGCCATCTCGAGTCTCGACCCACATAATTCTGGGCATATTTACCCACCCTGTTCTCATGTCCTTTCAATCCTTTTTCCTTCATGCAGCTATGAAATCTAATCTTCAATGTTGACATTGTTTCGACCTCAACTACTAAACCTGGAAGTGAATGGAGCAGCCTCACAACTCTCTGTGTAAAGAAGTTTCTCCTGCCCTCTGTTCTAAATCTCTTACATTGAATCTTGTATCTCTGGCCCCTCGTTCTAGACCCCTCAACTACTGGAAACAGTCGCTTCTATCTACCCTTAATCTTCTCTGGTAAGCTCCCGTGTGGTATCTTGTCAAAGGCTTTCCTGAAGTCTGTGCATACTGCAATTTCCCCTTCTACCATATCCGTTACCTCCTCAAAGAATTCTATGAGGTTTGCCAAGCACAATTGTCCTGTTTGAAATCCATGCTGGCTACTCCTAACTATTTTCTCTTTATCTAGATACATGGTAATTTGCTCCTTAATTAAAGCCTAAAATTTTCCTGTTAGACTAACAGGTCTGTAATTAGATTAGTTGAGTAATTATACTTTAAAAAGTACTTAATTGGCTGTCAAGTGCTTTGGGACATCCTGAAGTCGTGAAAGGCGCTATACAAATGCAAGTTCTTTCTTATTAACAATGCTAAAGGAAGATCCATAAAGAATATCCATTCTTTACTCAGAGAGTGATGAGAATTTGGAACTTGCTATCACATGGAGTGGTTGAGGCAAATAGCATAGATGCATTTAAGGGAAAGCTAGATAAGCACGTGAGGGAGAAAGGAACAGAAGGATATGTTGATGGGATTAGATGAAGTAAGGTGGGAGGAGGCTCGTGTGGAGCATAAACACCAGCATAGACCTGTTGGGCCGAATGGCCTGTTTCTGTGCTGTAAAATTCTATGTAATTTTATGGATCGAAGTGCCCACATCCACAGATGACTGAAAATTTCTTCTCATCCTCTCCTTTTTAGGTCTCCTGTCGTTTGGTGCGAAAGAATCAACAACAGTAAATAAAATATTACAACTATTAATGTCCTCGTGCTTGTGTTTGTTATTATCGGAGGCTGCATTAAAGGAAACATTTACAACTGGAACATTACTGCCGAAGTGCTGTTGAACATCACTGCAGAAACACGGTATGTGCCAACCTTCATCTGCTGGCTGTGGGGCATTGAAGGTGTTGAGTAAATGTGTGTCAAAGCAATTGATCATTTTCTCAGCCTGTAAAAGCTGTAAAATCACAGCGAGTGGAACTCTACTGACATAACGCTAGCATTTTACCACTACCACCTTGAATGAATCTTTGCAATTACTTTGAAAATACTTGATAAACAGTCATTATTTTCACCAATATTAGCAAATATGAACATAACATAAATACTTGAAGGGGGAGCGGGGGAGTGGGACTAACTGGATTGCTCTTGGAAAGAGCAGGCGCAGACTCGATGGGCCGAATGGTTTCCTTCTGTGCTGTACTATTCTATGATTCTATGATAATGCTCAGAATTGATGTAACTTTTTTTCGGCCAATTTGGGCAACACGGTGGCATAGTGGTTAGCACTGTTACCTCACAGCGCCAGGGACCCGGGTTCGAATCCGGCCTCGGGTGACTGTCTGTGTGGAGTTTGCACATTCTCTCTGTGTCTGTGTGGGTTTCCTCCGGGTGCTCCGGTTTCCTCCCACAGTCCAAAGATGTGCGGGTTAGGTTGATTTGGCTATGATAAATTGACCCTTAGTGTTAGGGGGGATTAAATACGTGGGGTTACGGGGATAGGGTGGGATATGTGTCAGTGCAGGCTCGATGGGCCGAAATGGCCTCTATCTGCACTGTGGGATGCTGTGATTCTGTGAATTTAGCCCCTTCCCCCTCTGAAAGTGCTAACTCTTACTGGGTGTGGTTCACAGGTGACGCCTGCCCTACCCTACCTTACCCAAGTGGCCCTACTTTATATGTGCACTTTGTGTGCGATTGAGCCAAACAGCTTCCTGACCCCGGGTTCACTGATCCTCAGCTTGGGTGGTGGTTGGACAATTACACCTGACCTCAGCTCCCGATGACAAGAAGGAAGAGAAAAAATAATGGTTGGGATTCTACCCCAGATTGCTCTTCAGTGAAAATACATCTTGTGGATCTCGGCTGATGACAGGATCAGGCTCAGTCATGGTGGCACCCGTGGTTTACTAGCTTGCTGACGCTCACTGTCTAGATACACAATTGAATAATGGTCGTTTTTCTGATGTATTGGAGGGCTGCTAGCACCTGTGAAACTGTACAACAGCACGGGTCACAGGAGAGAAGGGGAAAACATAACGATAAAGGGTGCTTTAGTTTACATCGTATGCTTATATGTTCTTTTAAATTCTTTAGAAACCTGTCCTCAGCTGTAAACATCACCAGTGATTATGGAGCAGGAGGGTTTATGCCATATGGATTCAGTGGCACTCTGACCGGCGCTGCCACTTGTTTCTATGCATTTGTAGGGTTTGATTGCATTGCGACTACAGGTACGTTGGCGATAAACAGAAAAACCATGAATGCTAGAAATCTGAAGTAAAAGCTGGTGCGTGAGCATTGATAAAGAGCAAGATATAGTATGTCAACATTTTGCGCGACTCCCTTCATCGGAACAGTGCTGACAAAGGGTTCCACGGGCCTGCTGAGTATTGGCTTTGTTTTCTGTATTTATTTCATTTGTTTTTAGCACACCTTCCTTATCTTCTTCTCTGATAAATTTCTTCTGACTTCTCATGGCTGAGAGCGCAGGTTACAAACGATGCTCCACCATCAATGTTTCTCTTCACTGACTGCTGGTGATGAACGAGATCAACCCAGCAGATGCCCACCAGTCGGAGGTTATGCTTCTCACTGCAAGTCGATGTTTTGTCTTCAATTGCACCTCCGCTTAGCCCCCCACCCCCACCCCCCCCCCATCCCCCCATGAACTGTAGTTGTGATTGGGAATTCAGTGGACTGGGGGTAGATTTTATCCATTTTAAATATGTGCGCAATTAAACCATCCCAACAGAAAAGCACTGACCACACTATCTGAAATATTTCTTTGGCTTATTAATGGTAAATTAAGCTTATTTCAGATCCTTTCATTGTTGTTGTAGCATCCTCTTAAGGTTGTTATTTTTCTATGACAATCACATTAGAAAAGAAAATGCAATTATCATGGGTGTCACCCCTGGTAATATTTTGTGAGCACACTATTGGGTATTTGTAATCTCGGTCTGCGGTCCTGCTTTTCTTGTTGGTTAAGCTTGGGGCCACAGTGCAGCCTATTGACAGCTCCGTGGTGTGTTGAAGGACACTTGAGAGAAGAAGGATGTTCAAAAGAACTAACAGGGATTTCAAGCTATTTAGCGTTGTTGTATCTCACTCTGACTCTTCTTTTATTTACTATTTCCCCAGGTGAGGAGGTGAAGAATCCTCAGAAGTCCATCCCAGTTGGGATTATAGCGTCGCTTCTCATTTGCTTCTTGGCCTACTTTGGGGTTTCTGCTACACTTACACTCATGATGCCCTACTATCTCCTTGATACTAAAAGCCCACTTCCTGGGGCCTTTGAGTACGTTGAATGGGGTGCTGCTAAATACTTTGTGGCTGCGGGCTCTCTGTGTGCTCTTTCAACAAGGTACTATATGAAGAAGATGCAATTTGCTTCTCAATCAAGTGTAATTGCCAATTTCAACCAACAATATTTGGCACAGCAAGACTCCTGTCTTCCAAATGCCAAAACAGTGCACATTGTTTCTTGCACGGCATATTCAAGAAATGCATTTATTAATATGTACTGTGTTTTATATATTAGACTTATATACACTGCGCTACAACACCTGTATTGTCCTCTTAGTGTAAACCATAGCAGTGTGTAAACTGGTGAGAAAGTCCTTTCGTTTAATTCCCTCAAAACTGCATTATTATTACCTTAAAAATTAGTTCACCATGTTTGTAAAGTGCTGACATGTATATACTGCAGGGATAGAAAAAAACTTGTTACTGTCACAAATGTGCTTTTTGCAGAGAAGTAGTTGGTGTTTTCCTCAACGTAGGAATAATTTGAAAAGGGTGATACTCTCTTCCAGTGAGACCTGTTGGAGGTGAAGTCGATCAAGGGATTATATTTTCCTCTGTGTATAAAATTAAAGAAAAGTATTTTTTATCAAACTGTAATTATAATTTACACTTTGTACGCACACAGGAAACTAATAGGCCATGCTATCTGAGGCCCCTTATTCATGGAATAAACATTGTATTCCACAGTTTCCTATGCAGTATTCTCCATGTATTCTCCGTTCATCCATCAGTGTCACCCAATTCTATTGTGTGCACTTAAACACTTGACTGGCAAGAAATTCCATGAGCACTGTTTATCTGTCTCTCATTTTGCTTTTGGTTTTAATTGTGCTTTATTTCCCCACAGCCTTCTGGGCTCCATGTTCCCTTTACCCCGCATTCTGTTTGCTATGGCAAGGGATGGCTTACTGTTTGATGTTCTAGCTAAATTGAGTAAGCGTCAGACTCCAGTTGTTGCCACGACGATTGCAGGAAGTGTTTCTGGTAAGGGGTGGTAAAGTTTTTGACTTTATTTGGGCTCAATATTTCCAAGTATTATTTGGCTAACTGATTTATGAACGACCAAAATGTAATCTACTATCTCTCAGTGTTCAATATCGTTTCAATCTATACAGTTGTTTAACTATTTTAATTCTGTATACGAAGGAGAATATTTCCAATGCTGTAGTACCAGCGTTGTGCAGTAAAGTCTTTGGGGGAAAAATTCGGTGGCACCCCCGTTGGGGCGCTAACTTCGCCGAGGCGAGTTAGCGCCCCTGCGCCGTAAATTCAGTGGTAGCGCCTCAAGCAGGAGGCAGGGCGCTTCTCGAAGCGCTACACCTCCTTCCTGGGGCGCTACCACTGAATATCGCGGCGCTACATGCAACAGCGCCACGCGCACACCGGGGCCCTGCTGGACCACCGGGGAGTGGGGTGCCGGGAAAGCAGCCCGGTACTCAAGAGGAGTGCCGGGCTGAGCGATCACGGCTGGCACCCCGAATGAAAGAGGGGCAGGGGGCAGGTGCTGGCAGGTGGCCAAAAAAAAATGGCCGCCCGACACCTGCCCCTTTAAATACCGCCGCCGCAGCTGCACAAACGCCACCCTGACCCTGTCGGACATATCGTCCGGCGATAGGTCAGGGGTGCAACCGAAGTTTGCGGCCGGGGCGCAAACGCGGCGCTGCGCACGGCGATGACGTCATCACTGGAGGCGCAGCGCCGCGAGGCGCTACCGGCTACCGCTGCCGCTAACCTCCCACTGAATTTCTCGGGAGGCGTTAGCAGCACCGCTCCCGGATGCTAGGGGCTTCACCCCCGGGGACGCTAACGGGGGTGTAAAGCAACCCAATTTTTCCCCCTTTATGTCACATCACCACATGTCCCAGTAGTAGCAAACAGTCAATCCCAAAATGATATGTGATTCATTTCCCCCCACCCCCCACCCCACAGTTTTCTTCCCTTCGCTTCTTGAAGGTGCTGATTCATACTGGTGTTTGCCTCCATGAAGATTACCAGTCCTTCAGTACTTCATCCAAGTTGTTATAATTCATGTATGAATTTACACAGCTAGTGTTGGTCGGGTATTCGAGAGTGGATGGGAGAAACCATCACAGAAGAGCTTAATACTGTCTTCACTCCGTACATGTGCATTTTTTAGGTAGGTCACAGGATAGTAATCAACTGGGGGGGGGGGAGAGGGGATCATAAATATTCTAGTATTGCTTGATTTTTTTTCAGTGGAGGTAGTAGAGAAGGGATCTCAGAGTTCCGTAAAGTAGGGGATTGATAGGTTGTAGCGGACAGGAGGAAATCTTTGATGAAAATGTCATATATATATTCCGAATGGAGCAGACTTGATGGGCTGAATGGCCTTTTCTTGCTCCAGACTTTCTTATGTTCTTAAATATTGAGGAGGTTTAAGAATTCAGAGAGAGAAAATTGTTCTCCATTTTGTTTTAGCAACATTCAATTTGCATTCTTATATGTATTCTATGTATGGTATTTAAACCAAGTACTAAACAGAAGTCATTTTGCAATTACTGTTTGCTTTTTTTTTAGCTATAATGGCATGCCTTTTTGACTTGAAGACATTGGTTGATATGATGTCCATTGGAACACTTCTGGCCTATACATTGGTGGCAATATGTGTCCTTATTTTGAGGTAAGAGTTCTATTTCTAGGTAGATGAGAGAGCAGTCTGTATGTTGTATGGACAGAGATTTAATTTACCAATAAAAAAATGTTTTGTTTATGCAATAGGCACCAACCGGATTTTAGTAATAAAGTTGACATTGAAATGAATGAAGTGAAACAAGGTCGACAGACTACAGAGGCCCCTGAGGGAGGTTTCAGTTTTAGTTCGTTGGTAATTCCTCTTCAATTCCCCACACGGCAATCATCAAACATTGTTACATGCTGTGTAGGACTAATAGGTGAGTATTCATCAAAGTATTTGAAAGAATAATAGTCACTAAATGATTGATTCAAAAGGCACGATGAGCAACTCAATATATAACTTGGGCCATGCTACAGTGAGATATGAGTGCTTACATATCACACCTGCTCCTCCTGACCCCACAAAGGGAGGTTTTAAACTTACCTGGAAAGGCCGCTTTGGTCTTTAGACCTGGTTGTAGCTACCAGGGCTGCTTTTGTGGGTGTCCCGTTCACTAGATGGTGGGAGGATGTTTCCCCTTGGCTGGGGAGTCTAGAACTAGGGATCACAGTCTCAGAATAAGAGGTCGGCCATTTAAGACTGAGATGAGGAGAAATTTCTTCATTCAAAGGGTTTGTGAATCTTTGGAATTCTCTACCCCAGAGAGCTGTGGAGGCTCAGTCAATGAGTATACTCAAGACAGAGATCGATAGATTTTTGGATATGAAGGGAATCAAGGGATACGGGGATAGTGTGGCAAGGTCGAGTTGAGGTAGAAGATCAGCCATGATCTTATTGAATGGCGGAGCAGGCTCGAAGGGCCGAATGGCCTACTCCGGCTCCTATATCTTATGTTCCTATGTTCTTAGGAAGGCGTCAGGACCCTGATTTGCATACATGTATGAGGCTCCGACCTGATTCATTCCCACTCACACCCCAGTCACAATGCCATCGAGGTCCTATTGGCATCATAGGACCCTGATTAGCATTTACACATGAGGCTCCCGCCTGTGTCTGCCAGGCGCCTAGCCCGCCACCAAAACCGACGCCTTTAAAATTGGAGATCGACGGGAATGGAATGGGAAATGGACCTGCTCCATTTTAGCTTCTCACCAACGTTCCCACTAAGCTGGAGGTCCCGCGCAGGCCGCTCACCGGCTTTTACATGGAAGAAACCGCGCATGTGCGAAAATTTGAATGGGCTGCTCAGCCAGTTAAAGAGACCGCGCACAAAAAAAATTAGAGGGAACATTGCTGCTCACCCACTCAGTTTTCTGCGAAGTTCAGATATTTAAATATAAAGTCGGTTTTTTATAACAGTATTGCTTTGAGGGGATTAATTTCCTCTGAGGACTATTTCTAGCAAATGGTTAATCTGTTCTCATTAAATCCCTGCATGTGCTACTTTAATGTAGTTAATTAATGCATTCAAAATAAACGCACAGAGGAAATGAAACTCTTAGAAAGCTATCGTTAAATCATTACATATCATGATGAGGGCCTTATTATGACTTTTCATTTCTCTCCTCTTCAGTCATCTTAGTTTGTATTCTGAGTGGTATGACCACATATGGGCTGGAATCTATCGTAGCGGCAGAGACTGGGAGCATTGGTTGCTTGGTGCCTGTTGTGCTGATATCAACACTCACGGTGTTTATTATCTGGAGGCAGCCTCAAAATCCAATGAAAGCTTCATTTATGGTAAGCTGATGGTGGGGATAAATAAAAGTACCAATGTCGGGTCAGGAGGCAAAGATTGCTTGATTAAACATTTCAATTATCCAGTAAATTAAGTTTGGATTCCCTCACCATTTTTATTTGTAATATACACCTTGAAAAAATTATCTTTTGAAAAATGGTGGCATTTCAAACAGATAAGACTTTACGGTAATGCAATCTGTTTGCATTTACATAGTGGCTTCTCTTCTCATTCTGGAGTCCCCCAAGGATCTATCCTTGGTCCCCCTCCTATTTCTCATCTACATTGCCGCCCCACGGTGACACCGTCCGAAAACACAACTTCGGGTTTCACAATTATGCTGATGACACTCAGCTCTGCCTCACAACCACCTCTTGCAATCCCTCCACTGCCTCCGATTTGTCACTCTGCTTGTCCGACATCCAGCACTGGATGAGAAGAAATTTCCAATTAAATATTGGGAAGACGCGCCACAAACTCCATTCCCTAGCCACCGACTCCATCTCTCTCCCTGACAACTGTCTGAGGCTGAACCCGACTGTTCGCAACCTTGGCGTCCTATTTGACCCAGAATTTAGCTGCCAACCCCATATCCTCTCTATCACTAAGACTGCCTACTTCAGTAACATCAGCCGTATCCGCTCCTACCCCAGTTTATGCCTTTGTCACATCTAGACTGGAAAATTCCTATGGTCTCGTGGTCGGCCTCCCACCTTGAGCTCGTTCACCCATCACCCTTGTGCTCGCTGATCTATTGGCTCCCGGTCCAGCAATGCCTCGATTTTAAAATTCTCATCCTTATTTTCAAATCCCTCCATGGCCTATCTCTGTAACCTCCTCCAGCCCCACAACCAATGTTCCCTCTAATTTTTTTATGGCGCGTGGTCCCTTTAAATTTACTGCGCAGCCGTTGGCATGCTCGGTATCTTTCCAGCGGCAGCAGCTGGTGCGCAGCGTGCGCGGGACCTCCCGATTGGTGCGTGGGACCTCCCGATTGTGCGCGGGACCTCCCGATTGGTGCGTGGGACCTCCCGATTGGTGCGCGGGACCACCCGATTAGTGCGCGGGACCTCCTGATTGGTGCGCGGGACCTCCCGATTGGTGCACGGCCCTCTGAGAACTCTGCGCTCCTCCAATTCTGGCCTCTTGCACATCCCCCGATTTCCATCACTCCACCATTGGCGGCCATGCCTTGAGCTACCTAGGCCCTAAGCTCTGGAATTCCCTCCCTAAACCTCTCCGCCTCTCGACCTCTCTTTCCTCCTTTAAGATGCTCCTTAAAACCTACCTCTTTGACCTCACCTGTCCTAATATCTCCTATGTGGCTCGGTGTAAATTTTGTTCGATAACGCCCCTGTGAAGCGCCTTGGGACGTTTTGCTAAATTAAAGGCGCTATATAAATGCAAGTTGTTGTTGGGCGATTTGATAGTGGTTACGAGTCATATTAAATTGGGTACTGTGGTTGGGAGCTGATGAAAGAGATAAAGGGATAATCTTCAATTATGACAGGTTGGTTTATGGTGCTGCTGGTTTCCGCTATTTTCTACTATTTGAGATGGTGCTGTCTATGGAGCTTCCGGTAATATGACATTTATTTGGAAACTAGCTGAATAACGGAGGAATGCTAAAAAATTCAGTCAGATATCTATGATCTTTTGTTTAAATGCTTGTGGCATTAACTAATAATACATGTTTATCCTTTCTGTAAACCTTCAGTAGAATGCATTAATGTTAATACTTTGACTATGATTTAAGATATAACGAGGGAGTACTGTACTGTTAAAAGGACTATACTCCACTGTTATCAAGTCTAGTCTGGTCTATCCTGATGTGTATGTTTTGCTGTATTTAAAGGTGCCCTGCCTACCATTCCTGCCAATACTCAGTATTTTGGTAAACGTTTACCTGATGGCACAGTTGAGTGTTGGCACCTGGATTCGACTCTCTGTTTGGATGGCAATTGGTAAGATTCTTCATCACAGTTTAAATAGTAAACTATTGCAATTCAGTGAATCTGCATCATCTTATAGACTGTAATAGGGAGCAGCTAGTTCCTTTTGAATGATTTTGAATTGATTTGCTCGGACAATGTTTGGATTCTTTCAGAAATTAAATTTGCAAATTTCTGTTGTAAGAAAATATGAAGGAAGGTCAGCTTAAATCTAGGGAAAACAGAGTGGGGTCGCGATTCTGAGGGTTAAGGAATCATAAGTTAATAGTGATTGTCGCTCTAATGTGCTAGATGTGGTGAACATTTTCTTATCACACAGATTTTTAAAGATATTTATATTTCCACTGACCTTTTTTGGGGGGCATTTCTACATCATGTACCATCTTCAGCTCAGAGAGTGGGTGGGCAGGAAACTAGGTCCCACACCTCTGCCAATGCTGCTCTGTAATTGGCAGCGAGGAGATGGTTGAAAGCAGCCCAGGATGACTATCCTTCCAATTCCCTGTCCTGCTTACACTCTGACCTCTCTGCCATTGGCCTTCTACACTGTCCCAGTGGAGTTCAACACAAGCTCGAGGAACAGCACCTTATCCTTCGATTAGCCACTGAGATATTGGCGGGTGGGGTCCCTCTGTTGGAACACGGTGCTGGTTTGCAGCTTTGGTGTCAACCTGCTTTTATCTTCCTGGAACATTGGAGCCTTTGTCAATTTTACCTTCTTCCATTTCTATCTGCACCCACTGCCACAGCTATTTAGATAGAGAAAAGAAAGAACTTGCCTTTATATAGCGCCTTTCACGACCTCAGGACGTCCCAAAGCACTTTACAACCAATTAAGTACTTTAGAAGTGTAGTCACTGTTGTCATGTAGGAAACACGGCAGCCGAATTATGCACAGCAAGCTCCCACAAACAGCACTGTGATAAATGACCAGATAATCTGTTTTTAGTGATGATGGTTGAGGGATAATGACTGACCAGGGCACCGTGAAGAACTCGCCGGCTCATCTTCAAAATAGTGGCCATGGGATCTTTTACGTCCACCTGAGAGGGCAGAGGGGGCCTCGGTTTAGCATCTCATCCAAAGTGTCTGCCTGGATTATGGGCTCAAGTCTCTGGAGCGGGGCTCGAACCCACGCCCATCTGACAGAGGCGAGAGTGCTACCACTGAGCTCCGGCTGAACACAAACGTTCTTTGCGCTTCGCGAACATCTTTATTTCGCACGCTCCGACCATTTGTACCTTGAAATTGCAATCGTGGTCCTACGCACATCATAGCGCCTCGATTTGCATGTTACACCTAACCACCCGCCTGCCCCTCTCAGGACCTGCTCAAGATGGCGGCAGCTGCGACGGTAGCGTGGATGAGGCGGTGAGTGACGCAAGGTCAATTTCGGACTGCTGCTGCCCCGCTTACGCAGGGAGGAGAGAGTTGAAATCGCCTCCGTAGTTACTGACAGATTGAGAAACCATTTTTTTCCCCCCTTTACTGCGCATTACCTTATTCATGTTGAAATGTAAAACTTTCCACATCATTTGACAGGTTTGCTGATATATTTTTGCTACGGCATTCGGCACAGTGTGGAAGGTCAGCGTCATCAAGACTGTTCTGTCCAAAGTCCAGTTGAAAATGTAAAGCCAGCTGAGGAAGAGAATAAGGACGAGGCGATTTAAGGGAACCAATGAGCTAACAAGGACAAGTCAACGCTGACTACTTCTCAACAAACTGAATGTGGGGACAACACAGTTCCTCTACCACACCAACAACAACAACAACTTGCTTTTATATAGCGTCTTTAACGTAGTTAAATGCCCAAGGAGCTTCACAGGAGTGGCATCAAACAAAATGTGATTGTTAAATATTAAATGCTGCTATCAGAAAAGTATTACACAAAAGCCTAAGGTAGGAAGGTCAGTATAAATTCGACTGTGCTCTAAGCGTTCTGCTCAACTACGACACAAGGAACACCTGAGGTATAAAAGAGGACTTACTGTGTAAGAAGCATTACCATTTTGATTTATTTTGTTTGACCTGCAAGTTTTGCTGTCCGTCATTCAAAAAAGCCATTCAGTGAGCAAAGAACCCACAAAATGTTCTAAGTAAAGTCAATTCTGAAAGAGCTGAGGCTCAACCAGCTTTCCCTTGAAAAAATACTTGAATTTATATAGCGCCTTTCACAACCTCAGGATGTCCCAATGCGCTTTACAACCATTTATGTACTTTTGAAGTGTAGTCACTGTTGTCATGTACGAAACGCAGCAGCCAATTTGTGCACAGCAAGCTCCCACAAACAGTAATGGGCTGATGACCAGATAACCTGTTGCAGTGATGTTGGTTGAGGGATAAATATTGGCCAGAACTCCCCTGCTCTTCTTCGAAATAGTGCCATGGGATCCCTTACATCCACCTGAGAGAGCAGACGGGGCCTTGGTTTAACGTCTCATCTGAAAGACGGCTCCTCCAACAGTGCAGCACTCCCTCAGCACTGCACTGGAGTGTCAGCCTACATTTTGTCCCCCAGTCTCTAGGGTGGGACTTGAATCTGCAACCTACTGACTCAGAGGCGAGAGTGCTACCAACTGAGCCACGGCTGACACGGCTGCAGTTTGACATAATTATGTTATGCATTTACTCGAATCTCGCCAGACACTTTCTTGGGTATGTTGGCTGCAGGTTTAAACGGTGCCACAAAAGGTGGATTAGTAATGATTTTCACGATCCTTCATGTGGTTTGCTCACAGTCTCAACTGAGCCACGTTTGGGAAGCACCAAGAATCTATACTACATTTCAGGACCTCCAGAATATGGCAATGGCAGAGGCCATCTGGACTGCCAATTTAATCTGGAAGTTCCAGACAGTGTAATATGGCACATAGCATAAGGAAGATTGAGAAACTAACTTAAAAAGTAAAAGATTAAAATGAGCAAGAATACAGCTTATTTATCCAATATAATAATAGTCCGAATAGATTGACTCTTTAGGTACTAATGTTAAACACAGTAGATTTTTTTTTCTCTAAGATTTGATATTGTGCCCTGTACAAAACAAAATAGTGTTATATAATTGTTAGCTTACTGTAGGTGCTGACAGAATTGTAATCAAAATGTATGTTTATGTTTATTGAAAGCAGAGTCACAAGGTGAGTAACTAATCTCTGCGCCTCCTGAATGGGCTTTGACTCTCTTCTTTCAATGGATAGAGTGGTGCTTTGTTTCTGTCACTGGTGACATTTCTGAAACAAAATATTTGCATGGAGTTTGGGCGGTCCGCTCGGATGGAACATTGTCCTTTCACCTCTGGGTTCTGTCCTTACGTCCATCCCAGAATGATAGAATGAGGGCCAGCTCTCTTTGCTGGCTCCGAAGACCTCAATTAAATGAACTTGGGTACTTTCAACTATAATGGGCATTTACTTGAGTGCCTTGTGCGGACAGGCGCACAGGATAAAAACAGCCCACCATTTGCTACTAATTGGCACTCTTAGCTTTTGGTCATCTTTTTTACTTATTTATTGTTGGGTGGACATGCAAACATGTTCCCCAATTTCTCCCCTCAAGGAGGCGAGGCAGACAACCTCCTCACCAAGAAGCATATGTGAGATGTCACTGGCAACTCAATGGAATAGGGGAATCCAACATGTGCTGCTCCTTCCTATGGTGCTATGCATTGGTGCTGTAATGCTCAGTA
Source organism: Squalus acanthias (assembly GCA_030390025.1). NCBI lineage: Eukaryota > Metazoa > Chordata > Chondrichthyes > Squaliformes > Squalidae > Squalus > Squalus acanthias. The sequence goes on along the minus strand of CM059427.1, from coordinate 184,426,510 downwards.
TCACAAAGACACGCTACCCATTTTTATTTCTCGTCTCCTTTTGAGACTATTCTTGGCATGCGCCATGGCCAAGCAGGCAAAGAGGTGACCTTCTAACAGATCTTTGCCAATGATGCTCTTGAGCTGCCCTCTAGGTGATAGTGAGATCAGTCCAGGGCAATTCAGTCTCTTATTTATCCATCCTATGGGGAACTACCTGGTGTCTGCTCATTACCTCCCATTGACAGACAGAATTGTGATCATGAACTCATCTTATGGATCACAATGAGAACCAATCCCACTGTCCACCTCTGGTGTTTCACCATGCATTGGCACAGCTTGATTGTACATCAAAGCCTGGCTTCATTGCACCATTTAGATATACTGTAGGTTTATGCTCTGCACAGATGGAATAAACATCTGGGATTCTGTGTTTCAACAGAAAATAATCATAGAATCTTACAGGAGGCCATTAGGCCCATCGTGCCTATGCTGGCTCTTTGAAAGAGCTATCCAATTAGTCCCACTCCCCTGCTCTTTCCCCTTAGCCCTGAAGATTTTTCTTTTTCAAGTATATATCCAATTCCTCATTGAACGTTATAATTGAATCTGCTTCCGCCACCCTTTCAGGCAGGGCATTCCAGATTGTAACAACTAAATCATGCAATTATTAAAATGAATATGAAGCCAATGTTGTTACAGCAGTCTGGATGTGTTAGTGATAACAGCTGTGGACTGCATGATTAAAGATTTCTGACATGTCTTGATTCTTGATGTGATTGCAGCACATATTAGTGCAGTTGTGACTAAATAAATAGTTAATTGTTGGGACTTTCTCAAACAGAATGGTCAATTTGAATCTTACATCAAAAGAGATTATTGCTCATCAGAAAAAAAACATTATCACCGAACAACGTGAACAAGCAAGATTCAGTGCAGAGGAAAAAACAGTGCATTAGCAAAACTATTTCAACACTGAAAGATGCTCTTATGTAACTTGTACTGAAGTGGAGAATATATTATTGCAGCATTACCAACTAACGTGATACATATGATTTTATAGATTAAAAAAAAAACGAATTTGCAATCTTTCAATTAAACCTTTTGACCTTTTATTTTAATGTTTGCGTTTTAATATACGTAGTAGGTCTCCTGCTATGTTATTTGCAGGCAGAGGACATAGAGTGGGCAGGAGGCGGGCTGGACCCAGAGTAGAGAGCATGGGTGGGAAGCAGGGCAGTGATGGCCTGTGGGATGGGACAGCCAGTCACAGGGGATGTGCACAGAGTTTGAAGGTGAGCCGTTTTACAACACTGTTTCTCTTTTTATATATTTCTCAAGCAGATATAAAGATTGAAGCTGAAGCTGGTTGATAACGCGCATGCTTTTGGTTTTTGCAATCTGATTGGTCACTGCAAACCATATGACCTATAAGACTACACTGTTACCACAGCCCTATCAAAAAGATCAATTCTGCAACACTACATTCATTCACACAGACACGAAACCCTTTAAAAGTAAGATTTAAAATTATTTTTTAAAAGAAACGTATTTTTTAAAAGAAGCTGGTTCTATCTCTGCCATTTTATTTCCGTCTTTTGATGGAAACTTACCAGCTTGCTATTTGAAATAAAAATGTTTGCATTTTTATTGACTGTAAAGCTCATAATTTTTGTGCTCGCATTCATGATTTTGTATTGACGACCTAATTATTTTTGAATGCTGCAAGTTAGCAATGCAGCACATAACAAACATGGTGGCATAGTGGTTAGCACTGTTGCCTCACAGCACCAGGGACCCAGGGTTCGAATCCGGCCACGGGTGACTGTCTGTGTGGAGTTTGCACATTCTCCCCGTGTCTGCGTGGGTTTCCTCCAGGTGCTCCGGTTTCCTCCCACAGTCCAAAGATGTGCGGGTTAGGTTGATTTGGCTATGATAAATTGACCCTTAGTGTTAGGGGGGATTAAGTACGTGGGGTTAAGGGGATAGGGTGGGATATGTGTCGGTGCAGGCTCGATGGGCCGAAATGGCCTCTATCTGCATTGTGGGGATTCTGGTTGATAATGGTTTGTTGGAACTGTAGCCTGACTTTGCTAAGATGGGAGCCATGGTGCTATGACGTATAGATTATATATGATGTATACACTTTTTGGTTTGTGCTGTAACAAAGGTGACCAAGGGATCGTTTGGGCTTTACTTTGACATACTAATAAAAACTGAATTATAAAATGTAAATGTACTGCATTGTTCAATAATATTGTATCCTCCCCTGAATTCTCTCCCCTCCTTTCCTAAGAGTGTTCACCACAGTCACTGGCAGCCTCAGGCACCTCGACGAACTGGTGATACTTCTTGTGTGAGCCTACACAGTGAATGTTTTCAGGCTTTATTGATCATGGTGGGAGGGGATATCACATCTGATCCTGTCCTCATCTGATGTCTGTCAAGAACTGACACATGCACTTTCACGCAGGTGTCAGTGATTAGCGATGAGCAATGGGAACTATGGCTGACTTTTCCCCTTCCCAGCCCAGGAGCACTAAGCTGAACTGTAGCATCCCAACTGTGAGCCCTGCTGTGATGAACTTATTCAGAACCTGGAATGTTCCTGATTCATATGGGTTAGTTCCACAGTGCATTTACCTGCTAAGCCATTGGGGAGCTCCAATATTGATTTTATTTTACATTTATATCTTATTAAAAAATCTTACATCAGTATAAATTTCTGTGTACTCATTTATTTCCTGTTGTCACATTTCTGTCCTCCTTTTGTGTCAACTTTTTCCTTTATAATTGAAACTGACTATGTAAACATGTCATGCTGTAATAGCATCTGCTCACCAGTGGTGGCGCTATAGCAACTTTGGTTTTGCATCTCCTGGCAACTCAGACTGCACTTCAGAGAACCTCCTATGTTACAATCAACACTACAGGGGCACTTTTTGTCTTGCTACCAGCCCGATTTTGGGTGGCAGTGAGATTGAAGGAGTGAAAATCTGGTGGAAATCATTTCCGCCAGATTTTCGGTCTGCTACGGCCCCGCCCGACATTCGGTGCGGCCCTGAGGCAGGTGACAGAAGCAGATGGGAGCTTCATTAGTGTATTCAAAAGGGAGCGTGGAAGGACCCCGAGGCATTTCCGGCCCATGGGGATTCCTGCACGCTGAGTCTTGAGCGCATCAGTGAAACCAGGTGGGGAACAAGGTGTTGGGTAGACCTGCAGGTGGGAGGCATTTAAAAGGCTCAAGCACTTTAAAGGCAAGTACAATAAGTCTTTTAAAGGCTCTTGTTTCCACCTGGAACTTAGGCTTTCATGAGCATTTATATAGTGCCCTTTCATGTCCTCAGAAAGTCCCAAAGCACCTCATGACCAATGGATTAATTTTCAAGTGCAGTCACTGTTACGTGGGCAAATTATTTGACTTTGACAGCAGCCACCAGCCCTGCAACATCTGCCACCAAAAAGGACAAGAGAATCACTCCCAAGTTCCCCTCCAAGTTATACACCACCCTTAGTCATATATCGCTGTTCTTTCATGCTGCTGGGCCATTATCCTGGAATTCCCTACCAAACACCATTGTGGGAGCACCATCACCACACGGACTGCAGCGGTTCAAGAAGGACGGTTATCACCTTCTCAGGGCAACAAGGGATGGGCAATAAATGCAGCCTTGCCAGTATCACCCACGTCTTGAGAACAAATAAAATGGCCTTTAATATTTGCCTACTGTAAATGCCAAGTTAGCAGTCTCAGAATTCCCAGGATTATTGTTCTGATTTTTTTAAAGATTGAAATGATTAACTATTTGTCAGGCTCTGGTGCAATGCCCATGATCAATAATCTGCGAAAAATATCTACCAGAGGGCTCACCCTTTCGGCTCTTATTTCTTTATGTACTAACATACACATTCCAATTGGTCCAATCTTAAAACCTTCCAAGTCTTCACTGAATACTTTGTTTCCATTGGTGGTGAGCTTATAAATTCAGACTTTTCAGTGAAGTTCTCTTTAACTCCCAAAATTTCTCAAATCCTTTCCAAATCTGATTGAATAGATCTAAATAATCCCGACATCTGCAAGTTGATCTCTCCAAATTTATATTGTTAAAGATTATACGTTTCCACCATTTTGCATGCTTTTGAAGAGATTTAAAATTCTCATCCTTGTTTTCAAATCCCTTCATTGTCTTACCCCTCCCGATCTCTCTAATTGCCTCCAGCCACTCCAATGCTCCAAGATGTCTGCACTCCTCTAATTCTGGCCTCTTGAGCATCCTCGATTTTAATCGCTCCACCATTGGCAGCCATGCCTTCAGCGGCCGAGGCCCTAAGCTCTGGAATTCCCTCCCTACCTCTTTCCTACTTTAAGACACTCCTTAAAACCTAACTCTTTGACCAAGCTTTTGGTCATCTGTCCTAATATCTCCGTATGTGGCTTGGTGCCAAATTTTGTTTTATAATCGCTCCTGTGAAGCGCCTTGGGACGTTTTACAATGTTAAAGGCGCTATATAAATACAAGTTGTTGTTGTTAATTTGATTTGCACAGTAGGACTATCAGTTTTCTTACCATTGACATGGGGTTGGACCATCAGATTGGAAAGCAGTCTGAATATCCTTGGATCTGGGACAATTTGTATGGCATATACACAGGATGAGACGCCCCATTAATTCCCCTAAACATGAGGAGCTTTTAGGATATGTCCAACACTCATTGATTAGGTTAGCTTAGAAATTCAGCCACGCACCTGTTTTTCGGCTCCAAACAGCCTCCTAAGCCACCAATTGAGAGTTGGATTTGTGCCGCCTGTCATATCGTTAAACGCCAAAAAAATCGGTGTGCAGTGCCCACGTCTGAAACAGACATTAGGCCCTTTGTAAATGCAAATAAGGGGCCTAACACCTGTTTGAGGCCCCACTGCAAGATTGATCCCGCAGCTGTTCCACGGCCTGCCATTTACCGCGACACCACCGTGGTCCGTGAGATGGAAAAAGTCATGAGCAACATCGACCTTCCCATTCACGAAGACTTAGAAAATCCACCACGAAAGCGCTTAAAATCACGCTGGCCATTCTGGGAAACAGCAGCCACTGTTCATGCAGCTGGTATCGACCCACTGTCCAGATGGACGGAATCATGGGACGCATGCAACATAAAGAACCAACACCTCATCACTGACCCAACAGCAGAGGATCCTGGCTTCGACCTCCCTCGAAGACAGTGGACAGCGCTCAACCCAATCCACACAGCGCATGGGCGATGCGGCCACCTGCTCCACAAGTGGAAGATGAGGGACGACCTGAAGTGCGACTGTGGCCATGAGTCCCAGACCGTGGAACACATCACCTCAACCTGCCCACTGAGATCTGCTGTGGGAGGCACCTCATTTCTCCACTCGGCATCTCAGGAGGCCATCGAATGGATAGCCAAAGTATACATCCCATTATAAGCGTTTCCTGCCATACAAAAGTATTATTGATACTGCAGGATTGCTTTACACTCAGGAAAGCCAGACCTACATGCGGCCTAACATATGATCCTCAAAGTACATTCTTGGGACTGTTCAGGGACGATTCAGTGGAAAGTAGAAATCTCTGTGTGACATTTTGATCCCCAATTCTCTGTCAACCCTTAAAACTTCCAGTTTTTAATCAGTGTCTCAAGATTCCATCATATGGGCTCATTGGCCAGTTGTGATAAATTAGTGTTTACTTGCACCAAAAAGCAGAAGCAAATGAATTGGATGGTGTCGGACAGGCTTTTCAAGGTAAGGACTTTGTTCGCATGGTATACCTCTAACTCTTTTAATTGAACCCTTAAGGAGACATTGGGTTGCCCTGGTGTCATCAACCCAAAAATTTTTAAAAAGTGCCCCCTTTTTAGAGGGGCACAATTAATAAAATACAAATCATACAGAAGAAAGGAAACTTAATAAACTAAATCATAATAATATTTACAGTGTTGACTATGCACTCCAGTCCCTGTGGTGCCCGCCGGTCGCGGAAAGCCTCAAGTGTACCGGTGGACATCGCGTGCTCCTTCTCCAGGGCCACGCGGGCGCGGACAAAGCCACGGCAGTTAGAAAGCAACCACCCTCACGGGCCGGGTCCAACCTGGACCTGTGGATGGCCACCTTGGCCAAACCCAGGAGCAGACCCACGAGGAGGTCCTCCGATTTGCCCGCTCCCCTTCGCACTGGGTGACCAAAGTTCAGAAGCGTGGGACAGAAATGGCGGCAGAAATTGAGGAGCAGCCCCCTGAAATAACGGAACAGGGGCTGCACCCTCTCACATTCCATCTAAACATGGAACACGGACTCACACAGGCCGCAGAAGTTACAAGCGACGGTATAGCTCTGGGATGACCAGGATCAGCCTTTCATTGAGAAGTTGAACTTGCTGTGTTATATGTTTGTCTAAGGACCAGGTTATAAATCTACAGTTAGGCCAAGTGTTAGTCATTCCTTGTAATATTTTACACGACAGGACTATTACATGCCTAACTGTAGATTTACAACAGGAGCCTTTACACAAATCATGTCATGTTGGAATCTTTTTCTAAGTTGCAAAATCATTTTCATTGCTCTCGGCTGCAGCATCCTTTTGAAGGTAAAGTGTGCAAAATTCTACACAATATGCCAGATGTGATGTTGCCAAGGAGATATACCGAAAGTTTATGCGGGACAGAAGCCTCAGTGTTTAAGCTGGTTTTAAGGATGAAATCTCGACAGACCAAACTTTCAGCCATAAAAAACAATCATGTTTCTTTTGGCCCTTTAAGCTTCACGTGAAAAACAGAGCTCATTTTTAAACCGTGCATATTTATAACTTGGACTCATAATGACTTTTCGATTACTGTTAAGACAGATTTAGGAAAGGTAGCGACTACACTGGATAGACGGAAAGAGAAGTATGACAACCATGTGGATGTTTATTGAACGCTGCATGCAGTTGAATGGATCCTATTGAGTTTGTTCTTTCAGCTGCCAGGCTCTGTCGGGTTGGATCTCAGTCGCTTGTGAGGGCACTTTGTTGAACGTGAAATAGCTGACTCCTTGATTCCGTTTGAAGAAAAGCAAATTCTTTGGCACCTCGCTACTTTGCTGCGAAACTTCTGAAACAGCGTGTTGGTGTGAATTTCGCTCCACAGTTCGGGTCCGGTGCTTGTCTCGTTGGCTGTAAACTCTTTGCAAAACTTCCGAGTTTCTTTTTTCTTTTTTTAAAAAATAAACTTTTACAATGAAGCCGGGGTTGGTTTTCGTGCTGGTTTGTCTGAGTGTTTTTCTGCTAGAATTTGGTAAGTAAAATTGTAAGTAACTGGAATCAAGATACTTGAGAAAATACCTTCTGAACTCCACACAGCTACCCCATGGTTCATCTCACTATTGCACCCTTCCTATTGCCAGATTATGATTTTTATAGAATCATTAACTACTCGGAGTTCGAAGCCATGTTTTATGCGGTTATAAGTATAATTATTATATATTATTACATACAATGCGAAAGATAAGTGATCTGGGAGAATCGAAAGGATCCGAGCTCGAATTTCACAGGTCCTAGTGCCTCCGGGATTCGAGGAGCGTCACTGGTATTGTCACACTGGACGCTGTGGATGGTGTGATGAGATAACACTGTTGGGGTTAGGGCAAGAAAGACTTTCCATTTATATAGCGTCCTTCCACTTAAAATGTCTCCATTTAAATAATCTGCAGAGAAATGTGGTAAGCATGCATTCAGATAGACTTGCATTTATACAGCGTATTTCACGACCTCAGGACGTAGCAAAGGACTTTACATCCACTGAAGTATTTTTGAAGTTGTAATGTAGGAAACGTGGCAGCCAATTTGCGCACAGCAAGCTCCCACAAACAGCAATGTGATAAGGACCAGATTATCTGTTTTTTAGTGATGTTGGTTGTGGGTTAAATGTTGGTCAGGACAATGAGGAGAAGTCCTCTTCTGTTCTCCGAAATAGTGCCATGGGATTTTTTACATCCACCTGAGAGGGCAGACGGGGCCTCGGTTTAATGTCTCAACCGAAAGACGGCACCTCCTTCAGTGCAGCGCTCCCTCAGCACTGCACTGGAGTGTCAGCCTGGATTTTGTGCTCAATTCCACCTGAGAGGGCTGACAGGGCCTCAGTTTATTGCACAGTGCAGTGGATTTTTATTAACCTGTTTGGTGCGGAAGACACAGGCCTGTGCATGTTTCCAAACCACATTGGAGGGCAGACAGCCCCTTGAAGCTCTGACATCTTTTGAGCAGTAACAATCCTCCCATTTATGCATAATCAGTCTTGGGTTTATTGTAACAGGTTCACGATTTGTTTCTCCAACATTCGACCCTCCACCCTTAAAGGCACTGGGGGAGAGATTCATTATAGCCCCATTTGGGGCGCTGAATTTTAAAAGTTTGGAAAATTAGCGGCAGGTGCTAATGTTTCCAAACTTTTAAAAAATTCGGTTTTGCGCTCCAAGAAGGAAGTGGAGCATTAAATCAAGTGCACCATACCTTCTTGGAGCGCAATCGTCAGCAGGCGAGGCGGCGACTTCAGCAGCGCTGCACACTGGGCCGCACAGCGCTGCCGTGTTCAAAGGCTCCTTCCCTCCCTTAAAGGGAAGGGCCATCGCTGCAGGCTCTGCAATTTAAAAAGTACCTGCCTGGACCACCAAGGCAGCCGCGATCCAGCGCGATCAGCCCGGCACTCAAGCAGCATGTCGGACTGATCGATCGCGGACAGGAACCCGCGAAAAAAAGTGGAACAAGAAAGGTGAGTTTTTTTTCCACTTACCTCAGCCACCTCGCCTTTAATCATCGCCCCCGAAGCGGTCGGCCGCCCGATGCACGCCTCCTGCAGCTGTCAGTGTTTTCGCCCGGCGCTGCTGCAGGGGGCGGAAGTCAATTTCGGGTCCGGGGCGCTACCAGAGCGATGCGCACGGCAATGACGTCATGATCTCCGGGCGAAGGTGATCGGGGAGCAACGCTGTGGCGCCGCCGCAAAACTCCCGCCGAATATGGCAGGAATTGATGTCAGCACCGTGCCCGGTCACAAAGCCATTTGTGCTCCGTTAGCATCCCCCCAGGAGGCGCAAAGGCACCCAATTTCACCCCCACTGACTCTTGCTGGAGTTCAGCTCCACGCATATGGGCTTTACTCTCCCCCCAAAGAAAATAACGGGTGGCCGAACACTTTTCACTTCAGTGCTAAGTTCCAGACATGTATACAACATGCAGCATTGCCTGCTCAAGGAGAAGGATCTAGAGGTGATAGTTCATTAAACTATGCAGGTCCATGACCAGTGCCATGAGGCTGTTGCAAAAATGAATAGGGTGTTAGTGTGTATACGTAGGACAATTACATATCAAACTAGGGGGTAAAAATGGGGTAGCGCCCCCTTTGAGGCGCTACCTTCACTGGGGCGCTAATTTTAGCGCCCCGAAAAAGTTAGCACTCCCGCGGCTGATTTTCCCAGGTAGCGCCCCGAGAGGGATGAGGGGCGCTACTGGAAGCACCCCGCGTCCCTCTTGGGGCGCTGCGAGCCAAAACCGCGGGCGCTGTGGCACGTCGCGTCGCAGTGCTGCAGGCCTTCCTTCCCTTATTAAAGGGGAGGGGCCTGGCGCAGCGCATCCCGGTGCCCAGCTGGGCCACCAGGGATCGGGAGTGCTGGTAAATGAGCCCGGCACTCAAGAAGAGTGCCGGGCTCATGGAGAGCAGCCGGCACCCCGCGGTGGGGCTTCACGGGGGCCGGGGTCAACAACGGGGGCAGGTGCTGACAGGCGGCCAGCAACAAAAATGGCTACCCGCCACCTCCCCTTTAACTCGCGCCGCCCCGGCCGCAGGCAGGCCCCCCTGACCCCAGCGGACACAGCGTCTGGCAGTAAGTCAGGGGGCACCACCCAATATTACAGCTGGGTGCAGCGCATGGCGATTATGTCATTGCTGGCGGCACAGCACCGCCGCTAACCTCCCGCTGAATTTCACGGGAGGCATTAGTGGCGCCGCGCCCAGGTGCTAGTTGATTTGCGCCCTGGGATCTACACCCTCTCTTAGGCCTTCACATCCTTCCTAAGGGTGCTAACGGGAGGCGAAAATCAACCAAATTTAGCCCCCTAGAAGTATAATAATTACTTTGTACAAGGTCCTGGTTTGGCCACATTAAGAATACTGTGTCTGGTTTTGGTCCTCTCACATGGCGGGGGATAGTGAGATTCTGGAAAAGGTTCAGAGGAAGACCAACTCAGTTGATTCCACTTTAAAGCCCCATAGTTATCAGGATAGGTTTAGGGAATTGGGGCTATTAAAAATAATGAAGAGATTCGATTCTGACGAGGTGGACAGGTTTTTTGAGCTAGAGTGGCAGAGTAGCATCAGGAGGGCACCAGTGTAAGCTGCAAAAGCATTGAGTTAGGTTAGATGCTGGGAAGTACTTCTTTTGTTCTTTCTTAACCACTGGAATAGGTTACCAGTAGGTGTGGTGAGTGTGGATGTGCTGCAGGCCTCCAAAAGGGAGCTGGAAGGGTTCCTGTGAGTGGAAGACATTTCAAGTTATAGAAGGTTATAGGGTTAACTGGGACTAGTGATATCAGTCACCGTGGTCTACTAAAGCCTTCTTGATTGTCTTTAGGGGTCAGAGAGGAATATCCCAGAACGTTTTCCTGCATTATCCTAAGGTTATTTCATAGAATCATAGAATGGTTACAGCACGGAAGAAGGCCATTCGGCCCGTTAGCCCGTGCCGGCTCTCTGCAAGAGCACTTCAGCTAGTCCCACTCCCCCGCCCTTTCCCCATAGCCCTGCAAATTTTTTTCCTTCAGGTACTTATCCAATTCCCTTTTGAAAGCCATGATTGAATCTGCCTCCACCACCCTTTCAGGCAGTGCATTCCAGATCCTAACCACTCGCTGAGTAAAAAAGTTTTACCTCATGTCGCCTTTGGTTCTTCTGCCAATCACCTTAAATCTGTGTCCTCTGGTTCTCAACCCTTCTGCCAATGGGAACAGTTTCTCTCTATCTACTCTGTCCAGAACCCTCATGATTTTGAACACCTCTATCGAATCTCCTCTCAACCTTCTCTGCTCTAAGGAGAACAACCCCAGCTTCTCCAGTCTATCCACGTAACTGAAGTCGCTCATCTCTGGAATCATTCTCATAAATCTTTCTGCACCCTCTCTTAGGCCTTCACATCCTTCCTAAAGTGCGGTGCCCAGAATTGGACACAATACTCCAGTTGAGGCCGAACCAATGTTTTATTCAGGTTCATCATAATTTCCATGCTTTTGTACTCTATACCTCTATTCATGAAGCCCAGGATCCCATAAGCTTTTTTAACTGCTTCCTCAACCTGCTTGTTACATTGCTTGATTGGGTTGATGGTGCATGTGGATTGCACCATGTCATGATGGGACCAGTTTGATGGACCAGTTGGTCTTTTCCTATCCCTCTTGTCATATGTTTGTCCAATTTACTCGTGAGCTCAGACAGTGAGTGACGGCAGGCTATACAACTGCAGTGAACATTGCAGACATGTCCTATCCTGTCTATACATGTAACATTCTAGTGGATGTTACTGGACAGCAATCAAGAGCAATGATACAGTTTGTGCTAGATTGGGAAGTAGAACCTGTTTATGATAATACCTACAATGTAGTTTGCATTGTATTAGAAAGTGCAGCTCCCTGTAACACTCACGATCCATTTTCTGCTACACTGAAACAGTGAACTTTAATGTTCACAATAAACTACAAGGGTGTGGCTTAAATACCCATTCAGTTTGCATTACACTAGAAGGTCTACCTATCTATTATAATACTCACTATTCATCTCATCCTCACTGGAAGATGCACCAGTTTAATGTCCATCATTCCGTTTTTATTGCAATGAAAAGGAAGGGGCAAGGTCTGGATCGATTGTCTGGGTGGATAATAGAATTTTTGATGCATAAACAGTTTTTGCAGTTTGAGAATGGTGATGTCCTTGATCACAGATATGAACCGTGGGACATAGATCTAAAATGAAATGTAAGAGATTTAGGAGAGACAGCAGGAGAAACCTTTTTTTAACCGAGGGTTGTGATGTTGTGGAATGAACTGCTGGAGTTAGTGATTGAAGTAGAGACCATGTCAACATTTAAGAATAGGTTAGATAAGTGGTTGAAGGACAGTGGGATAAAGGGATATGGGAACAGGGTGGGCACATGGAATTAGGACTACTGCTTGTGTGGAAAATATTTACCAAACGATACTGGTTCAGCCAGTACCCGTTTCCCTGTTGTAATTTCTATATCATTCTATGTAAATGATTGGATTGAAGAATAAGAATGGAAAGCCTGGAGTCTATAATTTCAGACCTTTTCACTTGTGAATTCAGCAAAAATTTCTTGATTACAAAAAGCTCCCAGGTCAAAGTAAAAACAGAAAATGCTGGAAATGCTCAGCAGGTCAGGCAGCATCTGTGGAGAGAGAAACAGAGTTAACGTTTCAGGTCGGTTACCTTTCGTCAGAACTCTTAGCAGGGCAAAAGTATTTTGGTCGATATTAGGTCCAACATTGAAATTGTTGATGGAACAACTTTGTTTCTTTTAGTGGAATGCCAGAAGGATGAAAAGGTCATCAAAAGTAAAAAGCAAAATGTTGGGAAGAAAGTTAAACTCGCCACCAAAAAGGCCAAAGGCAAACCAAAAGTGAAGAAGGTGAAGGTCAAGGAGCCTGCAAGGATCTTCATAATGACTCAGCTACTGGAACAAGGCAGGTTCCGGAAACCATCTGATACTTTGGTGGTTCCTGCTGGAGAGAGGCTTGTGCTCCGCTGCAAAGGGAGACACATCAGCTGGGCATACCCCAGTTATCTAGATGAGGAAAACGATGGTAGATTCAGGTATTTTTGCATCAGCTAAAATGTTATTGTCCCTGCGTTCAGTTAATCTCGAGACATGTTTTTGCAGTATTTGTGGATCATGTTATTTCCTTATTAAACGTCCACTACTCTTGGAGAAAAATATTTTCTTCAGCATTTAGTTTCATCACGTGCAGTCACTGGGGTAGATTTTCAGCGTGCGTCCCAGGTGTAGCTGATCCACAAAACCAGTTATACTCCCAGGCAGAAGGTTAAAAAACGACCCCAATAGATCAGACGCAAGATACGCTAGATATGATCATGTGAACTTGCTGTGCACAGGACATGCAAGATTATTTTTTTGCTTATACCAAACATAACAACACTTCAAAACAAATTTCACATTGACATGACCAAAATCATTCTTTAATTCTTTAATTCTTGCATAAATGTTGTGTACTGTACATCTTTTGTTGCTTTAATTTTAATTGTCTGAAGAGAATACACAATGATTGGTGTGGCATGGACTATATAACATTTGTGGGAACAACCATCATTTCTTCATGTTGTTGCCAGTCATTTGTTATGAGGACATCCCAAAGTGGGATATGACACACAGCGTTTCCTGATTGGTGGGCGTGCCTTCAGCTGCCTCGGCCCTAAACTCTAGAATTCTCTCCCTAAACCTCTCCGCCTCTCTCCCTCTCTCTCCTCCTTTAAGACGCTTATTAAAAACCTACCTCTTTGACCAAGCTTTCGGTCACGTGTCCTAATATCTCCTTATATGGCTTAGTGTCATATTTTGTTTGCTCACGCTCTTTCGAAACGCCTTGGGACATTTTACTATGTTAAAGGTGCTATATAAATACAAGCTGTTGTTGTTGAAGTATCCTCTATATTGCCACTCTCTTGTGTACAGGTCAAGTGGGTTATTATCTTATGTATCGTCACTGGGGTAGACTTTCCGCTTTGGGCGCAATCGGCGAAACGGGCGCAAAATGCGCCGAAAATTGTGCTCGTTTTCTGAAGTGTATCTTTTCTCAAGTTTCCGCTCAAACTCATTTGCATATTGCCGAACGCAAAACCTGGCATGAACCAGCGAGATCAGGCAGCGCTTTAAAACGTAATTTAAAAAAAATTTGTTTAAGAAAAATCCTTTGATATATTTAAGAGTGGTAACTTGGTGCAGTTTGATGAATACAGCTGGAAATGGGATCTTCACAAAAAATAAGCATTTTAAATCACAGTGTCAATCCACCACCTGTGAGTAACCTGATTTTAAATGACTGAAAATAACTTTTAATAAATATACAGAACCATTTCCCAGTTATGTTGGTGTCAGTTTCTTAGTACTGTAAATTAAAAAAATTATATTCGAAAGCTTTTAAAACATCCCAATCGTGTCCCTGCGCCCAAAAGAACCAGCTTAATTTTTAGAGCCTCCTCAAAGGTCTTCAAACGAGCGCAATTAGTGGAAACTCCCAATGGTGATTAATTGACCCTGGGGGCGTGGCCAGTTTCGTGGGCCGTGCCTGCTTCTAGCGCGATGCTTTTTAAACTAGCGCAAAAGATCGCGGAAACTCGAGTTGCGCTGAACCTAATTTACGCTTAAAATGCCACGATCTTTTGCAATGGTTACGGCGATATTGGGTGAATTAGGCTGAAAAAAACAGCGCAACCGAGCGGAAACTCCAGGACACTGTATCTAATCCAAATGATGCGTTGGGTAATGCTTCATGTGTAATCAACACACTTGGACAGCAAGATAGACTTATAGCAAATAGGAAGCAATGTTATTTATTATCCTTTAAGTTTATGGTGTCACATCCCACACAAACATTCTAAAGCAACAGTTAATCTGTGTGGAATGGCAGGTGATTGAGCAGAACACGAACGAAGATGCAATCTTGAGTTGACTTAGATTTATGTGCATAGTGTTACAATGTGAATTAATTATTATTATATACCCAGTAATAATGTGCATTTTTTGTATCATTGTTCTGAAGGACCTATTGCCGCAAAAACACTGCAGAAGCTTTATTCTCCCTTTTCTGTGCATTTTCTCCTTTCCTGAAGGTATTGTTAGGCCGTCCTGTGTGCCTTTGAGGCCTATTTGTGATTGACAGCTGTATTTAATTGTGTAAGATACACTTTTGATCTTCCTTGGACTCAGTTCAGATATGAAGGTATTAATTCCTGGGGCATTGAGTGCCCTCTGGTAAATCACCACCGGAACTGAGTTATGTGTGAACCTAAACAGTCCTTTTTGACTGCAGGTGGCCTCATAGCTGAGCCTGATCCTGTCTTTAGCCAATATACACTTCCAGCACGGGTCATTGGATAGCACTCCGGAGTAGAAATCATTGTAGATTTTCCTTCCCCTAACCCAGAACAGTAGCGTGTAACTCATAGCACCATCCCAGCTGAGACCAGCTAACTTAGAAAGACTTGCACCTATGTAGCGCCTTTCATGACCTCAGGACGTCCCAAAGCACTTTATAGCCAATGCAGTACTTTTGAAGTGCAATCACTGGAGTAATGTAGGAATCGCGGCTGCCAATTTAGCGCACAGCAAGCTCCCACAAACAGCAACGTGACAATGACCAGATAATCTGTTTTTAGGTGTTAGTCGAGGGATAGATATTGGCCAGGACACCGGTGGAGAACTCCCTTGCTCTTCTTTGAAATAGTGCCATGAGAGCTTTAACGCCCACCTGAGAGGGCAGACAGGGGCCTCGGTTTAAAGTCTCATCCGAAAGACGACACTTCCGACAGCACAGCACAGACAGGGGATTGAAGTGGGACCCTTCCTGGTCTGTGTGTCTCAGTTCCTCACTGGCTCTATTAGCTCAGCTTCTTTGGGAGCACAGCAAGAGTTTTTAAAATGTTTTCAATAATATTTATAAATAGAGGGAAGTGTTATGAAGATTTCTGATTGGTGTTTTGGGTAAGATGTGTGATTTTTGATTCCTGACACTTGCCATTTGAATTATATTTTAAAGGTGCTTTTTTTTTTACTTTACAGCATTAACCATCGGGAAAGGTTTAGCCAGCTGATCGTAGCGAACAGCACAGGAGCTGATACTGGTGGATACAGCTGCTGGGCATTGGACTGTGACACCGAGACCTGCAGAAAGGATGACTCCAAAACAGGCAGCACCTACGTGTTCATCACTGGTGGGGACCACATTCTGGCGTTAGTTTTAAAGCAGGCACAGAAATAGGCCGGCCGACTGACTGCTGGAATTCGATTTTAAACATTTAGGCTCAAGAATGGTTTAAATTGAACAAAAATGAATTTTAGGCTGGTGCTTTAAGGTTCCCTAATTTGATTTGGGGTATGGTAGTATAGTGGTTTCTGTTACAGGACTAGCAATCCAGAGGACTGGACTAATAATCCAGTATAACGTGAGCTCAAATCCCACCATGGCAAGCTGAAAATTTGAAATCAGTTTTAAGATATCTGGAAATAAAAAGTTAGTATCAGTAAAAAGCAACCATGAAGCTGTCGGATTGTCACGAAAACCCAACTGGTTCACTAATGTCCTGTCGTCCTTACCCGGTCCGGCCTATATGTGACTCCAGACCCACACCAACGTGGTTGACTCTTAACTGCCCTCTGAAGTGGCCGAGCAAACCACTCAGTTGTCTCAATCTGCTACATGCATCAGTTCAAGAAGGAATCCTACCACCACATTCTCGGGGCTACTAGCGATGGGCAACAAATGCCGGCCTTGCCTGCGATGCCCACATGCTGAAAAAATTAAAAAAAGTATGCTTCAGCTGCTTGAATTATAAACACAGCAGGTCTTGCACATCCAACTAATGCCCATGCAGTGGGTATCTCCTGATAATTTGGATGTTAGAACTTTCTGATTGTCAGAATGCTCTCTGTGGTGAAGCCGTATTTATGTTATACCAGCCTGAAACTGCTGCCACCGGTGAAGTTAGCAATGTAAACCTCAACAAAGATACCTACTTACTGTCATTCTCTTTATCTGTAGGATTTCCTGCTAGTCGATGGCCAGTTGTTTCTTGAAAAATAAATGCTGACCTGATTGTCAGATTTCCATTCCAATATGGAGTGTTCTAATGTTGAGATGTACCATATCCTTCTTCCTATGTGCAAGGCAACTGTGCTATTACCAGATCCCCAGTCTGATATCTTGGGCAATTTTGAGGTGCAGGGTAATAATGTGGCTACCGATGTCTTCAGCCTAAAGTGCCAACTCGGCCTTTTTACAAGGTCCCCACCACTGTAGATGCCAGTGTCCAGCTAATTTGGTTCACATCATATGCCGTTAAGAGGAGGCCGAGTGCACTGGGCACAGTAAAGGCTATAGGCCCTGATAACATCCTGGCTCTATAAACAGAGGCATAGAGTACAAAAATAAGGAAGTTATGCTGAACCTTAATAAATCACTGGTTAGGGCCCAGCTGGAGTATTGTGTCCAATTCTGGGCGCCACACTTTAGGAAGGATGTCAAGGCCTTACAGAGGGTGCAGAAGAGATTTACTAGAATGGTACCAGGGATGAGGGACTTCAGTTACGTGGAGAGACTGGAGAAGCTGGGGTTGTTCTCCTTAGAGCAGAGAAGGTTAAGGGAAGATTTAATAGAGGTGTTCAAAATCATGAAGGATTTTGATAGAGTTAATAAGGAGAAACTGTTTCCTATGACAGAAGGGTTGGTAACCAGAGGACACAGATTTAAAGTAATTGGCAAAAGAACCAGGGGCGAGATGAGGAGAATTTTTTTACGCAGTGACTTATTATGATCTGGAATGCACTGCATGAAAGGGCGGTGGAAGCAGATTCAATAATAACTTTCAAAGGGAATTGGATAAATACTTGAAGCGGAAAAATTTGCAGGGCTGTGGGGAAAAGGCAGGAGAGTGGGACTAATTGGGTAGCTCTTTCAAAGAGCCAGCACAGGCACAATAGGCCAAATGGCCTCATTCTGTGCTGTATCATTCTATGATTTTAGTGCTGAAGATCTGTGCACCAGAACGAGCCCACCCGCGCCCCCCCCAACCCAATCCAAGCTATTCCAGTGCAGCCATGACACTGGCACCTACCCGACAACGTGGAAAATTACCCAGGTATGTCCTGTCCACAAAATGCAGGACAAATCTAACCTGGCCAATTACCGTCCTATCAGCCTCCTCCCAATCATCGGCAAAACAATGGAAGAAATAAAAAATAAAAGTGACACCTACTCACCAATAACACTCAGCTCAGGTTCTGCCAGAACCACTCAGCTCCTGACCTAATTGCAGCCTTGATCCAACCATGGACGCAGGAGCTGAATGCAAGATGAGAAATAAGGGGTAGCTTCCCTCTATATCAAGGCAGTTTTTGACTGAGTATGGCATCAAGGAGCCCTCATAAAACTGAGATCAATGGGGTTCAATGGGAAAACCCTCTAGTAGCTGGAGTCATACCTGTCACAGATGAAAATGATTGTGGTCGTCTAAGACTAATCATCGCTGCCCCAGGATATCTCTGTCGGATTTTCTCAGGGCAGTGTCATTGGGCCAACCATCTTGTACTTCTTCATCAATGACCTTCCCTCTTTTATAAGGTTAGGAGTGGGGCTGTTCACGAATGATTCCATTCACAACTCTTCTGATAATTGGACAACTCAGGCAAGCCCACCAATGACAGGTATCATTTGCACCACGTAAGTCCCAGGTAATGACCATCTCCAACAAGAAAAGGCCCACCCACTTCCCCCTGACACTCAACAGCACCACCATCACAAAGTCCCTCAACCATTAAAATCCTGGGGACACCAATGACCAGAAGCTTAACTGGACCAGCCATATGAACACCGTGGCTACAACAGCAAGATAGAGGCTGGGTACTCTGTGATAAATGGCTTACCTCTTTATCCCTCAGTGTCTCTCCACCACCTACAAGGCTCAAGTCAGGAGTATGATGGTATACTCACTGCTTGCCTGGAAGCATGCAGCCACAAGAACACTCAAGAAGCTCAACGCCATCCAGGACAAAGCAGTCTGCTTGATTGATGCCCCAGGCACTGATCTCGGTCTCCAGCCCTCCACTATCAGCATACTATGGCTACAGTATGTACCATTGTACAGTATGTATTATCTACGGGATTATCGGCGAGTTTACTTCGACAGCACCTTACAGCCCTGTGACGAGCAGCAAAATCATGAGAACATCATCACCTGCACGTCCCCTTCCAAATCACACACCATCCTGACTTGGACATGCCGACTCTCCTTCATCATTGCTGGGTCAAAATCCCGGAATTCCCTACCTAACACCATTATGGGAGTGGCATCACCAAAAAGACTGTGGCGGTTCAAGTAGAAGGCCCGACACCACTTTCTCAGGGCAATAAATGCCAGCCTTGCCAGCATTGCCCACATCCTGAGAACAAATTAAAAAATAAAAGATTCTCCCCCCCAGTACGCAGGGTAATAGTACTGTGTAGCCAGATCTTTCCTCCGATCTGTTAGGCTCGCTGAATGCGCAGGTTAACGATGTGACTGCCAGATCCTCTCTGATGTTTGAGGTGTTGATGTGATGATTGATGCTGGTTTGTGATCAGCATGCAAACAAAAGGTTGCTGATTTAAATGAAATTCAGTACGTTTTCCGACTTAAAATCAGAAAATTGATTAGAAATCCTGATTTCTATTGGAAATAAATCATTGAATAAGTATAAACGTTGGGAGGTTGTGCAGCTACAAGTCAACAAAGCTGCTAATTCTTTTTTTTCTCTCCACAGATCCACGTGAACTGTTTGTTCCAACAAATAATTACTACGAAGCCGTTCAGCTTCGCACCGACAGGCCCACAAGGTTACCGTGCCAAGTGACAAATCCTCTTGCCGAAGTGTCTCTGCACCGGGAATTTCCACCGGAGGTGATTCCGGTGGATGGGAAATTAATCACATTTGATGTGAAGAAAGGCTTTGTTGTCCACAAGGCCCTGCCATTGTTTGCTGGCACAGTGTACTGTGTGGCAAGTTATCGGGGACTAATGCAGAGTTCCACAAAATATCTCCTCATATTTACCAATTGTAAGTATGTAGATTATCTTTTTTTAAAATAAACGACAATTATTGATTGTCATCTCACAAAGCATACTATACATGTTTCATTTTACAATTATAGCCTAACATGCACAGACTGAAATGGTAGAACAGAGACTGTAAACAATGTATAATTAAATAGCTAATTAAATAAGTGATACTACCTGTAAGTGAGCAGTCAGTGCAGGAAATCATCATCCACAAGTTATTTCACCATAGTTTAAGAATTAAAGGGGGCGATTTTATTAATGGGGGCGCGTTGGAGGCGGGACTGCTGCTTGGCGGGTCGATGTCCCGCCTCCATCGATTTGTGGCCAACCCACGCTATTTTCCCTTGATTGACCTTGTTAAGCCCGCCCAGCGGTGACAAAGAGCATCAACGTATGAAGTTTCATCTGTCAAAAGTTTTTGACAGATGAATTGTCATCGTTTGACAGCTCTGTGAAGCTGTCAAACACTGACATTCTCTGTAATTTGATGAGGTCTTGCATTCAAGACCTCACCAAACTTTTTTGTTTTACAGAAATGAGATGGTTGTTGCATCTGAGAATGCAACGGCCATCTCTCATCTGCAACACGGAGGTGCGAGACTCTCCGCATACACACCGATTGAAGCCTGCAGGAAGAAACAAAGGTAAGTACACTTTTAAAAACACTTTGCACTTACCTCAGATACTCGCCTCTACAGTCTTGCACCCATCACTTACCTTCACACCACACTTTTGCACCCCCCCGACCCCCGCAGACTCAGTACTCGCCTCGCTGAGCTGGCGTGTTTTGGAGACTTCGGGAAGCCCGCACTTGTGTGGGCAAAAAGGGCACAGGCAGTTAATAGGCTTTAATTCCTTCCCGCCTCCAAGGAGACGGGACCTAGCGTGGGACGGCTACCCGCCTCCTGGGAAGATGGCACGGGGGCGGGTTGGGGGCGGGTTGGGCACCCGCCCCCAAATTCTGCCACTTTCCCGGCAGTCCCGCCTCCATACCCGCCTCTCCAGGGCTGGCAAAATCACCCCCTTAGTCTTAGTGGGGGCTCCCCTAGCTGTTTCTTGTACACGACGACAACAACAACAACAACAACGACGTGTCTTTATATAGCGCCTTTAATGCAGTAAAACGTCCCAAGGCGCTTCACGGGAGTAATAAAAGACAAAAAATTTGACACCGAGCTACATAAGAATAAATTAGGGCAAGTGACCAAAAGCTTGGTCAAAGAGGTTGGTTTTAAGGAGTGTCTTAAAGGAGGAAAGAGAGGTAGTGAGGCGGAGAGGTTTAGGCAGGAAATTCCAGAGCTTAGGGCCGAGGCAACAGAAGGCACGGCCACCAATGGTTGAGCGATTATAATCAGGGATTCTCAAGAGGGCAGAATTAGAGGAGCGCAGATATCTTGGGGGGGTGGGGGGGGGGGGTGGCGTAGTGGGGCTGAAGGAGATTACAGAGGGGCGAGGCCATGGAGGGATTTGAAAACAAGGATGAGAATTTTGAAATCGAGGCGCTGCTTAACCAGGAGCCAATGTATACCCCTCAGAGACTGAAACACTTTCTTCAGCAAGTAGTTCCTAGGTCCACACAATTGTATCCTTAATACCCAGTCCAGCCAAAGTGACCCTGATCACCTAGCAAACCCTTCTTACCCAGGAACAACTCTGTACATTCATTATTGAGTTTCATTGATTTCAATGTTATTTAGGTGTTTCCTAATTACCTATAAAGTATTACCTTAAGAGAAACAAAAGATGATTCATAAAGATGTATGAAATGTAGGCAACCTTTGAAAGTAAACTACGCATTTTTTCTCTCTCAGATCCATCCGCACCTCCATCAGCTGCGATCAAAGCCTCATCTAGCTCTGTACATGTGGGTGTAAACTTTAATTTAACATGTACAGCTCTTGGAGAAACTGACATAGAGGTGGACTTCACTTGGAAGTTCCCTGGCCAGAAGGTAAGCCGTATCCCTCCAAGAGTTCTGAAAGATGTTGGCCTAGGAATTCTTTTGCGCCGGACTGCTGGCATGAACTGGGTGCAGGGGATGATCACTGCGCCCGATCGGGTAGGCCTGAGGAACACCCAATATTCGGCCTCGGCTCTTATTTAAATGAGACCAGTGAGCTGTGGACACCTGTTGGGCGTCAGGCAGCTCGCTGGGGAAAAGGCTTCGAATTTTGCGCCGCTGTATTGCTGGCAGCGGCCCGCAGGTAAGTGCTTAAAGGGGAAGACGATTGGGAGGGGGATGGCCACCGAGAGAGGTGGGCTGATTGGGAGGGGGCAGCTGAGACATCAGGAGGGCGCGGGGGAGATTGGGATTGGGGGTGGGAGATCAAGACATTGGGACGGGGGGGCAGTTGGGACATTAGGATGCCTTCAGTGTGCCAGTGCAGCCTTCGGTCGCCTGAGGAAGAGAGTGTTTGAAGACCAGGACCTCAAACCCGGCACCAAGCTCATGGTCTACAGAGCAGTAGTGATTCCTGCCCTCCTGTATGCTTCAGAGACATGGACCAAGTACAGCAGGCACCTCAAAGCACTGGAGAGGTACCACCAATGCTGCCTCCGCAAGATCCTGCAAATCCATTGGCAGGATAGGCGCACCAACGTCAGTGTTCTCGCTCAGGCCAACATCCCAGCATCGAAGCTTTGACTACGCTCGATCAGCTCCGATCGTCCGCATGCCCGATACGAGACTCCCAAAACAAGCGCTCTACTTGGAGCTCCGACCTGGCAAGAGAGCCCCAGGTGGGCAGAGGAAACGCTTCAAGGACACCCTCAGAGCCTCTTTGAAAAAGTGCAACATCCCCACCGACACCTAGGAATCCCCGGCCCAAGACCACACAAAGTGGAGAAGAAGCATCCGGGAAGGCGCTGAACACCTCGAGTCTCTTCGCCGGGAGCAAGCAGAAGCCAAGCGCAAACAGCGGAAGGAGCGCACGTCAACCTAAGCACCCCACCCACCCGCCCCTTCAACCACCGTCTGCCCCACCTGTGACAGAGACTGTAGGTCCTGCATTGGACTCATCAGTCACCTGAGAACTCATTTTTAATGTGGAAGCAAGTCATCCTCGGTACTGAGGGACTGCCTAAGAAGAAAAGAGGATGAGGATCGAGGCAGCAGTCGCGGGGGGGGGGGGGGGGGGGGGGGGGAGGGGCAAGCGATGGCCAGCAGCGCCATATTGGTACAGGCAAAAGAGCTTGTGCCTGAAACAGACATTAGTCCCTATGCATATGCAAATACAGGGCCTAATGCCTATTTAAGGCCCCCAGAGCTAGAATTGGATTGCCAGGCTGGCTGCGTTCAGGAAAACCAGGTTTATATTCCTTAAAGGGACCACTGCAGGCTGCCACCAGAAAGGAAAGTTTGTAAAATTACCTACCTGACTGTGAAGCCAGGAGAAGCAGCAAGTGCTCCGCCTGACCCCACCTTAAAACCGCGTCCATTTATTTGATTCCGCCTCTGTGAAGTGCTTTGGGACGTTCCTCTACATAGTAATGCAAGTTTCTGTTGTTGCCATGGGTGTTGTCATTCTACAGCGACTCAATTCCTACATTTTCCAAGACCGGCAGCCAGCCGCCCAGAATTGCACTGAATCTTTGCTTTCTGTAGTTTGAGAGTCAAGAAGCATCCAACCTGAGAAAAGTCAATGGCCGCGAAATTCGGCTCCTTTGCGCCTGCCGTTAGCACCTCTGGGGGGCGTTAAAGGAGCACAAGGGGCTTATCGCCCGGGCGGGGGCGCCTCCTGAGAAATTCGGCAGGGCGCTACTGAGGTGCTAGCCGATAGCGCTGCGCCCCCCGCCTGTAACAACCTTTGACCGCTGCGCCGCTGGCGTGAGGTCGCGAGCCGAGCCGACCTCCGCTCGCGGACTGCTAATTAAAGGGAGGTGCGGCCACGACCCGGGCCGCCATTTTTTTTTGGCTGACCTCCAGATCGTCCCTCCGTGGCGGCCCTTGGCGTGATCAGTCACCACCATCGCGCAGCCCGGCACTGCGTCTCATTACCTTTTATTACTGTTTGTCTGAGCAACACTAAAGTTTTCTGACTCCAATGTTTCCTGATTGGCACCCAGGACTGAAAGTATAGTTCTCCACATCAATGCCAATTGGTGCTGCAACACATACATTCCCAAAGTTACTATAAATTCACTGGGTCCCTGCTGCCTCTGGAGACTGAGAACGATAGGTATCCGTGGGAAGAAATGTAAGGTATTTCTTTTAAGGTAGCAGAATTGCATACACGCTTCTTATTCATACCGAGAGAGAGCACGTTCTATTGAAAAGTACATTTATAAAGCTCCAAGTGATTCTATTGTGTTCAAAGTGATAAGAAAAGGTAATTGATTTTTTTCTCACTTTTTTAAAATTCTGCCTGCTGCTATTTTCCTCCTTATTTCCTTTTCCCTGTAACCAGCTGGGGAGACCGGCCTATACCAGGGAAAGCCAGCAGCCTGTATACGTGGGTGGCCAGTTACGACAGTCGTCTCAAAGCATACTCCTGGTGGATGAGAGCCGCCCTGTCGACGATGGGCTCTACACGTGTGTAGCTCAGAACCTGCAGGGGAAAACCACCGTGTCCACTCACGTCAGTGTGCTTCCACATACAAGTCCTGGCCAAACATAAGCACAGGAGCAAGGCCAAGAGTTTCCCTCATGTTACTGATGATAACTCTGAAAAATGGAGAAACCAGCTGCAATTTTTAAAAAAATCTGTACCATCAGCGCCAAGTATTTAGATGCACATTTGTCATTTCTGTTTTAGAAAAGAAGTATTATTTTGCTGTTTAAAGTTTCCTTTATATTTCATGAATTTTACTCCTGCATCATAAGCCTTACGTTTTTGGTTATACGATGGTTTTAGCTGTTAAATGTCCTGAAGTGAAGCAGGACATTCAAGACACTTCATTTGATATCATAAAATAGAATCATAGAAATTTACAGCACAGAAGGAGGCCATTTCGGCCCATTGTGTCTGCGCCGGCCGACAAAGAGCCATCCAGCCTAATCCCACTTTCCAGCTCTTGGTCCGTAGCCCTGTAGGTTACGGCACTTCAAGTGCATATCCAAGTACATTTTAAATGTGGTGAGGGTTTCTGCCTCTACCAGCATTTCAGGCAGTGCGTTCCAGACCCCCACCACCCTCTGGCTGAAGAAATTTCCCCTCAAATCCCCTCTAAACCTTCCCCCAATTACTTTAAAACTGTGCCCCCTGGTTGTTGACCCCTCTTCTAAGAGAAATAGGTCCTTCCTATCCACTCTATCTAGGCCCCTCATAATTTTATACACCTCAATAAGGTCTCCCCTCAGCCTCCTATGGGGAAGGATATGTGATTGGTAATATAGTGATATCTTTTTGTGTCTACAACTACAATTCTTATCTTAATTTTATGCCACTGCACCCAAAGCCTGCAGTGGTGGCTAATATGGCAGCAGGGGCAGTGGGTCTTTGCCACTAGCTGTTCTTGCTTTATCTAAAAACTGACCCTACTTATATGCTTCCAAATGAAGCAGTAATGCCCCTTTAAGAACCTTTCACACTTTGATAAACGTGACCAAGTAGGAGCATGAAGCCAAATCTAAATTCTGCGCTCAGCATTGTATTTTACACAAGATATAGAGGCGGGAGGCAGCATGTTGCTATAATACTATGTTTGCATAGAGGACACTGGGGAGAATACTACGGCTTGAGCGCTGTGTAAAATGGGCGACAGCAGAGGGAGCCAAATGGATTGAGTTCTTTATTGCTATATTATATGTGCACAGCAGAGGGTGTTACATGAATTGAGCATTGTCACTGCAAGGATTGAGCTGCTTATTACACAGGGGGACAACAGAGGGAGCTGCTTTAATTCAGCATTGTATTAAACACGGGACAACAGAGGGAGTCGGGTGGATTCAGCATTGTATTAAACACGGGACAACAGAGGGAGTCGGGTGGATTCAGCATTGTATTAAACACAGGACAACAGAGGGAGTCGGGTGGATTCAGCATTGTATTAAACACGAGACAACAGAGGGAGTCGGGTGGATTCAGCATTGTATTAAACACGAGACAACAGAGGGAGTCGGGTGGATTCAGCATTGTATTAAACACGGGACAACAGAGGGAGTTGAAAGAAAGAGACTTGCATTTATGTAGCGCCTTTCACGACCACCGGGTGTCCCAAAGCGCTTTAGATCTTTAGATCCAATGATGTACTTTTTGAAGTGTAGCCACTGTTGTAATGTGGGAAACCCGGCAGAAAATTTGCACACAGCAAGCTCCCACAAAAAGCAATGTGATCATGACTGGATAATCTGTTTTAGTGATGTTGATTGAGGGATAAATATTGGCCAGGACACAGGGATAACTCCCCTGCTCTTCTTCGAAATAGTGCCATGGGATCTTTTACGTCCACCTGAAAGAGCAGACGGAGCCTCGGTTTAACATCTCATCTGAAAGACGGTACCTCCCTCAGTACTGCCAGCCTAGATTTTTGTGCTCAAGTCTCTGGAGTGGGACTTGAACCCATAACCTTCTGACTCAGAGGCGAAGGTGCTACCAACTGAGCCACAGCTGACATACAAATTGGCCAGATTGAGCACTGTATTACATGGGGAGGCAACCGTTGGATGGATTGAGCTGTGTGTTACTGCGTTACATGGGTGGACAGCAAACTGCATCGTTTGAGGATTGTATCGTGCAGGAGGACAGCAGAGGAAGCTGTATGAATTGTGCTAAATGATGATACTATATTTAGAAAGAGAGAGCAGAGGGAGCTTTTATTAGAGGGACACAGAACAATGTAAAGTACTACACGTAGGCAGAAAAAACAGATGACACCTGTACTCGATGAACATTAGAGGGGGGGTGCATGAATTAGCTGAGGATGAAGCTGAAAGAGACCTGGGAGCCTGATTAGATTCAACACGAAACATGTCCCAGCCAATGCTGAACTCCCCTTCCTCTCCCCAGCCCCTCGAGCAAAGCTGCCATGATCACCCCCGCAGGATCTCTCTCATCGATCTCTCCCCCACCCTGCCTCCCTCCCTGCAATCCGATCTCTTCCCCCGCAATCTAGCCCTGTGATCTCCCCCGCGATCGCCTCCCCCTGCGATCCAATCTCCCTCCCTCCTTCCTCTCCACTCCGAGCCCCGACCCCCTCGTTGACTCTGCTTGGTAGCTTTCTGAAGGCAGAGAATGATTACAGTTTGCTTTTTATTTCAACACAGTTGCCTTGAGCGAATCAATTCCAGCATCGGAAGTATGAAGAAAGCCCATAATTAGGAACATAGGAACAGGAGTAGGCCATTCAGCCCCTCGAGTCTGTTCTGCCATTCCATTAGATCATGGCTGATCTGTGGCCTAACTCCATCTACCCGCCTTAGGAACATAGGAGCTGCTAGCCGAAAAAAGACCAAGGTCCATTTAGTTTGTCTTCTATCATCCTGGTAGTCAGACGATACAACGATAATGGAGTTGTTGACTAATCACAACAATCAATCTCTATCAATTAGTCTACAACAGACCCAGAGAATTTTTTTTTTAGAAAACTGGGTCTATGAAACGGTTAAAGGTGCACCATTGTAAAAATAGAAGCATGTTAGTTTGTACTGACACTACTGACTTTTTCCAAGTCTGGTCAGTGTTTATTATACAATTTCTGACTTCAAGAATTTTTAAATATAACCTTTCATTTTAAAGACGATGAAACACATCAACTTTTTGAAAATAAAACATTTTTTTATTTGTGTGCTATTACCATAATATTCTCACCTGCCATCAATGTTCCCTGTTAGTTGCGTTTCGTTCTGCGCGGCCTGTTTCTTTTAGTGCACGGTCCCTTTAAATTTCTGCACTTGCGCGGTATTTACAGTGTAAAAGCTGGTGAGCGGCCTGCGCGGGACCTTGCAATTTACTGCACAGCTGCGCACCTTAGCGGGTACATAGCCTGCTGTACATGCCCAGTATATTCCCGTAGGATGCTGCTGATTGCAGCACTGTTGGGGGGACGGAGGAGGGGGCTTCTATACAAACCATGTGCTGAATACACTTCCCTCTTTCTGCTAATCATAGAATCATAGAAAGTTACAGCACAGAAGGAGGCCATTTCGGCCCATCGTGTCCTCGCCAGCCAACAAAAAGCTATCCAGCCTAATCCCACTTCCCAGCTCTTGGTCCGTAGCCCTGCAGGTGAGAACATCCCAAGTGCACATCCAAGTACTTTTTAAATGTGGTTAGGGTTTCTGCCTCTACCACCCTTTCCACACCCCCACAACCCTCTGGGTGAAGAAATTTCCCCTCAAATCCCCTCTAAACCTTCCCCCAATTACTTTAAATCTGTGCCCCCTGGTTTTTGACCCCTCTGCTAAGGGAAATAGGTCCTTTCTATCCACTTTATCTAGGCCCCTCATAATTTTATACACCTCAATAAGGTCTCCCCTCAGCCTCCTCTGTTCCAAGGAAAACAAACCCAGCCTATCCAGTCTTTCCTCATAGCTAAGATTCTCTACTCCCAGCAACATCCTTGTAAATCTCCTCTGTACCCTCTCTGGTGCAATCACATCTTTCCTGTAATAATAATAATCTTCCAAGTAAACTGATCCATGGTCAGTTGCAACGTCCCTGAACTTCCACAACTAACTTCTTTGCCCATATCTAGAAATATTGGGGTTTAAGGGCAGTCAGGCATATTTAAATGCTGCACAATCCTAAAAGAAATACAACCGCAGCAGCCAATTCTAACCATGAACTTTATCGTTGAATGTTTTGGCATTGATTTATTTTAAATACATATCAGTGGCAATCAAAATCCAACACAATATTCTCTATAAGGCAATAAAGTGCTATTATATTACATAGGTATCAGCGTCACATAACTTTTACTAATTCCGGCTCGGCATTTTTCTGATTGCCTGTCACGTTTTTTTTTTAAACATTCTACTGTTCATTTATCTTACTGAATGGCATTGTGTCCATCACAACTCTGAGGGTTACATGATCCGTATTAAAATCCTGTTTGAGTGTTGTGTTTGTAATTTGCACTGCCCTGAGTTTGTTTATTGTAAACCTCTTTGAAAGTTTATTGTGCTAACTGTTGTGCGATTGCCAACGGAAATATGCACTTCATAGTTTGCTGGGAGATCGCAGGCTGTCTGCAGTTTTGTTTTAAAATGGGGATTGGGAACTGTCCTCTGTAGTTCCCATGGAGACTGCAAGGATGTCTGTAACTTCTACAGATATCACAGGCCGTCTCTTATCGTTCCCAAGGATACTGCAGGCGGTCCAACTTGTGGGGGACTGCGGGCTGTCCTCTGTAATACCCATGCACAGAACAGGGTGTCTGTAATTACGGTGGAGCCTCCAGCTCAAACAGTTTCATTGAAGACACAAGCCATTCTTCATGGAAACGATGATGACTACAGATGACATTTTGTGGCAGCGACTGGAAGCCCTTTTGAAATTCTGAACTAACTGATCAAAGTGTTCATTGTAATGTTATAATGTGCACGGACTTGTGCTTTGAGGAGATGTAAGTAGAAGTTATAATTTGTAGCTAATGCATCAGGCTTTGGTACAATGGCTTATTCTTTGAATTGGATTTTACAAGCCATGATTTACTCGCAAATAAAATCTTGAGATTAATTCTTATTTTATATTTGTGCATAACGCCAGTTTCCACTTTGTAATATTTAAGAGTTTCACATATGGCTATTGTACTTTTTGACTATGTAGATAATCAGACAATCCTTCTCCTATTTTAGCTGATGAGAGGTTTCTAATGATCACCATTGCTTTCAGACTCTACTTGGATGAATTGCATAACTAGTGTCCTGACATGACTACTGTTGATTGCAGGGACTAACTAGTCTTGGTAACAAACTTAAAAAGAATGACAGTTTGTGTCAAGGAAGACAAATGGCACAAAGTGGTGCCATTTTGAAAAAAAACAAGAATACTTTTAGGTATCTGAAATTGCGAGGAAACAAAACAAACAGCATATGCCCTTTAATAAGGTGTCTCAGAGCTAAACTCTGGACCACTTTCTTTTGATAAACACAGTTTCCTAAATGTACAGGATGTGGACCATATCCAAACAAGTTCAACTGTCCTCTCATCCAAGTCTGTTGTTGGTTCTATTAATGTTTCATCCGAAGAATGGTAACACTGCAGCAATGCACCCTGTAAAGATGCAATGCAGCTTAATTTCAAAGATCAGCTGATGTCTCTAATCAGCTCAGTGCCCAAATTCACTGGGACAACCAACACCAAGCATGCTGAGGTAGATGCTTCCAACTTGTCTCAGAGCACAATATCAAGGTTGTTGAGAAGTTCCTGTTCTTCCAATGCTTACTGTCACCTTAATGATATTTCTAATGACTCGGAGTGAAGTGGTCTCCATGAAGTCGCTACAGTAGGTGACACATCTCCATTTTGCAGTTTCCAGACCAGTTCCTCTTTCTCCTGACAAAGTCTTTCCTTCACCATAGCTTCTTTCTCCAAAGTCTGTTGCAGGACCTCGTGCTCTATGGATAATTGCCTGAATTAAAATGAGATACAATAAGATTAGCATTGAGACACATTTTGTTTAACATGTATTCCACATGTTCAATATGAACTTCATGTGTTTGTATTTTTTACCTTCTCAAGGGCAACTAGGGATGGGCAATAATTGCTGGCCTCATCAGCGACGCCCACATCCCATGAACAAATAAAAAATAAACTACAGAGTAGTGATAATGGGGAACTTCAACTATCCTAATATAGACTGGGCTAGTAATAGTGTGAAGAGCAGAGAGGGGGAAGTATTTCTGAAGTGTGTTTAGGAGAACTTTCTAGATCAGTACATTTCGGCCCAATGAGGAAGGAGGCATTGCTGGATCTGGTTCTGGGGAAAGAGGTGGGTCAAGTAGAGCAAGTGTGAGATGGGGAACATTTAGGGAACAGTGATCACAATATCATAAGGTTTAGATTAGCTCTGGAAAAGGAAAAGGGAGCAATCTGGAGTAAAAATATTTAATAGGAGGAAGGCCAATTTCAGTGGGTTGAGAATGAATCTGGCCCGGGTAAATTGGAACCAAAGGTTGGCAGGCAAAACTGTAATCGAACAATGGGCTGCCTTTAAAGAGGAGATGGTTCGGGTACAGTCGAGGTAGATTCCCACAAGGGGGAAAGGTAGGGCAACCAAAGCCAGAGCTCCCTGGATGACGAAAGAGATAGAGAATGAGATGAAGCAGAAAAAGGGGGTGTATGACAGATGTCAGGTTGAGAATACAAGTGAGAACCAGGCTGAATATAGAAAGTTCAGAGGGAAAGTGAAAAAGGAAATAAGAGGGGCAAAGAGAGAGCATGAGAATAGATTGGCAGCTAACATAAAAGGGAATCCAAAAGTCTTCTATAGGCATATAAATAGTAAACAGGTATTAAGGGGGGGGGGGAGCAATTAGGGACCAAGATGGAGACCTACACATGGAGGCAGGGCATGGCTGAGGTAATAAACGAGTACTTTGCATCTGTCTTTACCAAGGAAGAAGATGCTGCCAAAGTCAGTGAAAGAGAAGGTAGTTGAGATACTGGATGGAATAAAAATTGATAAAGAGGAGGTACTAGAAAGGCTGGCTGTACTTAAATTAGATAAGTCACCAGGACCGGATGGGATGCATCCTAGGATGCGGAGGGAAGTAAAAGGTGGAAATTGCAGAGGTACTGGCCATAATCTTCCAATCCTCCTTGGATACGGGGGTGGTGCCAGAGGACGGGAGAATTGCAAATGTTACACCCTTGTTCACAAAAAGGGTGCAAGGATAAACCCAGCAACTACAGGCCAGTCAGTTTAACTTCGGTAGTGGGGAAACTTTTAGAAACGATAATCTGGGACAAAATTAACAGTCACTTGGACAAGTGTGGATTAATTAAGGAAAGCCAGCATGGATTGTTAAAGGCAAATCGTGTTTAACTAACTTGATTGAGTTTTTTGATGAGGTAAGAGAGGGTTGATGAGGGCAATGTGATTGATGTGGTGTACATGAATTTCCAAAAGGCGTTTGATAAAGTACCACATAATAGGCTGGACAGCAAAGTTGAAGCCCATGGAATAAAAGGGACAGTGCAGCACAGATAAGAAATTGGTTAAGTGACAGGAAACAGAGAGTAGTGGTGAACAGTTGTTTTACGGACTGGAGGAAGGTATACAGTGGTGTTCCCCAGGGGTTGGTACGAGGACCACTGCTTTTCTTGATATATATTAATGACTTGGACTTGGGTGTACAGGGCACAATTCCAAAATTTGCCGATGACACAAAACTTGGAAGTATAGTGAACAGTGAGGAGGATAGTGATAGACTTCAAGGAGGACATAGACAGGCTGGTGGAATGGGCGGACACATGGCAGATGAAATTTAACGCAGAAAAGTGCGAAGTGATACATTTTGGTAGGAAGAATGAGATGCAGCAATATAAACTAAAGTGTACAATTCTAAAGGGGGTTCATGAACAGAGAGATCTAGGGGTATATGCGCACAAATCGTTGAAGGTGGCAGGGCAGGTTGAGAAAGTGGTTAAAAAAGCATATGGGATCCTGGGCTTCATAAATAGAGGTATAGAGTACAAAAGCAAGGATGTTATGATGAACCTTTATAAAACACTGGTTTAACCTCAACTGGAGTATTGTGTCCAATTCTGGGCACCGCAATTTAGG
Organism: Squalus acanthias; assembly: GCA_030390025.1. Lineage (NCBI taxonomy): Eukaryota > Metazoa > Chordata > Chondrichthyes > Squaliformes > Squalidae > Squalus > Squalus acanthias. The sequence continues at coordinate 184,393,976 of CM059427.1, read as the reverse complement.
AAGGATGTGAAGGCCTTAGAGAGGGTGCAGAAAAGATTTACAAGAATGGTTCCAAGGATGAGGGACTTCAGTTGCGTGGATAGACTGGAGAAGCTGGGGTTGTTCTCCTTAGAGCAGAGAAGATTGAGAGGAGATTTGATAGAGGTATTCAAAATCATGAGGGGTCTAGACAGAGTAGATAGAGAGAAACTGTTCCCATTGGCGGAAGAGTCAAGAATCAGAGGACACAGATTTAAGGTGATTGGCAGAAGAACCAAAGGCGATATGAGGAAAAACTTTTTTACGCAGCGAGTGGTTATGATCTGGAATGCACTGCCTGAAAGGGTGGTGGAGGCAGATTGAATCACGGCTTTCAAAAGGGAGTTGGATAAGTATCTGAAGCAAAAACATTTGCAGGGCTACTGGGAAAGGGCGGGGTAGTGGGACTAGCTGTAATGCTCTTGCAGAGAGCTGGCACAGGCTCGACGGGCCGAATGGCCTCCTTCTGTGCTGTAACTATTCTATGATACTCATCTAGCTTCCCCTTAAATCGCCTCAACCACTCCATGTGGTAGTGAGTTCCACATTCTCACAACTCAATAATTAAAGAAGTTTCTCCGGAATTCCTTATTGAATTTATTCGTGACTATCTTATTTATGGACTCTAGTTTTGGACTCCCCCACAAGTGGAAACATCTTCTATGTCTACCCTATCAAACAGCTTCATAATTTTAAAGACCTCTATCAGGTCACCTCTCAATTTTCTCTTTTCTAGAGAAAGAAGCCCCAGCCTGTTCAGTCATTCCTGATATTTGTATCCTCTCAGCTCTGGGATCATCCTCAAATCTTTTTTGCACTTTTTTTGCACATTTCTAGTGACATTTTACTGAATCAGCTTCTTAGTCTCCACACAGAAGAAAATTATAAAACCAAACATATTCTCTGCAAATTTATCAATGTTCTGGGTACTATCAACTGCATCAAGATACCCATTCCTGTACCATCTGAAGATTTACATGCCAATTGCAACAGGTACAGGTATGATACCATTGGAGCTATGGGAATACCTTGCAAAAGCCTGTTGATTTGTTAGACGAACTTTCAAGTCCTCATTTTCTTGCTGAAGGGTTTTAACTTTCTCCTCAAGTAAGATATTTATTTCAACCTAATGAACAGTCAAGGGCAAAAAAAATCTTAAGTGTTAGTCACAAAATCAAACCACAGTTAAAACAAAAATCAGTTATGTCAAACCGTAGTTATGACTGTACTAACAAACAAATGAATGTACCAGATTCTTCATCTGTAACACTTTCTTATCCAGCTGATGGATTCGTTCATTCTTCATCTCCACCACAAAATGTAAACTCTCCAGCTCCTGTTCCCAGAATAGGGTCGGTGGACGCGAGTCCTGCAGTTTAAAGTACAGAGTTCTAAAGGGTTAGGTGATCATTTTAAGATCACAAGGAAAGATATAACAAATTTTTTACCTGTTTTAATCTATTCAGAGAAAATCACCAAGCAGAATGGTTTCTTGGATGCACTTATTTTTTAGTGGGGACTAAAAGGCTTTAACTGCTCCTGTCTGCCTGCGCCTCCCTATGCCTGTAGCAGCGAGCCTCTGACCATTTGTCTGTCTGTGCATGACTATAATGGAAAATTCACCCATCCCTCACTTGAAGACTATTGCAGACTTATCGCTAAACCTGTGCTTCCTTTGAGCAGGGCTCCCCACGGACATCATGGAATTGGTGAATTTACTTATGCGTTTGCAACAGTGATAGGAACAGAGGGGCATTGGAATTGCTAGACGAGAAAAGACCAAGGTCCATCTCGATCACCTTCTACCATCCTGGTAGTCGCATGATACAATGATAATGGAGTTGTTTACTAATCATGGCAATCAATTCCTATCAATTAGTCTACAACAGATCCAGACACGAGGCAAGGATAACCCTCAGTAGTTGAAATATTTGTGGACTATAGGTCCAGAGTCACCTGTTCCTCCAAAACATGCTACATTTAACACAGGTCATGTCTCAAATTACTCATATACTGTATCTGAAAGAAATATCAAATTCGTATTGAATGAATCAATACTAACTGCTTTCACCATCTCCTTAGGAAACCTATTCTATAGATTGACCACTCGCTCACTGAAATAATGGCCCGTATTTTGCCGAGGTAATAACGGCAAAACTGTCAGCGTTCGCCGTCATTACCCCTCTGAAACTGACCGTAACGTCAGGATTTAGCGCATGTGCAGATAAACGCAGAAACAGTCATTCCCTGCTCCGCCACAGGTTGTGCTGTGGAACTCCCCAGAGCCGGCAATCAATTCAAATCACTTGAACTGATGAAAACTTCCCCTTTTACGATGGAATATCACTGTTAAAAAAACCCTAAAACAATAAGCCTTGTTGAAAGAGGTGTAACTGGGTTTTTAAACTGACTGCTGAACAACCGTTCTGGCTTTGAAAAACTAATTTTATATTTGTGGAATGTCAAATTTTTCCATTAATATGATTAAGAATTACAAGTTTTTAAATATAGATTTTTTTAAAGTTTGTTTAGGATATTTCAGCTTCTACCTTAATCTTATATGTATGTCCTAATCTCTATTTCGCTCTCTGTAAAAAATGTATTAAAAGTAAATTATAATCTGTGCATTTTACTTCCTGGTTTGCTGTCTGTGAGAATTCTTCAATGTGATTGGCTGCTTAGCCAGCTTGCTGACATCACTGTTGTTGGACACTGGTGATTCGCTTGATTTGGCCCCAGATTCAAACTAACGTCGGGCGAGCTGAATTTGATGTCACAGAGATCCCTAGATCTTTGTGATCAGCGGCGATGACCATTGCTTCGCCACTGACTGCAAATTCCGGGCCATTATTGTTTCTGCAGATTAGTTTTGAATTTACCCCTTTTCAAGCGCAGGCCGTGCCCTTTGGTTCTACTGTTCTGGACAAGGTGAAGTAACCTGCCGCGGCCGACATTATCTATTCCCTTTAGAATTCTAAAAACAGTGATCCTATCACCTCGCAACCTTCTCGTTTCCAGTGAAACCACGGTGAAGAGGCATTCTCAATGTGTGGCGGTCACGCGGTTAAAATAAACAGATTAATGTCTGACAACATGAAGTGTGCTGATCAAAAGTTTCACTCTGTGATATATGACTAGTTCTAGTTAGATCTGTTGAATTCACATGCTTAAAACTCTAAATACCTGATTGCTGCAATCTCTTCTTAATATTGCATCCTCAATTTTCTTTGTCTTCGTTTGGAATGAGTTGACTTGGGCAGTAAGTTCGTCTATTCTTTCCTTTATTGGAACAGTAATAGTGAACCGGATCAAAATTATGTCATTATTGAGATGAAATTACTAGAGTAAGACTATTTAAGATGTTCAGACTAGAATGAATAGCATACTTAGTATACATTTTTTCTGATTTTAAAGAAATCCTGCTTAGAAGTATCTCCCTGATCTGACTGCTTGCTTGTTCTCTCCCAATAGGAACCAACTTGAGATCCCCCGCTAATGGCTCAGCAAATTTATCCAGTGAGCAGCTGAGCATGCAAACCAGGAAGGTTCCCGGATTGATCCCCAGTTTGTGCTGAGTTAGCTGATTTCATCTGACCAGTGGTAGGGGTGTTACAATTGCCCTTAATGCCCTTGTATTGAGAGGAGAGGAATATCGTCCAGGGTTTCCACTCCTGATCACTACCAGTGATCCCTGTCAATAGTGTGCATACATGCATGGATGGTGAGTGAAGACAGGATCTGCCTTGTTTGTAATTCCTCCATGAAGACATGGTCTTCCCCAGTACTCACTATCTAAGCTCACACGTGAATAGTGGGAACCTGAACAAGGTACTGGAAGGCAGCCTGGGCTCATGGAATGGTACCCCAGCAAGAAATTAGCTTCTCTAGGAGAGGAGGGCAGGGCAGGAGAGGGGAGAGGAGGGCAGGTCAGGGCAAGGGAGGGGAGGGGCGGGGAGAGGCGGGCAGGGCAGGGCAGGAGAGGGGAGGGCAGAGCAAGGGAGGGCAGAGGAGGGGAGAGGCGGGAAGGGCAGGGCAGGGGAGGGGAGAAAAATGATGAGAGGATAGATAGATAAAAAAAATAAACTAACCTGAAGACACGAGTTTGTTTTCCCAAAGGATTCGGTCAATGATTTCTGCTCCTGTTTATGTAGTTTTATGAGCCCTAGTAAAAGCAAGAATAGCCCCTCAGATTATAGGACAGCAGCAGTGCAAATATAATTTTGAATTTTAAACATAATTGACTCAAGCTATTAAATTATTGACGCATATATAAACGTAACTTTTTTGATCAACAACTGAATCAAACAATTTGTCGACTGGAGCACAGCGAGTTATAATGCTGGGTTTTTGGTTCAAATCCAGAACACACAAAGGGGATGCCAACTAGTTCCCCATCGCTTCTGTGTGGTTTCAAATTGAACCCATGTCCTACACCGAGCAGGTCAGTGTAGAGTACACTCCAATCGAGGATGAAGAATGGCCTCCTTCTGTGGCATAAATGTCTATGATTCTAATACTGTGTGATTCATAGTTGTGTTCATTACAGACACTATTACTGGTGATCCAGCTTTCTGTTCTGTTGCAAAAGCTCTTCTTTTGATTATACAAGTATCTTTTGGCTTTGTGCCAGTTCTTGTTTTGCTGTGTCTATTTCAAGTGCTTGTGTCCATTTTCATCTCTATTTAAAGGGTCCGCCATACCGCGCATTCCAAAGTCTAATTTAGCCACATTGTGTGAGTGAGTGCTTGTGGATTATGGTGTCCCAGTTGTTCTTTTTTGTACAATTTGTCTGTGATTCCCCCTTAACATTTTTGACAGAGTTAGGTTGTGTCAATTTACCATCTGTTTTAGTCGTCTTTGTTTCCATTCAATTCGCCCGATTTTGTAAAGGGGATCTGCACCCAGTGGAGTAATTTTCACCTTTATCAATCAGTGTCAGCTGTGGCTCAGTGGGTAGCACACTTGCCTCTGAGTCAGAAGGTTGTGGGTTCAGGTCCCACTCCAGGGACTTGAGCACATAAAGCTAGGCTGACACTCCAGTGCAGTATTGAGGGAGCGCTGCACTGTCGGAGGTGCCATCTTTCGAATGAGATGTTAAACCGAGGCCTGCTCTCAGGTGGACGTAAAAGATCCCATGGCACTATTTCGAAGAAGAGCAGAGGAGTTATCCCTGGTGTCCTGGCCAATATGTATCCCTCAACCAACATCACTAAAACAGATTATCTGGTCATTATCACTTTGCTGTTTGTGGGAGGTTGCGGTGTGCAAATTGGCTGCTGCGTTTCCCACATTACAACAGTGACTGTACTTCATTGGCTGTAAAGTGCTTTGAGACGTCTGGTGGTCGTGAAAGGCGCTGTAGAAATGCAAGTTTTTCTTTCTTATCATCATCTGACCAGTAAATTGGTGGAGTGGATTGCCTGCCTGTTATAGAAGCCGCCCAATTTTTCAGGGGAGGGCAGGAAAATTAGCCCCAGTGTATATTGGTAGTTATAAAGTGGTAGACGTCATTGATGTTTTGCATATTTGACCATACTACATGAGTTCAAATTAAGCTCCATCTTACTCTTTTTTACAGATGGAAAAATCTCTGTTACAATTATGCTGAACTCACTGGGATGCAATGGGGCGGATTTTCCTTCTTGGTGCTTGGGTGTAAAGCAGTACCTGGATGGAGAGCATACAGGAAATTAGAGTATGGAGAATGGCACTTCTTTAATGCAGCCCACCCAATTTTTCTGTCTGTTTAAATTAATGGATGGGAAAATCGATGGGCTGAATTACAGGGTTGCAATCATCCCGCCTAATTTTCCTCTATGCACTCCACCCTGCAATGATTTACTCCAACTGTTGAAGAGGAAAATTGACCCTATAATGCGTACTGGACTATTGCCTTCCGTTAGTTGTATAGTAGTCAATGAGAAGTTACTTTAGGCCTTCCTTTTGGTATTTTAGTTTAGGCTGTTATTCAGAAAATTGCCTGCAAATACATGTCTTAGTGTGGCAATGAGCCACACAGACCAGATAGGTCCCAGGTACAATCCTTGGTCTGCAGTGAATTAGTTGTTATGCAGAGGGTGAGGTAGGGGTGCTACAAATGGCCTCAGTGCCTTTAAGCTATGCAAGGGAAGAATTGGCTCGGGTTCTCGCCTGTGATTGCTATTTGCTGACCCTTGCTGGAAAGTGTGTGTGTGTGTGTATATAGACATTGAGAGAGAATTGGGCTCAGTTGTGATGCCTCGGATGCTTGATTATCCTGTCGACCCTCACCATTGGCTCGCGTATGAAGAATATCTATTAGGGTGTAGTACTGGAGGATGTCTGATGCCCATGGATCTGTACCCCAGTCAATGTCTTTGTTGGGGGATTAAAAATTGAAAGGAGTAAATTAAAAAAAAAAAAATTACATCTCATCTGGCACAAATTGTTGGTATGTTTGGCTGACCGGTCGGTGTTAACTGTTCTGATCTTGCTGTACTGTGGTGTAATAGCTTGCTCCTTCTCTGTTATATATGTTTAGAATCTTTACAATATGTACATCTGCAATAATTTGTGTCTGTGCTCATATGACACATTTGGCACCTACACCAATCATGACGGTAATTCACAGTTCTGAGTGAAATTAATTTGCACAGTTTCAAACCTCTTTTAGTGGTTGTAAAACTGGCATAACTGAAGCTGCATTGATTTCAATGAAAATTGGGTAGTTTCCATAACGGGTGGCCAAGATCTCATGAAGTTTAAGGTTTTACAATATGGTACCCGATCACAGACTGCTTGTTGTCGTCAATAGATACAAATTGGGAAAATATTTTCCTTATGGAAGATTGTGGTGGTTTGTGTGGGATGGGGGAGGGTAAGGGTAGAGATAGGGTTGGGGTGTCGGTATGTTGGCTATCTATAGCTTTAGGGCACACGACCTCAATGTACTATCAGTTAAGGCCTCTTAGAAAAGTGGAAAATAATTACTGAAGTGGGATGACTCGGTTCTTCACAACTTTCTTTGAAGTAGTAGAATCAATAATCATAGAGCTAAGTATTGCATTTGGTTCTGTTCAAATGGACTCTTGCACATCGACATCACATGGAAGTTATACAAGTTTCTGGACTTGAAACACTATTGATATGAAGACAGACTTGGACAGCTAATTCTATTTATGTTAAAGGCAAGGCTAACAGGGAAGATTAATGTCAGTGGATCATAAAGAGAGTTGATAATATTGAGGGGTAGATTCCTTTAATTTAAATGTTGAGGGGTAGAACTCTGAAAACATGTAAGAGTGTCACAATTTTTAAAACAGGAAAGCAATGCACAAAGCTTGGGGTGAGAAGGGACTCTCTTGTACCTCAGCCATGGAAGGGGACTCGTGTGATAAAATGCGAGTCTGTGGCAAGGGATCAGGGTGAAAGACTGCCAACCCGGGACAGGCAGGGAGTACAAGAGAATATTGGTCCAGGCTATAAAGAGGCAGTAAACGTGACAATATGCCAATCTAGTCCAGAGCAGTAAGCTTTCTTCAAAATAAAGCTGCGTACTGGTGTGACCTGTTTCATATAAGGTTGAATCGTGAAGGGTAAACTCGGATATTATGGACCAACAGATTACTATTGCTATGGAAACTGTTGCTAAAGGTGCTTTTATTAGTCAGGATTACATCAATAGGCTCTTTTCTTTCCACAGCTAGTATTCAGATAATACCTTTTGGTTTATTCCACATGCAACATGCATTTTTTTTTTCAAACTGGCATTAGGTTTATTTTTCTTGTATTTTTTGTGATTTCTTTTTGTGTTTGAATTATCTGTAACCAACAGTGCAAATATTTATCTTGGATTTCAAGTGTGTTCTTTTTGAATGGAAAGATGCCAACTAAGATTATCATTCATATGCAGAATAAACCTCGCCTTGTCCTCATTCAGAGGAGCATGAATGCACTTCTGATGGAATCATTACCTGCTAATGCAGCCTCGCATTCCTCCCTGAGGGCCTTGACATATTCAGAGTGACTGGTTTTCAGTTCCACTATTCTGGAGTCTGTCTGCTCTGCTTCTTTCTAAGAATGTACAAAACAATTTGTTAATCATCAACTTTTAAACAAATACTTCCTCGTTGCCAAGGTACAAATATGACATTAGCGCTCTCCAAATAACCAGCTGACAGATCAAGACCTGGACTTCTCAAAAGTGGTGAGCTTTGGACACCTCCTTGTGAACTAGTTGCGATGCTGAATCTAAATCCAGCATCCAAATGCTCGAACTGTGGAACACTACTTTGGTGGTGGTTTTTTCCCCACAAGATTTTTACCATTGGTGAAAATTTTCTATGACAAAGTTCTAATGAAGGATTTATACCCAAAATATTTTTTGATTGATCTGTGTATTTCTAGCATTTACTGTTATTACTTCAAGAACCTGCAAATGCAGGTTATTTCTTTATCTCTTGTGAATAAAGTTTAGTCCAACAAATCAGTAAAACCGACATGGAGAGCTCCACAGAGAATTCATATGGTGGCGGATGGAACACAAACACGTGGCATCATGGTAAGTATTAGTGTGACTGTGACCATGGTGCATTATCCCTCCTTGGTCCTCCTCGACTTCATGCAGCCTTTGACACGGTCAACTACACCATCCTCCTCCAATGCCTTTCTTCCATTGTCCAGGTCACTGGGATTGGCCTCTCTTCGCTATCTGATCGCAGCCAAAGTATTTCTAGAAATGGCTTCTCTTACTGCCCCAACACGGCTATCTCCAAGTCCCCACTGAATCCGTCCTTGGCTCCTCATTTACAGCGATGTTAAACAGAGATCCTTTCTGCCTTCTCAGGTGGACGTAAAAGATCCAATGGCATTATTTTGAAGAATCGGGGGCGATGTCCCCAGTGTCCTGGCCAACATTTACCTCTCAACTAACATCACTGAAAACAGATTATTTGGTCATTATCACAGTGCTATTTATGGGACCTTGCTGTGTGCAAATTGGCTGATGAATTTCCTACATTACAACAGTGACTACATTTCAAAAGTTATTTCAATGGCTGTAAAGTACTTTGGGACATCCTGAGGTCATGACAGGCACTACAGGAAACTTTCGTTTATCCGGCATCAACGGGACCGGCGTGGTGCCGGTTTATCGAAAGTACCGGATAACAGAGAGTTATATCTACCGAGGCTATTTTTAACAAAGAGACTCCAAGCAGCACGGGAGAATCTATTCAAGCTACTGCAATGTTTCGGACTTGCGACAGCGCCAGGAGGCCGAGTAGTGGCACTTTTGAAAAGTACCCCTACTGACTAAATCGGCGTTTGCGGACTCGGACTCAGGATCGGCAACATTGCCGGTTATTTGAGAGGATTTTTCGGAGCACTCGGCGTTCGCGGAGACTCGACTGCGACTCGGCAACATTGCCGGTTATTTGAGAGGAGTTTTCGGAGGATGATTTTTGCCGGTTAAGCGAGAATTCCGGATATTTGGGTGCCGGATAAACGAAAGTTTCCTGTATATAAATGCAAGTTTTACTTTTGTCCCTTGGCGATATCATCCACAGGCAAGGGGCCAGCTTCCAGCTCTACCTCTAAACCTCTTCTCTCGACCTCTATATTGTCAGATCACTTGTCTGATATCCAGTCTTGGATGAGCCACAATTTCCTCATTTGGGAAAATTGAGTAGAACAGCACGCTCGATTTGCACTGCACCCAATTTCCTGCTCATTATTAGGATAAATTAATTAAAATTTACCTCTTAGACTATACAATTGGGCAGAGGCTACATACTTACATGTCATCCATAATCTACTGGTAGAATAAACTGAAACTACTCGCCAGTGTTTAGCCTTTATTTATAATTCAAACCTTTTGCAGTTCCTGTTTCAGTTTCTTGATGTCCTCTACATGCAAATGCTGAAGTTGTTGTTTCTCTGTGCTATGGGTTGAACATAGGTCATCCTTGAGTCGTGTAAGTTCCCTCTCGTGCTCCACGCTGATCCCTTGCAGCTCTTTCTCGTGTCTCTCCAGAAGGGCTGCTTCAGCCTTCTGTAGCTGATCAGAAACATTTCCAGGTAAATCTGAAGGGGGAGAAAAACACATGATTATTGAATGTTGAAAGCTATTGGAGTAGAGCTTTTAATGGATGGCCAATCATGGGCTGTGTGTGGGTGTGTGATTTTTCCAGCACTCCAGAGACTAGAGCACAAAAATCTAGGCTGACACTCCAGTGAAGTCAGAGGTGCCTTTTTTCAGATGAGACGTTAAACCGAGACCCCGTCCACTCTCTCAGGTGGACGTAAAAGATCCCACGGCGCTACTTCAAAGAAGAGCAGGTGAATTATCCCCGGTGTCCTGGCCAATATTTATCCCTCAATCAACATCTCTAAAAGAGATTATCTGGTAATTATTATATTGCTGTTTGTGGGAGCTTGCTGCGTGCAAATTGGCTGCTGCGTTTCCTGCATTATAACAGTGACTACACTTCCAAAAAGTACTTCATTGGCTGTAAAGCGCTTTGGGACATCCTTAGGTAGTGAAAGGCGCTATATAAATGCAAGTCTTCCCTTCCTTCCTTCACGCTCTCACTCCTTCACTCTCTCACTCCTGGAGTGTCCAAGCAGAAAATTTCCCCTTGCATGTCAAGTGATAAGATTATGACTGCAGACCTTTCTGTTGAGCAGGAGAAGATAAATTCATCAGTCATAAGTAATAACTAGTATCAATTGCTAAATATTCAGCACAATTTGCCTGGTACCATAGTCAGAGCTGGAACTTTGAGGTTCTCTGGATTACGTGATCACTGCATTTGTTAGTGTGAGCAAACTCAATGCCAGTCACTTCCTTCTTTCTGTGGGAGTCGGAGGGGGCGATTTTAACCAACTCACCCATTGGGATACTGACGGGTTCGGGTGCAGAGCTGGTTTTACACCCCGCCCGATTTTAGTCTCCACTGAAGTCAATGGGCGGGGTGTAAAACCGGCATTCCATCCAAACCCGTGGGATTCCCGCCCAACGAGTTAGGTAAAGATGACCCCTGGAGTCTCAGTCACTGATGGTGAGGACTGCAGAAAATGCTTCGATTTAGAATAGGCTCTCCAATACATTTTCCATGAGGCCACACTCTTTGTTCAGTGTGAAATGCCCACTGCTCTTCCTGGGACTGGAACATGGAATCATAAATGCAAACGGAGAATTTGAGCCTCCACACTTGAGTTTTCCAGTGCTGGTGATGGCGCTGCTGCATTGAATGTCGGCGTGTTCAATGCAGCAGAGTTCTTAGTGCGGATAACTGCAAAGTCAGAGGGAGATTCCTATATCTTGTACACTTGTGCCTTTACTAGGAGGATTATTAATTATCTATAGTCTTGATGTTCTTTAACATCATCTCAATGAGAAGGCTATGCACCGTACAGCATTAAACTGTATCGTTCTGGCCCTGTCCTTTCAAAACATAATTTTCAATAATCCAAATAGAGAACTACAGAAGTTAAGATGCTGATTGATGATAAGATGGGCCTGTTAGCAATTGAGCAGTAAGCTCTAGGCCATGGTGATAGGAATGTGAATTTTGTAATATAGACAAAGGCTTCAGTCATGTGCCAGTATGCCAAGGATTAATTCTTGGACACGGACTTAAAACACTTGCCGTTTATTAAACATTAGATGTTACATGCTCACGACCAACACTGAGATTACAAAGGACGCTTTGCTGCAGAAGATGTACACATTGCAGTTGGGTGAGCTCAACCCTCCAGATGTCTCCGTTCTTCATGTCCCAAGCTATGGCTACAATTTTACCCCATTCATATTGGTGCTAGCTGTACTGCTCCACAGGGAACTGCATTCCGTAAACCCTTTCCCCACTTTCGCTACCAGTCCCCATCAATACGTCCCCAGGCCTGCTAAATGTGTTTGGGTTAGCGAGGCCTAAAAAGAGAACTGAGTCTCCAGTTGTTGTGATAAAGCGAGTCTAAATGTAAACATGTGTCAGCTGGCCCAGAAAGCAGGCTGCACACGACCTCTGTACACATTTTCAGCCTTTTGGCAATGTTCCAATAGTGTTGTTTTTTTTCTTTCAAAACTACGCAAATAATCTAAAAATGGAATATAAGTAATTATTGTGTGTAAAATGGATTTCTTGACTATTTCTCAATCTTAATCTCTAACACTGAGAGGGTGACAATTAGGAGCAAAGTGTTTGGGGATCTAAAACTGACAGCAGCAGAGTTTTTTTTTTATTCGTGTATGGGATGCGGGCGTCGCTGGCAAGGCCAGTATTTATTGCCCATCCCTAATTGCCCTTGAGAAAGTTGATGCTAGAGACTAAAACTGGAGGTTGCAGTTAAGGAGGAAGAAGCAGAAAGAGGATAGTAAGGATAGAGAAATAAGCTTTTATACGAGATCTCAAATTGGGAAGTGCAAACTGAATGAATAGAGTCATGAAATAGGGACTCGAAGCAGGACAGAAGCAAGAGAAGTAAAAATTGCTGAGAAAATGAGTAAATACGCTGAGGTTAGAATATCGGGGACATTAAAGGAGCTATATGTCACAAGTTCATTGCCTGAACAAAGTTTTAATGTGTCAAATAACTAATCTACGTTATGAAAAATAAGTTTGACTTACAGCTCTTTTATATATTAAAAAAATGTATTTTACTGACCTGAATGTTTCCTGAAGTTTCAGGATTCCAACCGGCTAGATTATCTGGTCATGCATTTAATACAGAACTACAGTAACATTTTTTTTTAAAAATACTTGATTTATAAAATAGGGTAAGCATTCCCATGATTCAAATAAGAGCCTTGGTTGGGTCAAAATTAAAGCATGTGGCTTCTTGAAAGAGCAAAACATTTGACTTCGATTAGTCCAGAAAGAGACAAGATCACGACAATTAAAAGACAGCAGAAAGACCGAGCTGAAGGGAATCGATACTTGAAGGAACAATCTCTTATGCACCCAAGAGATAATGAGAGCTAACATTGAAAACTGCCGACTAACCTTTAAAGCTAATCGAGACAATTTAGCTTTTTTTTTTCCAGCAATGTTGTAAAATTGTATTGCCTGTGAATATTCTCATCAATGTGAACCAGTCAAATCAGGAGTGAAGAGTTTCTCGGATGCGAATAGTGAATAAAGTCAGCTTAAATTTAATTTTGGTTGTTTATATAGTTTAGTGGTGCAATGACCATAAGAAGCTCCCAGGTGAAAGCAACCGTGACCATACATTCTGAATGTTGCATTTTGGAAACACTTCCAGCCTCTATTACAACACAGCTCTCAAAGACTACTCCCTTCCACCAGCTGCCACACTTGCATTTGGACACTGACGGGTCATATGAAGTGTTGTCAACTTCCAAGATTTCATCAGCAGTTTATTGGTTTTACACTTTTTTTTTTTAAAGTGCTCACAATTCAGGAGTTTGAGGGGAGAGAAAGATATCAATTTTTCTTTCTATTTAATTGGCTGACGCTTTAAAACAATGGTGCAAAATCAATAAACGAATTTGCAAGCATTGACGTATGGCTTTTCTAAGGCACGAAGCGGGGGGGGGGGGGGGGGGGGAAATAATTGCTCTGGTCACTATCTATAGTAACATCATTAACATGTTCTTTTTGAATGCATTTATGATTTTGCTACCCGTGGTGATCTGAGCAATTCTTCCTTTAAATGTCAATTCCTGTATCGCTTTCATCGCAAATTTACAGTGTGGCTGATTGACAGAAAATTGACCGTAGACCAATTTCACCCCCTATATCTCTGTACATACTACATTCAAAGTACTGTAGGCACAGTCTTGATATCTTTCTTACACACTGAATATTTTGGTGCATGATACGGACCATTTAACGTAGTACATTGCGAATAACTCAGATTTCCTGTAGTCCCTACATACTGTACTCACTTCAGTGTGGCAGAGATTTGGCTTGTTTATATGGCACAGATTGATGGCCCAGATTTTGCTGGAGCAGGGCACCTCACAGCATGCCCGGTTAGTTAGACTCTTTTCCTGCACCTTTCAGCTCAAATGTTTTGCCCTGGAAGCGCGAGCTGATAGTGACGTGGTAAGGGCAATGGGGCATCTGGGACCTTGGTGAATGACGGGACCAACAATGTATCTCCTTAACCAATGAGATTTAAGGATTGAGAAATAAACAGAGGAACGACATAGAAGGGAATAGGATGAATTAGAGTCAAATCAGGTAGAGAAAGAGAAATAAAGGTCGCGATTTTGCCTACCGAGGGGGCTCCGGTGCGACCAGGGTCGTGTTGGGTTGTGACCCCGCTGCTGGCTCCAGCCCGCTCTGTAGAGTGATCTTACGATGATTGGGCTTGTTAAGCTCACCCAGCACGGTTCCTGGTCAATTGAAGGAAGTGGGTCTGATGACGTCATTTGATGACACGTCATCAGCCGGTTTCCTTAAAGGGACCATGCGCAAATTGATATGGACAGTTGTGCTGTCAGTGTTCTACAGCATTAATGTGCTGCAAACACTGACAAGCACTGCACAAAGGTGCACGGCTGGACCCAGGCTCTCCCATGGCTCCCTCCATATGCTTATGGAGGGAGTCACAGCACGCAGGGAGATTCTCTTCCCTTCCCATGGGCGGAAGAGACCTCTCCAGGAGATCAACATAGCCTGGTTGCACATTGCACAGGAGGACACAAGCAGGGATGTTGTCAGGAGGACCTGGCTGCAATGGCGCAAGCCTTTCAATGATCTCAGTAGATCACGAAACGTTACTGCAAAGCCACACTCAACCTCATCCTGCTGTGCCACTCATCACATCCCCAACACTCTGCCTTCCCTACCCTACTCCTGCACATCCTTACCTCACCAGCTTACCTTGCACCTCCATCCATCCCTCTCTATCAACATTATCACTTCCCCATCTCACTAGCCACCCCTCACACTCACCCTCATCCTAGTCCAATCATACCAACTAACAACACACAAGGGTAGGCATTTGGATGTTTTAGCCAATGTTCATGTGAAGTTTCTGTTAATGTGCTGTCAAACATTGAAATCTTTATTTTCAATACTTTGCCTTCTTGGACAGATTTGTGTGCACCTTTGGAAGTGGCTTAGTGAGTTGTAGTGAATGGTGAGACATAATGGTACCCCCTAGAATGTCGATGAGTGTGAAAGGAATGGCTTGGGCATTGTAGGGATGCTTTATAGTGTTGGTGTGGGATGGTGCCGACCTGGCGCATCATGTGGCAACCAGGATATGCAGCGTCAAGTGAAGTAAATCTGGCTATGGTGAAGCCATCCCTGGTGTCCCGGGCAGCAATGTGGTCGGGTGATGATGCCCTGTGTCCTGTGCAGCATCAGTTGATTGCAAAGAAGGTTGGTGTTGTCGACGGTGCTGCTGGTGTTGGGGCTGATCGTGGTGGGATTCTGAGGACCAAGGTGAGATAGTTTCAAGGGCACCGATGCTGATGTAATAGATGGCAGGTGAAGTTGAGATGACAGAAGCAAATCTGTCAATGGTCAGAGAGGTTGTTCCAATTAGGTGGCACTGGATAGAGAGTTGGCTCCAAACATTTGCAAGCTGCATAAAGCTCAACTGTCTTCCAAATGCAGTAAGCAACAGTTTCTGAGCTTGGAAAGTGAACAGCTGTGAGATGGGAGCTTTTATACCACTTTTGCAGCTGTCAAGTAATCAGATAATTCAATGCTGAATCCACTCATGACCCGTTGAACTAATGTGATCCCCGAGCAGCGTATAACCCGTGGGGGAACTCGTAAAATTGAAAGGTAAGCTTAAAATAGTATTAAAGTGCCTCTTAACAATCTCTTAATGATCTAAATTGCCTCCCCCGCTGCTTGGTGTCGGGTCTGTTCAGCGCTGACAGACCCGACATCTGGGAGACTAGCGTGGAGGCAGGTTGACAGTGGGTGCCCTTCGCGGTCAAAAAAAACATTTTCCCACCCGACCTGCCATCGATCGTGCCCGCTGACCCCCAAAAAATCAAGGGGAAAGAAAGATTGCATTAAGAGAGAGAGAAAAATAGAGACCAAAGTGTAAGAGAACTTTTTTAAAATTGACATTTTTGAAATCTCCAACAATTCACCTGAAGGAATGAAACTCCACACTTTTAATTGTTCACTTTCTAAGCCAGAGCGGTTGATTGGCAGTCATTAACAATTATCACGTTGTTAAAAGGGTACTCACACTATTAATTAATAATAGACTTAATTTTCTGTGGCGCGTTTAGTGGGTAATTAATGTACAAATGCAGCAACTTCATGAAACTCACGGGGAGGTTAAGGGCGAGAAGCTGTTTGTGAGGTTAATGGTGGAGCGGCACAAATCATCTAGCAACTTGTGGCGATTCGCAATTCACAGGGTATCTCTTCCTCGCCACAAGTTGCTGGCCGATTTTCACAATGAGGCCGTGCATCAATTCACATGCCATCGCATTTTTCAGCAAATTTCCACCCATTGTGACTCAATGAAAAATTTAATGCAGGATTTTGCATTTTTTTTTAAATATTGATCGATGGTAAGGTCGTAGTTTCAAAGTTAATTTGAAATTGTGTTGCAAGCCATATTCTGCCACCTTCATGACATTTTCTTGTGTCAGTACTGGTAACTTCTGATGCCATGTGGAGGGTGTTTGAGAAGGTGAAGCCATGCCAATGGAAAAAAAAGCAACAAAACAGAAATGAGACACTTAATAGTTGGCACAGAAAGATTTCACTATTAGCATAACGCCAGTAAACCAGTGACATGGGCCCAAAGATGGAACGCACACAATTAATTCATACAGAGCATGTAAAAGCTTGCATTCTGTTACACAATAGTACAGTGTACACAAACACACTTTTGCAATACACTAGCACAGCACTGCATCACTGATGAAGAAACAGACCCATATAACATCAATAAACACACCAGATACGACAAACCACTACCTTCCTGAGACGATAGCTGTTGTTCAGTCAAAGTTGATTATTTTTCTCTGCTGCCACACACCTCTCCCTACGTTTTCTCACCTCGCTGGTTTGCGTTGCTTCAGGCTACGCACTTACTGAGTCTAAGACCCTGGAGAGAGCGACCTGCCCCACGGCCACCACCAATGCCATTCTTGGCCTGCGGGCAGAGTGGCGTGGTGAAGATTTTCCATTCTTCCATTCCATTTACCTGGAGTTACCGAGCACTTGCTCAGCATCGCCCCACAATTGCAACGGTGAAATGAGGAGCTCAGTGGAACAGATGATCAAACCTACATTGGTTCATTCCAGTATTGCTATCAAACCTACCACCCTTCGCTCTGCTCCCACTATCAAAACCTGCCAACATTAACTCCAGTATCACTACCAAACTTACATCCATCCCTTTACTCCACTCGCTATCAAACCTGCCAACATTCACTCCACTCTCATGCTACGACAGTCGTGATTATTTCTAATATTCATTCAAGTTCACATTTAAAAGTAAATTTAAGCTGATTGCTTGCAACTTGGTTTATGGCCTTTTTGTCACTTAGTTGCAAATGACCTCTTTGCGAGCTAATAACTGGAAACATTAAAATAGTGCAATTTACATGTGCTGTGAATTTGGTGAGGTGTAACTGTCCTCTGTGGTAGGGAGATAAAATAAACAATTACGCTGATACAAAAGGTCACAGATTTCATGTATGTGTTTGACTACAGGCTCAATGTTATCTGCCTGCACCCAAGTATCACTCGCTGCTGCAGTCATTCAGCCATTAAACGTTTCAGTTTGACCAGGTCAATGAGTGAGGCACCATCAATCTGACCTGCTCTGCTTATCTGTTAATAATTATTCTCTTGTAAAATTCCGATGTTCATTTTCCTGCTTCTTCATTTTGTTTGTTTTGTTATATAATAGATATTCCAACTTCACACTTATTTTCTACAGCTCCTGCATTGGCCTCCTGTACTGTGCCAATGAGAGGGTCTGTCCTCCTGTACTGTGCCAATGAGAGGGGCTGCCCTCCTGTACTATGTCAATGAGGGGGTCTGTCCTCCTGTACTGTGCCAATGAGGGGGTCTGTCCTCCTGTACTGTGCCAATAAAGGTGCCTGTCCTCCTGTACTGTGCCAATGAGGGGGTCTGTCCTCCTGTACTGTGCCAATGAGGGAGTCTGCCCTCCTGTACTGTGCCAATGAGGGATGCTGCCCTCCTGTACTGTGCCAAGGATGTGGTTTGCCCTCCTGTACTGTGCCAATGAGGGGGTCTGTCCTCCTGTACTGTGCCAATGAGGGGGCTGCCCTCCTGTACTGTGCCAATGAGGGGATCTGTCCTCCTGTACTGTGCCAATGAGGGGGTCTGTCCTCCTGTACTGTGCCAATGAGGGGGTCTGTCCTCCTGTACTGTGCCAAGGAGGGGGTCTGTCCTCCTGTACTGTGCCAAGGAGGGGGGCTGCCCTCCTGTACTATGCCAATGAGGGGGGCTGCCCTCCTGTACTATGCCAATGAGGGGGGCTGCCCTCCTGTACTATGCCAATGAGGGGGTCTGTCCTCCTGTACTGTGCCAAGGATGTGGTTTGCCCTCCTGTACTGTGCCAATGAGGGGATCTGTCCTCCTGTACTGTGCCAATGAGGGGGTCTGCCCTCCTGTACTGTGCCAATGAGGGGGTCTGTCCTCCTGTACTGTGCCAAGGAGGGGGTCTGTCCTCCTGTACTGTGCCAAGGAGGGGGTCTGTCCTCCTGTACTGTGCCAATGAGGGGGGCTGTCCTCCTGTACTGTGCCAAGGAGGGGGTCTGCCCTCCTGTACTATGCCAATGAGGGGGGCTGCCCTCCTGTACTATGCCAATGAGGGGGGCTGCCCTCCTGTACTATGCCAAGGATGTGGTTTGCCCTCCTGTACTGTGCCAATGAGGGGGGCTGCCCTCCTGTACTGTGCCAATGAGGGGGTCTGTCCTCCTGTACTGTGCCAATGAGGGGGTCTGTCCTCCTGTACTGTGCCAAGGATGGGGCTGCCCTCCTGTACTGTGCCAATGAGGGGGTCTGTCCTCCTGTACTGTGCCAATGAGGGGGTCTGTCCTCCTGTACTGTGCCAATGAGGGGGTCTGTCCTCCTGTACTGTGCCAAGGATGGGGCTGCCCTCCTGTACTGTGCCAAGGATGGGGCTGCCCTCCTGTACTGTGCCAAGGATGGGGCTGCCCTCCTGTACTGTGCCAAGGATGTGGTTTGCCCTCCTGTACTGTGCCAATGAGGGGGGTCTGTCCTCCTGTACTGTGCCAATGAGGGGGGTCTGTCCTCCTGTACTGTGCCAATGAGGGGGTCTGTCCTCCTGTACTGTGCCAATGAGGGGGTCTGTCCTCCTGTACTGTGCCAAGGATGGGGCTGCCCTCCTGTACTGTGCCAAGGATGGGGCTGCCCTCCTGTACTGTGCCAAGGATGGGGCTGCCCTCCTGTACTGTGCCAAGGATGGGGCTGCCCTCCTGTACTGTGCCAAGGATGGGGCTGCCCTCCTGTACTGTGCCAAGGATGGGGTCTGCCCTCCTGTACTGTGCCAAGGATGGGGTCTGCCCTCCTGTACTGTGCCAAGGAATACCCAGGGCTCCTGTAGAACATGTAATCCAAAACTACAGGAGAGAGCATTGGTACTCTGACACTATGGGGGAGTGCAGAGAAATGCAATTGGACACTGTAGGAAGAGTTGCAAGCATCTTGGTATAACCTATGAGTATGGGGAGGTAACATAATTCAACAACATTTGAGGGGGGCAAATCTAATCCCGAATCATATAACAAAGGTCAATACTAATCCGACAGTACTGGGATGAGCAAATGGAATGTTATAATAGCTGGTCAGTGCAGTCTAGTCCTATCCCATCTCAGTCGGCAATATTTTACTGACAACATCACAATCTCTTGGAAATATCATCAAATCAAATTCAACTAGAAATAGCAAGGTGGAACAAATATCAGATTATTATCTGAAGGTAGCAGGACAGGTAGATAAGTTAAGGCAGCATATGGGATACTTGCCTTTATTAGCCGAGGCATAGAATATAACAGCAGGGAGATTATGCTAGAACTGTATAAAACATTAGTTAGGCCACAGCTAGAGTACTGCATATAGTTCAGGTCACCATATTACAGGAAGGATGTGATTTGCACTAGAGAGAGGGTACAGAGGAGATTTACGAGGGTGTTGCCAGGGCTGGAGAGTTTTAGCTATGAGGAAAGATTGGACAGGCTGGGGTTGTTTTCTTTGGAACGGAGGAGGCTGAGGGGAGACTTAATTGAGGTGTATAAAGTTATGAGGGGCCTAGATAGAGTGGATAGGAAGGACCTATTTCCCTTAGCAGAGAGGTCAATAACCAGTGGGCATAGATTTAAAGTAATTGGTAGAAGGATTAGAAGAGAGTTGAGGAGAATTTTTTTCACCCAGAGGGTGGTGGGGGTCTGAAACTCACTGCCTGAAAGGGTGGTAGAGGCAGGAACCCGCATCACATTTAAAAAGTTCTGGATATGCACTTGAAGTGTCATAACCTACAAGGCTCCGGACCAAGAGCCGGAAAGTGGGATTAGGGTGGATAGCTCTTTGTCAGCCGGCACAGATACGATGGGCCGAATGCCCTCCTTCTGTGCTGTAAATTTCTATGAAGACCATTTGAAAGCATCTGGGCAAATTAACCTCAAATCTGCTAAAACTCCTAGTAGCGCCTTATCAAATAGAACTTTAATAAAGTTTAAAAACACAAGCATTTTCATGATCAGAACAAGGCCACTTGCCCATCAAACCTATCGCTCTATACTAGACCAATATAGCCCCAAGTTAAATTGCTGCCAGTTTCTTACCACCATCTCCGTGAAGTGCTGCTAATTCTTGAGAACATTTCTTGTGTTGTTTTGATGGAGCTTCTTTCTGTTCAAATCAAAAATGATTTTTTTTTTTTACTCATTCCCACATACATTGCAAGCTGTAAGCAGAATACTGACAAGAGTAATTCACTCAGAATTATTCAGAACGAGTTGCAAGATTCAGCAATGAACAATCAAATATGTTTCCCTCTCACTGTAACTACAATCTACCATATACATTTTATCTTGCCTTTGGCATACATGTCACAGTCTCGCTGTTTTCTGATTTAACATGCACCAGCCTCTGCCTGCTCGCCTGCATGGGCGGAACTCCAGAGCAATGCCCGAGTGTCACAGAGGCTTTAGCAGGGAGGGCGCAATCCTCCATATTTACTGGGCTCGTCGAAAAACCCAACCCTACTCCCAGAAGGTGCAGCATAACACCCAAAAAACACATCAACCATCTCACTGAAACAGACTCAGCGGCATGTCTCCTGGGTCTTCCATTGAGGCCACCCCATGGACCTCAATATGGGCACTTCCAAAAGCTGAGCCAAGTGAAATGCTTTGAAATCTGGGCCAGTTTCTTGGCGCATTGCCAAAGGCCAGCGGCCCCGATGTACCGCACAACTGCAGTGTGCTCCATCCAAATGGGGTAACTATCAAACCCATGGCAGCCAAATTAAAACCCTTCAGATACTAACATGGTGAGCAAACCTAACACTGCCACAACTAGGAATCCACCCCCATAGTCATCCACAACCCCAGTCACTCAGTGAAATTCACTCACTACTACCTTGTACCATGAAGGCTACACTATGAATGCAATGTATTCAATTTTAACCATTACCGGCCCAACAGAAACCAGGAAGGGGGACAGTTAAAAATGAGCAGGTTACTTGCCAATTTGAAACTCGACCCTTTTCCATCTTTCCAATATTCAGCAGCAGGGTTATGTAACCGCAAGGTCTTACTATGTCAAAAGGATCCCGATAGCATTTTCGGCAGGGCCTGAACGGGAAGCAGCCATGATTTTCCTACCAGGCTGAAGTACGCTGGCAGCTGGTGGGTAGTTGAAGAAGCCCTCCATTAAAGTCAAAGCAAATTCCTTTGTGGGGCCCGAAGGAGCAAGTGTGCTCCTCCAGGCCCCACAAGGAAAGTTGAGGCATCCTTTGTCACCACCCAGACCACCCCACTCCATTCTGTGATACCCTGGACCTTTGGCTGTCAGCAGCCACTCTGCACCCTCTTCCTGCCCATTCCATCTGTTTTTAGCAATGTTGGTTGAGGGATAAATGTTGACCAGGACACAAGGGAAAACTCCCTTATACTCTTCTTTGACTAGTGCCATGGAATCTTTTACGTCCACCTGAGAGGGCAGACATCTGAAAGAGGACACCGTCAGTACTGAAGTGTCAGCCTGGATTCTGTGCTCAAGTCCTGGAGTAGGAATTGAACCCACAACTGGCAAATGAATTTCTACACAGATAAATGTGAGGTATTACAGTTGGGTAAGAAAAATGACGGTCCCATATTACTTGGAAAATAAGAATCTAAATGGGGTAGAACAGCAAAGGGATCTTGGAGTACAAATACACAAATCACTAAAAGTAGCGACACAGGTTATTAAGGCCATAAAAAAAGCAAACCAAGAACTAGGGTTTATTTCTAGAGAGATAGAATTGAAAAGTAGAGAAATTATGCTAAACTTGTATCGAACCTTGGTTAGATCACACTTGGAGTACTGTGTACAATTCTGGTTGCCACATTATAAAAAGGATATAGAGGCACTGGAGAGGGTGTAAAAAAGATTTACAAGGATGATACCAGAAAGGATGATACCAGAAATGCGAGGGTAAACCTATCAGGAAAGGATGAACAGGCTGGGTCTCTTTTCTCTTGAAAAAGAGAAGGTTGAGGGGTGACCTAATAGAGGTGGATACAGCGCAGCCTGTGGAGGAGCAGAGAACGACAGACCGCAACTTCAGGATTTCCGCATGCGCCTGCGCTAAATCCCGAAGTTGCGGTCAGTTTCAAAGGCAAAATGACGGCGAACGCTGCCAGTTCGCTGTCATCAGGACTGCAAATTCTGGGCCCAAGATATCCATGGTTTTACTTGTGTACAAGGAGCTATATTATGAGTTTTTAATACTTTAAACAATATACTACGGAGGATTATTTAGACTGTTGATGCTCAGGAGACATCAAGCAGAAAATTTCAATTGCGTCTGGACCTGCTGAAAATCAAAAGCAATTACAGTGCAAATCGAGTCAGTGATTTATCAGTGTCGCATTGTCCCAGTCTTCCTTTATTGGCAGTGAAGCAGGAGCATTAAAAGTGGAACGTAAACAAAAGATTCTCAGTCTTGAGATTTTCTGCTTCTGGAAATATTAGCCTTGATTTTCCGATTCCCAACTACATCTGTGTCGTAAATGACACGTAGTTACCTCAGTGTGTTGGGGGCCGCCAAGCATTTGGAGCTGACTGCGCACAATTCCAGGTGGTCGGGCCATTTGAATAGTTTGCTTACGCTCCCAGTGCAGCTTTGGCCTTGAGCCAGCGGTCAGTCTAATGGGCAGGTGGGAATCTTACCATCAGCTGGAATTTGAAGGGACATGGCTGCGTACGGGGGCAAATATTCAGGTCGATGTTGTGATTAAGGTTAAGATTAGGCTGTTCATCCTAGTTTCTGGCACCAAGCTAGCCACTGGCTGACTGCCTGCAATTTTTGCCACTTCGTTAGAATAATTATTCGAAGCTGGCTGCTCACCTTTGACCTCGTGCAGGGAGCTAGCTTAACGGGGGATGTACAAAATCTGGCCATCAACTCTAATTTAAAGGGATGTGCACACTTAAAGGTAAGTGGCTCTACGTGGGGACAAATATTGTTTCAGCATTTATAGAGGTTCCAAAACAATTTTAAATGTGTGCCAAGCTTTACCAATGCAAAAATCAGCCTTAAGCAACAAAGGTTAATTCATCAATAAAAATGTGAATAAAACAATATCAAAAATAAAAACTCTTGTCAAGCAAAAATTAAAGAGTGATATTCACCTTTAACAAGCCTACTCCTGCAGGCCAGGCCATCCACACACTGCTGCACAAATTTAAAATGGGCAATGGGATGCTGCTGGTGAGAAGGTGTGAGGAAACTACAAGATCCAGAAAAGGATCAATTTACATTAACTCTACAGGTATAACGTGCGCACCCGTCTTTACCACAGGACCTGCATTTACAGTCACTAATGCCGTCTCCAAAATCCAGGCGTCGTTCTTCATTAAATATGTCACACTGTAAATTTCTGACCCCTTCTTGGCCAGGTACTGCTCTCTTGCCTGATTGGTGAACTGTACTTGCCCCCAGCGAGCCCCTGCATGTCCTGATTTTGTGAAGTAGCCTCGGCAAAACCAGTTGTGTTAAGCAAACTGCAGCAATAGTGGAATGAGGAGATCAGTGACAAACCAAAATATAGAAACAAGGCTGGTTGACAGAATTGAGACAAGACAGTTACAATGCTATGGCCACTTTCAACAAATGGCCATGGATAGATTGCGTATAGATTGGGCTACTCAAACTGGAAGCAATACGGTGGAGGAGGATTTCCTGGAGTGTTTAAGGGATGGTTTCCTAAACCAATATGTTGAGGAACCAACTCGAGGGGAGGCCATCCTGGACTGGGTGTTGTGTAATGAGGAAGGACTAATCAGCAATCTTGTGGTACGAGGCCCCCTGGGGAAGAGTGACCATAGTATGGAGGAGTTCTACATTAGGATGGAGAAGGAAACAGTTAAGTCAGAGACCATGGTCCAGAACTTAAATAAGGGCAACTTTGAGGGTATGAGGCGTGAATTGGCGAGGTTAAATTGGCAAGCGATATTTAAGGGGCTATCAGTGGAAGGGCAATGGCAGACATTTAGAGATCGCATGGAGGAACTACAACAATTGTACATCCCGGTCTGGCGTAAAAATAAAAAAGGGAAGGTGGCTCAACCATGGCTAACAAGGGAAATCAGGGATAGTATTAAAACCAAGGAAGTTGCATACAAATTGGCCAGAAGTAGCAGCAAACCCGGGGACTGGGAGAACTTCAAAACTCAGCAGAGGAGGACGAAGGGTTTGATTAGGGCAGGGAAAATAAAATATGAAAGGAAGCTTGCAGAGAACATTAAAATGGACTGCAAAAGCTTCTATAAATATGTAAAAAGAAAGAGGTTAGTAAAAACAAACGTAGGTCCCCTGCAGTCGGAAACAGGGCAAGTCGTAATGGGGAACAAGGAAATGGCAGATCAATTGAACAAGTACTTTGGTTCGGTGTTTACTGTGGAGGACACACACAACCTGCCGGAAATAAAAGGGGTCAGAGGATCTGGTAAGAGGGAGGAGCTGAGGGAAATCCTTATTAGTCGGGAAAAGGTATTGGGGAAATTGATGGGACTAAAGGCTGAAAAATCCCCGGGGCCTGATGGTCTGCATCCCAGAGTACTTAAGGAGGTGGCCTTGGAAATAGTGGATGCATTGACGATCATTTTCCAACATTCCTTAGACTCTGGATCAGTTCCGATGGAGTGGAGGGTGGCCAATGTAACCCCCTTTTTAAAAAAGGAGGGAGGGAGAAAGCAGGGAATTATAGACCGGTCAGCCTGACATCGGTCGTGGGTAAAATGATGGAAGCAATTATTAAAGATGTCATAACAGACCATTTGGAAAGTGGCGACATGATAGGTCCAAGTCAGCATGGATTTGTGAAAGGGAAATCATGCTTGACAAATCTTCTGGAATTTTTTGAGGATGTTTCCAATAGGGTGGACAGGGGGGAACCAGTAGATGTGGTGTATTTGGACTTTCAGAAGGCCTTCGACAAGGTCCCACACAAGAGATTGGTGAGCAAAGTTAAAGCACATGGGATTGGGGGTAATGTGTTGACGTGGATTGAGAACTGGTTGGCACACAGGAAACAAAGAGTAGGAGTAAATGGGTACTTTTCAGAATGGCAGGCAGTGACCAGCGGGGTACCGCAGGGTTCGGTGCTGGGACCCCAGCTGTTTACATTATATATTAATGATTTGGACGAAGGGATTAAATGTAATATCTCCAAATTTGCGGATGACACTAAATTGGGAGGCAGTGTGAACAATGAGGAGGATGCTAGGAGGCTACAGAGTGACTTGGACAGGTTGGGTGAATGGGCAAATGTATGGCAGATGAAGTACAATGTGGATAAATGTGAGGTTATCCACTTTGGTGGTAAAAATAGAGAGGCGGACTATTACCTGAATGGTGGCAGATTAGGGAAAGGGGAGGTGCAACGAGACCTGGGCGTCATGCTACATCAGTCACTGAAGGTGGGAATGCAAGTGCAGCAGGCAGTCAAGAAAGCAAACGGAATGATGGCCTTCATAGTAAGGGGATTTGAGTACAGGAGTAGGGAGGTGATGCTGCAGTTGTACAGGGCCTTGGTGAGGCCACACCTGGAGTATTGTGCGCAGTTTTGGTCTCCTAACTTAAGGAAGGACATTCTTGCTATTGAGGGAGTGCAGCGAAGGTTCACTAGATTGATTCCTGGATGGCCGGACTGACATATCAAGAAAGATTGGGTCAACTGAACTTGTATCCTCTGGAGTTCAGAAGAATGAGGGGGGATCTTATAGAGACATTTAAAATCCTGACTGGTTTAGACAAATTAGATGCGGGCAGAATGTTCCCAATGTTAGGGAAAACTAGAACCAGGGGTCACAGTCTAAGGATTAAGGGGAAGCCATTTAGGACTGAGCTGAGGAGGAACTTCTTCACCCAGAGAGTGGTGAATCTATGGAATTCTCTTCCACAGAAGGTTGTTGAGGCCAGTTCGCTAAATATATTCAAAAGGGAGTTAGATATAACACTCACAACTAGGGGGATCAAGGGGTATGGCGAGAAAGCAGGAATGGGGTACTGAGGTAGCATGTTCAGCCATGAACGCATTGAATGGCGGTGCAGGCTCGAAGGACCGAATGGTCTACTCCTGTACCTATTTTCTATGTTTCTATGTTTCTATGTCTATACCCAATGGAAACTTGCATCAATGGAATCAAACGCTACTGGAAAACAGAATCAATTTGTTGCTTGTATTATCAAAGAAACAACCAATGGGAGACAGCTGAGACTGCAGCTCATACAGGAGGGAGATGAGTGGTGTTACGCTAGCAATGAGGCCTCCAGGTCAATAGCCTTAAACCAAAGATAGAAAGAGATGCTGACATTAATTAAATACGCCCCTTATAAGCACAATTTGCCATGCTCATGGCTTTACACATATACGAGATGATATATGTAGAGCCATTACACACCTAGCATGCTGTGTAGGAGGTATGTGCTTATTTGCGTGACTTCACAAGATTGGTACAAGATGCTCTACGCTTGTTTGTAAGGACATATAAGACACTCTGCATGTGATAGCACTGGTGTATATGAACCTCGATGTTAGCAATGTGGTTAAATTTGGACTAGGTACGCCCTTGGTGTTGATGCAGTCATACTGGTAGCACTGGGGGGGGGGGGAAATCGGCTCTGGTGAATTTTACAATCCAGGACCCTCCTCTTTTATTTGCCGAGGCTGCCAAATATTCAGCCCTACTGGCAGAAGATGCTGCATGATATTCCTAAAATTGCCAAGCTCCTCATTGACGATGAGCTGACTATCTCCTGGACCGCAGCATGGGCACTACCTAAGGCTGAACCCAAAAAGGTTCTTCAAAATCTGATTCCACTTTTTGCCCATTGCCAGCAGCTAGCTGGCCAAGCAAAAGCAGCTGGCGCCTAAGCTGTCCACACAGTGCTCCTGCAGCATGCTCCACCCCACCCGAACAGGCTAACTGTCAAACCCCTTGTGGCCCAACTTAAACCCACCAAGCACTGACACTGCGGACAAGCACAACACTGCCACTACTTAGAAACAATGCCCAAGGTTGTCCTCAGTCACGCAATAAAGCTCATTTACTTTCATATTCCACAATTTATCATAAATATTATATGCTACACTTTGACTGCAATGTATGTCAAAGTCTTGAAATCAAAGAACAGTTAGGAAGTCTGCCTAAGCTAAAGATCTGTGTCCTTTCTAGCTGGTGCCTCCTTTCCACTGGAAAGGTGATAGAAAGAAAGACTTGCACTTATATAGTGCCTTTCACGACCACCGGACAACTCAAAGTGCTTTACAGCCAATGAAGTACTTTTTTTGAAGTGCAGTCACTGTTGTACTGTGGGAAACGCGGCAGCCAATTTGCGCACAGCAAGCTCCCACAAACAGCAATGTGATAATGACTGGATAATCTGTTTTTGTTATATTGGTTGAGGGATAAATATTGGCCCATACACCAGGGATAACTCCCCCTGTTCTTCTTCGAAATAGTGCCATGGGATCTTTTACATCCACCGGAGAGCAGACGGGGCCTCGGTTTAACGTCTCATCCGAAAGACAGCACCTCAGACAGTGCGGCGCTCCCTCAGCACTGCACTGGAGTGTCAGCCTAGATTTCTGTGCTCAAGTCTCTGGAGTGGGAACTTGAACCCACAACCTTCTGACTCAGAGGCGGGTGTGCTACCCACTGAACCACGGCTGAGACACAAGATAGAGCATCAGTCACTTTATGCAGGAAGGAACTACAGATGTCCCTTCAATTGACCTGAGAAGACACATTTGCATTGAAGCTTAATACCTTGGTGACCTTGACAGCAACAGGAAGAGCTGTCCCAGTTCTTGACATTGTTTGTAGTCAGGCTGCAAAAGATTGCATTAAATCGTCGAGACCTGATTGCACCAATTTACTTATGATAATGAGGTTCACAGATACTGGTAGCAAAATTCGGAACGCCCAAGGTCAGGCACTATAGTTTAATGATCCATGTCCACTGCCTCTGGGTCTGCACAATGTCGGCCCTCAGGTGTATAAGATGCTTGTTTGTATGATGTATGCAATTCTGTGTGCATGTCAGTACGGGTGTGTAAGATGGCGTGTGCTTGGCTGCATGGGACATCTGCAGTTCATTCCTGCATAAAGCAAGTGGCTGATGCTCTATTTGCAAGGGGAAACACTTCTCACTTTCCAGTAGAGAAGAGATGCCGTGTGTACAGGCGAGCCTGAAATGGGACAGTATAACGGAGGAAAAATGAAGGAAAATCAGGTGGGAGTTTAAGAGGAAGGTGCAGTGGTGCTGCAGCAGGACACCAGAACAGGAGGCCGAGGTTAAAAGAGGAAGTAGTGCGCCAAAGATCAGAAAACTGAGCCAAGGCCTGAAGCTTTTTGGGGCCTGATGAGAGGGAGAGGTGGCCACTACTGGGCTGTCTCCCTCCAAAAGGGACATTATTGGGCTGTGTCCTTATCCCGACCTAGATTTTCATCCATGCATTCCAACAGGGAAAGCCATCAGCCTTCCCTTCACCAACCCCCATCCATGCAAATGACAGCAAGGAGGTGGAGCCTGGCAGCCTGCATGATTTCCCTCCCTTCCACTTCTCATACCGCTGACCCCATGGACTGGGGTGGATAGGGGTGGCAGTAGTCACTGGGGCAGTGGTGGAAGGCCCAAGGATGTCCCTTTTGGAGGGCGACAGTCGAGTAGTGGCCACCTCTGCCTCTCCACAGGCCCCACAAAAGGTGCCATATTAAAGCCTCAACTCAGATTTCTGATCTTTGGGGCACTTCTTTCTCTTTAACATCGGCCTCCTCTCTTCTGGTATCCTGCACCGTCACAACTTCCTCTTTGGCTCCCTCTTGGTGTCGGGGGTCTGTTCTGCCGAGATGATTACTTCTGATCCAGGAAAAAGAACCGGGGTCACAGTGAGGTCAGGCAAGTGGGCAGAAGCCCTGCTCCGGCCCTCCTTTGGCGGGAGGAGGGAAATCCAGGCCAGTTTTTTCATGGCAGTACGAAGGTGCCAATTTCCGCCTATGTAAGAAACATAGAAGATAGGAGCAGGAGTAGGCCATTCGGCCCCTCGAGCCTGCTCCGCCATTCGATGAGATCATGGCTGATCATCCAAATTCAGTACCCTGTCCCTGCCTTTTCCCTATATCCCTTTAGCCTTAAGAAATATATCTAACTCCTTCTTGAATATATTTAATGAATTGGCCTCCACTGCCTTCTGTGGTAGAGAATTCTCTGGGTGAAGAAATTCTTCCTCATCTCTGTCCTAAATGGCTTAACCCTTATCTTTAGACTGTGACCCCTGGTTCTGGACTCCCCGACCATCGGGAACATCCTTCCTGCATCTAGACCATTTTCTCTCTGTGACTCTCAACATAATTCCAATGCAGTGACACAATTGCATAGCAGAAATGTGCACAAACATGATATCGACCCAATAGAGGCAACTGAAAAGTCATTGCCTGGATACAAAAAAATATTTACACTTGTGGTTACATGGAGTGTGGTGTTGTTTCACATGCCCTTTTAGCGCAACTTTAGATTTAAAGCATTTGTGGTGCCAAATTATTCTCTGCGCTCTCCAATCTTCATCACATTTGCTGTAAAATGCATTGTACGCTGAGCTATTTCTACAATGTGAATTCTGAGGTAATGCTGCTATAAACTGGTTTTACTACACACTCTGCATCGTTCCTTTAACGTTGTTGTAAGTTGTTTAGGCAACTCGGGGCATAAAACTGGCAAAATAAAATTTAGCTAAGTGACAAGGGAACATTGAGATGACGGCCTCATTCATTTCAGCTTTGCATCAACTTCAATTGTAGTGAATTTTACGAGTTAGCGCTCTTGTGTGTGGCCTCCTTCGATGGGAGGGCAGATCAGCCAACCCGGCATAGAGATCAGTGGCCCAGTTCGTGGCCCTTCCGGTTTTCCAGTCCTTTAAAATTGATAACGGAAGATTTGCGACAGGGAGGCACTGACCTGCATTCCTGATTATCCAACTGATCACAGATCAGCCATGATTTAATTGAATGGTGGAAGAGGCTCGAGGGGCTGAATGGCCGACTCCTGTTTCTAGAACTGAGCGAGGCTCTGCTGCGGGAATGCTAACTCACAAAATTAGCCACATGCTTTTAGTGTAAACAGGCAGCCGACTGTCTGTTGGAAATTTGTTAACATTAAAATGCACCCATCATTCGAATACCGGTGAGTGGTACTCTGTGCATGCATGTTCCACATCACTGTAGGCAGATGCCTTTCTCAAGCCACTACCTGCAATATAATCGTGCTCCTGGGTAAGGGTCTCTGGTTCCTTGTAATTGCATGTCAGTTTATGTCAGCTTAAGAAATTCACATGAACCACCTATAGTCTGTGAACACAATTATTGGGAAAGGCGTGGCACCGAGCTCATCCTTAGCAAAACAGTTTCCATTTAAACAATAGCAAAATACTGCGGATGCTGGAAATCTGAAATAACAACAGGAAATGCTGGAAATACTCAGCAGGCCAGGCAGCATCCGTGGAGAGAGAAACAGAGTTAACGTTTCAGGTCTGGGAAGCATTTTCTGTTGTTTCTATTTAAAACTGCATTCTGTTTCTTAGTTACAGCCTACTTTGTTACTAATAGAATGGCAAGATTGTTACTAACATCCACAGAGTTAGAGAGACTTTGGTTGAGGCGAATAGCATAGGTGCACTTAAGGGGAAACTAGATAAGTACATGAGGGAGAAAGGATTAGAAGGATATGTCGTTAGGGTGAGATGAAGTAAATAGGGTGGGAGGAGGCTCATGTGGAGCATAAACACTGGTTGGGCCGAATGGTCTGTTTCTGCGCTGTGAAATTCGATGTAATTTAATCGATTGTTTTATTTTTTTAATTGAAGTTATGCTGTTTATTTTGTAAAATCCAAGCATTAACACAAGGTGTAATTCTGTGACCAGGGGCTCCCAGTGGAGGAGCGACGCACACAGGGGCGCAGGTCAGTGATTTGACATGGACGGAACATCACGAGCTGTGGGGCTACAGTTTCCTTAAAGTGTCGCTCCTCACCGGGAGCGCTTGTACAGTGAAAGAATCACCTGATGAACAGGTGCTGTGGTATTCGAATATGGTGTCAAATTCTCCACCTGGGTCCCCAGGCAAAATTCTTCTTCCAACAAGAAAATGGACCTTTTTTCTCCATAATTAATGTAATGACACACAAAAAAAAATCACAGGAAGGTTATCAAACAAAGTTTGACACTGAGCCACATAAGGAGATATTAGGACAGGTGACCAAAAGCTTGGTCAAAGGGTTAGGTTTTACGGAGTTTTTTTTTAAAGAGAGAGAAGTAGAGAGGCGGAGAGGTTTAGGGAAGGTGTTCCAGAGCTTAGGGCCTAGGCAGCCGAATGCACGGCCACCAATGGTGGAGCGATGAAAATCGGGGATGCGCGAGAGGCCAGAATTGTAGGAGCGCAAAGATCTCGGAGGGTTTTAGAGCTGGAGGAGGTTATAGAGATAGGGTGGGGCGAGGCCATGGAGGGATTTGAAAACAAGGATGTAAATTTTTTAATTGAGGTGTTGTCAGTCGATGTAGGTCAGCGAGCTCAGGGGTGATGGGTGAACAGAACCTGGTATGATTTAGGACACGGGCAG
The DNA here is from genome assembly GCA_030390025.1 of Squalus acanthias. Lineage (NCBI taxonomy): Eukaryota > Metazoa > Chordata > Chondrichthyes > Squaliformes > Squalidae > Squalus > Squalus acanthias. Next base: position 184,361,644 of record CM059427.1, on the reverse strand, counting down.
CAGACTTTTGGACGAGCTCAAGTTTACGGAGGGTGCAAGGTGGGAGGCCAGCCAAGTGAGCACTGGAGTAGTCTATAACCCTATGTTTCCCTCTCCACAGATACGGTCTGACCTGCGGAGTGTTTCCAGTATTTTCTGTTAGTATTTGAACAGTTTCATAACTTGGAGTAGGCCTGACATGGAAGGAGCAAATGTCATAGGCATCCACCTAATGGGTAGTGCGGTATTGACAAAGGTGTGAGGGGCAGCTGTAGATGGGTCATGGGGGCTGGAGAGTCTATGAGGAGAAAATAATAAATACCTCCCCATGAAGTAATTTCATTAACAGCTCAAGTCCTTCAGAGCTAGTTACTTACAAGGAAATGCTAAAAAAAATTTGAAAACAATGTTAATATAAAATTTATTGCAAGGAAGAATTTGTTCCAAACTTGGTGTTATAAATGCAGAATTCCTGCTCCCATCTTTGCCCATTTCCATGTGATTACCAAATGCAGCTCTCACTCTTTATTGCTTCCCAGTTGATTCTAATTCAGCGTCACCTCTTCCTCCATTTTTTTTTATATAAGCCCAGTTGCTTCCTTCCTCCTTATCACAAGCATACTTGACGTAGTTGCAATCTGGTGTCAGTCGTGGCTCAGTTGGTAGCACTCTTGCTTTTGCGTCATGAAGGTTGTGGGTTCAAGTCCCACTCCAGAGACTTGAGCACAAAAATCTAAGCTGACACTCCAATGCAATACTGTGAGAATGCTGCACTGTTGGAGGTGCCGTCTTTCGGATGAAATGTTAAACTGAGGCCCTGTCTGCTCTCTCAGGTGGATGTAAAAGATCCTATGGCACTATTTCAAAGAAGAGCAGGGGAGTTATCCCTGGTGCCCTGGCCAATATTTATCCCTCAATCAACATCAACAAAACAGATTTATCTGGTCATTATCACATTGATGTTTGTGGGAGCTTGCTGTGTGCAAATTGGCTGCCATGTTTCCCACATTACAACAGTGACTACACTTCAAAAGTACTTCATTGGCTGTAAAGTGCTTTGGGACGTCCTGAGGTCGTGAAAGGTGCTATATAAATGCAAGTCTCTCTTTCTTTCTAATACTTAGTTTAATGAAGCTCTTCCTCCTCCTCCCCCCCCCCCATCACCATTTACTAACTGGTTCCCAGCCCCCCAATTCTTCCAAGACCTTCTTGCCAGAATCTGTTTGCATGATCTGGTTGAACAGTGATGGCTCCATTCGGCCCCTCTGTTTATCTGCACTCAGCTAGCTTGGTTTGCCATCTTTACTCTTAAGCATATCTACAATCAGGAAACTTTCACAACCAAGTTAAAGCTCTTTAAAATGTCAACAACCATTTCAAGAGGCACTAAAACAGAGAATGGATATTTTTATTACCAAAAAAAAATTGCAGGATTGTTGCCTTATTGTGAATGAAAATCATTTGTCAAATTTATATTTACTTTCTTTGATGCACCTTGTAGTGTTCGGCTTGCTCACTATCAAAAAAAAACCACGTGAAATATTTCAGCTAGCACATTCCTTCCTATTGTGTATGGCTCCCAAAAGTACTGCGGAGGGTCTATATATTTAGACAGACAGATAACAGCCAGACAGATCCGTGAACAGTTAAAGCAACATTTGCCATAGGTTTTCCACTCGTTGGTCACTGAAATCAGAGAAGTGTAGCGAGGAGCATGCAGCTGACCAACAACACGCTTGTCTTGCTTCCTCAATTGAAAAAAAGTTCCCGGAATAAAGGACGCTCAAAGCTTACCTTCTTTCTCGATTTACAGCAGCACAACTTGCTGCTGCCGCTGCCCATTCTCCAGACTGGCTGCCAGATATCTGCCTGTGAAAAGCCTGCTGACTGTAACGCTGGCGGCGAAAGATTAAACCTTCAGCACTAAGTGACCCAATTGGTTTGAACTAAACCCGGGTCTGCTGTTTGAACTTGTGGTTAGCAGTTAGGGTTACCGTATTTCCTGTAAACCACACACCTTCAGAAAGCCATAAAACTGACATCCCATTTCTATGGCTTTCAGCTGACCACCAGCTTTGAATTAAACAAATAAGAAACACAAAAGCGAAATGTTAATTTACTCCTTTTTGGGAGCAGAAATGTTTCTGACTAAATGTTAAAATGGTGGTTTATTTTTTATACGACTCCAGTTGCAGGAAATGAGTGTGGGAGGTGCCTTTCAGACCTCAGAAGGTGTCTGTTGCTGAAGATTGAGTGTAATGAACAATACGAAGGATGTCGGGCACTATGCTACACTTTTAAGAGTGTGTGGTCAACGTCAATTCATACAGACCCAGAGGCTTAGCAAGGATTAGGAATTTATGGGTTAATATCGGATCAACAATGATGCAACATTTATAATAATGTGACTTCTCCTGTTTCTGGAACAGTACATAAGCCAACAGTGGCCACAGAAAGGTTAAGGTTCAAGTGAGCTGGGCCATGATTTAGCAGAGAAAGATTGTTGCTGACTGGTGATGAGAGGAAAGGGAGTAGTGGAAGGATTTCGGGTAGGTGAAAGTTGTTGGAATTGGGACTCCAGGGAGAAACAGTGAAGGTGCTGGTGGGTGGGGGAGAATGAGGTTGATGAGAAGAAAGCAGTAACCTAAAAGGAGATCTTTGCGCACAAGTGCCACTGCAAGCGACGAGGGGGGGAATGAGTCTGATGAAAGGGAAGCTGCAGGTGAAGGTGAACTGGTGCAAGAAACGTTACAGGAAGTGGGAGGTGAAGGGGAGAAAAGGGACTTCCTGTGGTAGGAAGTAGATGTCTGAAAGGGTTAGGGTTGGGGGTGGGGACAGCTGCAATCACAAATATCATGCAAAGTGAGAGAATTTAGTCAAAATAAAGATAAGAAATAGCTAAAGAAATTTAAAGTCATATAAAATGTTAGCCATTGGTAAGCAGCAGCTTAGTTACTGATGGAAAAGGGATCCAGGCACTACATTCACCTCCTGAGACCACGAGAGCTGCAGGTTGCTATGCCGCGATGCTGGGATTCTTCCATGTTGTTGGAGTGGTGGGCTAAATTCATTTTAAATAATACATAAGCACAATTCTTCCCTCTGTTACAGAAGATACCGCTATTTCAAAACACAGGTAGTTTAAAGTGACAAATCTGAACTCCAGATTGCGCCTCCTATTTGCATTACTGTGATTTACAAATGATTGGTTTTATTTTTTTAATTCATTCATGGGATGTGCACGTCGCTCGCAAGACTAGCATTTATTACCCATCCCTAGTTGCCCTTGAGAAGGTGGTGGTGAGCCGCCTGCTTGAACCGCTGTAGTCCATGTGGTGAGGGTACTCCCACAGTGCTGTTAAGGAGGGAGTTCCAGGATTTTGACCCAGCGATGATGAAGGATCGGCGATATACATCCAAGTCAGGATGGTGTGTGACTTGGAGGGGAACATGGAAGTGGTGGTGTTCCCATGCGTCTGCTGCCCATGTCCTTCGAGGTGGAAGAGGTCGCGGGTTTGGGAGGTGTTGCCGAAGAAGCCTTGGCAAGTTGCTGCAGTGCATCTTGCAGATGGTACACACTGCAGCCACGGTACACCAGTGGTGGAGGGAGTGAATGTTTAAGGTGGTGGATGGGCTGCCAATCAAGCAGGCTGCTTTGTCCTGGATGGTGTCGAGCTGCTTGAGTGTTGTTGGAGCTGCACTCATCCAGGCAAGTGGAGAGTATTCCATCACACTCCTGACTTGTGCCTTGTAGATGGTGGAAAGGCTTTGGGGAGTCAGGAGGTGAGACACTCGCCACAGAATACCTAGTCTCTCGACCTGCTCTTGTTGCCACAGTATTTATGTGGCTGATCCAGTTAAGTTTCTGGTCAATGGTGACCCCCAGGATGTTGATGGTGGAGGATTCGGCGATGGTAATGCCATTGAATGTCAAGGGGCAGTGGTTAGTCTCTCACTTGTTGGAGATAGTCATTGCCTGGCACTTGTGTGGCACGAATGTTACCTGCCACTTATCAGCCCAAGCCTGAATATCGTCTAGGTTTTGTTGCATGCGGGCATAGACTGCTTCATTATCTGAGGAGTTGCGAATGGCACTGAACACTGTGCAGTCATCAGTGAACATCCCCATTTCTGACCTTATGTTGGAGGGAAGGTCATTGATGAAGCAGCTGAAGATGGTTGGGCCTAGGACACTGCCCTGAGGAACTCCTGCAGCGATGTCCTGGGGCTGAGATGATTGACCTCCGACCACCACAACCATCTTCCTTTGTGCTAGGTATGACTCCAGCCAGTGGAGAGTTTTCCCCCTGATTCCCATTGACTTCAGTTTTACTAGGGCTCCTTGATGCCACACTCGGTCAAATGCTACCTTGATGTCAAGGGCAGTCACTCTCACCTCACCTCTGGAATTCAGCTCCTTTGTCCATGTTTGGACCAAGGCTGTAATGAGGTCTGGAGTCGAGTGGTTCAGACGGAACCCAAACTGGGCATCAGTGAGCAGGTCATTGGTGAGTAAGTGCTGCTTGATAGCACTGTCGACGACACCTTCCATCACTTTGCTGATGATTGAGTGTAGACTGATGGGGAGGTAACTGGCCAGATTAGATTTGTCCTGCTTTTTGTGGACAGGACATACCTGGGCAGTTTTCCACATTGTCGGATAGATGCCAGTGTTGTAGCTGTACTGGAACAGCTTGGCTAGAGGCGCAGCTAGTTCTGGAGCACGAGTCTTCAGCACGATAGCCGCAATGTTGTCGGGACCCATAGCCTTTGCTGTATCCAGTGCGCTCAGCCGTTTCTTGATATCACGTGGAGTGAAGGCCCCTTTGATGAAGGAGACCACATGAATAAAATACTTCTTTGAGGGGCCGTGGCTACATCTGACACATTGGAAAAGCACAAGAATACTGAGGCACATTGAACAACGTGAAAAACATTCTTAAGGAAGGTTCCATAATCTTGATCACTCTGAAGATGATCTCAAAAGAATGCAGCTCAAAAGTTATATAAAATATTTATAGTTTTCAGCGTACTCTATATGCTAGCCCTACAAAATCCATACAGGTATTTTGAAGGAGAAAATAATTTTTGCAGTGTATAATCTGGGCCCATAGTGCAGCAAGATAGAACTTGAGGCAAATCAGGTAATGACATTGAAGTGTTACCAAACTTGGGTTTTAAAGCCTGTAGGCCTCCAGAGAAGGAAAGACTGACAGAAATTGGAGTTCTGCAGTTTAGAAGAATAAGCAATGAATGTTGATTTCAATACAATGAGGATGTTGGGAGGAAGAAGAGCATGCCCAAAAATCTTTAGCTATTCCATCAATGACTTATCCTTAATCATAAAGTCAGGTGTGAGGCTGTTTGGTGATGATTCTACCGTGTTCTGCTCTATTCCCAATTTCTCCAATAATGACACATCTGACAGCAAGACCTGGACAACATCCAAACTTGGGCTGAAAAGTGGCATGTAACATTTCAGCCAAATAAGTGCCAGGCAATGGCCATCTCCTACTAGAACAAGCTCAACCACCTCCCTCTGACCTTCAACGGTACCACCTTTGCTTAGTACCCACCATCAACATCTAGGGGGGTGTCACCATTAACCAGAAGGTTAACTGGACCAGTTACGTCAACAACAAATCTATATGATCAGGGAAGAGGCATGAGTGGCTCACCTCCTGATCCCTCAAAGCCTTTCCACCATCTACAAGGCTCAGGTTGGGAGTGTAATGGAATAATCACCACTCATCTGGTTGGGTGCAGCTGGAACATCACTCAAGAAGCTTGACTACATCTAGGACAGAGCAGTCTGCCTAATTGGTTCCCCTGCTACTGGACTCAATATTCAATTCCTTCATCACTGGTGTACTGTGGCTGCAGTGTGTATTATCTTACAGAGTATTTACAGCACAGAAACAGGCCATTCGGCCCAACAGATCCCTGCCAGTGCTTATGCTCCACACGAGCCTTTACAGACAGTCTGGCAATCAGAGAGCCCTTGTCCTATCTTTGTGGCCTTAACTGTGCTCAACTATTGTCTGCAGATTTTTAAGGTGCCATCTGTCTGGTATCAATGTAGAAAACACTCCTGTTACAATTTGAGCTATCTCTCAACAACGTGTAGCTTCTATAAGTAGGCCCCTTTCTCCTTTTAAACTACCACATGTAGTGAATAGGATGGAGTATGCATCAGGTCCGACAATCTACAGCTGGATTGCACCAGAAATAGTCCAGAATATCTCCGCATATATCTCTCTGCTTGATGGAAAAGCATCACACTGACCAACCGTGTATTTCAGGGTGTGCTTTGAATTCTTTATTACCAGAAAGAAATTTACACAGGGGGCAAAATAAACCAGCAAATAATGTAAGGCTAAATATGGTACTTTTCTTAATTTGTTTCAAAACAAAGTCTTCGCATTAACTTATGAACACGAGTCTGCGAGGAAAGCTTTGATCTGATGGGCCGAACGGCCTCCTTCTGTGCTGCATCGTTCTATGATTCTCATGGTGTGTGTGTTAGCCTCAGTATTTATTGGACACCACAAAATAGGAAGCTGAAGAACACTGGGCGCCTGCCTGGGTTATTTTCCTCTCTTCTTTGATGTCCAAGCTGACATCATGGAGGATAATATTAATCAAAACTGCCCCATCTTGAATTACTTCCTGCAGTAACAGATCAGAGGCTAAAGGAACTTGCAGATCTCAATAACTTCAACAAAACAACGAGCCTAGCCAAACAACACTTGATGTAGTTAGATTCAGATCCCAGACAGTTGTTTTGGTATTCTTCCCTTTTTATTCAGAAACCAGTTACTTCTTTTAATAAAAAATCTGCTCACCTGATATATAGCGCTATTTTAACTTCCTGATGCCTTAGCCTAACTTAAAACGATATGAACAGATGAGGTGCAGCAATATTTTAGGATTTGATTCAGGGCGGAGGCTTGTGTCTGTCACAGCCCCAAGTTTCCAGAAAAACATCAGCTGATCAATGTGGATGACATCCTTATTTTCCAAAGAGGATCCATCTGGAGCACAGAGCACAACCTTTGTTTCCCGTTTTCTATCCCTGTGTGTCGAGCTTGTCAGAGTCTCGCTGGCAACCACAGTGAGAGGATTTTGCCCTGCAGATCCAACTCATGTAGAATCATGCATCGACACAGTTCGCAAACCCTTACCTAAAATCTGTGTGAGGGCCAATTGTAAATAACCACTAAATTATAATTTTATAATGTATTCTGGTCAAGTGTGATCTGCATTAGACTGCACTCTCTGCATGCATTGATCCATTGCAAGATTTGTATGCCCACTTCAATTCATCTCCTGGTGCTCAGCAACACTTGTCTGGGAGGATATGGTACTGTTCTCCTTCTGTGCTGTATCACTCATCCTCCAGTGACATCCTGAACCTGTTCATCCTTCATTTAGGGTTCAACACCTTCAGAGAACAAAGAGTACTCACGATGTGATGGTGAAAGTGGTGTTGGCTGTGTGGATGTACATTTTACTGGTGCTGACTCCCTCTACTAGTCCACACCATTTTACAGAGTCCTGCAGCTCCAGGATTAGTGGATGATGTTCTCGTGGGAGTGGTAATGGTACTTGCACCTCTGTGAAGAAAAGATATGAAGCTTTTCAGACTATATGTGCAGGCTCATCAATTTGCAACATTTAAATTGAAGTTATTTCTTTAAGAAACATCAACATAAACCATTTAATGTTTTAACATTTTTTTCCTTCACTTTCTCTCCTTCTGTCCTAAAGGCACTGATTCTTTCTGATTCCACAAATACTAACAGCTCTCTCGTGCCTCGTTCAAGTTGAATTTCTTCACGTGTGAACCCAGATAAGGTGTTGGCAGACTAATTTGACTCTTGAGGTCATCTTGGTCAAATCCAATCCTCTCTTTACCCAAAGTCACTGGAAAGGGATCAGGAGGGCCGGCTGAATGACCCCCAGGGGTACTGAGGCCAGTTCTACTGCTCTTCTTATTACTGCCCCGGCTGCGATCGGCTAAGTCAGCACAAATCAGGGATTGATCCTGCAGCTTTCCTGATACATATGGCTCAGTGCCGGTTGCTCCATTTACCCAACAAACTATTGGGGAGTGTTTGAAAATATTTAATGATTTCTATGAACTATAAATATCAGAAGGTGTGCTATCCTTGCACTCGCAGGATTCCAGGGGAGAAGGACTCTGCCACACCTTCTGCTGCGGTGTTGAATTTCTTTTGTGCCCCAGGTTTCTACCAGTGACACATAGAAACATAGAAACATATAAAATAGGTACAGGAGTAGACCATTCGATCCTTCGAGCCTGCACCGCCATTCAATGCGTTCATGGCTGAACATGCTACCTCAGTACCCCATTCCTGCTTTCTCGCCATACCCCTTGATCCCCTTAGTTGTGAGTGTTATATCTAACTCCCTTTTGAATATATTTAGCGAACTGGCCTCAACAACCTTCTGTGGAAGAGAATTCCATAGATTCACCACTCTCTGGGTGAAGAAGTTCCTCCTCAGCTCAGTCCTAAATGGCTTCCCCTTAATCCTTAGACTGTGACCCCTGGTTCTAGTTTTCCCTACCATTGGGAACATTCTGCCCGCATCTAATTTGTCTAAACCAGTCAGGATTTTAAATGTCTCTATAAGATCCCCCCTCATTCTTCTGAACTCCAGAGGATACAAGTTCAGTTGACCCAATCTTTCTTGATATGTCAGTCCGGCCATCCCAGGAATCAATCTAGTGAACCTTCGCTGCACTCCCTCAATAGCAAGAATGTCCTTCCTTAAGTTAGGAGACCAAAACTGCGCACAATACTCCAGGTGTGGCCTCACCAAGGCCCTGTACAACTGTAGCATCACCTCCCTACTCCTGTACTCAAATCCCCTTGCTATGAAGGCCATCATTCCGTTTGCTTTCTTGACTGCCTGCTGCACTTGCATTCCCACCTTCAGTGACTGATGTACCATGACGCCCAGGTCTCGTTGCACGTCCCCTTTCCCTAATCTGCCACCATTCAGGTAATAGTCCGCCTCTCTATTTTTACCACCAAAGTGGATAACCTCACATTTATCCACATTGTACTTCATCTGCCATACATTTGCCCATTCACCCAACCTGTCCAAGTCACTCTGTAGCCTCCTAGCATCCTCCTCATTGTTCACACTGCCTCCCAATTTAGTGTCATCCGCAAATTTGGAGATATTACATTTAATCCCTTCGTCCAAATCATTAATATATAATGTAAACAGCTGGGGTCCCAGCACCGAACCCTGCGGTACCCCGCTGGTCACTGCCTGCCATTCTGACACCTCTGATCTGATGAGGAACACTCTCTTTTTCTTCAATTTTTCACATCATTAAACGTCCTGCAACTATCCTTTCAACCCTGAACATAGTACTCAATCTCCTTGTAAAGTTCAATGACAAAGAAAGCTGGAAATATTGTAAGAATAGAAAATTACTGAAAATGCAAAATGGGTCAGTCAGTATCTGTAAAGAGAAAGAAAGAACTTTTTGATACTGACCAGATAATCTGTTTTTTTAGTGATGTTGGTTGAGGGATAAATATTGGCCAGGACACTGGGGAGAACTGCCCTGCTCTTCAATTGAAATAGTGCCATGGGATCTTTTACATCCATTTGAGAGGGCAGACAGGGCCTTGGTTTAACATCTCATCCAAAAAACGGCACCTCCGACAGTGCAGCACTCCCTCAGTACTGCACTGGAGTGTCGGCCGCCATTATGCAGTGGGACTTGAACCCACAACCTTCTGTATCAGAGGCGAGAGTGCTACCATTGGGTCACGGCTGACACTGTGAAAGAGAAAGTCAGATTCTGGTGTTTTGGGTAAGTACCCATTCGACACAACTAATTAATTCTGATGCAGGTTACACACCCGAAACATCATAACTTGTCTTTCTACTTACAGATGCTGACTGATCTGCTGTGTGTTTCCAATATTTTCTGTTTTTATTTCATGTTTCTGAGTTCCCTCATGTGGTCCTCAATAAGCCAGATAAAAATGTATTATTGCAATATCTTTCCAATTCGATTACTTCACTATCTGCGAGTGGTAAACCATCACACGTACTGTGGAAACTGCAGTTTTAATTCTTTGGCAGTAAGCTGATAAAATAACCCAAATAGCCTTGTATGGCAAGGATGAGTGTGTGGAATTGAGCTGAACCATGTAACGGAGTTTAACAGATTTTACACCTTGTGAAGTGTTCATATCTGGGAATTTCCTTTGTACTTTTCCCCAAGCTAGGGATTCATCCCTTATAATGGACTCTGCTAATGGCTCAGTATTCAGAGAGAATGCAGTCGTTTATGTCATTGTCCGTTAGTTCACATATTCAAATAATAAACACAGTTGCAGTGATAAAGTGCCTTTCACCATCTCAGGACGTCCCAAAGCACTTCACAACCAATGAAGCAATATTTGAAGTGTAATCACTACTGTAATGTAGGGAAACGCGGCAGTCAATTTACGCACAACAAGGTCCCACAAACAGCAATGTGGTAATGACCAGATAATCTGATTTAGGGATGTCGGTTTAGGGGATAAATTCTGGCCAAGGCACCAGTGGAACTCAAATATAAACAGAAAATGCTGGTAATACTCAGCAGGTCAGGCAGCATCTGTGCAGAGAGGAACACGAGTTAACGTTTCAGGTTCTGACGAAAGCTCACCGACCTGAAACGTTAACTCTGTTTCTCTCTCCACAGATGCTACCTGACCTGCTGAGTATTTCCAGCTTTTTCTGTTTATACTTCAGAGTTCCAGCATCTGCAATATTTTGCCATTGTACCAGTAGAACTCCCCTGCTCTTCTTCGAATAGTGCCATGGAATTTTTTTATGTCCACCTGAGGGGACAGACGGACACCTCTTTTTAACATCTCATCTGAAATCTGAACCTCTGACAGTGCAGCACTCCCTCAGTACTGCATTGAAGTGTCAGATAAATTATATGCTCAAGTGTCTCTTGTGGGACACTTCAAATGAAATTTGATTTAATTGGGATCTGGAAACCAATATTTAATGTTTTCCAACAATCCAATAACATGTTGAATTATATAGCCAAAATAATACAATACAAACCAGAGGAGGTCATGTTCAAATTGTCTGGTATTCTGGCCATAGCGCACCGTGAGTACTGTGTCCAGTTCTGGTTACTGGGATATAAGGGAAGCATTCATGCACTTGAAGCAGTTCAGCGAAGAACTACAAGATTGATCCATAGTCTGCGTTATTAGTAAAAACTGGAGGAACTCGTGCTTTTCAGGTTTGAAAGCACATATCTAAGAGGTGACCGTATAAAGTTTTGTAAGATTGTAAACCGTATGGAAAAAGTAAATTGGAAATTTACTTTAAATTAAACTAAACTGTGGCAACAAAGAGCAGGTCAGAGGCTGGGTATTCTGCGGCGAGTGTCTCACCTCCTGACTCCCCAAAGCCTTTCCACCATCTACAAGGCACAAGTAAGGAGTGTGATGGAATACTCTCCACTTGCCTGGGTGAGTGCAGCTCCAACATAACTCAAGAAGCTCGACACCATCCAGGATAAAGCAGCCCGCTTGATTGGCACCCCATCCACCACCTTAAACATTCACTCCCTCCACCACCAGGCGTACCGTGGCTGCAGTGTGTACCATCTACAAGATGCACTACAGCAACTCACCAAGGCTTCTTGGACAGCACCTCCCAAACCTGTGACCTCTATCACCTAGAAGAACAAGGGCAGCAGGCGCATGGGAACACCACCACCTCCAAGTTCCCTGCCAAGTCACACACCATCCTGACTTGGAAGTATATCGCCATTCCTTCATCGCCACTGGGTCAAAATCCTGGAACTCCCTCCCTAATAGCACTGTGGGAGTACCTTAACCACACAGACTGCAACGGTTCAAGAAGGCGGCTCACCACCACCTTCTCAAGGGCAATTAGGGATGGGCAATAAATGCTGGCCTTGCCAGCAACACCCACATCCCATGAACTAATAAAAATAAACTGCAAGCTTAGGACAAGGAATCATCAGTACAAACTAGCAAAAGATGAATTTAAGACTGAGCTTGTCTTCACACACAGTCGCCACTCATGGACTGGACCCCCAGATAGAGTAGTGCATATGGCCTCCGTCATCCATAATTATCTTGCAATCTTGTGACATCACCAGCGGCTCTCTGTTTTGAATCTTGGTGAGGGAATAGAATCATAGAATCATAGAATGGCTACAGCACAGAAGAAGACCATTCAGCCCGTGTAGCCCGTGCTCGCTCTCTGCAAGAGCACTTCAGCTAGTCCCACTCCCCCACCCTTTCCCCATAGCCCTGCAAATTTTTTTCCTTCATCTAATTCCCTTTTGAAAGCCACGATTGAGTCTGCCTCCACCACCCTTTCAGACAGTGCATTCCAGATCCTAACAACTTGCTGCGTAAAAACGTTTTTCCTCATGTCGCCTTTGGTTCTTTTGCCAATCACCTTAAATCTGTGTCCTCTGGTTCTCGACCCTTCTGCCAATGGGAACAGTTTCTCTCTGTCTACTCTGTCTAGACCCCTCATGATTTTGAACACCTCTATCAAATCTCCTCTCAACCTTCTCTGCTCCAAGGAGAACAACCCCAGCTTCTCTAGTCTATCCACATAACTGAAGACAGCTTCCATTTTAAACTTATTAAATTATAAAATAAGCAAAGAAATTTCCCTCTTTGTCATAAACATCAACCTTGTTTTATTTCAGCAGCCAGAGTAACTGTAATGGATTTAATCTACTTTATAAAGTAAACCATTCAGACTCCTATCTCATGGTAGACAGCTGGATTTTGAAGGACCAACCCTTTTAACCCTATTCTTGCTGGATTTTCTTAGCTGTTCTTTATATCTGCATTTCACTTCTACATTCTTTACGGTTGCATAAGTAGGAGTTAAATAATATGTCCACTGTTAGCTGGCTGCAGTATTATGAAGATTATGGGAGTTAACAATGCATCCTTATTGATAACAGGGTGTAGAAGCAAGTATGTTCTGAACTTTGCTTTGTCTTAGTTACCAGGCCTGAAGGCAAGGGACGGTTTGTATTAAAGAAATTAAGTTTTGAAATCATGTGAATTGTTTAGTGTAACATTACAACCTGGCAAAGTTGAGTAACTCTGTGTTCATGGGACTATTGAAAACAAATTTATTTGAAATTCGTTCTTACAGAGTAATAATAAAGACAATTACCATTAAGAGGCTGGTGTTACCAGAAACGTAATTGTAGCTCCCTTGATGGCTTAGCAAGTTCATTCAGTGAGTGTTACAGCCATATGGAGAGAAGGGGCATGACAGGGTAGATGCTGGGAGGATGTTTCCCCTGGCTGGAGAGTCTAGAACTAGGGGTCGCAGTCTCAGAATAAGGGGTCAGCCTGAGGTGAGGAAAACTTTTTTCACTCAAAGGGTTGTGAATCTTTGGAATTCTCTACCAAAGAGGGCTGTGGAGGCTCAGTCGTTGAGTATATTCAAGACAGAGATCGATAGATTTTTGGACACTAAGGAAATCAAGAGATATGGGGATAGTGCAGGAAGGTGGAGTTGAGGTAGAAGATCAGCCATGATCTTATTGAATGGCGGAGCAGGCTTGAAGGGCCGTATTGTCTCCTCCTGCTCCTATTTCTTATGTTCTTATGTAGAAAGGTTCCAGGCTTGATCCTCGGTCTGTGATGAAATTGATCTGATCTCAGCCAGGGTGCAATTGGAGTGCCGTAATATGGCCGTGATATTTCACCATGTTTCGGATGTTGCTAATCAAGTGATTGCCCCCAAGTGCTTCCCTTATCATTTGTATCATATTTCCTGTTAGTTCCAAAGGAAATGTCTTCCTATGTGCATGACTGTTGTGTATCAATTTTTTTATTTGAAGGCCAGAACCATCCATGGTGGTTCCGGTAATGATGTATCAAGATGGTGTCACCCACAATCCAAGGACAACACTCACAGTCATGGTGGCTGCTGTGATGGTGCCAGTGCTTAGCAATCACACCCTATTTGTAAGTAGATGACATGGGACTTCCGTGATGAAGTTAATGTAAAGGAAAATCGGGAAGGGTGTATAACGCACGGCCGTTTCACTACCACTCATTTTGCACTCCTGTTGAAGTTGAATTTCAGCCCCCTAGCTCTTCTTAGGGAATCTCACTTCTTAATTGTGGTTCAAAGATATTTACCAAAATCTTAGGTAACCATATAAATAGATTGGTTTGAAAATTGGTGCCAAGATGACGAGATAAGGAAGACCATTTGGCCTATTTTAATTCATCCACCAGAGAGACCCTAATGTTTCCCCATTGTGGCATCCAATTGGTTCTTAAATGATTTTTGCCTCCATTACTATATCTGAAAGGTTATTCCAAATGTTGATCACTCTGTGCGAAGAAGAATTTCCTGGTGTCAATCCTAAAATTACCTTTTGCTAGTTTGATCCCGTGTCCCCTTGTTCAACTCTTGCAATTTAATTGAAAGCAATATTCCGGATTTATTTTTTAATTCCCATGACAATCATATATACCGCTATAGAATCACCTCTCTGATGCCTCATTTCTAGACTGAAAAGCCCAAGTTTCTCCAATCTTTAGATTAGAGATCAGCCTTGTGGCTCTTCTCTGCACTGCCTCCAACACTTGAATTGTCTCCATTATTTCTTGGTGGCCAGCCCTGGATATGGTACTCAAGGTGCGGTGCGACCAGAGCACTATACTCTTCAATCATGACTTCTTCTAACTTTACATCATGACTTCCTCTGATTTTACATAATATTGTTTTTTAAAACACGTTACCTGTGTTCACCCTTATCCTGATATTTGCCTTTCTTTCCTCTTCTCGATCTGTCCCATTTTAACTAATATACTCTATTCTAACTCTTTTTCCAATGTTAAAATATTTCACAGGCCTATCCGATGTGAAATGTGGGAGCAACTTTACAAAAATTGCCATTTACCTGGGCCATTCCATAGAGCCATCCCAATGTGACAAAACTGAGAAAACGGCTGCTACAGATGGGCCTCACCACTTAGCAGTGCCCATGCAAACTACTTAAGTGGGCTTGATGGCTTTGTAACCTTAAAAAAGCAAAAATTAAAAAAAAGATATATTCCATGGGAAATTGGGCTACTAAAAAGATCTTTGTGTGGTAACGTATTAAAGAATAAGTGAAGCTCATTAAAAGAAGAGATTAAATAGTTGTATGTTAGAAAAGAAAACACAGCCACTCCCTTGACCTTGCCATCTCACTTGGCCTCTCTACACCCACCACCTCGGTCATTGACAAGGCCATCATTGACTACTTCTTTGTATCCCTCACCACCTACATCCCTCACTCCCTTCCAACTCTGCTTCCTTCTGCATCTGCTGCTGGAATAATCTCTTCCCCAAGACATTCACAACTGCACTTTCAAACTCCCAACTCTCTAGCTTTTGGCCCTCCATTTGCCACAATACTTCCACACCACATACCTGCTCAACAGTTCCCTCATCTCCACCTTTGATACCCTTGTCCCTGTAAAATTATTACTCTTTCAACCTAGTCATTCTCCCGGTATGCCCCCCCCCCCATCATTGAGTGTATCTGGCATTCAACTGGTCTAGCCATCCATCGCCAGATCTGGCTGGATTACATCAAACATTATCGGGCCTTGTTCACCTCTGCCAAAGCTGTTCACTATTGCAGGATCATCTTGGAAAGCAAAGATAATCTCCAGCTTCTTTTCTCCACTATCAACTGTGAGCTATTTGCTAATCTTTTGGTACCACCCAAATAGCTAATGAGCTCTGAACATGTTCAGTTGTAAGCCCCCTCCCATAATAGCTGTGTGTGTAGAGGCAGATATTCGAAAATAAACCACACAAAAGTTGCAAACTACAGAGGTTCAGTTTTGTAATTGATGCCTTCTTTACACTCACTCTACAACAGGTATGATCCTGTTTTATTGGTTATGTATTTAAGTAGATCATTTAGATTGCCAATTTAAACACAGTAGACAGATACAACAATGCTAGAGCATTCATAAATCAACAATGCCAATATTTTGGACATTACACCCCTTAGTTACATATTTCTCTCGGTAAACTCCTCTCCCCTGTTTCTCCACCCTCGCCTCCGACAGCAAGTGCGAGGAGCTCATGGACTTCTTTGTCACTAAGATTGAGACCATTTGTTCAGCTGCCTCATTCACATTCTCCCCCCCTACCCTGCACCCCCTCCCCCTGTTCCCTTGCCTACCAAGTCAAACCTTCCTCAAAGTTCCCACCACCCTAGCCCTGAACCTGCATCATTCTCAACTTTCTCTCTTATATCTCCCCATGCCCTCTTAAATCTTAGCTTGTCCCTGAGACCCACTTCCTGCTCCCTTGACTCCATTTCCACTAAACTGCTGACTACCATGCTTCTCCTCTGGGCCCCATGCTAGCTGACGTTGTAAATGTTTCCCCCTCCCTTTCAAAACTGCACTCCCACCTTCTCAAAAAACCCACCCTTGACCACTATATCCTTGTAAACTACCACTCCATCTCCAACCGCCCTTTCCTCTCCGAAGTCCTTGAACAATTGTTGGATCCCAAATTTGTGCCCATCTTTCTACAACTCCTTGTTTGAATCTCTCCAATCAGGTTTTCACCCTTGCCACAGTACTGAAACGGCCCTAATCGGCGCACCGTGGCTGCAGTGTGTACCATCTACAAGATGCACTGCAGCAACTCGCCAAGGCTTCTTCGGCAGCACCTCCCAAACCTGCGACCTCTTCCACCTAGAAGGACAAGGGCAGCAGGCGCATGGGAAGACTACCACCTCCAAGTTCCCCTCCAAGTCACACACCATCCTGACTTAGAAGTATATCGCCGATCCTTCATCGTCGCTGGGTCAAAATCCTGGAACTCCCTACCTAACAGCACTATGGGAGTACCGTCACCACACGGACTGCAGCGGTTCAAGAAGGCGGCTCACCACCACCTTCTCAAGGGCAATTAGGGATGGGCAATAAATGCTGGCTTTGCCAGCGACGCCCACATCCCATAAACGAATAAAAAAAAAATCAAAGTCACAAATGACATCCTCTGTAGCTGTGATCGTGCTGCACTACCCCTATTCATCCTTCTCAATCTCTCTGCAGCTTTTGACACAGTCAAGTACACCGTACTCCACCAATACCTCTTCTCTGTTGGCCATCATCTTTGGCGCCCGCCACGAACTCCATACCCTCGTCATCAATTCCAGGCCCCCTCCCTGGCCATTGCCTCAGATAGAACCAGGCTGGTCGCAACTGTGGCATCCTGTTTGACCTCAAGCTGAGTTTACGACCTCATATATACTCCATCATAAAGACTACCTGCTTCCACCTCCATAACATCACCCGTCTTCACCCTTGCTCAAGACTGGAAAATGATGTAAAACTTAGGTAAGTGCAGTATTATGCATGTGCAGGGTAAATGCTCAACATTCATACACCCTTCAGGGAAAGGCATTAAAGATGGTGGAGATAGAAAGAGATCTGGGCATTCTAGTGCATCCTTAAAGGTACATGAGCAATGCCGTGAAGCGATAGCTAGAGCAAATAGGGTGTTGGGGTGTATCCATAGGTCAATTGAGTACAAGACGAGGCATACTGTTTTATCCTTCTACAAGACCTTATTCAGGCCGTACTTGGAATATTGTGTCCAATTTTGGTCTCCTCACATGGTGGGTGATATTGAGGCTTTGGAAAGGGCGCAGAGGAGGGCCACTAGACTAATTCCCAGTCTAAAGCATCTTAGCTATCAAGATAGGCTAAAAGAGTTGGGACTCTACACCTGAGGGAAGCGTAGACTTAGGGAGGATCTGATTGAGGTTTATAAGATAATGAAGGGAATAGATTGTGTTCCAGCTGACAGTTTATTTAAATTAAATAGGTTATGGAGGTCCGGGGTCACAAACTTATGTTGTATAAGGATAGATCGAGGTTAGATGTCAGGAGATGGTTCTTTTCCCAGAAAATAGTGGACCTCTGGAACAGGCTGTGTCTCGTGTGGTGGACGTGGACTCACAGAATTCCGTTAAGCGAGAGCTGGACCTGTTTCTGGCTGGTGCGGAGATCACCTCTTACAGGAGATAGATACTGCAGGGAATTCAGGGACAGAGTGATCTCCTGGACTAGTTTCAATTGCCTAGATGGGTCGGAGAAGAATTTCCCAGATTTTTTTCTCCAAATTGGCCTGGGTTTTTTGTCTATTTTTTTGCCTCTCTCAGGAGATCACATGGTTTCAGGTGGGGTGTTGTGATACACAAGGTATCGCAATTGTGTGGGACCAGATGGTCTTTACCTGTCCGTCATTGTTTGTATGATCAAATGTTCGTTGCCTCAATGCATTTGCTGTTGAAACCCTCAGCTTGAAGGATAAGGAAACCAAAGCCAGGGCACGTGGATGATGAGGGAGATAGAGAAGATGATGAAACAAAAAAAGAGGGTGTATAATGAATGTCAGGTGAATTCTTCAATGGAGAACCAGACCAAATACAATAAGTTGAGGGGAAATGAAGATGAAAATAAGAATGGCAAAGAGAGAATATCAGAGTAGAATGACGGTTAACATAAAAGGGAACCCAAAAATCTTCTACCGGCATGTAAACAGTAAGCGGGTAGTAAGAGGCGGGGTGGGGCCTATTAGCGACAAAGAAGGTGTTATATGCTTAGAGGCGCAGGGCAAGGCTAGAATACTCAATGCGTATTTGTATCGGTGTTTACTAAGGAGGTGGATTCTGACAAAATATCGGTAGAAGTAGAAAAGGTAGAAGCAATGGAAGGGGTGAAAATTGATAGACAGGATGTACTAGAAAGGCTGGGTATGCTTAGAGTGGATAAGTCGCCTGGTCCAAATGGCTTGCATCCCAAATTGCTAAGGGAATTGGGGGAGGAGATAGCTGAAGGGCTTGCCATAATTTTGCAATCTTCCCTAGATGTGGGGGAGGTGCCCAAGGATTGGAAAGTGGCAAATGTGACACCATTGTTCAAGAAAGGGTGTAAGGACAATCCTAGTAACTACAGGCCGGTCAGTTTAACATCAGTGGTGGGTAAAGTTTTAGAACCAATAATCAAGGAAAAAATTAACGGGCACTTGGAGAGGTTTAAACTCATTAAGGTGAGCCAACACGGATTTGTAAAAGGCAGATCATGTTTGACTAATCTAATTGAATTTTTTGATGAAGTAACGGAGGATCGATGAAGGGACTGCAATGGATGTTGTCTACATGAATTTTAGGAAGGCGTTTGACAAAGTACCACATAGAAGTCTGGTTAACAAAATTGAGGCTCATGGAATAGGTGGGTCAGTGGCAGCTTGGATAAGAAATTGGGTTAAGGACAGAAAATAGTGAGTTGTGATAAATGGCTGTTTTTCAGACTGGAGGATGGTAGACTGTAGTGTTCCCCAAGGGTCAGTGCTGGGGCCACTGCTTTTTTTGAGAAATATAAATGACCTGGATATTGGAATACAAAGTAGAATTTCTAAATTTGCCGATGACAGCAAACTTGGGGGTGTGGCAAACAGTGATGATGATACCAATCGACTGCAACAGGACATAGAAAGGCTAGCAGAATGGGCAGACAAGTGGCAGATGGAATTTAATACAGAGAAGTGTGAGGTGATGCATTTTGGCAGAAGGAACAGGGAGAGGCAATATACACTTAATGGCACAGTTTTAAAGAGTGTGCAGGGACAGAGGGACCTGGAAGTTACAGTGCATAGGTCCCTGAAGGTGGCAGGACATATTGTGAGAGTGGTTAGGAAAGCATATGGGATCTTGGGTTTCATAAATAGAAGTATTGAGTACAAAAGTAGAGATGTTATGCTGAATCTTTATAAAGCGCTGGTTAGGCCACAACTGGAATATTGCGTCCAATTCTGGTCACCACACTTTAGGAAGGATGTGAAGGTCAGTGAGAGGGTGCAGAGGAGATTTACCAGAATGGTTAAGGGGATGGGGGATCTTAGCTACAAGGACAGGTTGGAGAAACTGGATTTGTTTTCATTAGAGCAAAGGAGGTAGAGGGGTGATTTGATAGAGGTGTACAAGATTATGACGGGTTTGGATAGGCGAGACGGGGAAAGGCTGTTCCCACTAGTTGATGGTACAAGGACTAGGGGACACAGAATTAAGGTTTTGGGCAAGAGATACAGGGGGGATGTGAGGAAAAACTTTTTTACGCAGCGAGTGGTGATGACCTGGAACTCGCTACCGATGGATGTGGTGGAAGCGGAGACATTCAATGTTTTCAAGGGGAGACTGGATAGGCACTTGAGGGAAATAAACTTGCAGGGCTACAAGGATAGAGCGGGGAACGGGACTGACTCGATTGCTCTGCAGAGAGCCGTTACGTACTCGATGGGCTGAATGACCTCCTTCTGTGCCGTTATGACTCTATGGGAGAAAAATTTGGTTGATTTGCGCCTCCCGTTAGCGCCCTAAGAGGGCGCCAATGGAGCGCAAAGCAACTAGCGCCTGGGCATGGCGCACTATTGCCTCCCGTGAAATCCAGCGGGAGGTTAGCGGTGGAGGTAATTATTAGCGCTGCGCCGCCGGCGTTGACGTCATCGCTGTACGCAGCGCCACACTTGCGCCCCGGCCGCAATCTTCGGTAGCGCCCCCTGACATACCGCCGGATGCTATGTCTGACTGGGTCACGGGGGCCTACCTGCGGCCGGGACGGTGCAAATTAAAGGGAAGGTGCCGGGCGGCCATTTTTGTTGCTGGCCGCCTGCCAGCACCTGCCTGCTTTGCCATCCCTGGCCTTCTGAGAAGCCCCCCCCCCGCGGAGTGCCGGCTGCGCTCTGTGAGCCTGGCACTTCTCTTGAGTGCTGGGCTCTTTTGCGGGCACTCTGATCCTTGGTGGCCCAGCTGGGCCCCGGGTCGCGCTGTGCTAGGCCCCTCCCCTTTAATAAGGGGAGGAAGGCCTGCAATACCGCAGCGCGACGTACTGCAGCGCATCGCGCTGCGGCATGTAGCACCACGATATTCACTAGCAGCACCCCAAGAGGGCACTACTGGTGAATTTTGGGCGCGGGGGCACTAACTTTTTCGGGGCGCTAAAAGTAGCGCCCCGGCGAAGCTGCGCCCCAAAGAGGGCGTGACCCAATTTTTCCCCCTATTACTCTATGGGGGAAAAATTCGGTATTGCCCATTTTGGGGCGCTAATGTCGGCCGGGCGCAAAGTTTAGCGCCCGGTGCTAATTATCGCCTCCGACTGCAAAATTCGCCTCTATCACCCCTGGAGGTGATTTAAGCGCTAAATCAGGTGCTACACACCTCTCTTAAGGCGCTAACGTCAGGGAGTGAGGCGCTACCTCAGAACGCTACCGAAGCTCAGGCGATGCCAGTTACCATGGAAGCCAGACAGACTGACGCCGTCCAGTTCTTAAAGGGGAGGGGCCATCTTGCTGGCCAGCCACACCCTGCTCATTGCAGCCTTGAATCTCAGCCTGGAGAGACCTCAAAAGCAATTGTGTTGGAAACACTAATGGATAGGCCCAGGGTAAGAGCTCGGCGCTTAGGAATCTCAAAAGTGGTGCTGAGGGCCAAAACTCCTTAGGACAGCATTAAAACCAAAAATTTTGACGACAAGAAAAGGCAGGAAGCGCCCGCCTTTAAATAGCGCTCCCCCAGTCCCTTCCCGACTTGAAAACGTTCCCTTCTACCTGTCGTTCCTAGCGGCAGGCGCTAAGGCAGGGGGCGCGACTCAATATCCGGTCCAGGGTACTACTGGGGTGTTGCACGTTTGACTGACGTCACGACCTTTGGGCGCAGGAGATCGTGGTGGTAGTGTTTAGCGCCAGTGCAAAACGACTGGTCAATTTCGCGAGCGGCGCTAAAACCGCTGCGCTCGGGCGCTAATGGGAGGCGCTAACAGGAGGGGCTAACCAACCGAATTTTTCCCCCTATGACTCAATGAAATAAAAATCGGGAGAGAATTAAAACGGGCTGCCGATTCGCTATCACCCGTTTTACACTATCCCACAAAAGTCAAAATCTACCCCATTGAGCTGATTTGCATAATTGCGAAGAGTCTTTCGATCCACATAGGGAACAGAAGCAATTTTTGATACTCGTTGATTAAGCATACTTAGGCATTTCAAAGAACATGTTTACAGATTCGCTCGAAATACAGAACACAGGAAATCTTCACAAGCTCGTTCACAATGTCACAACTGATACTACTGAGTGGAGGAATTCTTGCCCCATGATGTCTGTCCTACTCCTGCCAACCCAGTTGTTGCTGTCAGTTTCAGTCCCATCTCACTCCCTCCCCATCTGCCTGACATCTGTCTGAAATCTCAGCCACCCCTGTTGAGGCCTCAATCCTCCCTGCTGCACATTCTGTGGCTGTTCCTGCCTTTACTTCCATGCTTTGTGTGTTGCCACTTTCTGTTGGTTTCTCCACAGCTCATCCTTCTGCTGCATTGAGAGAAGGTGTGGAAGGCTGTCCCAGCATGCTGAGTGGTTGTGTAGGCACCCAACCACTTTCATTCTCATTCAGAATTCTGCAATGGTCTCGCTAAAATGATAGCAACAAACAACTTGTATTTATATAGCACATTTAACGTAGTAAAATGTCCCAAGGCGCTGCAGAGGAGTATTTTAAGACAAAAAATTTGACACCGATCCACATAAGGATAAATTAGGGCAGGTGACCAAAAGCATGGTCAAAGAGGTAGGTTTTAAGGAGCGTCTTAAAGGAGGAAAGAGAGGTAGCGAGGCGGAGAGGTTTAGGCAGGGAATTCCAGAGCTTAGGGCCCAGGCAACAGAAGGCACGGCCACCAATGGTTGAGCGATTATAATCAGGGATCCTCAAGAGGGCAGAATTAGAGGAACGCAGATATCTCGGGAGGGTTGTGGGGCTGAAGGAAATTACAGAGATAGGAAGGGGCGAGGCCATGGAGGGATTTGAAAACAAGGATGAGAATTTTGAAATCGAGGCGCTGCTTAACCGGGAGCCAATGTAGGTCAGCGAGCACAGGGGTGATGGGCGAACGGGACTTGGTGCGAGTTAGGGCACGAGTGTTATTGTAAGAATGAGGCCAAGAGGAACCTTAAGCTGCAATGTAGGGAAAGGTAGAGCTCGTAATGAAACAGACAGGAAGGTGGTCCCAATGGCTCTGAGGTAAAGGGGTGAAATCGGCTGCCTCCAGTTTACACTGCACCTGATTTTCTTTATCAGTGACTTCAGTGTACGATTCAGCTGCCGATTCGCTATAAAAAAGAAAGACTTGCATTTGTATAGCACTATTCACGACCTCAGGACATCCCATATTGCTTTACGGCCAATGGAGTAATTTTGAAGTGTAGTCACTGTTGTAATGTAGGAACCGCAGTGGCCAATTTGTGCACAGCAAGCTCCCACAAACAGCAATGTGATAATGAGCAGATAATCTATTTTAGTGATGTTTGATTGAGGGATAAATATTGGCCCCAGGACACCGGGGAGAACTCCCTTGCTCTTCTTCAAAATAGTGCCATAGGATCTTTTAAGTGCACCTGAGGGGGCAGACGAGGCCTCGGTTTGACGTCTCATCCGAAAGACGGCAGCTCTGACAGTGCAGCACTCCCTCAGTACTGCACTGATGTGTCAGCCTGGATTTTGTACTTCTGGCTATGAGCCTGTATCGTGTTACTGATGTAGACCAATTTCACCCCCCCAAAGTCTTCATCTGTGAGCCATATGGACCAGGAAGGCCCCATGAAGATCCCTTGTCTGTACTAAGTTAGTTGACCTTAACCAGGCCAGGGCAGCAATAGGGCTACTATAATTTGCAGTGTCTCTCTGCTAGAGAAGAAAAAATCGTGCAGGATTCCTGTTTCTGATCACTATCTACTGGAAGTGGGCATGTGGGGTGCTGGGTAAGGACAAGCTTGCCTGCTTTTCACAATTGGCTAGCTTGGCGCCACCCACCGACAAGGTTTGCACCCAAATAATGGCCACTTTTGCGAGGTACCGGACGGAGACTTTCATGGAAAGGTACCTCAACAAGGAATCAACTCCTTCAGGAGAGGAGGGAGGGTCAGAAACATTGGCTGGAAGGTTTAAAGCTGAGTTACACAGGTGAAGAAATCGAGTTGCCAACTGTCCAGGATTGTCCTGGAACCTCCAAGAGTTAAAGATTAATCTCCTGGACACTGCTACGCGACACTCAGGAGAAAAATCATAGGGGAATTAAAAATAAAATTGTGGGATTTTTTCATTTTCTTTTGAAAACTTTCATTTATTAATGATAAAAATATTGGAGATGGGGGGAGAAAGGCTGCTTGACCGGGCAGTTGGAGGCAGGAGGTCATGTGATGAAACCGCTAGGACTATGTCCCAGCAGAGTTGACAACCCTGTGGAGAGAAATGTGAAGTTATCCACTTTGGTAGGAAAATTAGAAAAGCAGAGTATTTTTTAAATGGTGAGCGATTGGGAAATGTTGGTGTTCAGAGGGACCTGGGTGTCCTTGTACATGAATCACTGAAAGTTAACATGCAGGTACAGCAAGCAATTAGGAAAGCAAATGGTATGTTGGCCTTTAGTACAAGAGGATTTGAGTATAAGAGTAGAGACATCTTACTGCAATTATATAGGGCCCTGGTGAGACCACACCTGGAGTATTGTGTACAGTTTTGTTCTTCTTACCTAAGGAAGGATATACTTGCCATAGAGGGAGTGCAATGAAGGTTCACCAGACCGGTTCCTGGGATGGGAGGATTGTCCTATGAGACAGATTGAGTAGACTAGGCCTATATTCTCTAGAGTTTAGAAGAATGAGAGGTGATCTCATTGTAACATACAAAATTCTTACAGGGCTTGACAGGGAAGATGCAGGGAGAATGTTTCCCCTGGCTGGGGAGTCTAGAACCAAGGGTCACAGTCTCAGAATAAGGGGTCAGCCATTTAGGACTGAGATGAGGAGAAATTTCTTCACTCAGAGGGTAGTAAATCTACCCCAGAGGGCTGTGGAGGCTCGGTCGTTGAGTATAATCAAGACAGAGATCGATAGATTTTTGAATATATTAAGGGAATCAAGGGATATGGCGATAGTTCAGGAAAGTGGAGTTGAGGTAGAAGATCAGCCATGATCTTATTGAATGGCGGAGCAGGCTTGAAGGGCCAAATGGCCGACTTCTGCTCCTATTTCTTATGTTCTTATGTTAGATATTATAGTCAGACACATACAAGGAGGGAGGATGCCGAAATAAAGGGAATTTCAGACAGACGCGGACAGGGTGTGAGACATATAAAGCGTGGGGGGAGGATCTTGTAAATATAGGAAAGGCAAATGGAAATCATGGAGTAGGTAGGAAAGGGAATTTATGGAGTGAGCGAGGAGGAGGAGAAAATGGCTTGTCCCGTGAATCAACATTGTATTCAAAATCGTGAAGCATAGCTAACACTCATGTACAATCCAGTAAGGAATGTGTGACGCTCACACCAGATACTGAGGTACGTATGTGACATTCTTCTCAAAGCCCTGTTGCATTTTAGTTTACCCCTTACTAGAGAGCCCAACCTGATTGTGCTGGGCGTACAGTCGAGGTACAGTGTGCGATTCTATTTTCAGAAAATATCTAATACACCAATCTATTTTGAGGTCAGACTGTTGCCATCAACAACCTCCTTTGCTTGTTGGAAACTCACTTGTTCCCACGGTCATTGCTATTTCTGCCAACTCGGGTCGGATGCAACGAGCTGCGAAGCGATGGTTATTTTTAGCGCAATACTGTGGGGACTTTAAAGGAAGGATGAAAAAGCCAAAGTATTTTGATAAATTCCAAGCTCCATATTTTCCTATACATCATTAGTTCTGAGGTGAAAGCACCTCTCTTTGAAAAAGTGCTACAGTCATTGCTGCCCCGGTCTACCAAACTCAGAATAGGACAGTCGGCTGGGTCCTGGCCACACCCATATCATCAGCCTAACTATTCAGTAGCTGGACTTATCCTGATAAATGTTTCAAACAAGTAGCATTACACAAAACAAAATTTGTTTTATTATATCCACATGATCTTGGCACTGCAGCTGTGATGGTGCTCAGCTCTTCTAGTTCGCAAAGCTTGACTGCATACCAGTACCACACAGCTGTGTTTGAGCCTCTGTAACACTGCACTACTGAGAATGCCTCTGGAGTGTATACTCTTCCAACTATGTTAGCCAGACAGCCAAGCAGAACATCACACATACAGAGAAGTCATCTCCTCCCCTGGAAACATACCTCAGGATGACAGATACACCGTGAAGCACAGACATTGAAAGCCAAGAGGTGGAATTTACTGGACAGCTCTTTTGTAATCTGAATTATTGGGGGAAATGCATGGAAGGAGGGAGAATGAAAACAATTTTTAAAAATTCTTTCATGGGATGTGGGCGTCGCTGGCAAGGCCAGCATTTATTGCCCATCCCTAATTGAGAAGGTGGTGGTGAGCCGCCTTCTTGAACCGCTGCAGTCCGAGTGGTAAAGGTATTCCCACAGTGCTGTTAAGGGGGGGGGGGAGTTCTAGGATTTTGACCCAGTGATGATGAAGGAACGGCGATATATTGCCAAGTCAGGATGGTGTGTGACTTGGAGCGGAACTAGGAGGTGGTGGTGTTCCTATGTGTCTGTTGTCCTTGTTCTTCTCAGTGGTAGAGGTCACAGGTTTGGGAGGTGCTGTCCAAGAAGCCTGGCGAGTTGTTGTAGTGCATCTTGTAGATGGTACACACTGCAGCCACGGTGTGCCAGTGGTGGAGGGAGTGAATGTTTAAGGTGGTGGATGGGGTGCCAATCAAGCGGGCTGCTTTATCCTGGATGGTGTCGCGCTTCTTGAGTGTTTTTGGAGCTGCACTCATCCAGGCAAGTGGAGAGTATTCCATCACACTCCTGACTTGTGCCTTGTAGATGGTGGAAAGGCTTTGTGGAGACTGGAGATGAGTCACTCGCCACAGAATACCCAGCCTCTGACCTGCTCTTGTAGCCACAGTATTTATGTGGCTGGTCCAGTTAAGTTTCTGGTCAATGATGACCCCCAGGATGTTGATGGTGGGGGATTTGGTGATGGTAATCCCGTTGAATGTCAAGGGGAGAGAACAAAAATACCAGAACTTTCCCGATCAACTACCACTAACTGGAGCAGGCACAAACAACAACACTTTGCATTATATAGTGCCTTTAACATGGTAAAAATGGCCCAAGGCACTTCACAGGAGCGTTATCAAACAAAGTTTGACACTGAGCCACAGAAGGAGATATTAGGACAGGTGACCAAAAACTTGGTCAAAGAGGTAGGTTTTAAGGAGCATCTTAATGGAGGAGAGAGAGGTAGAGAGGCAGAGAGGTTTAGGGAGGGAATTCCAGAGTTTATGGCCTAGGCAGCTGAAGGCATGGCCGCCAATGGTGGAGTGATGAAATTCGGGAATGCTTTAACTTTCTTTTTATAGTTCTCCGTATTGCGTCATTTTGTTGATAATCTTTACTGCTTATTAACTGCTGGTCAGAAAATGCAACAATGGCAAAGGGAAGGCATGTTACTAGCAAACTGGCTACAGGCAAAAGTCACTTTCATCTACAAGGGTATCAATTGGTATCTATTCAGCACAGCTCTTAGCTACTGGAGCCACTCCAATGTCTGTCCGCATTCCAGCCTACATTGGGTGTGGGCTTGCACACAGGCTGTAAAAGGTAGCAGATCTGCTAATGGCAGACAACAGTTACCCTGACTGACTGCAAGGGAGTTCTGGCATCTGCTTCCTTTTATCTGAGTAGGTGGAGCAATATTGATAGCGCAACTATATCTTACTCCCTCAGAGAGACGGATGTAAGATTAAATTCTTTCCATAACACTAATAGCAACACAAGAACTGTTAGCTCCTTAAACAGAGTCACTCGTCTATTAACAGTCACCCCGCAGACTCATGTGGCCAATAAGTACTGTCACCACTAACAAGCTGGAGAAACCTTTAATATTTTCCACATGTTACTGATGACAGTTAAAATAGCTGTTATTTAGAAGACGATTATGAGTCTCTTTAGGGCTCAGTATGTTTAACTCGTTGACCGATTTCATAGAGTCAAATTCATTATCCTGCAAGGTTAACACAGACTATCCTGCAGATAACATTGATACAGCTTTATTTTGAAATTGTTGACAAACAAGTCAAATGTAATGAAACTGCAAATAGAAATGTTTATTTGTGGATTAAAAGCTTTATTCGGAGCAAATTTTTTCAACACTCCTGTCTGTGACATCAATAAATTATCTTTTAATACTGAATCTGAATAAGCTCCCAATTATTAGCAGTCTTTCTTTTTTCCCATATTCTCCCCTCCTCCTGAAGACACTGACTTATATTAAGGTACAGAAGGAAAAGAAAGAAAGAATTTTATTTATATAGCGCGTTTCACGACCATAGGATGTCCCAAAGAGCTTTACAGCCAATGAAGTACTTTTGAAGTGTAGTCACTGCTGCACTGTAGGATATGCAGCAGCCAATTTGCACACAGCAAGCTCCCACAAATAGCAATGTGATAATGACCAGATCATTTGTTTTTTTTAGTGATGTTGGTTGAGGGATAAATATTGAGCAGGACACCGGGGAGAACTCCCCTGCTGTTCTTTGCTTAGTGCCATGGAATCTTCCTGGATTTATTTTGGAATGCAGGCCTTATTTCCCCCCTAGTTTTCTCATTTAACTTTTCTTATATATATGTAATTTTATTTTGTACAAAAAGCTTAAACCCTTTCAGGATATGGTTTCATAAACATGATATAAGATACAATTCTGCTGTTTCAACAGAGGCATTGACTCATTTTAAGTAAACAGGTAAGATGTGCGGTTAAAATCAAACAAAAGAATTTCATATGAATGAATTCAGCATTTATGCCCTGGCATCACACAGTGCCTAAAATACTAAAGCCATGAAATTACGAGACTCCATTCCAGGCTCAGGGTTGCGTTCAACTGGAGCACCATTGGAGAACAGGATCTCGAGGTCAGTGCCCCTGTTTTGCACCACTCTCAATGTTCAGGATCAGTCTCACAATTTCAGAACTTAAAGGCCAGAAATGAAATAGTGGGTGAATGTTTGAATGTGTTCATACGATGTCGTTCTGTTAAAGTAGCAAGCAGAGGAATGTAATCCAATGCGCTATTGTTGCCAACAGTCATTTTTAGCCTCAAATCACTTTGCAAATTTGATGAAAGGATTGTTTGAGGGGATGTTGCTGATCACCACCAGTTAGCGGTGCTGCCAAAACTTTGTTGGATAAATACCTTTTATTTCAAGAATAATTCAATAAATAAAATTAACAGTCGTGCATTGCAGCACACTCCCCAAGGTCGTGATGACCCTTAGCTGTCGGGAAGTTAATTAGCTGTTTGGGAATTCCACGCTCCCAACGTTCAATCAGATTGATAGGAAGCAGGCTTGTCCCACGTCATTTCAACAGAGTGCTGAAAGTCAATTAGCTTGGAGAGCTGACACATTTCTTTCAGCTGTAGAATCAGACTTGGATTGCAGTACACACAGACATGCACTATTTTTTCTGTAATCCTTCGAAAGAACAACCTGATTCAAAACAACTGCAGAATCTGGCTCCAAGTACTGTTCACTTGGAACAGATTCTTAAGAAATTCCTTACAGCTCAATGCTCACACATAGCTGGGAAGACTCCTCCAGCCCCTCTCTGACTCTCCTCGGCAGGACACAAGAAAACGCTCGTCGTCTGATAGGCAAACATGTTTCACCTCTGACCTCCAACCTTTCTCTTTGTTGCTAGCAATACTGCTATGGTCATTGTTCCTCCTAACACACTCTTGATCCTCTCAGCTTTTCCTACTATAACTCATTCATTCCCAGACCTCATAACTAAAGAATTCTTCACCTCCCTCAGCCTTTGCTTCATTCTACTATCTGCAGGCTTTTACAGTTGGAGTTTGGAATAATCCATTGCTGTTACTGACTGTGAAAAACATGGTTGCCTTGTCAACCCTGAAAGGAATTCAGGAGTATTTCTGCTATCCTTTCCAGTGATCTTCAATATCGTTTTACCTCAGCGGAGCGCAGGTGTAATTTTCAAGACAAGAAATTATGCTAAGTACCTTTATGGAGGCGAGGTGGATGGCCAACTATATAATCAAGCTTTCTTGACGAATCTTATCGATTCATTGCTGAAGATAACATACTATTTTCCAGCCCCCCAGAGCTATCATGGTGCTGCTTTCACTCTGCTGGCCTGCAATGCCTTTTTTGAAGTTTGGTATGTATTTCAAAATGATCTCTGTCTTGCCCCAATAGCTGTATGAATGATTTGAATAATTGTTACTCCCCACATCTACTCTTCAAATATAGCTCTGTACCACCCATATATAACACCACATTACAGGAAGGATGTGATTGCACTAGAGAGGGTACAGAGGAGATTTATGAGGGTGTTGCCTGGACTGGAGAATTTTAGCTACGAGGAAAGATTGGATAGGCTGGGTTTGTTTTCTTTGGAACAGAGGAGGCTGAGGGGAGACCTAATTGAGGTGTATAAAATTATGAGGGGCCTAGATAGAGTGGATAGGAAGGACCTATTTCCCTTAGCAGAGGGGTCAACAACCAGGGGGCATAGATTTAAAGTAATTGTTAGGAGGTTTAGAGGGGATTTGAGGGGAAATTTCTTCACCCAGAGAGTGGTGGGGGTCTGGAATGTAGTGCCTGAAAGGGTGGTAGAGGCAGAGACCCTCACCACATTTAAAAAGTGCTTGGATGTGCACTTAAAGTGCCGTAAACTACAGGGCTACGGACCAAGAGCTGGAAAGTGGGATCAGGCTGGATAGCTCTTTGTCGGCCGGCGAGGACACGATGGGCTGAAATGGTCTGTTTCTGTGCTGTAAATTTCTTTGATTCTATGAATAGAGGGAGTCCCCCTTGGGCAAGACTAATTCACTACCCAATAGTAATTGGTTTCAAAATGATATCCACTGCCTATCTGTCATTAAGAGGGAAGCCCACTTAAAAAAATAATACATCTAGAATGGAATCTTTATTCCCGACTTCATAACTGTGCAGTAGCTGGCTCTAAAGCACTAGAGCATATACAGTCAAGTCTTTGTATGGAGCGTAGTGATGCAGCGTACTAGAACTGACCCATAATACATTGCTCTTCAACACACAAGGAGCCAGCGAGTTGATCAATATGTTTAGTGTTTCCACTTTAACAAAATGATATCCCAGTGGAGAAAACATTGCAAACTACATACATCTGTCCCCATTGCATGCAACTGTATATATTACAGCCAGTAATAAACAATTAATATAAGCATTTAAAGTGAGTTCAAGTAGAGGGTAAAACTAAGTTGAGAGCAAATTCTAATAATTTTATAACAACATTTTAAAGGATCCTAGATAACTTGCATTTATGCAGCACTTTAATGCAGAGGAATGTGCCAAAGCACTTCAGAGAACCGTAATCAAAAAATGGACAGCGAGCCAAGAAAACAGATATCAGGACGGATGGCCAAAACTTGGTCAGAGGTGAGTTTTAGGAAGTATCTTCAAAGGAGGAATGGGAGGCAAACAGTTGGAGGAGGGAATTCCTGAGAGTGGGACCCAGGCAGCTCAAGGCACAGTTACTAACAGTGGTGTGAAGGGAGCAAGGTATACCTGCCCACAACCCTCTGAGAACTCTGTGTTCCTCCAAATCTGGCCTCTTGTGCATCCCCGATTTCCTTCGCCCCTCCACTGGCGGCCGTGCCTTCAGCCGTCCTTAAAACCTACCTCGTTGACCAAGATTTTGATCACTTGTCGTAATATCTCCCTATGTGGCTCAGTGTCAAAATTTCTCTCATAACGCCCCAGTGAAGCACCTTAGAACATAGAACATAGAAAAATAGGAGCAGGAGCAGGCCATTCGGCCCTTCGAGCCTGCTCCATCATTCAATATGATCATGGCTGATCCTCTATCTCAATACCATATTCCCCCTCTCTCCCCATACCCCTTGATGCCTTTTGTGTCTAGAAATCTATCTATCTCCTTCTTAAATATATTCAATGACTTGGCCTCCACAGCCTTCTGTAGTAGAGAATTCCACAGGTTCACCACCCTCTGAGTGAAGAGATTTCTCCTCATCTCAGTCCTAAATGTCCTACCCCGTATCCTGAGACTGTGACCCCTCGTTCTCGACCCCCCCAGCCAGGGGAAACATCCTCCCTGCATCCAGTCTGTCTAGCCCTGTCAGAATTTTATACGTTTCAATGAGATCCCCTCTCATTCTTCTAAACTCTAGTGAATGCAGTCCTAGTCGACCCAATCTCTCCTCATACGACAGTCCTGCCATCCCAGGAATCAGTCTGGTGAACCTTCGCTGCACCCTCTATGGCAAGTATATCCTTTCTTGGGTAAGGAGACCAAAACTGCACACAGTACTCCAGGTGTGGTCTCACCAAGGCCCTGTATAACTGTAGTAAGACATCCTTGCTCCTGTACTCAAATCCTCTTGCAATGAAGGCCAACATACCATTTGCCTTCCTAACTGCTTGCTGCACCTGCATGTTTGCTTTCAGTGACTGGTGTACAAGGACACCCAGGTCTCTCTGTACATCAACATTTCCCAATCTATCACCATTTAAATAATATTCTGCCTTTCTGTTTTTTCTACCGAAGTGGATAACTTCACATTTATCCACATTATACTGCATCTGCCATGTATTTGCCCACTCACTCAACTTGTCTAAATCGCCTTGAAGCCTCTTTGCATCCTCCTCACAACTCACAATCCCACCTAGTTTTGTGCCATCAGCAAAGTTGAAAATATTACATTTGGTTCCCTCATCCAAATCATTGATATATATTGTGAATAGCTGGGGCCCAAGCACTGATCCCTGCGGTACCCCACTAGTCACCGCCTGCCACTCGAAAAAGACCCATTTATTCCTACTCTCTGTTTCCTTTCTGTTAACCAATTTTCAATCCATGCCAGTATATTACCCCCAATCCCATGTGCTTTAATTTTGCACACTAACCTCTTTTGTGGGACTTTATCAAAGGCCTTCTGAAAATCCAAATACACCACATCCATTGGTTCTCCCTTATCTATTCTACCAGTTGTAGGATGTTTTACTACATTAAAGGCGCTATATAGATGCAAGTTGTTGTTGTCGTTGAGGCCAAAGTCAGAGGAGTGGAAAGTTCAAAGGGGGGAAAGGGGGTTGTACGGCTGGAAGAGGTTAGAGATAGGGAGGGGCGAAGCCATGAAGGGATTTAAACAGAAGGATGAGAATTTTAAATGTTAGAAGTTGGGGAACAAGAGCCAATGTAGGTGACCGAGGATAAGGATGATGGGCGAACAGGAATGGATTGGGTATAGGCAGCCGTGTTTTGAATGAGCTAACATGTAACAAAGGGTGAAGAATGCGAGGTCGGCTAGCGCAGGAACAATCGAGTCAGGCTAAACCCATTATTGTTAAAAGTACAGTAGGAAAAGCAAAGATTCAAGGTTACAATTACTTCACTTTCTTCCATCTCCTGTACTACAACAACAACAACTTGCATTTATATAGCGCCTTTAACACATGTCCCAAGGTGTTTTGCTGGTGTAAAATCAGACAAAAATTGACACCGAGACAAGGAGGCAACATTAGGACAGGGGACCAAAAGCTTGGTCAAAGTGGTAGGTTTTTAAGGAGTGTCTTAAATGAGGCGAGAGAGGTAGAGAGGCGGCGAGGTTTCGGGAGGGAATTCCAGAGCTTGGGGCCTAGACAGCTTCAGGCATGGCCGCCAGTGGCTAATTACTAATACTAATTACATTTGAACGCTGAAGTAAAACTGAATGCAGCCGACATTCGTTTCGGAACTCTTCAGATGAACTTTTGCACGGTATTGGCCAGCTGTCCAAAAGGACAAGAGATAGCGTTGTGGAATATCAAATGTTGTTGGTGGGAAATTCAAATATCCCTGAAAGGAAAGAGACTAATGTGAGCAAAATTTCTCCTTTTTAAATCCAGGCAGTGAGCTACTGCAGGCAAGTGCTAATTTTAACATTTCATACATTAGAAAGCTGACAGTAAGTAACAATTTATGTTAATATTACGTAATGTAAAACAAATTAATGTCGCTCTAAACCACATAAACAGGATTTCAATCAATATTACATTATGCTGTCTTTTGTTAAGGGGGAGTCAGAGGGTTTCACAAAGTATATTAGAAGGGTTTCTATAAAGAATTTATTGCAGTGCACTGCATAGAGGAGACTGTGTATAAACACTGTCTGGAAGTCAATTCTCCTCAGATCCATTTTCGTTATTGACTCAGACTAGGTGGGTTCATGTTTATAACTGAATCTTCCTTCTCTAAATCCGACAGCATATTTGAACAGGGCAGATGGTGGACTGAAATAAAAAGAAAAAAATGCTGCAAATGCTCAGCAGGTCAGGCAGTATCTGTGGAGAGAGAAACAGAGTTAATGTTTCTCTCTCCACAGATGCTGCCTGACCCGCTGAGTATTTCCAGCATTGCCTGTTTTTATTTCAGATTTCCAGCATCCGCAGTATTGTGCTTTTGAGATTGTAGAGTGAATTGGTCTAGTTACAGCTTATGTGTGCTGAGGTCAGCATCGCTATATGTGCGTAGATTCAGTGTGGCCGCTTATACAGGCCCTTCCATTAAATACAGTCTGCAATTCTGTACAATATACACGTACATCTTGTGTACATGTACGCAATCGAACCTGTGTGTGAATGTAACGTTCATGCATAGGAGTTTATTTTTGTTTTTCTATTATTAACCACTGTGGGAGAGTCGGGTGCCATTATGGTGGGGAGAAGCAGTAAGGATAAGTTAGAGGGATGCTTTGGCTTTTATTTTACAGTTCTACTGTCAGGTTAAAGAGGCACATTTCAACTGGCACTGACGTGAGACCAAACTGCACTGCTCTTTTTTATATTTACCTTGCAGGGTAGATCCTGGGGCAACATTCTTCAATATGCCCGAGCTGTGCCAGCCAGGTTATACCTCCTGCACATGCTCAGTGCTCCAGCTTCCTCCCAAAATGTACGAGGTGAATCCCGTGGCGTTGCTATGGAAGTGTTCCCAGTTTCGGAGTAAGCCCTTTGTATTAATGATAGTATTGATGACAACAACATGATATGCAGTGGATTCTGGGGAATTCTGTCATGCTCTGGGTGTTAGACTGGAGCCAACACAATACGAATCCACTGCAAGATCGTCCGCTTTGGTGAAGTTTTCATTCCTCCAAGCACAGTTAACACTGCCTTGTGTCACCAGGTCAACACTTGTTTTTGTAGATTTGTTACGAGAATGTAATGAATACACTACTAAAAATGAAGTATAAGCACGGTCTGGAGTAATGTAGTGTCCAATATAAAGTCAGGATGGGAGTAGAGAGTGAGGGTATTTAAAGTGTCTTTTACTCTCTGGGTGTAATGGACAGCAGAGCTCAAGTGATGGGAGAACACCATGAAACTAAAAACATTCCATACACACATGCCACCTACTGGAACTGATTGGAATTGCACACAGATCACGCATGGACAGCACAATTTACTCTAGTTCAACTCAGGCACATTAAGACCCAACATACAGAATAACATTGTTATAGCCTATGATGCTGCTGGTGAATTATCCTCATTATATTCTGCTACACTCAGGTGGATTTCTTCATTTTGCTTTAAGCGCTGCCCCTTTTGGCTGTGTGTGAATGAGATACTACAGCGACTGAAGTCCCAGTAAGCAGTCGTGGAGAATTCAGTGGATTATTCATGATCTGTGTGTGTTATTACTGAACACTGTAACATCGCTGGGACTCGTTTTATTAGAAAGATTACTGTTGGCATTGGCTTCAACAGTTGAATGATCTAAAGATTAATGATGAGTAATTTTGGAAGTGCAAACCAGAGCACATATCTCAACCTTATGCTGCCAACTCGCAGTTGAGAGGTAGCTTCTGTGCACTGTCACACTGGGGACTGGCGTTAGGCAACATTATAGGCTATTATAGCCATTCAAGGGGAAAGCACACCATATTTCAAGGGTCATGCTTTGCATGTGTGTTGCAGCAGGGTCAGTGTAAGGCTTGCTTTAATGATGGGGAACTGCTGCCTAGTTGTTTTCATATCTTCACACTCTTCCCTTGGAGAATAGTGTGAAGTAGTGGAAGGGTTTGCTGATTACTACAACAACAACAACAACAACTTGCATTTATATAGCACCTTTACCGTAGTAAAACGTCCCAAGGTGCTTCACAGGAGCGTTAGCAAACAATATTTGACACCGAGCCACATATGGAGATATTAGGGCAGATGAGGTAGGTTTTAAAAAGAAAGAAAGACTTGCATTTATACAGTGCCTTTCACGACCACCGGATGTCTCAAAGCGCTTTACAATGAAGTACTTTGTCACTGTTGTGATGTGGGAAACGCGGCAGCCAATTTGCGCACAGCAAGCTCCCACAAACAGCAATGTGATAATGACCGGATAATCTGTTTATTTTGTTAGGTTGGTTGAGGGATAAGTATTGGCCAGGACACCGGGCATAACTCCCCTTCTCTTCTTCGAAATAGTGCCATGGGATCTTTTACGTCCACCTGAGAGAGCAGACGGGGCCTCGGTTTAAGGAGCGTCGTAAAGGAGGAAAGAGAGACAGAGAGGCGGAGAGGTTTAGGGAGGGAATTCCAGAGCTTAGGGCCTAGGCAGCTGAGAACACGGTCACCAATGGTGAAACGATTAAAATCAGGGATGCTCAAGAGGCCAGAATTGGAGGAGCGCAGAGATCTCAGAGGGTTGTAGGGCTGGAGAAGGTTACAGAGATAGGAAGGGGCGAGGCCATGGAGGGATTTGCAAACAAGGATGAGAATTTTAAAATCGAGGCTGATTAAGAGACTGACTGGCCACAAAGTGAATGCTCCTTCCATGGCTGTAACCTTCTTTATATCAGCCGATAGGATGGTTTGTCCTATGCGGCGGGAGGGTTTTATGGGCTCCCAAAGCCCATACAAAATCTAGGCTGACAGTACTGAGGGAGTGCCGCACTGTCGGAGGTGTCATCTTTCAAATGAGACGTTAAATCCCGTCTGCCCTCTCAGGTGGACGTAAAAGATCCCACTGCACTATTTCGAAGAAGAGCAGGGGTGCTCTCCCCGGTGACCTGGCCAATATTTATCCTTCAACCAACATCACCAAAAAACATTCTCACATTGCTGTTTGTGGGAGCTTGCTGTACGTAAATTGGCTGCCGCGTTTCCCACATTACAACAGTGACTACACTTCAAAAAGTACTTAATTGGCCGTAAAGTGCTTTGAGACATGTTGAGGTCGTGAAAGGTGCTATATAAATGCAAGTTATTTACTTCCTTTCTTTCTTATAGGTCAGCAGGCATCCAAGTCACCCAATACTGCGCCAGGAGGAGCCAGCGAGCTACAGAGGGACACCTGACAAGTATTAAAAGAAGCTCGAGCTCAAAATGGCTTGGAGATGCCATTTAAGGGAAAAGGTTTCCTTCAGTTTTAAAGGGATAACTATGGAACAATGTTTAGACTGAAATTTCTGGGTTGTTTTTGTGGCACAGTTACAGTTGTAATATTAAGGATTCAGTTAAACCCACATGATTCACTGATATTTTGTATTTGTTTCATTGGGGTTGTGATGCGTGTTTTTAAGCCACTGATGATGGCCCCTCTCTCCACACTTAGAATGGACATTGGTTCTAAACAGCTAGATCAGCTTATCGTGCACCAGGTCATTCGAAGCAGCTTCTATTATTTCTGTCCTGACTGATGGATGAGTTTTGAGCGAGTGTTTGTAGTTAGAATCCATTATTTTTCCACAAATCTCTGATCATAAACAGATGATAATAAGCGCATTAATGCAAATCGAGAGATGCAACTTACACTGCTGAGAGAACAAGATGATCCAAGCTGAAGTGGCTTACACAAATCATAAACACAGCCAGAGTCGGCACAGGGAAGCTTCCACCAAAACAGAAGCTTCTTGTGTACTGTTATTTCAGCCTAAGACAATTAAAAGATAAAGCACCAGCGGTTACTTCAGTATGCATTAAAAAAAAGACTTGCATTTATATAGTGCCTTTCACAACCTCAGGAAGTCCCAAAGCACTTTACAGCCATTTTGAAGTGTCGTCACTGTTGTAATGTAGGAAACACGGCAGCCAATTTGTGCACAGCAATGTGACAATGTCTTTAGTGACGTTGGCTGAGGGGTAATTATTGGCCAGGATACCGGGAGAACTCCCCAACTCTTCTTCCATATAAAGTCATGGGATCTTTTACGTCCATCTGAGAGAGCAGACAGACGGAGTCAAATGTCTCATCAGAAAGACGGCACCTCTGACAGTGCAGCACTCCCTCAGTACTGCACTGGAGCGTCAGCCCAGATTTTTGTGCTCAAGTCTCTGGAGTGGGACATGAACCCACAACCTTCTGACTCAGAGGCGAGGGTGCTGCCCACTGAGCCACGGCTGACGCTATCGTGATAGTAATATACTTGCATTCATGTCGCACCTTAAATTGAAACATCTCAAAGCACATCACGCAACAAATTACTTTTCTTTGAGTGCAGTGACTGTTGTTATGTTAGCAGTGTATGATGCAAATCAGACTAAAACTACATCTGCCAGCGAGTTGTATCGGAGAGGAAGGGGGGAAGGTCACCAGGCCACTCTTTCAGGCAGAGAATGGTATGGTGCAGAAGGAAACTGAAGGCAGAGGAGAAAATAATATATTCAAAAATAACATAAAATATCAATAAACTGTGTTACTCTACGTCAAAAAGATGACCATGTTTAGAGAGTCTCTATGTATTGGACATTGGAAGAAAATGTTCTGTCTAAATATGGTGGGACCAAAAAAAATGGGTAGGGTAATGCTTGAAAGAATGTAATGTTTTTTGAGTGCTAAAACTAACAGCATGAAGGAAAGGACAGATTCACAAGACTTAAATGGTTGAAATATGACTTGGAATACCAGAATTGCCCAAAGATATGACATAGTTCAGTGTGTACCGTTCTTGGAACAAAATTGCAGAGCGTCACTCCTTTATCATAATGGCTTTGTTTTATGAGCTTTTAATTATAAATCAACACAAAGGAAAAAGCAAAGCTCATTTCCACATGGCTGGTTGTTGGATTCTGAAGGCAGAAGAATAATTGACAACTGGGGGAAAAAAAAGACAAAAGTAACCAGCTGGAATGACTCGCGACTGGTCGACTGTTCAAGGTTGTCGGTTCGAAGAAATAATTGTATTGCCGATCAATATCTACTGTCTTAATTTCTACTGCACCTGCGGCGGCGATTTTAACCCTACTCGTCCGCAGAAACCTGGCAGGTGGGCAGTTAAACTCGCCCTGGCTCTTACCTGTCCGAAAGCCGCCATGATCGCAACATCTGCAATTTTAATCTGCTCTCCTGAGCAGGCGGCAAGGACACGCGCCCGGAGCCAACAGGGCCCTTCTTTGCATAGGCATGTAGCGTCCTGATGACATCATTGAGACCCGACTGTAATTTTAACTCAGGCCTGAGCGGGGAATCCACCTGGAGTTAAAATCAGGGCCCGGACTCAATTGATAATCACTTAGCTGAGAAATACTAAAACAGCTATCCAGTCTTTTCAAAAAGCCTCAGTAGTTCCTACAGTGCAACAGTGACTGGACTTCAAAAGTACTTCATTGGTTGTAAAGTGCTTTGGGACGGCCTGAGGTCATGAAAGGTACTGTATAAATAGAAAGAAAGACTTGCATTTATATAGCGCCTTTCATGACCAACAGACATCCCAAAGCGCTTTACAGCCAATGAAGTATTTTTTGAAGTGTAGTCACTGTTGTAATGTAGGAAACGCGGCAGCCAATTTGCGCTCAGCAAGCTCCCACAGACAGCAGTGTGATGACGACCAGATAATCTAGTGATGTTGATTGACGGATAAATATTGGCCAGGACACCAGGGATAACTCCCCTGCTCTTCTTCAAAATAGTGCCGTGGGATCTTTTACGCCCATCCGAGGGGGCAGACAGGGCCTCGGTTTAACGTCTCATCTGAAAGAAGGCACCTCCGACAGTGCAGCACTCCCTCAGCACTGGAGTGTCAGCTTAGATTTTTGTGCTCAAGTGGAACTTGAACCCCCCAACCTTCTGACTCAGAGGTGAGAGTGCTACCCACTGAGCCACGGCTGACACTCCAGTACACTGCTGAGGGAGTGCTGCATTATCGGAGGTTCCATCTTTAGCTGACAACCAGCATAGAACAGGAACTCTTTCTGACAGATCTGCATGCACTGGTGTCAGATTTGACAATGTTTACACAATGAATTACCACTTACCGTCAGTAGTGAAATGGACTTGCTCACGTAGGCGGAGCCTCCAATCGAGATTTGTCCTGGTAATTTAATAGGATCTGGTTGAATTGAAATGTTCTTGAATGTAATGGGCACATCATCACCATTGCAGTTTTCCCAGGTATGGCTTACTGACTGACATGAAAAAATAATGGATTACAAATCCGTGCAGCATGGCAGTCTCTGGTTGGCTACTTCTTTCATAGCCAATGAGACGAGAGTTTATATTGAACACGTTTTCCATTATCCTTTAGATCCCACTATGGTTCCTCACAGAAAGAACAACAACATATAGGCAGCTCCTCTGGCTTCTCAAACAAATAACTATTCTTCACATATGAGTCTACACAATAAGTGCCAGCAGGTTATTCGAATGTGGAGGGCATCGGGCCTAGACATGCACAGTCAGTGAATAGCCTATCAGTAAAGGGAGCCTGTCCAAGGGCGCAGAGGCTCATGCTGGTTCTCCAACTGCTGCCCTGACTGAAGTCAGAGGTGTCAATGCTGAGCAGGAAATGAATCTGGGACTTTCTGGCCTGTATGGCTTCACCAAATTGTACATGGGCCCAGTTGACCATCAGGGGAGCTTTGTGTAATGCATTAAGACATGTATCCATTCTGATGTGAGATAAACCACACGTGGAGTCCATTCCAGTGGGGGGGAAAATGTACAGGATATCAATTCCACTATGAGCAGAACGCAGATTATTAATTGCAATATACAGAGCAGGCATTGCAGTAGACATAAAGCACCCAAGGGCTCGGGTTTCCATCAATTGACTATGACTGGGCAGAATCTAGCGCAGCAGGTACCTGTTTAAGTAAAGGCAAGTTACACACATTATCGGTACCTAGAATCATAGAATGGTTACAGCACAGAAGGAGGCCATTCGGCCCGTCGAGCTCATGCCAGCTCTCTGCCAGAGCACTTCAGCTAGTCCCACTCCCCTGCCCTTTCCCCGTAGCCCTGCAAATTTATTTTCTTCAGGTACTTTTCCAATTCCCTTTTGAAAGCCATGATTGAATCAGCCTCTGCCACCCTTTCAGGCAGTGCATTCCAGATCCTAACCACTCGCTGTGTAAAAAAGTTTTTCCTCATGCTGCCTTTGGTTCTTCTGCCAATCACCTTAGATCTGTGTCCTCTGGTTCTTGACCCTTCCACCAATGGGAACAGTTTCTCTCTATCTACTCTGTCTAGACCCCTCATGATTTTGAACACCTCTATCAAATCTCCTCTCAACCTTCTCTGTTCTAAGGAGAACAACCCCAGCTTCTCCAGTCTATCCACGTAACTAAAGTCCCTCATCCCTGGGGGGAAAAAAAGACAAAAGTAACCATCATTTTTTCTCTCTCACATGGCAGCTGTTGATCATCCTGCCATTGCCATTTACACTTCATCTAGAGTCATCTTTTGTTTCTTAACTTGTCCCATTACCATAGTCTTTTATAACAACAGAAAACGCTGGAAAAACTCAGCAGGCCAGGCAGCATTCTGTTGTTATTTCAGATTTCCAGCATCCGCAGTATTTTGCTATCGTAATCTCTCCACGGATGCTGCCTGGCCTGCTGAGTTTTTCCAGCGTTTTCTGTTGTTATTTCAGATTTCCAGCATCCGCAGTATTTTGCTATCACCATAGTCTTTTGCCTTGCACCATCATCCCTTTTGTCTCTTAATCTCTCCTGCCTTCCATCCTATCACAGACCTTCCCTTTAGTTCTTTCCTCCCCTCCCCCCTCTCCCTGCCCCTACACTTGCTTAAAAACCTGTTCCATCTCCAACTTCTTCCAGTTCTGACGAAAGGGTCATCGACCTGAAACGTTAACTCTGTTTCTCTCTCTCCACAGATGCTGCCTGACCTGCTGAGTATTTCCAGCATTTTCTGTTTTTATTTTAAAACATAAAAGGTATCCATTTTCAGTGATGCACTGGTTTCCAACCCCTCCCCTTAACCACTTGTTTTCAGGCAGTATCACAGCAAGTGGGGGGGGGGGGGCGGGGGGGGGGGGTGGAAATCAGCCACAAAGCCATTCCACCAGCCCGTGCTGGGAGCCAGTGCGTCAGGGATTTCCCTCAGGAAATGATGGCGGATGCCGAATACGCCCGCTCAGGTTTGAGTGGGAACCTCCAAATGCCGTGCTAATGAAGGGAAATACATCACCCGTTGTAATGCTGGGCCTTTTGTGATCCTGTGCTCAGTGTAGCTGAGGAGGCGGAGGGTTTGTCGATGGATTACCTCAGTCGATGCAGCAGAGTTACGAATGTTAACATTTTATTTTTAAATGTTTTAAATCTCCAGCCGGCTACTCCCAGCCAGGCTGTGCTGTGGCAAGGCCCACGTCAATTTTCCACCCCACTCCCTAAGGCAGGCGCTCCAGCAGCGCCTCAAACAGCCCGGCACCCACCTTCTATACTTAAATTACCCTGACCGTGGGAAATGGGCTGGGGTCACGAGGGCGGTCAGGAGGCGGGCAGCCTGTCGCAAACCTGTCGAAGATCTGTCGCCATGGTACCGTTGCAAAGTCACCTACGTTTCTGACCCAAAGCACACGGCCTGTTTTAAACCGTCTCCTGTCACCTCCCAGAATATTGTTTCAAAACGAATCAGGAAATTAGGCTCGAGGGCACAAAATTAAACTGGATCAAAATTAAATTGAAAAGCGACATTGCTGTAGGTTTTATGGCTCCGCACTCCCGCTGCAGAGCATTGCCTGCTGGGAGCGACTATGGGGAATTTAAGTGAGGGGCTCAGTGTGGCCGGCACAATTTTACATCCATTCATTTTAATGGACAGAAAATGATGCAGGGTGTCCTGGCCTCCGTAGCTAAGTTCCCACTGAGCATTCATGT
Source organism: Squalus acanthias (assembly GCA_030390025.1). Taxonomy (NCBI): domain Eukaryota; kingdom Metazoa; phylum Chordata; class Chondrichthyes; order Squaliformes; family Squalidae; genus Squalus; species Squalus acanthias. The sequence goes on along the minus strand of CM059427.1, from coordinate 184,318,455 downwards.
TACATGAAGCTCTAGGCCAGGAATACTACTTCATAAAAGAAGAATTCCTTCGCTCAAAGGGGTAGCTCTTAACCTTTGGCCGACTGACCGGCGGAGCGCGCTGGTCGGCTGCCCATTCCGGCGGCGAAAAGGCCCTTGCCATTTAGAGGCTCCGGCCTCATTTGAATTCGGCAGGCGAGCTGCAGGATGCCAAACAGGTGTCCCAACTCAGCTCGCCAGATTGAAGCCTGAAAATCAGGCTGGAGCTGCCACCAGCAAGGTAAGGTGCGGGGCGGAGGGGAGGGGAGGGGAGGGGGCGTAGAGAACGTCGCGATCACAGAGGACAGGGGTCACGAGGTGGCACTCCTGCTCGTCCGGGACCCACAAAAATAATTCAAGACTTACCTTTAGAAGGCCTCTTCACTTCCATCGCTCATGGAACTACACTGCACAGGCCGAGACCAGTTCCTGCCTAATATGGCAATCGGGGTCCTATTTACGGCATAGAACACCAATTTCCATATTAAAAATGGGCCTATCGCCTGAAACAGGCGGGCGTTTTGGTGGTAGGCCCCTTTTAAAATGGAGCCGACCCCATCACTACCAACCCTATTCTGAGGCCTTTAACACCAGGCGAGGACACTCAAAGCCGACACCAAAGCTTGGAATAATCTGTCAGGCAGGGTGGCAAAAAGAAAAACAATAGAGCCATTCAAAATGCAGTTGGTTGGTATAATGGTGAGTCCAGATACTTGAGAAATGAGCTTCAATGAGCAGAATGGCCTTACCTCGTCCTTGACTGTTCTTTTTGTCACAGCAGCGAATTTCCAAGTACATTCCTTAGATAGTTTGTTTCTGACAGAATACTTACTGTTTGTTTAATTGCATACTTACTGTTCTTATTTGGTAGAGCAAGCAAATAGCCAGCAACATGACACTGAGGGGACGAGCCATCTTCTGTTCAACTCAGAGCTGCAAGAGAGGATCCCAAAGCCTTGGCTTGTACATGTTGGTTTTATAGCCATCATTGAATAGATGTAACCACTTCCCTTAGATTGTAGCCAATAGCTGCAAAGTTATTTTGCATACTCTACCCGTTGGTGTTAACCTGTTGTTGCTTGAATGGAATGTTTTTCTTGAACATCTGTTGACATTATTAGATTCACTGGTAACTAAAGATTCAGTTCGGAGTCCGACGGTTTGGAGGCTTTGCCATATCTTTTCTTCTGAGCAGGTTTATGTGAAATTTTAAAATTATTGCGGTAAGAAGTTCAACAACAACGGCCCAGATATTCCGATCGCAGGCCTCCCGCGGGCGGTGGACTGCGATCTGGAAAAATCTGCGCCCTTACCTGAGGGCTCCCGGGATGCGCACAATTCCGATGCTGGGCCTCTCCAAACTACCAGTGCGCAGGGCCCACATATCCCAGAGGAACGGGAGGGCAAATTATTATTTAAATGGCAATAAATTGGGAGAGGGGGAAGTACAGAGAGACCTGGGTGTTCTTGTACACCAGTCACTGAAGGCGAGCATGCAGGTGCAACAGGCGGTCAAGAAGGCAAACGGTATGCTGGCCTTCATAGCAAAAGGGTTGGAATACAGGAACAGGGATACCTTGCTGCAGCTGTACAGGGCACTGGTGAGACCACACCTCGAGTACTGTGTACAGTTTTGGTCGCCTCATCTGAGGAAAGATGTTCTTGCCATGGAGGGGGTGCAGCGGCGATTCACCAGGCTGATACCAGGAATGGCGGGATTGACCTATGAGGAGAGACTATGTAGTTTAGGGATGTACACACTGGAGTTTAGAAGATTGAGAGGGGACCTCATAGAAGTGTATAAAATTCTGACAGGTCTAGACAGACTAGATGCAGAAGGAATGTTTCCCTTGGCGGGTGAGAACAGAACTAGAGGACATAATTTAAGGATAAGGGCTAAACCATTTAGGACAGAAATGAGGGGGAATTTCTTCACTCAGAGGGTGGTGAACCTGTGGAACTCATTGCCACAGAGGGCAGTGTACGCCAGCTCATTAAATATATTTAAGAGGGAATTAGATATATTTCTACAGGCAAAAGGGGTTAAGGGTTACGGAGAGAAGCGGGGACGGGATACTGAATTGGAGGATCAGCCATGATCTCATTAAATGGCGGAGCAGGCTCGAAGGGCCGGATGGCCTACTCCTGCTCCTATCTTCTATGTATCTATGTATCACGTGGGCCATGGGGAGCCAATCACAGAAGGGAATCTCCCTTCATACACTTGACAGGAAGACCTGTCAAATATATGAATGGAGATCACCCCCAAAGCATAGTAAAACTTTAAATACATTTTTTTTTAAATCACATTTTTAAAATGACTTGAAATTACAATAAATTAACTATTTTAAACAAAAATTTAAATTTTTGAAAAAAAATTAAAGATTTTACGGGGCTAAAAATAAACTTACCTTTTTTAAAAGTACAGTATTTTTAAATGATAAATCAGTGAAATTTTTTTTTAAAACTTTTTTCAACTCTTATCCTGGTAAAAGCATGCCTTATGCCTGCTTTTACCAGGCGTAAGAATTGTAAGGGTTTTCTGCGGGCGGAGGGTCTCCAAAAAGCGGAACTATCCGCCCGCAGAGACCCTTCTCCCGGGTAGCCGGAGGATCTGTCAAGAGCATTCTTGACAGATCGGAAATGCCGGTTTTCAGCGCATGCGCAGTGCATGCCTGAAATCAGCATTTCCAATGTCCCTACGGGTGGGTACACAGCGCGTACCCACCCGTAGGGATCGGAATATCCGGCCCAATAGCTTGCAGTTATAAAGCACCTTTAATGCAGAAAAGCGTCTAAAGTGTAAAGGGGGAAAAAATGGACCAAAGAAGGAAATTTTAAGCTTGGTCAAAGGGGTGGTGACCAAAAAAAAATGATGAGAAGGAGGTGGAGATTTAGAGGTGTTTAGGGAGGGAATTCCAGAGAGTGGGACCTAGTTGGCTGAATTAATGGTCTCCAATGGTGGGCTGAAGGGAGAAGGATGCAGAGAGACTGAAGTCAGAGGAACAGAAGGAGTGTTTAGGGCTGAAGGAGATAGGGATGAGAGGCCATGAAGAGATTTAAACATAAGGTGGAACATTTTAAATTTGGGGCATTGGAAGACCGGGTGTCAATGTAGGTCAGCGAGGGTGGGAGTGATGGGCAACTGGGACTTGGTATGGGATAGGATATGGGCAGAAGTGTTTTGGATGGGCTGAAGGTTATGGAGGGTGGAGGATGGGAGGCCACCAAGGACAGCATTGGAGTATCCAGTCTAGAGGTGACAAAGGCATGAATGATGGTTTCAGTGATTGAGGCAGGCAATATTATGGAAGTGGAGTAAATGGTCTTTGTGATGGACAGAATATGAGGTCAGAAACTTAGATTGGGGCTGAACAAGATGCTAAGGTAGTAAATGGTCTGGTTCAGCCTGGTTTAGATAGTGGCCAGGTCAGTCTGAGGGCTGAAGACGATGATTTTGGTCTTCCCAATGTTTAGCAGGAGGAGGTTACGGCTCATCTAAGACTGGATGCTGAACAAGCAGTCTAACAACACAGAGGCAATGGAGGGTCAGAGAGGTGGTGAGGAGATAGAGCTTGGTGTCATCGGCATATAAAGGTAACTGACTCCATGGCTTCAGATGATGTCTCCAAGGGGCAGCATGTAGATGAGTAAGAATTAGCAGACTAGTTAAGAAAAGATTAATGTGATTGCTTTCACTTTTTTTGTGCTCATTAAAATGAAGGATGCTAGTACTCGGAAATAGAACATTTTTCATTTTGTAGCACCCAACATCCTTTGTTAAGCAGTTCCAGGTCATGTGTAGTATGCAGAGTGAACAATTTGCTACAGTATGTTTCAGCCACAACCTGAGAAGAACACTTTCTACTACACTAATATGAGAGACCCCACACCAACCATCCTGTGGTCTCCCTGAATGAAATTGTCAATTTACAACAACAACAACGTGCATTCATATAAGGGTATAATTTTCATGGGGATCTCCCGATCATCTGCTGTACATTGGTGGAAGATCGGTGAAAACCCCTAGAGAAACTACATTAATGGCCATTTCCTTGGGACTTCTGCTGATGTTCCACCAATGTTTGAGCTGGAGATCGAGGAACCCCTGAGTAAATTCTACCCCATAGTGTTTTTAACATAGACAGATGTCCCAAGGTGTTTTATGGAGGCATAAAGAAAGAGCCAAAGAAGGAAATATTAGAAGGGGTGACCAAAAACTTAATCAAATACTTTGGCTTAGTGCCAAATTGGGGCAGATTAATGGTGAAGGTTCATGGCTACTAAGGGTTGGATTGAGACTGCTCAAACTCATTTTACATAGAATCCTGTATGGAGGATAAACCGTATGGAGGTAGTTCCAATGTGGAACCAGGCCATTCAGCCCAACCAGACCGTATTGGTGTTTTCCTTCATGCAAGCAAATAGTTTTTGAAGCCGAAGGGAAGGTGTGTGTCATATCCAGTAGCAAAGGTTTTTGCTAAACTCCTCAGCAATGCTATGACACCAGATATTGTGTTTGTAAGTTTGTAGGGAGCAAAGCCTTAGTTACTTGAATGGTCCTTGATGCTAAGCATGAGAGAAATATCAGACGCAAAGTTTAAAGACATAACAGTGCTATGGACCAGTCTTCTGATTGCAGTGCTCCCATCATAATTCCTTCTTACTGATAATGGCTGTAAGTTTCAGTGATTCCTTTCTGCAGCCTTAAATTTTTTTTGATTGTGTAATTGCTTGTAAGAGGCCAATGAAGGCCAACTCATGAAAATTTCTTCAGCCTTTCATTCCATATACATGCAGCATGGATAGTATTCATTTTGAAAAATGTATTTATTCATTCACGGGACGTAGGTGTCACTGGCAATACCAACATTTATTGCCCATCCCTAATTTCCCCTAGACGGTGGTGGTGAACCGCCTTCTTGAACCGCTGTAGTCCGTGTGGTGAAGGTACTCCCACAGTGCTGTTAGGTAGGGAGTTCCAGGATTTTGACCCAGCGACGATGAAGGAGCGGCGATATAATTCCAAGTCAGAATGGTGTGTGACTTGGAGGGGAACTTGAAGATGATGGTGTTCCCATGCGTCTGCTGCCCTTGTCCTTCTAGGTGGAAGAGGTCGCGGGCTTGGAAGGTGCTGCCGAAGAAGCCTTGGCGAGTTGCTGCAGTACATCTTGTAGATGGTACACACCTTGGTGGTGAGCTTCCTTCTTGAACCGTTGCAGTCCGTGTGGTGAAGGTATTCCCACAGTGCTGAAAGGTGGTAGAGGTCATGGGTTTGGGAGATGCTGTCGAAGAAGCTTTAGTGAGTTGCTGCAGTGCATCTTGTAGGTGGTACACACTGCAGCCACGGTGCCCCAGTGCTGGAGGGAGTGACTGTTTAAGGTGGTGAATGGGGTGCTGATCAAGCGGGCTGCTTTGTCCTGGATGGTGTTGAACTTCTTGAGTGTTGTTGGAGCCGCACTCATCCGGGCAAGTGGAGAGTATTCCATCACACTCCTGACTTGTGCCTTGTAGGTGGTGACAAGGCTTTGGGGAGTCAGGAGGTGAGTCACTTGTTGCTGACCTGCTCTTGTCGCCACAGTATTTATGTGGCTGGTCCAGTTAATATTCTGGTCAATGGTGACCCCCTAGGATGTTGATGGTGGGGGATTCTGCAATGGTAATCCCATTGAATGTCATGGGAAGGTGGTTAGTCTGTCTCTTGTTGGAGATGGTCATTGCGTGGCACTTGTGTGGCACGAATGTTACCTGCCACTTATCAGCCCAAGCCTGAATGTTGTCCAGGTCTTGCTGCATGCGGGCATGGACTGCTTCATTATCTGAGCAGTTGCAAATGGAACCAAGCACTGCAAACATCAGCAAACATCCCCACTTCTGAACTTATGATGGTCATTGATGAAACAGCTGAAGATGGTTGGGCCTAGGACACTGCCCTGATGAACTGCTGCAGCGATGTTCTGGGGCTGAGATGATTGGCCTCTAACAACCGTAACCATCTTTGTTTGTGCTAGGTATGACTCCAACCAGTGGAGAGTTTTCCCGCTGATTCCCATTGACTTCAGTTTTACTGGGGCTCCTTGATGCCACACTCAGTCAAAAGCTGCCTTGATGTCAATGGCAGCCACTCTTATCTCACTTCTGGAATTCAGCTCTTTTGTCCATGTTTGGACCAAGGCTGTAATGAGGTCTGGAGCTGAGTGGTCCTGGCGGAACCCAAACTGAGCATCGGTGAGCAGGTTATTGGTGAGTAAGTGCTGCTTGATAGCACTGTCGACGACACCTTCCATCACTTTGCTGATGATTGAGAGTAGGCTGATGGGGCGGTAATTGGCCGGGTTGGATTTGTTCTGTCTTTTGTGGATAGTACCTACCTGGGCAGTTTTCCACATTGTCGGATAGATGCCAGTGTTGTAGCTGTACTGGAACAGCTTGGCTAGAGGCGCGGCTAGTTCTGGAGCACAAGTCTTCAGCACTACAGCTGGGATGTTGTCGGGGCCCACAGCCTTTGCTGTATCCAAAGCGCTCAGCCATTCCATAATATCATGTGGAGTGAATTGAATTGGCTGAAGACTGGCTTCGGTGATGGTGGGGACCTCGGGAGGAGGCCGAAATGGATCATCCACTCGGCACTTCTGGCTGAAGATGGTTGCGAATGCTTCAGCCTTGTCTTTTACACTCACGTGCTGGGCTCCACCATCATTGAGGAATGGGATGTGTTTGGAGCCTCCTCCTCCCATTAGTTGTTTAATTTAATTAGACACAACAATTTTAAGAGAATACAGCAGAGCATTGAAACAAATTTTCAGCACTGTCGCTCTGTATTCCATATCCTGGAGTGGGAATCCTCCAGTGCTGGTTTACATGATGGAAAAGGAGAATAACGATGAACACAAACGGGTGCCTGTGAAATCAGAAGACATTCTAGGAGTGTTATCGTGATTCGGCAGTTCCCCAGGGTTAGGCTGCACCAGCACAGAATGAGCTTCTGCAGGTTAGAGGAGCCGTGCTCCCAGAGGCTTCGGCTTCGGACAGCAGTTGTCATGAAGCACTCCGGTATGATAGAAGAGAACCTACAGCCACAGTAATATGGCTTTACTAATAAGCTCTTTCAGGTGACAATGTCAGCCGTGGCTCAGAGGTTGCACTCTCCCCTCTGAGTCGGGAGGTTGTGGGCACAACTCCTACCCCAGAGACTTGAGCACATAATCCAGGCAGGCACTGCAGTGCAGTACTGAAAGGCTAGTTATCGGTAATCAGGGATATCCGTGCTTCTATCACCGATTTTATCCTGAGCTCTTCAAACTAATTGTATAACTCTTTCAAAGGTCCGGCATAGGCATGATGGGCCGAATGGCCTTTTTGTACTGCATGATTCCATGATTTCATGCATGATTATAATCTCAATGAATAGCAGAGCATGAACTAAGTGCACAGTCAACCTTACTGCAGCAATTCAAAAGTGACCATAAGCCACCCTACTCTTTCCTCACATTATGCTTCCTCTGGCAGTCTAAACATGCCTTTCTTTCTCCGATTCTAGTGCGTCTTCTAGGTGTAATGTGAGGGCCACTATCATGAGAAGTGGTTGGCTACTCCTGTGGTACAAAAAGCTCTTGGAAGTGAAGTGGCTTTCTTCCAATGACAGCTTACTCCTGGGAGGGAGCCACTGCTGGCTCCATCTCAGGAGCCATAGGCGCCATCTCAGGAGCCATAGGCGCCCTTCTCCTCTGCCTCTCCTGGAACGGTAGCACATCATCATCCACTCCCCACTCCTCTGCTCCCTCATGCTCTGTGAATCACCTGGTGCCACATCCTCAACGACACCATCTAAATTTCCCTGGGTGAATATATCTGAACTGGTTCATGGGAGTGAAACATCAGCTGATGGAGGATGTTGGGAGCACAAAACACGGGGCAGGATTTTGTTCTGGGACTCCTGTGTGGCCTTGTCCTCAACATTATCACCATCATCATCATGGTCCATCAAAAGGAATTTTCTTCCTTCCTGCTTTTTCTCCTCTTCATCATCCTCTGTCCCCATTGCTGTGATGGATCTTCAGGAAAGGAAGGATTAAGCTAAGAATAGGTGAGCATAACCCCCTTGGAATTAAGGAATTAAAGAATGGTGCATAAGAGCTTTGATAGAATCATAGAATCATAGAAAGTTACAGCACGGAAGGAGGCCATTTCGGCCCATCGTGTCCACGCCGGCCAACAAACAGTTATCCAGCCTAATCCCACTTCCCAGCTCTTGGTCCATAGCCCTGCAGGTTACAGCATCCCAAGTGCACATCCAAGTACTTTTTTAATGTGGTTAGGGTTCCTGCCTCTACCATCCTTTCAGGCAGTGAGTTCCAGACCCCCACAACCCTCTGGGTGAAGAAATTTCCCCTCAAATCCCCTCTAAACCTTCCAACAATTACTTTAAATCTGTGCCTCCTGGTTTTTGACCCCTCTGCTAAGGGAGGGAAATAGGTCCTTTCTATCCACTTTATCTATGCCCCATATAATTTTATACACCTCAATAAGGTCTCCCCTCAGCCTCCTTTGTTCCAAGGAAAACAGACCCAGCCTATCCAATCTTTCCTCATAGCTAAGATTCCCTACTCCCGGCAACATCCTTGTAAATCTCCTCTGTACCCTCTCTAGTGCAATCACATCTTTCCTGTAATGTGGTGACCAGAACTGCATGCAGTACCCTAGCTGAGGCCTAACTAGTGTTTTATAAAGTTGAAGCATAACCCCCCTGCTCTTGTATTCTACGCCACAGCTAATAAAGGCAAGCATTTCGTATGCCTTCTTAACCACCTTATCTACCTGGCCTGCTACCTTCAGGGATCTGTGGACGTGCACTCCAAGGTCCCTTTGTTCCTCTACACTACTCAGTGTCCAACCATTTAATGTGTATTCCCTTTCCTTGGTAGCCCTCCCCAAATGCATTACCTCACACTTCTCCGGATTGAATTCCATTTGCCACTGTTCTGCCCACCTGACCAATTTATTAATATCTTCCTGCAGTCTACAGCTTCCTTCTTCAGTATCAACCACACAGCCGATTTTAGTATCATCTGCAAACTTCTTAATCATACCCTATATTCAAGTCAAGATCATTGATATATACCACAAAAAGCAAGGGACCTAGTACTGAGCCCTGCGGAACCCCACTGGAAACAGCCTTCCAGTCACAAAAACAACCATTAACCATTACCCTCTGCTTCCTGTCTCCGAGCCAGTTTTGAATCCAACTTGACACTTTGCCTTGGATCCCATGGGCTTTTAACTTCGTGACCAGTCTGCCATGTGGAACCTTATCAAAAGCCTTGCTAAAGTCCATATACATTACATCAAATACACTACCCTCATCTACCCTCCTTGTTACCTCCTCAAAAAATTCAATCAAGTTTGTCAGACACGACCTTCCCTTTACAAATCTGTGCTGACTATCCTTGCTTAATCTGTATCTTTCTAAATGAAGATTTATCCTGTCCTTCAGAATTCTTCCCAATAATTTTCCCACCACCGAGGTTAGGCTGACTGGCCTGTAATTACTCGGTCTATCGTTTTTTCCCTTTATAAACAAGTGTACCACATTAGCAGTCCTCCAGTCCTCCGGCACCACATCTGAAGCCAGAAAGGATTGAAAAATGATGGTCAGGCTTCTGCTATTTCCTCTTTTGCTTCGCTTAACAGCCTGGGATACATTTCATCCGGGCCTGGGGATTTATCCACTTTTAAAGCTGCTAAACCCCTTAATACTTCCTCTCTCACTATGTTTATTTCATCTAATATTTCACACTCCTCCCCCCTGATAGCAATGTCTGCTTCGCCCCTCTCCTTTGTGAAAACAGATGCAAGGTATTCATTAAGAACCCTACCGACGTCTCCTGCCTCCACACACAGATTACCCTCATGATCTCTAATAGGCCCTACCCTTTCTTTAGTTATCCTCTTAATATATTTATAAAACATCTTTGGGTTTTCCTTGATTTTACTTGCCAAGAATTTTTCATGCTCTCTCTTTGCTTTCCTAATATCCTTTTTAATTGCACCCCTGCACTTTCTGTACTCCTCTGAAGATTCTGGAGTATTTAGCTCTCGGTTTCTGTCATACGCCTCCCTTTTTTTCTTTATCCTACCCTGTATGTCTCTAGACATTCAGGGGGCTCTAGATTTGTTAGTCCCACCTTTTTTCTTTAAGGGCACATATTTGGTCTGTACCCTCCGGATCTCCTCCTTGAATGCCTCCCACTGCTCTGACACTGATTTACCTTCAAGTAGCTGTTTCCAGTCCACTATGGCTAAATCCCATCTGAGCTTAGCAAAATTTGCTTTTCCCCAATTTAGAATTTTTATTCCTGGTCTATCCTTGTCCTTTTCCATAACTACCTCAAATCTAACAGAATTATGGTCACTAGCACCAAAATGCTCCCCCACTGATACACCTTCTACCTGCCCAGCTTCATTCCCTAAAACTAAGTCCAGAACCGCCCCCTCCCTTGTTGGGCTTGCTACATACTGGCTAAAAAAGTTCTCCTGGATGCATTTTAGGAATTCCGCACCCTCTATACCCTTCACACTAATTTTATCCCAGTTAATATTGGGGTAGTTGAAATCCCCTACTATTACTGCCCTATAGTTTTTGCAATTCTCAGAAATTTGTCAACATATTTGTTCTTCTATCTCCCTCTCACTGTTTGGGGTCTGTAGTACACTCCTAGCAGTGTGATCGCCCCTTTTTTGTTTTTCAATTCTACCCATATGGCCCCGTATGATGATTCCTCCAACATATCATCCCTCCTCACAGCTGTAATAGTTTCTTTAATCAATACCGCGACCCCCCCTCCCTTTTTACCTCCCTCTCTATCCCGTCTGAAAATCCTGTAACCAGGAATGTTGAGCTGCCATACTTGCCCCTCTTTCAGCCACGTCTCTGTAATAGCTATAATATCATAGTCCCAAGTATCTACCTGTGCCCTCAGCTCATCTGCCTTGTTCGCTATACTCCTTGCATTGAAGCATATACCATTTAGTACAGGCAAACCTCCTTGTTGACTACTATCTAGTCCTTGATTCCTCTGTCCTTCCAATTTAATTTCTACGTTTTTGTTTTCCAATTCCAGTTTTTCTTCCCTCCCTATTGACTCTATATTTAGGTTCCCACCCCCCTGCCAAGCTAGTTTAAACCCTCCCCAACAGCACTAGCAAACCTTCCCGCGAGGATATTGGTCCCGTTCCCATTGAGGTGCAACCCGTCTGGCTTGTAGAGGTCCCACCTCCCCCAGAAACGGTTCCAATTCCTCAGGAATCTAAAGCCCTCCCTCCTACACCATCTCTCCAGCCACACATTCATCTGCTCTATCATCCTATTTCTGTACTCACTAGCATGTGGCACTGGTAGTAATCCGGAGATTACTACCTTTGAGGTCCTGCTTTTTAACCTCTTCCCTAGCTCCCTAAACTCTGCCTGCAGGACCTCATCCCTCTTCCTACCTATGTCGTTGGTACCGATATGGACCACAATCTCTGGCTGTTCACCCTCCCCCCTCAGAATGCCCTGCAGCCATTCAGTGACATCCATGACCCTGGAACCAGGGAGGCAACATACGATCCTGGAGTCACGTCTGTGGTCGCAGAAACGCCTGTCTGCTCCCCTAACTATTGAATCCCCTATCACTATTGCTCTCCCTCTCCTCTTCCCCCCCTGCCTGTGCAGCTGAGCCTTCCATGGTGCTGTGGACTTGGCTCTGGCTGCACTCCCCAGAGGAACCATGATAGATAGGGAAAGAATATCTCCAGTGATTGGGGAGTCAGTGACAAGGGGCTAACAGTTTAAGATTGTCACTAAGAGGGAAGAGAGAAATTAGCAGAAATATTTTGATGAAGAGAGTTTTTGGAGCATAGATTGCGTTACCACAGCTGTCGCAGAGACCATTGGATCTGTTAAGGAAAGAGTAAATAAATATTTGAAGCAGAGGAAGAAACAGGGTTACTGGGAGAGAGAAGGACAGCAGGATTCATTGAGATTGCTCAAGAAAAGAGCTGGCTGGTTGGCCTCCATCTGTACCGTAAAGTCCTTTGGTTCTATATAGCCAAATCATTATACAGAGCTTTATGTTGCAGCGTGCCTAGAACTGAGCCCTAATCCAAAGCTTTTCAATACTCAAAGAGCTGGAGACTCAGTTGACTTGGTTAGAGTGTTTCCACTTTAATAAGATTATCGGTATATTGGTAGAGAATCATACACAATTTATAACTGGTCCTTTTACATGTAAAGTACAGCCATTAAAATGTGAATGTAAGCATTTTTCAGTCTAGGATATCAGTAAGTTAAGAGAAAGTTATAATAATTTTACAGCAACATTTTGAAGCATCCTAAATTAAACTGAGATTGTGACAACAACCATTGCCTATAAGAGAAGATAACATTCAGTGTGCGAGTCGTTGGTTTTCTTTGCCATCTCTTGCACAAATTATTAAGCATTAATGTTAAAGTAGACGTTAGTGCAGCCGACTTGCTTTCCGTTCTGCTTCAGTGTAATTGTTGCGGAGTAATAGCCTCTTAACCAATAGGATGAGATAGGTGGTTTTTGAAGATAATACGTTGTTTTTGGGTAATCAAGATATCCCTGAAAAGCAAAAGTTTAGTGTGAGTACAAATTAATTCTTTTTTTTGTCTAGGCAGTGCAGGCAGATACTAATTTCAGCATGGGATGGACCATAACTGTTTTGTTTTAATTCATTTTAGTCATCTATGATCCAAATAATTATTAATACAGTACCTATACTTACAATCCTTTAAACACTATAATAAGAAACATGCATTATCTCCACTCAAGTATAACATTTATCTTTACATTTCTATTGTGTGTTTTGTTATGTAGAAGATTTCACGTAAAGTATTTGAGAAACTTAAGCAAGATGTGCACCGAAAAGAAAGACTTGCATTTATATAGCGCCTTTCACAGCCTCAGGACGAACCAAAGCACTTTACAAGCAATGAAGTACTTTTAAAGTGTAGTCACTGTTGTAATGTAAGAAATGCGGCAGCCAATTTGCACACAGCAAGGTCCCACAAACAGCAATGGGATAATGACCAGATAGTCTGTTTGTGATGTTGGTTGAGAGATAAATACTGTCGAAATAATGCTGTGGGATCTTTTATGTCCACCTGAGTGGGCAGACGGGGCCTTGGTTTAACATCTCATCTGAAAGACGGCACCTCCGACAGTGCAGCGCTCCCTCAGTACTGCCCTGGAGTGTCAGCCTAGACTTTTCTGTACAAGTCTCTGGCGCGGGACTTGAACCCACAAACTTCTGACTCAGAGGTGAGAGTGCTAGCACTGAGCCACGGCTGACAAGTGTACATCGAGCAGAAAGACAATATTGTTAATGCAGGCACGGGTGTGATCATGTCAGGGTTCTTTCAATCTCCCGCCAGTACTTTGGTCGATTTTCCGGGGTTTCCACTGATCTTCCGCCAAAGTTGCGGCGAGAGGTCGCAGAACCCCTGCGGGAATTCTATCCGATATTTAAAGTGTCTGTTACTCTACGGGTGTAAGTGGCAGTAGAGCTAAAGTGACAGGAAGAAATAGCTTGGAATAAAATCAGTCCATTACACACATGCCACCTACTGGAGCTGAATGGAACTCCAAACAAATCTTGCCTTGTGGTGTCAGTAGAGGCTCGGTGAACAGACTGGGCTATTCATTGAGGATTGTTAAGTACACTCTAACTACATTAGAATGTAATCTGTGATGCTGCTGGTGAGTTATCTTCGCTATAGTTTGCTACATTCAGGTGGCAGCCTTCACTTTGCTTTGGTGTCTGTCTCTATTTGCTGTGTGTGAATGAGATATTACAGTAGTCCCAGTTTGCAATGCTGTAGAATCCGCCGTGGAACATTTCATAATTCATTAGCCATTCGACTAGGTGTGGTTGTTTTCACTGAATATTGCAATTCTGTTGCGATTTGTTTTTATTAGAATGACTGCTAATGTTATTCGGAGGAGCAGAGCAGATCAATGTTCCCTTTCATTTTTTTGGGGGGGGGTGTGCGCGGCCCCTTTAAGGGGCTATGCTGCCCATTCAAAATACCGCGCATGCGCGGTTTTTCCTATTTAAAAGCCGGTGAGCTGGCTGCGTGGGAGCTGCAGAGCGAGGTGCGGCCGCACAGCTTAAAGGGAACATTGGAGCAGATAATAAACAACAACAACTTGCATTTATATAGCGCCTTTAACGTAGTAAAATTAAAACCGGTGCAGCGTACTCGTTTTTCACTAGATGTGGTCTGTTGGTAAACTAAACAAAAACAGTTTTCCGAAACCAAATTGAAAGTAATACACTGAAAGGATAACATTCAAAGTATTGAAAGGCTATTTGGTCTGTTATAGTGGGCAGGGCGAGCGGTTTTAACTGACTGGTGATTGGGGCTGATGTTTGGGATGCAGTGCTCACACTGTGTAAACCAATGCAACAGCCAATGGAGAATTATTGTAATTGAGACGTGACTACTGACAGTCTGATAACCGTTAATAAATGTTAGACTGACAAGTATGTTTTTTTTATACCATAGCTCGTTATATTAAGGATTCATTTTATTCACCTGTAATTTGCATTTGTGACATATTTGGGTGTAAGGACAGCATTACAGGTGTGTGTATTTTATGCAGTTTTAGCCATTGGTAGATCTCTCCTAATTAGAATGGGCATTAGTTATAAATAGGTAAATTAGGTTATCAAGGATGAGTTTATTATAAGCAACCTGCACTATGTTCTATACTGACATGAATGATCTTTAAATGAGCATATCTGAACATATATAGATCATGATATTCACATCATGTAACTGGAAATATCAAACTTACACTGTTGAAAGAACAAGCTGAATTACGACCCAACAGTTCACATACATCAAAGTCACAATCAGAGCAGGGAATTTTCCACCAAAAGAGCGCCTTCCTGTACATTTTTACTTCAGCCTAAGACAAAGTAAAAATAAAATAACAGAGGTTATTTCACACTACAGTGCACTATGAAATGAAACAGATTGGAATTTACAACTCAGCTTCTCCTTGTGGTCCTCATACTGAGCAAGAGGGAGGAGGCCCTCTCACAACTCCTAATAGAATCATAGACATTTCAGCACAGAAGGAGGCCATTCAGTCCATAGTGCCAGTGGGGGCGCTAGCTCTACACTGGAGCGATCTACTCTTCTCTTTCCTTACATATTTTAATAATTTTATTCTTCAACAGTTTATCTATTTCCCTCTTAAATATTGCAATGGATTTAGCTTCCGTAATCCCTTGCGGTAATGCATTCCATATGCTGATATCACATGAAAACATTTCTTCTAACCTCTGGCCTTTATGCCCCTTGTTACTAATTCACTTACCAGTAGAAATAATCTTTCACCATTTACCCTTAGGAGGTCTTTTCCACCCTCCTTACTCAGACTTTTTGGTCCTTGTGTTTTAGATCGCTCTTATAGGCAAGTTTCCACTCCCTATGCCTTTGATGAGCTTTGATAGCTTGATAAGTTTTCAGTAAAACGCCCAGAGTAATAAAGAACAACTTTCCTGTAAATTGATTTTCACTACTGGAATTATACTATGCATCCATAGGACCTTTCTCCAGTTTTCAGTGAACAATAGAGCATCACATCACATCCTTGTTTTAAGTTAAACCTTTTAAATTAATTTATTTTACTAAAGAAGAACAAGCAAATTAAGTTCAGATTATTCTTTCTAACTCTTTGGAATGTAAACAATAAAAAGTTGCGATATAATGCCAAACTATTCTTTAGTACAATGCCTTACTCTTTCTTTCCTTATATTTTTACCAGTGCAGGAGCTGGTACAGGCCTGAGACAAATTTTCTAGAGGATATCAAACCGATTGTCACCTTCACTCTGTTCAGCCTGGTTAATGAACACAGTTGCTATAGTTTCTTTGGATTTTCAGAACTGACATTTGATTCCAAAATAATTGGTTGTCGTATCACAGAACAAATCACAGAATCTGTGTTTGCACAAGACCAACTTGTTTCTTCCCCTCAAGCCTACATTTTGTGAACCACTGACATCAAATCTTTTTGTATTTTAAGATAAAAGGGGTAACATTTCCACAGGGGTTTCCTGATCTCCTGACGTAGTTTCAGTGTAACTTCGGTGTAAACTCTGGAGAAACAGCATAAGCAGCCGTTTACACCGCTCTTCCGCCGAAATTACGGTGCGAGACGAGAGAGCCCCAGTGGAAATTCTAGGCAATAGATTCTGGTTGGGCTTCAGTTTGTAAATTACTCTTTTTTTTTAAAAGTCTACAGACCTAGATGAAGAACTGAGGCTAATAGTACAGGACATCACCATGGCCGAAAAATGTAGGAGGGAAGAGAAGGCAAATCAGGAAGCGATGAGGGATGTCAAGTTTCAGTTTTAACTTTAAAAAAAAAATTCATTCACGGGATGTGGACATCGCCAGCAAAGCCAGCATTTATTGCCCATCCCTAATTACCCTTGAGAAGGTGGTGGTGAGCCATCTTCTTGAATACAATTGAGTGGCTTGCGAGGCCATTTCAGAGGGAAGTTAAGAGTCAACCACATTGCTGTGGGTCTGGAGTCACATATAGGCCAGACCAGGTAAGGGTAGCAGATTTCCTTCCCTAAAGGACATTAGTGAACCAGATGGCTTTTTATGACAATCTGGTAGTGTCATGGTCACCATTACTGAAAGTAGCTTTTTATTCCAGATTTATTTAATTGAATTTAAATTCCTCAGCTGCCAGGGTAGGATTTGAACTGACTGGATCATTAGTCCAGGCCTTCAGATTACTAGTCCAGTAACATAACCATTATGCTACCATACCTGATATCGGAGTAAAGTTTAAGAGAGTGATTATAAGAATGGGACAGAGCAGGTCGTTGGAAAAATAGGAAGAGTATTACTCTCTTTTGTTTGATAGCCATCTCAGGGCACACTTGTGGGACTTAGCAGTGCATATGAGATGTTATAGTCATGCTACTCCAAGCAATCCAAGAAGATCCACCTACTGAAATTTAGGATTATTAAGACAGCTATCCATTGATTTTAAAAGACCCTCAGCACAAATTATCTGATAATCAGTACAACACCCAGCATCACAATTGTGACATATAGTGACATCAAGCGTGCCAGTATGGATGGGATGAATATTCACTTACCTTCACTGACGAGAGGGGCCTACTCAGATAGACAGATCCTTTAAACGTGACTCTTCCTGGTAGTTTAATAGGATCTGGTTCAATTGAGATTGACTTGAATGTAACAGGCTCGTAGCGAGCACTGCAGTCTTCCCAGTACAGGCCATCCGACTAACAAGAAAAAGCGGATTATAAATACGAATAGCATAACTAACTTTGATTATAAGACAACTTGTTTTATATCTAATGAGACTACAGATTGTATTGAACAAGTCATTACTGAATTTTGGACTGTTTATTCTTAAGATTTCACAATGGTTTCTCACAGAAAGAACAAAAAAATCCATAACATTTAAAACAGGCTAAATAAAGCCTTTGGTTAACATCATTTTTATTGTCTGACACATTACTCTGATCTTTAAATGTAGTTTTACATTCCATATATAATGTATTAAGACATGCAGAAGATGTGCATTCTGATAGGAGGTACGACACAGATCCTTCCCATTTCAGTGGTGAGAAATGTAGAGGATATGAATTCCACAACACACAGTGTATTAATTACAGTGAGAGCAAGGTACACACAATTTGCATTCCAATAAATGCAGGATACATTAGATATCCATTTAGGTAGGAGTATATTACACAAACTCTCTGTACCACATTAAGAGCACAATTCACATTGTATCTGTCCCAATCAGACAAAAATATACTCTAAACATATTAATTTCCAATAGTTCCAAGCACAGTATCTGCACTGATCGGAGCATGACAATTATTTCTAAGAACTCTTGAAAGTGCTCATCATTCAGTTGCCCTCATTTTTCTGCCAACATACAAGAAGAATTCCTCTGATTCTAGCAACCTCGTAAATGTATTTGCGAAGATTTCCCCTGTTCTCTAGAAATGCCCAAACATGCAGTGACCAGAGATATTCCTATCTCCAGGTTCTTAATAATGCCTGATATGAGTCCTAAAAAAAACCTAATTGACAGTGATGACATTGATATTTATGTTGCATCAATAAAAAAAGGTAAAGTTTGAAATCCATTTGGTCATATTTTAATATGATAGCAAAATACTGCGGATGCTGGAAAATTGAAACAACAACAGAAAACGCTGGAAAAACTCAGCAGGCCAGGCAACATCCGTGGAGAGAGAAACAGAGTTAACGTTTCAGGTCGAAGACCCTTCGTCAGAACTGAGAAAAAAGCAGGAAATGAAATAGATAAAAAAGCAAGGGGGAGGCTGGGGGGAGGAATAAAAGAACAAAAGGGGTGGTCTATGGTAAGTAGAGACATTGGCCCTGAAATTCGCCTCTCCGGCTTGCCGCGGGGGTAAGGATCACGCGCGCACTTACCTACCGTGCCTGCCGTAGACCTCTGGGCCCACGGGAACTTCAGCTCCTGGGCCTGCTCCAAGTGCCGGCGTGCAGTGCTTGCGTGTCCCAGGGGCGTAGTTAGTGCGATGCGTCCCCTGGGATCATGTGGGCCATGGAGAGCCAATGGCAGCAGACCATCTTTCATTCATAGATTTGACAGGAAGACCTGTCAAATCTATGAATTGAAATCGGCCCCAAAAGAACAGCTAAACTTCAAATAATTTTTTTAAAAACCATCACATTTATAAAATAACTATAAGTTAAATAAATTAACTACTTTAAACAAAAATTTTAATTTTTGAAAAAATTAAAATACTTTTTAACAGTGCTAAAAATAAACTTACCTTTCTTTAAAGTATCTAAAAAAGATAAACTGGTTGAAAATTTTTTAAAATTATAATTAATTAACCACTTACCTTGTTGAAAACGGGTCCTGCGCCTCCTTTTTAAAAGCACAGGTTCTTCAATACTTACCCTCTCGGAGAAACCTGAAAAAACCCCTAAGTTTGCTGCGTGCGCGCAGCCTCTACCGTGCACGCAGTTCACCTCTGAACCGCTCCCTTCACCAGACCAGAAGTTACGGTTTCCCGCGCATGCGCAGTGCATGCAGGAAACCGGCACTTCAGGAGGCCTTGCGGGTGAGTACACAGCGCGTACTCACCCGGCAAGTGCCGAATTTTTGGCCCAATAAAAGATACTGAAGGCAAGACGAAATGGTAATAGGACAGGTTAAGAAACAAAAGGTGGCTCAGAAGTATGAAGTGTGAAATGCTGGCAGAATGAGAGACAGCTGCCGTGGGGGAGAGAGAGAGAAAAAAAGGGAAAAGGCACAAACCAAAAGGGTGGATAAAATGTGTATATATATATATATATATTTAGATATAGTGGTAGGGGCCGAGGTTATGATCTGAAATTGTTGAACTCGATATTGAGTCCGGAAGGCTGTAAAGTGCCTAATCGGAAGATGAGGTGCTGTTCCTCAAGCTTACGCTGAGCTTCCGTGGAACAATGCAGGAGGCCGAGGACCCCTTTTGTTCTTTTATTCCTCCCCCCAGCCTCCCACTTGCTTTTATATCTGTTTCATTTCCTGCTTTTTTCTCTGTTCTGACGAAGGGTTTCGACCTGAAACGTTAACTCTGTTTCTTTCTCCACGGATGTTGCCTGGCCTGCTGAGTTTTTCCAGCGTTTTCTGTTGTTGGTCATATTTTAAGCTTGCCATACATACCCTTACTACATTACTAAATGATGATGTACTCGCTGCAATAGTTAAGTATATTCAAAGATAGAACTATTATGAGATAATTTATGTGACAAAATGGGGCACTTGTAGAATGGTCTTCCTTGAGACGCTCTGTTGTGCTATCTGCCAGGATGTTATACAAGAGTTGTCAATTTCTAATCATTTATTTGTGTTTCTGTTTAATATACTCTTTTGCTACATGAGTTTTACAATCTTTCCCAGATCTGTGACATCTCTCTGGCTGCTTTAAGATGTGCTCCTCAGAGATCTGACATGACTCCAGCAGTTTTAGGACATCCTGATTTTTTTAATATAAAATAAAACTTGAATTAGCTTCAGAAGAAAAAAAATGGTTACTTTCCACAAGTGTGTCTTATACTCGAAGTACTTTTTCACTGAGTGCTAGGGCTCTGATTCTATGGAAGCAGAAGATGGTCCTGCTCCCATTCCAAGCAAGGTACCTTTGCAAAGTGTCACTTTGATCAGATGTACATGACCCATTGTAAACTGTCTCCTTTCAACAAATGACTTCTTCATCAGCGCAAACAATTTCCAAGCACATTCCTTTGTTTCAGATAGAATACTTACACTTTATGTAACAAAATACTTACTGTTCTTATTTGGTAGAGCAAGCAAATGGCCAGCAAAATGACACTGAAGCGAAGAGCCATCTTTCTTTCAATTCAGAGCTCGAAGTGAAGAACCCAAAACCTTGGTTTTCCAATGTTTATTTTATACTCATATGTGAACAAGTATTACTTAGAGTGTAACCAATTGCCATGGAGTTGATTTGCATATCCTTGTTGAATATGATGCAATTAGAGTTAAGCCAAACAGTGAGTCAAATGAATGGCTTTGATATATGTTTAGATTCTGCAGCAGTTGAAGTTTTCAAATCCGCCAATATTTTTTTTTCCTAATCCTTAAAGTTGCTGTTAGTAACAAGGACCATGACATTTAATTAAGGTTCTCCCAGTCTCCCATTGTAACTCTAGTGGGAGACTGGCTGAACACCCAGATTAACGGCATGAAAGGCTGCAAAATAGTGTTTACGCTGTTTCTCTGGGGGTTCCTCCCATCTTGCACTGGAGTTACGGTGGGAGACCGGGAGAAGGCCTACTGAATTTGCTTGGTCAGGCTGTCAAATAAAATTCCATGTGACTGTTTTGTGTATTTTTTTGTGAGGCGTGTTTGTGGTGATCAAGGTGAGAGGTATTTGTGCTGATCAAGGTGAGAGGTATTTGTGCTGATCAAGGTGAGAAATATTTGTGCTGATCAAGGTGAGAGATGGGAAATTAAATAATTAACATTGCAGAACACCTAATGCAACCACCAAAGACTCCATGGGGTAGAGTTTCTGCTTTGGCAGCAATCGCCGGTTCTGGCACAAATTGCGCCTGTTTTGAAAAGTGTTTTTTTCTCCAAGTTCCATGCAAAAATCTGCCATGAACCAGCGCAATTGGGCAGTGTTTAAAATCGTTATTTTAAAAAAATTGCTTTAAAAAGTATTCCTCGATATATTTAAGAGTGGCAACTTGGTAAAGTTTGATTAATACAGCAGAAAATGGGATTATTGCAAGAAATAGGCATTTTAAATCACAGTGTCAATCCACCACCTGTGAGTAGCTCGATTTTAAATGACTGAAAATGACTTTTAAAAAATATACAAAATTGGGGCACAGTAGTCAGTTCTTTAAGAAGCCAAACTTACGGTGAATGATCAGGAGAAGCCCCACAGTAATTCCACCTCAAAGTAATTAACAGGAAGGCTTTTCTGTACGATGATACCAAAAGCCTAGCTAGACATTAGGGCTAGTGAGGATACACTCCAGGTCATAGAGTAATCTAAAATATGGAAACCAAAAAATCTAGAGTACTGAAATGGAAAAAAACCAAAACAACACAAAATATAACTTGTAAAATTTTTATAAAAACAGAAAATGCTGGAAATACTCAGCAGGTCAGGCAGCATCTGTGGAGAGAGAAACAGAGTTAACGTTTCAGGTCAATGACCTTTCATTAGAAATGGAAAAAATTAGAGATGTAACAGGTTTTAAGCAAGTACAGAGGTGGGGAAAAGCGGGAAGGGAGGAAAGAATTAAAGGCAAGGTCTGTGATAGGGTGGAAGGCAGGAGAGATTAAATGACAAAAGGTATGATGGTGCAAGGCAAAAGGGGATGGTAATGGGACAAGTAAAGAAACAAAGATCGGTTTAGAGAAGGTGGAAATGGTATTAGCACAATCATTACCAGCACCTGCTGTCCGAAAAATAGGAGCAGTGGTTATGATCTGAAATTGTTGAACTCAATACTGAGTCTGGAAGGCTGTAGAGTGTCTAATTGAAAGATGAGGTTCTGTTCCTCAAGCTTCTCTTGAGCCTCAATAGAACAATGTAGGAGGCCAAGGACAGAGAGGTCAGAGTGCGAGTGGGGTGGAGAATTAAAATGACAAGCGACCAGAAGCTCAGGGTCACCCTTGTGGACTGAACGGAGGTATTCCGCAAAGCGATCACAAATCTGCGTTTGATCTCCCCAATGTAGAGGAGACCACATCGTGAGCAGTGAATACATTATACTAACTTAAAAGAAGTACAAGTAAATCGCTGTTTTACCTGGAAGGAATGTGTGGGGCCCTGGACGGTGGGAAGGGAGGAGGTAAAAGGGCAGGTGTTGCATCTCCTGCGTTTGCACAGGAATGTGCCATGAGAAGGGGAGGGGCTGTTGGTGGTGATTGAAGAGTGGACCAGTGAGTTTTGGAGGGAACAGAAACTTCGGAATGCTGAAATGGGAGGGATGGGTAACCTCTCTCAACTCTTTTTCCGGTACATTGATGACTGAATCGGTGCCGATTCCTGCTTTTGTTATTTAGATTCTTATTGCACAATACATTCCAAATGTGTCATCTACATGAAGCATTCCTTTATTTTTAGGAGTACATGGAAAACCCCATAAAAGGCTGTAAGAATAAACCAGTTGCTGTAAGAATTTGCTATAATTTGACCAAACTTAAAAAGTTGACCAAATTTAATATACCAGCATGCTTCGAGAGGCTGAGAAGTTGGTTCCTATGGGAACTTTGTACGAAAGCTGTTAATCAGATAAGGAAGTGACAGTGAGCAGGAATAAATAGCTGGGCATTGCAAAGACAGGAACATCTTCAGGCAAATGGTCTGAAGGGCCTTGGGGACCAACTGATAAGAAGAGAAAAACAACTGCTGACCATTTGTCACACAGTTTGGGACGCATACGTATTGAGGAGCCTGCCCAGCTTTTTAGGGTATAAGAGATGCTGTTTTAAGACACTCGGGGCTGCTGCAGTGGGAGGCGACCTGGTCAGTTGCCAGAAATCATATGCCTAGTCACTGCCGGATTGACCACTCTCTGGCGTTAGTATGTCTGTAGTGTTGGCTTATTATCGCTTCATCTTAAAGGAAGGGAATAGACCTGTGTATGCTTAAATATAATCGGGAGTATTATATTCAACAGTTTTGTATGAGATTTCTTGTAACCTCTTACTGATTTTAAGTAACCTATTTTCGCTTGATCTTAAAGTAAGGGAATAAACCTGTGTATGCATGGAAATACCACCTCCTCCAAGTTCCCCTCCAAGTCACACACCATCCTGACTTAGAAGCATATCGCCGATCCTTCATCATCGCTGGGTCAAAATCCTGGAACTCCCTCCCTAACAGCACTGTGGGAGTACCTTTACCACTCGGACTGCAGCGGTTCAAGAAGGCGGCTCACCACCACCTTCTCAAGGGCAATTAGGGATGGGCAATAAATGCTGGCATTGCCAGCGACACCCACATCCCATAAACGAATTTTAAAAATGCTGAGATATAATCGGGAGTATTTATGCAACAGTTTTGTGTGAGCTTACTTGTAACCTCTTGCTGATTTTAAGTAAAAAGAAAGTTATTCTCGAATCCTTGTGTTTTATGTTGTCTGTTCCACGGGTCTGAACTTTGGAAACTGTTGGACGGGTTAAAGGTCAAGGGTGAATTTAAATGTCTTACACGGCCCAGCAGCAACAGGCGATTAGAAATTCAGACATATTTTGACTGAATGTATTCTTGATTTTGGTTTAGATTCACAAGGGTCTTCCCCAGAACCCTCAGACCCGAAGATGTCTGGAACTGACCGAGCTTGATATCGGGAAAATATTAATGTAAACAGCTGCCAAGAGAATGTTACAGACAGTCGAACCTCTCCCCTGTTAACAAGCTTAGGAGTGTCTTGCCTCTGTAAAGTTGCTAATGTTGCTTCAATAGTTCTGTTACATCCTGTCTTTCTGGTGGATCAATAGTCTACATGCTTTACCTAAACGCCAGAGAGGACAGATTCAAACCACTGGCTTTCCCGCATTGTAATTACATCAGTGGAAGTACGCACTGCTGACCCCGGCAGATTTCTGGAGGTTAGCTTATTTGCACATCCCCAATGGAGATCTGGGAAGTATTGCGCGCATTTGCCCAAGGGAGATGTAACTGATGCACTGCTGCAGGATTTAAAGTCCTGTGGCAGATTAAAGGGGAAGTGTGTGCAAATTCTGCGGAGGAGAGTTGTAGAAAATGATGGCTGCAAGGAGACCCGTAGGAAGAGGAACATCCAAAATCTCTGATGCTGAGATGGAGGTGGTTTTGGAGAGATGAGTGCTAGGCTGGCAGGATTGTTTGGTACCCAGAGGAGGAGGCCATCATGTGTCACAGTGAGATGAAGTGGAGGGAGGTTTTTAAGGCTGTGATTGCCAGCTCCAGAACTCCAGGTCAGCAATACAATCTGAAAAGAAGCTTAACAACTTGACCAGAATGGACAAGGTGAGTGTCCTTCACACCACACCGAAGGACTCACTGGCACAACCTTGTCTGTTGTCCATTAAACGCAATCACTGTCACTGTGTTGTCTGTGCCACCAAATCAGCTATTGTGAAACACTCATGCTCACTGGTTGGGGATTTTAGGACCAGGGGGCAAAGTCTAAAAATTAGAGCCAGACCTTTCAGGAGTGAAATTAAGAAACACTTCTACACTCAAAGGGTGGTAGAAGTTTGGAACTCTCTTCCGCAAACGGCAATTAAAGCTAGATCAATTATTAATTTTAAATCGGAGATTGATAACTTTCTGTTAAGCAAAGGTATTAAGGGATATGGGCCAAAGGCGGGTATATGGAGTTGGGTCGCAGATCAGCCATGATCTCATTGAATGGCAGAGCAGGCTTGAGGGGCTGAATAGCCTACTCCTGTTCCTATGTTCCTATGTTCCACTGACCATTGGCATCCATGTAGGAGACTAATGTATCACCAACTCCCTGTATGCCAGTA
This sequence comes from Squalus acanthias, assembly GCA_030390025.1. Taxonomy (NCBI): domain Eukaryota; kingdom Metazoa; phylum Chordata; class Chondrichthyes; order Squaliformes; family Squalidae; genus Squalus; species Squalus acanthias. Next base: position 184,293,320 of record CM059427.1, on the reverse strand, counting down.
TATGTCAGAAAGATGAGTCTTCTAGTTTACATGCTGTCCCTCATATCAGTTCTATCTTTCCCCATAAGCTGAAAGAGACAGAATAAACTTTGTCTGCATTAATGTTGCAGGATGGTGCATAATGTCAGAGACAGTCTACCGATGGTGCCATGGTAAATCTGTGTGAATTGAGGAGGTACTAATGAAGGTGCTGAAGGTTGGAGCATATAAGCCTATTATGCACTGATTAAAAGTGAAAGAAAGATATTTTTGGTTAATATTGTTATGGAGTAAGGGCGGTGATAAGGGATTTAGCGGTATGGGTGCCATTGGGGGTCTGAGGGAATAAAACCCTTTGTTTCGAAGAGAATTTGTCCCTTATGAAACCACGTTGGACGTTTCTTGGTCCTGCCACGGGTTGGCCATCTGATTCATCCTTGTGCCCCGATTCTGCTCCCTTGTCCAAGATAGTTTATTGTCCTCCTGAACCCGGATGCTTTTCTCTCTCTCTCTCTGTCTCTCTCTCTCTCTCTCTCTGTCTCTCTCACTCTCTCTCTCTCTCTCTTTTTCTCTGTCTCTCTCTCTCTCTCTCTCTCTCTCTCTCTCTCTCTCTCGAGCAGAATTGTGCAGGATGCAGTAGGCGATTACTATATGGGGCACTGGTGCTGGGGAATATTGTAGAGCTCCACCAGACCTGTTCAAACAGCAGATTCAAGCCTCAATGGATTCCAATTGTGTGCTCGATTGTTAGAAAAGGGAAATGGGGCAGCTTTCCAGGCCCCCATCTCCCCATGAAAATCTGCCATGAACCAGCGCAATTGGGCAGTGTTTTAAAACGTTATTTAAAAAAAATTGTTTAAAAAGTATTCCTCGATATATTTAAGAGTGGCAACTTGGTAAAGTTTGATTAATACAGCAGAAAATGGGATTATTGCAAGAAATAGGCATTTTAAATCACAGTGTCAATCCACCACCTGTGAGTAGCTCAATTTTAAATGACTGAAACTGACTTTTAAAAAATATACAAAATTGGGGCACAGTTCTTTAATAAGCCAAACTTACGGTGAATGATCAGGAGAAGCCCCACAGTAATTCTACCTCAAAGTAATTAACAGGAAGGCTTTTCTGTACGATGATACCAAAAGCCTAGCTAGACATCTGGGCTAGTGAGGAAACTCTCCAGGTCATAGAGTAATCTAAAATGTGCAAACCAAAAAATCTAGAGTACTGAAATGGAAAAAAAAACAAAAACAACACAGAATATAACTTGTAAAATTTTTATAAAAACAGAAAATGCTGGAAATACTCAGCAGGTCAGGCAGCACCCGTGGAGAGAGAAACAGAGTTGACATTTCAGGTCAATGACCTTTCATCAGAAATGGAAAAAATTAGAGATGTAACAGGTTTTAAGCAAGTACAGAGGCAGGGAAAAGCGGGAAGGGAGGAAGGAACAAAAGGCAAGGTATGTGTTAGGGTGGAAGGCAGGAGAGATTAAATGACAAAAGGTATGATGGTGCAAGGCAAAGGGAGATGGTAATGGGACAAGTAAAGAAACAATGATCGGTTTAGAGAAGGTGGAAATGGTATTAGCACAATCATTACCAGCACCTGCTGTCTGAAAAATAGGAGCAGTGGTTATGATCTGAAATTGTTGAACTCAATACTGAGTCTGGAAGGCTGTAGAGTGTCTAATTGAAAGATGAGGTGCTGTTCCTCAAGCTTCTGTTGAGCCTCAATAGAACAGTGTAGGAGGCCAAGGACAGAGAGGTCAGAGTGCGAGTGGGGTGGAGAATTAAAATGACAAGCGACCAGAAGCTCAGGGTCACCCTTGTGGACTGAACGGAGGTATTCCGCAAAGCGATCACCAATCTGCATTTGATCTCTCCAATGTAGAGGAGACCACATCGTGAGCAGTGAATACATTATACTAAATTAAAAGAAGTACAAGTAAATCGCTGTTTTACCTGGAAAGAATGTTTGGGGCCCTGGACGATGGGAAGGGAGGAGGTAAAAGGGCAGGTGTTGCATCTCCTGCGTTTGCACAGGAAGGTGCCATGAGAAGGGGAGGGGCTGTTGGTGGTGATTGAAGAGTGGACCAGTGTGTTTTGGAGGGAACAGAACCTTCGGAATGCTGAAATGGGAGGGATGGGTAACCTCTCTCAACTCTTTTTCCGGTACATTGATGACTGAATCGGTGCCGATTCCTGCTTTTGTTATTTAGATTCTTATTGCAAAAATGTGTCATCTACATGAAGCATTCCTTTATTTTTAGGAGTATATTGAAAACCCCATAAAAGGCTGTAAAAATAAGCCATTTGCTGTAAGAATTTGCTATAATTTGACCAAACTTAAAAAGTTGACCAAATTTAATATACCAGCATGCTTCGAGAGGCTGAGAAGTTGGTTCCTGTGAGAACTTTGTACGAAAGCTGTTAATCAGATAAAGAAGTGACAGACCCTGAGCAGGAACAAATGTCTGGGCGTTGCAAAGACAGGAACATCTTCAGGCAAATGATGTGAAGGGCCTTGGGGCCCACTGATAAGAAGAGGAAAATAACTGCCAACCATTTGTCACACAGTTTGGGACACATACACATTGAGGAGCCTGCCCAGGTTTTTAGGGTATAAGAGATGCTGTTTTAAGACACTCGGGGCTGCTGCAGTGGGGCGACCTGGTCAGTTGCCAGAAATCATACACCTAGTCACTGTCGGATTGACCACTCACTGGTGTTAGTACATATGTAGAGTTGGCTTATTATCACTTGATCTTAAAGTAAGGGAATAAACCTGTGTATGGTGAGATATAATCGGGAGTATTATAAGCAACAGTTTTGTGTGAGCTTACTCGTAACCTCTTGCTGATTTTAAGTAAAAAGAACGTTATTCTCGAATCCTTGTGTTTTATGCTGTCTGTTCCACGGGTCTGAACTTTGGAAACTGTTGGACGGGTTAAAGGTCAAGGGTGAATTTAAACATCTTACGCAGCCCAGCTAACAGGAGATTAGAAATTCAGACATATTTTGACTGAATGTATTCTTGTTTTTGATTTAGATTCACAAGGGTCTTCCCCTCAACCCTAAGTCCCAAAGATGTCTGGAACAGACCTAGCTTGATATCGGGAAAATATTAATTTAAACAGCTGCCAAGAGAATGTTACAGACAGTCGAACCACTCCCCTGTTAACAAGCTTAGGAGTGTCTTGCCTCTGTAAAGTTGCTAATGTTGCTTCAATAGTTCTGTTACATCCTGTCTTTCTGGTGGATCAATAGTCTACATGCTTTACCTAAACGCCAGAGAGGACAGATTCAAACCACTGGCTTTCCCGCATTGTAATTACATCAGTGGAAGTACGCACTGCTGACCCCGGCAGATTTCTGGAGGTTAGCTTATTTGCACATCCCCAATCGAGATCTGGGAAGTATTGGTCGCATTTGCCCAAGGGAGATGTAACTGATGCACTGCTGCAGGATTTAAAGTCCTGTGGCAGATTAAAGGGGAAGTGTGTGCAAATTCTGCGGAGGAGAGTTGTAGAAATTGATGGCCGCAAGGAGACCCGTAGGAAGAGGAACCTCCAAAATCTCTGATGCTGAGATGGAGGTGGTTTTGGAGAGATGAGTGCTAGGCTGGCAGGATTGTTTGGTACCCAGAGGAGGAGGCCATCATGTGTCACAGTGAGATGAAGTGGAGGGAGGTTTCTAAGGCTGTGATTGCCAGCTCCAGAACTCCAGGTCAGCAATACAATCTGAAAAGAAGCTTAACAACTTGACCAGAATGGACAAGGTGAGTGTCCTTCACACCACACCGAAGGACTCACGGGCACAACCTTGTCTGTTGTCCATTAAACACAATCGCTGTCACTGTGTTGTCTGTGCCACCAAATCAGCTATTGTGAAACACTCATGCTCACTGGTTGGGGATTCTAGGACTAGGGGGATAGTCTAAAAATTAGAGCCAGACCTTTCAGGAGTGAAATTAAGAAACACTTCTACACTCAAAGGGTGGTAGAAGTTTGGAACTCTCTTCGCAAATGGCAATTGATGCTAGATCAATTGTTAATTTTAAATCGGAGATTGATAGCTTTCTGTTTACCAAAGGTATTAAGGGACATGGGCCATAGGCGGTATATGGAGTTAGGTCGCAGATTAGCCATGATCTCATTGAATGGCAGAGCAGGCTTGAGGGGCTGAATAGTCTACTCCTGTTCCTATGTTCCTATGTTCCACTGACCATTGGCATCCATATAGGAGACTAATGTATCACCAACTCCCTGTATGCCAGGGTATGTAAGAAAGATGAGTCTTCTAGTTTACATGCTGTCCCTCATATCAGTTCTAACTTTCCCTATAAGTTGAAAGAGACAGAATAAACTTTGTCTGCATTAATGTTGCAGGATGGTGCATAATGTCAGAGACAGTCTACCGATGGTGCCATGGTAAATCTGTGTGAATTGAGGAAGCACTAATGAAGGTGCTGAAGGTTGGAGCATGTAAGCCTATTATGCACTGATTAGAAGTGAGAGAAAGATATTTTTTGGTTAATATTGTTATGGATTAAGGCCGGTGATAAGGAGTTTAGGGGTATGGGTGCCATTGGGAGTCTGAGGGGAAAAAAGCCCTTTGTTTCTAAGAGAATGTGTCCCTTATGAAACCACGTTGGACGTGTCTTGGTCCTGCCACAGGTTGGCCATCTGATTCATCCTTGTGAAATGGCATAGCTTGCCAGGCCCCCACCTCCCCACTGGCATTGATATATAGTGGCCATGATGCGGAGATGCCGGTGTTGGACTGGGGTGGACAAAAATGAGAAGTCGCACAACACCAGGTTATAGTCCAACAGTTTTATTTGAAATTACGAGCTTTCGGAGCGCTGCTCCTTCGTCAGGTAAAGTGAGGGAATACAAATGTATTCCCTCACTTTACCTGATGAAGGAGCAGCGCTCCGAAAGCTCGTAATTTCAAATAAAACTGTTGGACTATAACCTGGTGTTGTGCGACTTCTCATTTTTGATATATAGTGGGTAAGGAAGGGATTACTTGTGGTTATCCTAGTGGGAGACCGGGTGGGGGTGGAGGAAAATTAAAATTGGTGATGGGAATGCACCAGTAGCTCCACTGTCCAATTTTGACCCATTTTCCACCACTATCCTGCCCATAATGTTTGTGAGCCCACAGTAACACCTTTCCACAATGCAATGTGCTCCTTTAAATGAAATAGTCATAGCCATTTGAGTCTCTTAAGAATATCTTTCTGGCCACTATTTCCATTCACTCAGGAGGAAATAGGTAGTGTGAGTGAAGCACAAAGATTGACACAAAACATAGGAGAGCAAGAGCAGGAAGTGAAGGAGGAGATATTTGCCGTGGAGCTGGAGGGTGTCTCCTCCAGCAAATGCACAGGCAGTGGACCAAGATTGCTGAGGTCCATCTTTCAAAAATGCATGATAGTATTTGAATACTGTGCCTAGCTGCTTCCCTAGAAGTGTGGAGGAGTGAACATTGGACATGTGTAGGCCCTTGCTGCACAGAGTTGAGGGTAAGCAGATATCCTTGGAGTGGACGGCAGCTACAGGACCATCTGCTGCGCATCTCCTCACAGCTGGAGACTTGTTGCCAGTCTTAGATTCTCTCCTGAATACTCAAACTCCTGCAACGCAGGCCTTCGGCTGCACTGTGGCCTCCTCAATAGATGGGCTCACAGGAGAGGTTTAGAAACCAGGAGGGAAGTAATGGCCACCTACTCAATGCCACTCCTGCCATGGGGGTCTGACAACCCTCAGATAGAGGCCTGGAAAATCAGAGCAGTACACTGCCGCTCTAATGGGGGAACAGTGGGTTTTGAAGGGCTGAAGATTTAAATTTAAAAGAATACTTTACCCACAGGGAAACAAAGTCCCTGCATTAAGAAGGTAATCAATCCCAGAGAGAATTGCTTACCTTCGCCTTTACTAGGCCCACAATGGAATTCATGCCCTAAGGAGGGTGAGCTGTCTGGAATTCCAGGGGTAGCTAAGGAACACCCCCCGATATTCCCCAAAGCTGTTTGTGAACATCGGGATGGTGGGTGGATGTCTCACTGGCACCCTCAGAACTGAATTTGGGGCGCATAATGCAGAAACCTGGGAAAGGGGTTGCTCTAGCAAGCAATGCACCTGAAACTGGCTTGTGTACAGTTAATTGGCTAACTTTACTGACGTCCCCAAAAATTATCTTGTAACATACGGGTTCATGGATGGAGTTGATCTTTACAGCCACTAGCGGTGCAGTTCCTATGGTGGAGGTGGAGGTTGTGTTGTACCAGGTGGCAAAACTGACTGATAGATTCCTTTGTGAAGTGCAGCCTCTGTAAGTGTGCTGCTGGGAGAAGTGAATGTGGGAATGCCTCGGTATGTCTGTTTTGGTGTGGGAGAACTGGCGGCGGGGGGCGGGGGGCGGGGGGGTGGGGGGGATGATGGTGGGGGAGTGCGATGCATCTCCAGTGCTGCCTGACCCATCTGGCCTCCGTCTGTTGACTCTCTGCTTCTTCCAAGATACAAAGATACAGGGGAATCTCCAACTGGGCAACCCATTGTGACCTCTTTAAAATTTGGAGAGCTCCAAAGTGGGAGCTCCACAGCAAAAAGCACAAAGACAGCAGTTGCCTGAAGTATAATAATGTAAATGATGACCAAAATCGGCTGGGAAATAACCTTTCTGCAAATTCTTAGAAAGTGCCCGGAGGGCCGCACAAATTTAATTCCTTTTTTGCTGTGCCATCTAGCAATGCTGGTTGCCTGTTTTAACCGGCCAGACTTGACACTGAACATAAATGAATTGGCGATTATGCAAAGTGGGATGTATGACATCTGTATGGCATTAGGCCTCATTTAAACACACCGCCGGAAATTACGGTGGAGAATTGGACGGATGTTAAAGTGAGGCTGTAACAGAGCTCTGCCCCATTTCCTGCCCACACCAGACCAAATAATGACCAAAAATTGGACGGTATTCTTAGGAAAATTCTGGCTAATGATTCTTTCACGAGAGTGGCTAATGCGACCCAAATTTGCTCCATAGTATATCAAAAATTGGATAGCACATTATCATTATCCCCACCAATTAAAACTTGCAGAAAATATTTACTTACAACCTTAATTGTTATATTGTCTTCAATATCAAGGCCATCATTTAGCATTCTGGCCTAGAAATTGCCTACCTTAGCGGCGGCCGGCCGTTAACGCTGGTTGAAAAAATGGCGGCCGCCTTGCTTCCATGCGCTTCCGGTGCAGGACACGGTGGCTGCCATTTTGGTAGGGGCCATAGCGTGTGCAATCACCGTGCAATCGGTGTGCAACGCCTGACTTGACACCACGAATGCTAACTTGGACGTTTCTGCTCATCATTACACTGGGTCCTAAGCACGCACAGAACAGTGTGCGTGAAGCAGCCCAGCGCTTCTTAAAGGGACATACACATCTTTCAGGTAAGTTTGGATTTAAGCTTTTAGGGGGAAAAATTCAGTTTCTTTGCGCCTCCCATTAGCGTCCTAAGAGGGCGCTAACGGGGCGCAAAGCAACTAGCACCCAAGCGTGGCACCGCCAACGCCTCCCGTGAAATTCAGCGGGAGGTTAGCAGCGGTGGTAACCGTTAGTGCCCCGTGGCACTGCGTCGCCGGTGATGACATAATCGCCGTGTGCAGCACCCCGCTCGCGCCCCGGCCGCAATCTTCGGTAGCGCCTCCTGACTTACTGCCGGATGCTATGTCCGACGGGGTCAGGGGGGCTTACCTGCAGCCGGGGTGGCGCTAATTAAAGGCGAGGTGCCGGGCGGCCATTTTTGTTGCTAGCCGCCTGCCAGCACCTGCCCGCATTGCTGTCCCTGGCCTCCTGAGCAGCCCCCCCCCCACCCCGCGGAGTGCCGGCTGCGCTCCATGAGCCTGACACTTCTCTTGAGTGCCGGGCTCTTTTGCCGGCACTCCAATCCCGGTGGCCCAGCTGGGCCCCGGGTCGCGCTGCGCAAGGCCCCTCCTCTTTAAGAAGTGGAGGAAGGCCTGCAATACTGCGGCGCGACGTGCCGCAGCGGTGGCGCTGCGGCATATAGTGGCGCTGCAGCACATAGTGCCGCAATATTCCCTCGCAACGCCCCAAGAGGGAGGCGGGTACTTCAAGTAGCACCCCGCTTCCTTTTTGGGGCGCTACCATTTAATTTTGGCCGGGGGGGGGCGCTAATTTCTTTGGGGCGCTAAAAGTTAGCGCCCCAAAGGGGGCGTGACTCAATTTTTCCCCCTTGGACTTAAATTTTTTTTTATTAAAGCAATGGCTTGGTGCAATAGATGCTAAAAGTTTTTGAAGTGTGCAGGGATTGCTGCTGGATGCTTGCAAGGCTTCGGATGGTAAAGGAAGGCTTCTGAGAAGACAGAAAATGCTGGCAATACTCAGCAGGTCAGGCAGCATCCGTGGAGAGAGAAATGGAGTTAATGACTCAGGTTGAGATGCTGCCCGACCTGCTAAGTATTTCAAGCATTTTATGCTTTTATTTCAGATTTTCAGCAGAGAGAAGAGGAAGAAGCAGAAGAGGAGGAAGAAGCAGGAAGAATGCAACCCAGACAGCCCATTTCTGGCCGGGATATATGGGATGGGATCATCTACCTGCGGTCCCAGTGACCACAAACCTAATTCCCCTTTCAACATTTGTCCCACACCTTACCTTCCCTCTGTTACTGACCATCACAGCGTCCTCTTGGCCACAATGCTGGAATAAAAGCCACCACAAAACAAACTTTCCAATCCAACTTTATACATCTATCCATCCAACATGACATCAAGAAATCATCTAAGCACCCTTGTGCATTCTCTGAGTGACTGTCTTGTGTGTGCCTTTGCCTATCCTACTGATGTCATGCAGTGCTACCCCAGTGGCTGCAGCATGGCTGGTGGAAGGCTGCTGACTTACAGTGGGGGACATTGCAGATGGCCTTGCAGGATGACCTCGAGGAGCTGGTGGCTGGGAATGTGAAATCAAGTGATAGTGTTTCTTCTTCTTCTTCACTCTCCTCTCCCTCTTCTTGGTCAACCACTGACTGGGCAGGCTGGATTTCTTGGGTGTCTGAAATGAGGAAGGCAGAAGGATAGAGTTGTGGTGAGGTGAGCGTAGAAAGCAAGAGCTGCATGCTTACACCATACGCACCTTGTAAATCAGAAGATATTGTGGGATGAAGGGGAAGTGGGATGTGAGAAGGAGGATAACGTATGAGGATACCAGCATCTTGCATCCTTTCAGCCCCGCCACTGGCCAAGGGCACAGCCATGCCCTTGCCAAGAATGGCCAGCACCGTCTCATCCAAGGGAGTGAGGTGAAGCTAGGAATGGGTGGTGTGCCTCGTGTTTGGTACAGATTGTTGGTAGGTGAGTGATGGGGGTGGGGGGGCAATGAAAAGTTTGTGAGGCTAGTGGTGCAGTTGGTAGGAGACGGCTTTTGAAGATGCATTCACTGACCTTGACCACTGGTCTGAGGTCATGAAGCTTCTTTGGGCACTGGAGCCAGGTGGTGGGGACGATACTGCTGGCAGTGACGGCCTCAGTGATCTGGTCCCACATCGTTCTTTCTGGAGGGCCTCCTGGCCCCTGTGGGTGGAGGACCTCTCTTGTAGTGTTGACCCTTGCACAAAGCTGGAGTGCTGCGTGTGAGACCCTGGGTGCCCCTTCCCTGGCTTGTTGAGCCATTTGTGTTAGTGTTGAATCACTTTTACCAATTTTTTACATGCAGAAGGCTGTTCAGCTTTAAGAGCTGAAGACTGCCATTTCGAATTTATTTTTAATGTTTTTTTTTTCCAGAAGGCAGTTGAGCTCTAAGGGCTAAAGACTGCCTATTTTTAAATGATTTCTGGTTTTTTTCGTTTTAGGTGGCAGTTCCCCTTTAAGGGATCGACTCTGCGCACTAAAATGACAGGCTAGCTTTAAGAGAACGCTGCCTCGCTCGAGGGACGCTACGGCCATGCTACAATGAGCCTCCTGCTGAGACTGCCACCCAGAACAGCACGTTACGCTGCAGGTTTTGCGCTGCTCTAATTTAAATCAACAGGCAGGGCAGCACTGCGGTTTATTCTTGCGGGCGGCTGTTAACTTCGGCCCGTGGTGGCACCGGCAAGTTTCCGACCGAATCGAATTTCTAGGCCTCTGACTTTCTTTCTAAAATCTTCTTTTACTCTTGTGCTACTGGCTTTGCTATTTTATTTAGCATCTTTCGCTGTGCTGATTGCTGTAGCTCATTTTGCACTTCTGAAGTCTAGTTTATAATTGTATTTCAAAATTCCTATATTCTTCTCATGATTTTTCCCTCCTTTTTCCCTCTGTGCTTTGAACAGTTTGTTGCTGTTTCTAATTTGTTGCACAATAGATTCTAAATATGCCAGCTACTTGATGTAATTGTGTCCTTAGGAGCATGTAGAAACTTCCCCTGCTGTCCCTTAATGGTAGGGGGAATTAAAAAATGTTTTTGAATGAGCAAGCTGGCATCAAACCCAGACTTACTTCCTGGAGTCATTATCCAGTTTGCCCCTGAGCCAAGTTACAAAGTAAAAAGTAGAATACTTACCTAATTTTGTACAAATGGTCCTACTAGCTCTATATAACTACTTGTGATCCAAGGGTAGATTTAATCAATTTGTGTACCTGGCACATAAAACTCTGCAAATTCATGAAATCAGCCCTCTAGTGTTTTATCACACTGGTTTGGCTGGCAGCTGTGGCAATATTTACCATGATTTCACGGCTACAGCAGCTTTGTCATGTCAAAGATTCTTTCTGTGCAACAAGACCATAAAATCGTTTTTGAAGAATGGCCTTTCCAGAGCACCTCTGGCCTAAGTCCACAGGAGGACAACAGAAGGCTCAGAAATTAGGCCAAGATCCAGATCTGCTGGGTTTCAGCCTCTGTTACCAGTTTTTGAGGGGCTTTGTTTGTGGCTGAACCTCTCTCCATCCCAAACTTTGCCCCTGCATCAGTGAGGATATGCTAGGTGAAATAAAACTACAAGTTTTTCCTTTCTTTCTTTACATTAAATTAACTAATGTTAGCACTGGCAAAATAGATTTCCTATCTTGGGCAGCCAGTGTCAGCATCAAGCAGTTCTCAGGTTAGGTCTAGCATGGTTAGATGCAGCATAAAGTTCTCTCTACACTTGCACAACAATGTCCCTCAGCCCCAACCTCAGAAGGGCAGTACCTACTGTACCACCTGACATTTTCATTGTGCATCCTGGAATCTCTCTGACTGAGATTGTCAAATTTAAGCCCAATTTTGTGCTGTGGGAATATAGGGTGAAAAATTCAGTTGGTTGCGCCCCCCCCCGTTAGCGCCTTAAGAGGGCGCTAATGGGGCGCAAAGCAACTAGCGCCCGGGCGCAGCGATGTTTACGCTGCTCGCGAAATTAACGAGACATTTTGCGGCGGCGCTAAACAGTACCGCCACGATCTCCTGCGCCGGCAGATCGTGACGTCAGTCGAGTGCGCAACGCCCCAGTAGCGCCCCGGTGTGGATATTGAGTGGCGCCCCCTGCCTTACCGCCTGCCGCTAGCAACGACAGGTTGAGGGGAGCGTTTTGCAGTCAGGAAGGGACTGGGAGAGCGCTATTTAAAGGTGACCGCTTCCTGCCTATTTTTGTTGGCGACATTTTTGAACCACGCATTCTGAGAGAGAGAGAGAGAGACTTTTGGAGAGATTCAACGCTGTGTGAAGGAGTTTTGGGTACTGAGCAGCACTTTGCAGGTTCATTTTGATTTGCCCTTCCTTGTATCGATTTAAAAGAGACTGTGGGGGCTGCACTCTGAGCTCTTTCCCTGGTTCTCTCCATTGATCTTTCCAGCAGATTTGATGTACAGGTCTCTCCAGGCCGAGATTCAAGGCTGCAATGAGCAGGATGTGGATGGAAAGCAAGATCAACCCTCCCCTTTAAGAACTGGCCAGGGCCATTGTGTCTGTGTTCCATTGCTGACTGACATCACATGAGCTTCGCCAGCGCTCTGAGTTAGCGCCTCGCTCCTCGGCCTTTGCGCCTTAAGACAGATGTGTAGTGCCTGATTTAGCGCTCCAATCACCTCCAGGGGCGATAAAAGTCAAGTTTGAAGTCGGAGGTGATAATTAGCGCCAGGCGCTAATCTTTGTGCCCGGCCGATAATTGCGCCCCAAACAGGGCGATACTGAATTTTTCCCCCATAATCACTAGGAACTGGGTTTAAACTGTTCAAACTCAATCCTCGTTGGCCCCTCACCGTGAACAGACAGAAGAAACTTTAATTCCACCAGCCTGGGATGGATTCAAACCCAGGTCCAAGGTAGGGTTGCCAACTCTGGCTTGACATATTCCTGGAGATTTGACTATGTGACATTTGATCACATGGCATTTGATCACATGACACTGTCTTTGAAATTCTCTACCCCAAAGGGCTGTGGATGCTGAGTTGTTGAGTATATTCAAGGCTGAGATATAGAGATTTTTGGACTCATGGGGAATCAAGGGATATGGAGATCGGGCGGGAAAGTGGATTTGAGGTCGATGATCAGCCATGGTCTTATTGAATGGCGGAGCAGGCTCGAGGGAGTGTATGACCTACTCCTACTCCTATTTCTTATGTTCTTATGTTCTTATGCTCATGTGATGCTTAATCAGATGATATTTGATCACTTGATATTTGCCAATTGTTTGCAAATGTTATTGCATTTACCTTAGTTAAGTGTCTCAGTAGCACCACGCCACAAATCAAATATTTGACTTTCTGTTTTATAGTGAGATGAATAACATAACTTATAAATTAAAGAAACACAAAAGAATAGAAAGATTTAAGAATAAGTAATGTTTTAAAAAAAACTACTTCTGTGATATTTCTCCAGTATCGACCGTGATGAGAAACACCAAGTAAATACCACTGATTCAACAAAAACATCATCGAAACAAATAACTTCTAACTAAAGCTTTTGTACAATTTTATAACATTTTACAATACACAGCAAGTTATAAAAATAACATATAAAATCAATGCTAATTAAATTCACTTGCTCCCACACCCACCACTGAAGCCCAACTTCAGGGAGGTGAGTCTCAGTCCTCAGGGAGAAGCACCAAAGCTGCCCGAATCCCGGAACAAGACACATTGGGCCAGAAATTCGGCTCTCCGGCTTCCCACGGGTGCAAGAATCGCGCGCGTACTTACATACCGCGCCTGCCGTTGTGCTTCGGGCCCGCGTGGAATTCGGCTCCTGGGCCTCCTGCAGCTGCCGGCGCGCAGTGCTTGCGTATCCCAGGGGCGCAGTTAGTTCGAAGCGTCCCCTGGGATCACGTGGGCCATGGAGAGCCAATCGGAGCAGGGAATCTTCATTCATAGATTTGACAGGAAGACCTGTCAAATCTATGAATAGAGATCGGCCCCAAAACCTCACTAAAACTTCAAATAAATTTTTTAAAAACATCACATTTTTAAAATAACTATAAATTACATAAATTAACTACTTTAAACAAAAATTTAAATTTTTGAAAAAATTAATTACACTTTTTAACGGTGCTAAAAATAAACTTACCTTTCTTTAAAGTATGTAAAAAAGATAAACCTGTTGAAAAAATGTTTAAATTGTACTTAATTCACCACTTACCTTGTTAAAAGCAGGCCTTGCGCCTCCTTTTTCCCCGCATAGCTTCTCCGTACTTACCCTCATGGAGAAACCTGAAAAAAAAGCGAAGTTCGAGGTCTACGCGCTGCCTCTCCGGCGCACGCGTTCGACCTCTGAACCCCTTCCTTCAGGGGAACGGAAGTTCTGGTTTCCAGCGCATGCGCAGTGCATGCGTGAAACCGGCACTTTCGATGGGTCTACGGGTGAGTACCCAGCGTGTACTCACCCGTCGAGACCCGAATTTCTGGCCTATACAACAGCGCACAGCACAGGCTGACATCAACTCTGTCATTCCAGTTTGTCTTTCTCTTTCTCTCTCTCCCTTCCCTAGTTTGTGTTTTTCGCTCTCTCTCACTCCCAGTTTGTGCTTCTCTCTTTCTCTCTCCCTCCCCCAGTTTGTGTTTCTGGCTCTCTCTCTCTACCTCTCCCAGTTTGTCTTTCTCTCTCTCTCTTCCAGTTTGTGTTTCTCTCCCTCCCCAGTTTGTGTTTCTCTTTCTCTCTCTCCCTCCCCCAGTTTGTGTTTCTCTCTCTCCCTCCTCCACTTTGTGTTTCTCTTTCTCTCTCTCCCTCCCCCACTTTGTGTTTCTCTTGCTCTCTCTCTCCCTCCCCCAGTTTGTGTTTCTCTCTCTCGCTCTCCCAGTTTGTGTTTCTCTCTCTCCCTCCCCCACTTTGTGTTTCTCTTTCTCTCTCTCCCTCCCCCACTTTGTGTTTCTCTCTCTCCCTCCCCCACTTTGTGTTTCTCTTGCTCTCTCTCTCCCTCCCCCAGTTTGTGTTTCTCTCTCTCGCTCTCCCAGTTTGTGTTTCTCTCTCTCTCTCTCTCTCTCCCAGTTTGTGTTTCTCTCTCTCTCTCTCTCTCCCAGTTTTTGTTTCTCTCTCTCGCTCTCCCAGTTTGTGTTTCTCTCTCTCTCTCTCTCTCTCCCAGTTTGTGTTTCTCTCTCTCTCTCTCTCTCTCCCAGTTTGTGTTTCTCTCTCTCCCTCCCCCAGTTTGTGTTTCTCTCTCTCCCTCCCCCAGTTTGTGTTTCTCTCTCTCTCTCTCTCTCTCCCAGTTTGTGTTTCTCTCTCTCTCTCTCTCTCTCCCAGTTTGTGTTTCTCTCTCTCCCTCCCCCAGTTTGTGTTTCTCTCTCTCCCTCCCCCAGTTTGTGTTTCTCTCTCTCGCTCTCCCAGTTTGTGTTTCTCTCTCTCTCCCAGTTTTTGTTTCTCTCTCTCCCTCCCCCAGTTTGTGTTTCTCTCTCTCGCTCTCCCAGTTTGTGTTTCTCTCTCTCTTCCAGTTTTTGTTTCTCTCTCTCGCTCTCCCAGTTTGTGTTTCTCTCTCTCTCTCTCTCCCAGTTTGTGTTTCTCTCTCTCTCTCTCTCTCTCCCAGTTTGTGTTTCTCTCTCTCTCTCCCAGTTTGTGTTTTTCTCTCTCTCTCTCCCTCCCCCAGTTGCTTTCTCAGGACTCACGGAGTTGGCAGGTGATTTTCATTGGCCCTAATGCAGTCATCATCACAACCGGTGTCTCTCTGACTAGCAGGGAGAGCAGAAGGGTGCAAACAACACTGTTTGGTTGCAAGCCACAACAGCCGGGGTACTGCACATACATGGCCCATTCCTCCCGAGTTGTCAGCAGCACCACTCGGGAGACCAATCGCATATCCCGGTAGACTCCCACCCAAAGCGGGAGGGTTGGGACCCCTAGTCCAAGGGAACCAAATGCAAAGCTCTGTTTCAATTTTTCCAGGTATAATTCCCAGGAATTAACAGTACTAATTGGATTTCTCACAAGTAGAGTTTCAAACAGTTTGCTTTCAGAATATTATATTGGAGAAAGTATAATTTTGAGGGGATATTCCCTCCCAGTGTCTACCTTCCTCCACAGTACAGACTAAACCCACTGGGGTAACCCCCCATTTCTTCCAAATGGCTGCTTTCTCTTGATCCCAAATAAAATGAGAAGTGCTATCTTTTTTGGTTTATTCTGGTTAAACATCTTCAATAGCTCGGACTCCTATCTTCAAGCAACAACTTTACAAAATGGCCACTGCAATGTATCTGCGAGAAACAAAAACCTTCTGTCGTAAGAATGAGCCTTACGCGTGGTGAACTTAAAGTAAGCTTTAATCAACTAAAAAGGTGCTACATACAAAAGAGGTCTTACTCTATGCCTCTCCAGGATCCAACTGATCAGCCCAGTATTTATCCTGGACTAATCACAGGAAGTGATGCAATAAAGTTCGAGTCACAGGAAGCTGTATTGTGTTACCACATTCTCCCCCCCCAAAAGATTAGGAGGCCGGGATGAAGTTCGAGTCACAGGAAGCTGTATTGTGTTACCACATTCTCCCTCCATTTCGTAGCCGCTGGACGAGGGAGAGCCGCACCCGTTTGGGTTCTCGTAGCGGTAGAGGGCCCCTAGCCCGTTTACCCGCCGCGGGCCGTGGACCAGAGTCCGAGTGATCCAGCCCGCTCTGTGAGGGGTCAGGACGATCCTGACTGTGTACTGGTGCTCGAACGGGTGTCGGGCAGGGCTGTGGCAGATCCATTTCCGAGCGTACGGTACGGGGTGGACCGTGGCTGCGCGTGCGAGCCCCGACGGGCTCATAGTCAGTCTGCCCCAGGTCGGCACGCTGGAGTGAGGTACCAGCCGGCGTCAGATCCAGATCGTGATGAGAGGCACCTGGCGAACCCAGAGATGTGCCTGGTACAATATCATCCCCTGGTGTCCCTCTATGTTTCGGCGGGCAGGGAGCCAGATCCCGCAATGACACGGTAGATTCCCGACCGTCAGGATACCGAATATAGGCGTAGGTAGGGTTGACGTCAGTGAGCTCAACCTCATCTACCAGGGGGTCATTCTTAGACGCCCGAACATATCTTCGGAGTAGCACTGGTCCCGGTGCAGTCAGCCACGACGGGAGAGATATCCCATAGGATGAGCGACGCTGAAATCGGAAGAACCGTTCATGAGGCGTCGTATTTGTGGCGGTCGAAAGGAGGGACCGTGTGGAGTGTAATGCGTCTGGAAGTACTGCTTCCCATTGCTGGTTGGGTAGGCCCCGAGATCTCAAAGCCAGACGTACCGCATTCCAGATGATAGCGTTAAAACGCTCGACTTGCCCATTCCCGACCGGATGATACGGCGTCGTTCTGCTGGCAGCAATACCCCGTTCCGAGAGATAGGCCTTGAGTTCTCCTGACATAAAAGAAGGGCCCCGATCCGAATGAACATAGGATGCCATGCCACAGAAAGCAAATACCTGCTCAAGGCAGCTGATAACCGTGGTCGTCAGCATATTGGGGCAGGGAAAGGCAAACGGAAAACGGGAATACTCATCGACCATGGTCAATAGATAAGTGTTGCGAGTTGAAGAGGGCAACGGCCCCTTAAAATCGATGCTAAGCCGTTGCATTGGCTGGGTCGCATGTATGAGTATACCACCCGAGGGGCGGAAAAACTGAGGTTTCAATTCCGCACAGACTCTGCAGTCCGAGCACATCTTCTTTACATCCCCAGTAGAGAATGGGAGATTTCGGGACCGCACGAAGTGTAGCATGCGAGTAATGCCCGGATGACACAACCCATCATAGATGTCTACGAGCGTAGAGGGTGCCATGGCGGAGTAGAATGCTCGTGTGAGGGTATCCGGAGCCACATTCTCCTTGCCAGGTCGATAGTGGATGGTGTAACCAAAAGAGGCCAATTCCAGCCGCCAAAGCTGGATTTTATTATTTTTAATTTTGGTCCGTTTTCGATTATCGAGCATGAAGGCGACCGATCGCTGGTCCGTGATTAAGGTAAAGTGCTGGCGAGCTAGGAGATGAGTCCACTTCCGTACTGCCTCTATGATGGCTGTAGCTTCTTTCTCGACTGGAGGATAATGTAGCTCAGCCCCTTGAAAAGTCCTGGACAAAAATGCCACCGGACGACCTTCCTGATTCAGAGTGGCCGAGATCGCCACCTCCGAGGCATCACACTCAACAACAAAAGGAAGACTCTCATCGATGGAGTGAAGAGCCACTTTCTCCAACTGTTTTTTCAGGAGGTTAAAGGCTGCAACAGCCGCTGTGTCTAGTGGGAATGTGCTGGCCTTCAGTAGAGGTTGGATTCGGTCCGAGACGTTAGGAATCCATTTAGCATAGTATGCAAACAGGCCGAGGGCCCGGCGCAAGGAGGCCGGATTCTTAGGTGGCGGGAGTTCTTGGAGTGGGCGAAGCCTTTCAGGGTCAGGTTTAATGATGCCATTGCCCACACAATAGCCAAGGATGTTGATGGTTGGTTGTGACTCAATGGATTTAGCCGCATTTAATGTCAAATTACGGTGCTGGAGTGCATCCCAAAATCGTTGGAGATTGGTGTCATGTTCCCGCTGATTGCGACCTGCGACAGTAATATTGTCCAGATAAGGAAACGTATCCTTTAAGTCTTCCTGTTTGACCAGGTCATCCATTGCTCGCTGGAAGACAGCCACTCCATTAGTGACCCCAAAGGGGAGGCGACGAAATTGATACAGCCGTCCATTGGCTTCAAAGGCCGTATACTGCTTGTCTGAGACCTTCAAGGGTACCTGATGATAGGCACTTTTCAGATCATATGTTGAGAACACCGTGTACTCAGCCAGTTTATTAACCATATCATCGATGCGCGGCAATGGGTATGCGTCCAAGTCCGTATATTGATTGATGGTCTGTGAATAGTCAATGCACAGCCGTTTCTTGTGAGGTTGTAGAGGGTTCTTAACAATAACGACCTGGGCGCGCCATGGCGACGAACAAGGCTCGATGATATCCTCTGCTAAAAGCCGAGAAATCTCAGCCGCAATAAAAGACTGGTCTTCCTGACTGAAACGTCGTGACTTTGTTATAATCGGTTTGCATCGAGGAGGGATACTGGTAAACAGTGAGGGTTCATCCAGTGAAGCTGCTGACAATGCACAGAACGGTAATCGAGGTTGTATATTAGAAATAGTGAGTTCAGGTTTGGATCCGCCGAACTCAATGGTGAGCTTCTTATGCTGCTTTTGAAAATCTAGCCCTAAGATAAGATCACTACATAAGTCCTTGAGCACCGAAAGCCGGGTGGAGGGATACCTGTGACCATTAAGTGTTATTTCAACCATACAAAAGCCAGAAATTCTGGTATTAAGTGATGACTGAGCCATCGCAATTGCCTGGTCCGATGGGAAAACATGTAGCTTTAACTCTGCAACAATCTGTTCCCTAATGAAACTATCAGTGCTACCTGAGTCAATTAAGGCATCTAAAGTACGTCCATTAATTGATGCTTTTGTAGCTGCATGGAATAGGTTCTGAGGACAAGCAGCTGTAATTGGTGTCGTTGCACAAAGAGTGGCTGAAACTCTAGGTGTGTTTCTTCGAGAGAAAACCCGAGAGGAAGCACGATAGATTTTAGCCGGAACATCTTGATAGGCCCTTACCGGGGCAGTTCGGTAGGACTTAGCTTGATAAGCCCTCGTAGAGGCTCTTGATAGACAAACCTTTGCAAAATGACCCTTTTTGTTGCAATGACTGCAAAACGCATTGCGAGCAGGGCAGAATTTCCGAGGGTGAAACTCATCACCACAAAAGAAGCATTTCTTAGATTGCCAAGAGGCTGCCACAGTGGGGTCATCATCCTCTTCATCAGTGAAGTCATCAGATTGATCGTCAGGGATAAAGTCCTCCCTAATAGAGTTCACCTGTGGCCTCTTAAATTGCCTGACTGTAGTTAAGGCAGCAGACCGAGGTCTGGGCACTGTATAAAGGTCTGCATTTCTTTTTGCCAGATCTAGAGAGCAAGCCATGTCATAAGCTCTCTGAAGCTCAAGTGTCTTACTTTCCAGTAGACGCTGGCGTATAAATGGGGAGGCAAGCCCGCAGATGAAAGCATCACGGATCATTTCTTCACGGTACAGCTCAGCTGAGGCCGCCTGAAAGTTACAGTCCATACTAAGTCTGCGAAGCTCTTGGAGGAATTTATCAATGGATTCCTCCGGCCCTTGTTGGGCTGTAGCTAGTAGATGTCTGGCATAGACCTCATTCGGTGTCTTAGTATATAGTCTTTTAAGCGTCCGAATTGCCTCCTCGTAACTGCCCCATTCCTCGACATACTGAAATACATTCGGGGTGACACAGTTGATGAGTATCCGCAATTTTGAGTCATCATCAGCCTTGCAATATTCGAGAAAATTGTCAAACGTGCGATACCAGTGTTTCCACACCTTACCGGCTGCTGGGGTGTTTGGGTCCAAGTCAAGACGCGATGGTTTAAGGATGTTTTCCATGATGGGTGATTCCCTGGATCCTTAGTTCCGAGTTCGTCCAAAAAGTTTGAGTGCGAAGTTTTTCAAAGTTGATTAAATTGTCGTAAGAATGAGCCTTACGCGTGGTGAACTTAAAGTAAGCTTTAATCAACTAAAAAGGTGCTACATACAAAAGAGGTCTTACTCTATGCCTCTCCAGGATCCAACTGATCAGCCCAGTATTTATCCTGGACTAATCACAGGAAGTGATGCAATAAAGTTCGAGTCACAGGAAGCTGTATTGTGTTACCACACCTTCAAGGTGAGAAAATGGGCGTGGGGACGATTTCGGTCTAGATTTCCCGGGTGCTGGATTAACTCCAGCGGAATGTGGTGGAACATTCCTTGCGCGTGCCGTTCCGCCGGCACTCTGCTTGCCTCCAATTCCAGGAGCAGAACTGGCTTGAGGGGCTGAATGGCCTGCTCCTGTTCCTGTGTTCCATTTCCAGACAGAAATGATGAGAGGGGCATTTGAGTATTTGGGTGCCCATGATGAAAAATTATGTGAATGACAGAAAAGTGTCATTCGGCACAATATATGGCCTTGCCAGCGATGCCCACATCCCATAAACTAATAAAAAAACATTTTTTTAAAAATTTGCATTCTCACAATACTGCTCGCAAGGGATGCTTCTTCAGTCCAGGCATTCAACGTTGCTATGGGCAGCAGAGAGGTGCCCTTTGAAATTTAAATGACCAAAAAAGCCTGGGGAATTGATCACAAAGCAGCCAATCTACACACAAAGGGTGGTAGAAGTTTGGAACTCTTTTCCGCAAATGGCAATTGATGCTAGATCAATTGTTAATTTTAAATCGGAGATTGAAAGCTTTCTGTTAACCAATGGTATTAAGGGATATGGGCCAAAGGCGGGGGGTATATGGAGTTAGGTCGCAGGTCAGCCACGATCTCATTGAATGGCGGAGCAGGCTCGAGGGGCTGAATGGCCGACTCCTGTTCCTATGTTCCTATGTTCCAGCCTGTAGACAGATTCCTCAGGAAAGGCCAGGGAACTCACCAGAATTATTTAAGTGACCTTGGAGGCAAAAGATTGGCCAGGCTCGGGCTCATCTTGCTGTTGTCTCTGTTACTTTTTTTTCTTAGGCTGTACTCAGATATTTCTCTTGCGTTGAGTTTCAAAGACGATTCCCCCCTAAACAAGTCCTTCTCCCCACAAAATGGACTGTGACCAGACACACATAATTGCTGGTAAGGTGGCATTGTCCAGAAGTCAAATAGAAACCCTTGTTACTGAATCGAGTTCACTGAGTTGACACAAGCACCCTCGTGTTCCGCTAATCTTTAAATAGCAATGAAATAAATACACTGTTGGACAAGTTAGGCAAGTTAGGCTAGAAACTAAGCAGGTTTATTAAAAGTAAAAGTTAAACAGCAGCAGATTGTTAAAGAGCAGATTTCAATTGATTACTGCATTTTTCAATTTGTACCTCCTCCAATACAAAAATAATAATACTTTGCTAACTCCCCTGATAACAACAACTACAATAACTTGTATTTATATAGCGCCTTTAACGTAGTAAAACGTCCCAAGGCGTTGCACAGGAGTGTTATAAGACAAAAAAATTGACACCGAGCCACATAAGGATAAATTAGGGCAGGTGACCAAAAGCTTGGTCAAAGAGGTAGGTTTTAAGGAGCATCTTAAAGGAGGAAAGAGAGGTAGCGAGGCGGAGAGGTTTAGGCAGGGAATTCCAGAGCTTAGGGCCCAGGCAACAGAAGGCACGGCCACCAAAGGTTGAGCAATTATAATCAGGGATCCTCAAGAGGGCAGAATTAGAGGAACGCAGATATCTCGGGGGGTTGTGGGGCTGAAGGAGATTACAGAGATAGGAAGGGGTGAGGCCATGGAGGGATTTGAAAACAAGGATGAGAATTTAGAAATCGAGGCGCTGCTTAACCGGGAGCCAATGTAGGTCAGCGAGCACAGGGGTGATGGGCGAACGGAACTTGGTGCGAGTTAGGACACGGGCAGCCGAGTTTTGGATGACCTCAAGTTTACGTAATACTAAAGCTGGACCAGTGCCCATAACTTTCTTAGCCTGGATTCACAAAGCAAATGTAACATTGTCAAAAAAACTGTTGGCCCGCAACTTCGGGCCCTGCGGTCAGTCATTGACAGCTCTGAAACAGGCTGCGCTGTGCAGCCCGCCCCCCCCACAGAGCCGGCAATCTGTGCAATCATATTTTCCCTGGGTGGAGGGAGTGGGAGTGGGCGGTCCTCCCCAGTCGGCAGCAGGTGTTAGTTTCTAGCTGCGTGTGGCTGGCTGATCTCTTAGATGTGCCTGTAGTGGCAACAGCCCAATGCAAATGCGGTGCCCTACCAGTAACCCTGCAGGTGCAATGCTGGCGTTCCTGCCAAGATCACGGCCCGTGTAATTCCAGGCAGACAGGACTCCAGCTGCAGTGCATGTATTACCAAGAACTTTAAGTTAATGATGATTGACTTCAGGACGAAACAAGTCATCTGTATTAAATGGTTTCTACTTGCTTTGCAATCAAAATGCAGTTACAGAGGAATAATGGCTGTGAAGTGACATTTTGCCATCCATGTTTCTCCTTTAAAACATGTAAATTGTTTTTTAGCAGTAGCCAAGAGATATAAAAATATATAGACGTTCTTATTATTTGAATTGGTTTGAAATATACAAATCACTAAAAGTTGCGCCACAGGTTAGCAAGGCCACAAAAAAGCAAACCAAGCACTAGGGTTTATTTCTAGAGGGATAGAATTGAAAAGTAGGGAAGTTATGCTAAATCTGTATCGAACCTTGGTTAGACCACACTTGCAGTACTGCGTGCAGTTCTGGTCACCATATTATAAAAAGGATATAGAGGCACTGGAGAGAGTGCAGAGAAGATTTACAGGGATGATACCAGAAATGCGAGGGTATACATATCAGGAAAGGATGAATAGGCTGGGTCTCTTTTCTCTTGAAAACAGAAGGCTGAGGGGTGACCTAATAGAGGTCTTTAAATTTATGAAAGGTTTTGATAGAGTGGATATAGAGAGAATGTTTCCACTTGTGGGGAAGAGCATAACTAGAGGCCATCAATATAAGATAGTCACCAAGAAACCCAATAGGGAATTCAGAAGAAACTTCTTTACCCAGAGACTGGTGAGAATGTGGAACTCGCTACCACAGGGAGTGGTTGAAGCAAATAGTTTAGATGCATTTAAGGGAAGGCTGGACAAGCATATGAGGGATAAGGGAATAGAGGGTAACGCTGATAGATTTAGATGAGGAAAGATGGGAGGAGGCTCGAGTGGAGTATAAACGCCAGCATGGACGGGTTGGGCCGAATGGCCTGTTTCTGTGCCATATATCCTGTGTAATCCTATGAATTGTGGCTGAACTCCTATTTGCTACAAACTCAACGAGGGTGAAATTCAACTTCGGCAGGGGGTGCAAAACAGGCAGCAGTGGATCCACCGCCCATTTTACATCCAGCCTGATTTCAACAGAAAGGAACAGCGGGCAAGGTGTATAACCCGCGGGCAATTCACCACCGCCCATTTTGTGCCCCTGCCATAGTTGAATTTTACCCCCATTATGTTAAAAATGTCTCAACGCAAGATGACCTTTGTTGTTCTCACTGTTGATTGGCTTATTGCTGGGTATGTGGGCATTGCTTCCATTCAAAGGACAGGAAGAGCATCTAAGGTAGATAATCTTGCATTTTATGAGTATTATCAATGGTAAAATATATGCACTTTACTCGCACCCCAAGAATACAAGGAATAGTTGAAAGATGTGGGCTGCCGAATACTTAGGAATGTGTGTGTGTACAAATTATGGTGAATCAATGCAGAATTTCTTCATTACGCCTCACTGTACTCTGTCATAATTGAAACCGAAATGGCAATAACAGTGAAAGTCTTTTTGAAATCATTTTGAAAGGTTTCATATGATTATTGCTGAAACTTTTGGTCTGGGGTGGGGGGAAGGTGGCCAAAGAAATTTCTACTGTATATAACAAGCCTGGCAACATGTACCGGGGCCATGCTAACAAACCCTTATCATTCAGTGACCTTGGCATTAATATATCAGATTTTTGCTGCAATTCAGATACTGGGCCGTCTGAGTCATAGGCAGTTTGCCTGTAAATTCTGTGGTCACCCAGCACTGCTGCGCCCTCAGCTAGGGAAACACTGGGGGATGATCCGCATTTACCACAAGTTTTAGTTTTTCCACATTTTGTTCAACTGCTTTAATAAATTGCATCATCCAATGGAATATTCGATGTACCAAAGCAAATTTAAACAGTCCGAAAACAAGAAATGAGTCACTTGACAATGAGTCAGATGTTTTTGGAACTATACAGCAGGTATGTCAGCATCTGTAAAGAGAAAAGGTAGGTTAACGTTTCAGGTGCAAACCCTTCAGTAATCGAGATCCAAGCTGTTAACTTGTCCTCAGTTGCATTTCCACTGATTTAACCTGGATATGAGTGTTTATTAGAATCTATTAACTGGCTGAGTAAGAGCACATCTCAGTAACGTTGTCTGTTACTGTATCTACTATGTATGACTGTGTATGTGTTTGGATGTCTTTCTCTGACTCAGTGGAGTCAATTTTAACTCCCCCCCCCCCCTCCCCCCCACCACCTGGGTTGGGGGGTGTGGGGGTGGCGGGAGGACAGTTCAAATGGAGCAGGGCAATTACCCGCTCCTTTCAGATGTTATTGCAAATATAGAAACATAGAAACATAGAAAATAGGTACAGGAGTAGACCATTCGGTCCTTCGAGCCTGCACCGCCATTCAATGCGTTCATGGCTGAACATGCTACCTCAGTACCCCATTCCTGCTTTCTCGCCATACCCCTTGATCCCCTTAGTTGTGAGTGTTATATCTAACTCCCTTTTGAATATATTTAGCGAACTGGCCTCAACAACCTTCTGTGGAAGAGAATTCCATAGATTCACCACTCTCTGGGTGAAGAAGTTCCTCCTCAGCTCAGTCCTAAATGGCTTCCCCTTAATCCTTAGACTGTGACCCCTGGTTCTAGTTTTCCCTACCATTGGGAACATTCTGCCCGCATCTAATTTGTCTAAACCAGTCAGGATTTTAAATGTCTCTATAAGATCCCCCCTCATTCTTCTGAACTCCAGAGGATACAAGTTCAGTTGACCCAATCTTTCTTGATATGTCAGTCCGGCCATCCCAGGAATCAATCTAGTGAACCTTCGCTGCACTCCCTCAATAGCAAGAATGTCCTTCCTTAAGTTAGGAGACCAAAACTGCGCACAATACTCCAGGTGTGGCCTCACCAAGGCCCTGTACAACTGTAGCATCACCTCCCTACTCCTGTACTCAAATCCCCTTACTATGAAGGCCATCATTCCGTTTGCTTTCTTGACTGCCTGCTGCACTTGCATTCCCACCTTCAGTGACTGATGTACCATGACGCCCAGGTCTCGTTGCACGTCCCCTTTCCCTAATCTGCCACCATTCAAGTAATAGTCCGCCTCTCTATTTTTACCACCAAAGTGGATAACCTCACATTTATCCACATTGTACTTCATCTGCCATACATTTGCCCATTCACCCAACCTGTCCAAGTCACTCTGTAGCCTCCTAGCATCCTCCTCATTGTTCACACTGCCTCCCAATTTAGTGTCATCCGCAAATTTGGAGATATTACATTTAATCCCTTCGTCCAAATCATTAATATATAATGTAAACAGCTGGGGTCCCAGCACCGAACCCTGCGGTACCCCGCTGGTCACTGCCTGCCATTCTGAAAAGTACCCATTTACTCCTACTCTTTGTTTCCTGTGTGCCAACCAGTTCTCAATCCACGTCAACACATTACCCCCAATCCCATGTGCTTTAACTTTGCTCACCAATCTCTTGTGTGGGACCTTGTCGAAGGCCTTCTGAAAGTCCAAATACACCACATCTACTGGTTCCCCCCTGTCCACCCTATTGGAAACATCCTCAAAAAATTCCAGAAGATTTGTCAAGCATGATTTCCCTTTCACAAATCCATGCTGACTTGGACCTATCATGTCGCCACTTTCCAAATGGTCTGTTATGACATCTTTAATAATTGCTTCCATCATTTTACCCACGACCGATGTCAGGCTGACCGGTCTATAATTCCCTGCTTTCTCCCTCCCTCCTTTTTTAAAAAGAGGGGTTACATTGGCCACCCTCCACTCCATCGGAACTGATCCAGAGTCTAAGGAATGTTGGAAAATGATCGTCAATGCATCCACTATTTCCAAGGCCACCTCCTTAAGTACTCTGGGATGCAGACCATCAGGCCCCGGGGATTTTTCAGCCTTCAGTCCCATCAATTTCCCCAATACCTTTTCCCGACTAATAAGGATTTCCCTCAGCTCCTCCCTCTTACCAGATCCTCTGACCCCTTTTATTTCCGGCAGGTTGTGTGTGTCCTCCACAGTAAACACCGAACCAAAGTACTTGTTCAATTGATCTGCCATTTCCTTGTTCCCCATTACGACTTCCCCTGTTTCCGACTGCAGGGGACCTACGTTTGTTTTTACTAACCTCTTTCTTTTTACATATTTATAGAAGCTTTTGCAGTCCATTTTAATGTTCTCTGCAAGCTTCCTTTCATATTTTATTTTCCCTGCCCTAATCAAACCCTTCGTCCTCCTCTGCTGAGTTTTGAAGTTCTCCCAGTCCCCGGGTTTGCTGCTACTTCTGGCCAATTTGTATGCAACTTCCTTGGTTTTAATACTATCCCTGATTTCTCTTGTTAGCCATGGTTGAGCCACCTTCCCTTTTTTATTTTTACGCCAGACCGGGATGTACAATTGTTGTAGTTCATCCATGCGATCTCTAAATGTCTGCCATTGCCCTTCCACTGATAGCCCCTTAAATATCGCTTGCCAATTTAACCTCGCCAATTCACGCCTCATACCCTCAAAGTTGCCCTTATTTAAGTTCTGGACCATGGTCTCTGACTTAACTGTTTCCTTCTCCATCCTAATGTAGAACTCCACCATACTATGGTCACTCTTCCCCAGGGGGCCTCGTACCACAAGATTGCTGATTAGTCCCTCCTCATTACACAACACCCAGTCCAGGATGGCCTCCCCTCGAGTTGGTTCCTCAACATATTGGTTTAGGAAACCATCCCTTAAACACTCCAGGAAATCCTCCTCCACCGTATTGCTTCCAGTTTGAGTAGCCCAATCTATATGCATATTAAAGTCACCCATGATAACTGCCGTGCCTTTTTTGCACGCACCTCTGATTTCCTGTTTCACACCCTCCCCCACCTCACTACTGCTGTTTGGAGGTCTGTACACAACTCCCACTAACGTTTTCTGCCCTTTGGTGTTCTGCAGCTCAACCCATATTGATTCCACATCCTCCAAGCTGATGTCCTTCCTAGCTATTGCATTAATCTCCTCTTTAACCAGCAATGCTACCCCACCCCCTTTTCCTTTTATTCTATCCTTTCTGAATGTTGAATACCCCTGGATGTTCAGTTCCCAGCCTTGATTGTTCTGGAGCCACGTCTCTGTAATCCCAATCACATCGTATCCGTTAACATCTATTTGCACAGTCAATTCATCCACCTTATTACGGATACTCCTTGCATTAAGACACAGAGCCTTTAGGCTTGTTTTATTAACATCCTTTGTCCTTTTAGACTTATGATTTAGTATGGCCCTTTGTGTTTCTTGCCTTTGTTTAGTCGGCCTTCCCCTATTGTTTCTCACCCTTCTAACATTTGTTTCTGACTGCATATTACTTCCCCCTGTTTCGCTACATAGGTTCCCATTCCCCTGCCATGTTAGTTTAAATCCTCCCGAACTGCTTTAGCAAATATTACCCCGAGGACATCGGTTCCAGTCCTGCCCAAGTGCAGACCGTCCCTTTTGTACAGGTCCCACTTCCCCCAGAACTGGTTCCAATGCCTCAGGAATTTGAATCCCTCCCTCCTGCACCACTGCTCAAGCCACGTATTCAATCTCACTATCCTGTTCTCTCTATTCTGATTAGCACGTGGCCCTGGTAGCAATCCAGAGATTACTACCTTAGAGGTCCTACTTTTAATTTAGCTCCTAGCTCCCTAAATTCTGCTTGTAGGACCTCTTCCCGCTTTTTACCTATATCGTTGGTACCTACATGCACCACGACAGCTGGCTGTTCACCCTCCCTCTTCAGAATGTTCTGCAGCCGCTCCGAGACATCCTTGACCCTTGCACCAGGGAGGCAACATACCATCCTGGAATCTCGGTTGCGGCCACAGAAACTCCTGTCTATTCCCCTAACAATTGAGTCCCCTATCACTATAGCCCTACCACTCTTTTTCCCGCCCTGCTGTGCAGCAGAGCCAGCCATGGTGCCATGAACCTGGCTGCTAGTGCCTTCCCCTGGTAGGCCATCTCCCCCAACAATATCCAAAGCGGCATACCTGTTTTGGAGGGAGATGACCACAGGGGACTCCTGCACTACCTTCCTGATATTGCCCTGCTTCTTGGTCACCCATTCACTGTCCGTCCTAGCCTTTACCTGCGGTGCGGACAACTCACTAAATGAGCGATTCACCGAGTTCTCGGCATCGTGCATGCTCCAGAGTGAGTCCACCCGCAGCTCCAGCACCGCCATGCGGGCTGTCAGGAGCTGCAGCTGGACACACTTCCCGCACACGTAGTTGTCAGGGACACTGGAAGTGTCCCTGGTTTCCCACATGGCACAGGAGGTCGGTCAGCATCCATAAAGAGAAAAGGTAGGTTAATGTTTTAGATTGCTGATGGCAAGGACACCCGCTCCAAGCAAGCGGGGTCCTCTTAAATATACAGATCGGTCTCCAAATGACATAATCGGGGGCCCGATCTACTATTGTAACCTAAGACCTGGGAGAAGTGATAGCTTCCCTGCCAGGACAAACCTGTCAAACAGAAGCCATGGCTGGAAGAAAGCCAATAAGGTAAGTTAAAAAAAAATTCCAGGCCTCCTCTGCCTCTGGCTTCCCCACCTAACCACCCCCCCCTGCCCCACCCCCCACAATCGAGATTCCTTTCCCGGAGCTCTTACCTTGTGCCGAGGACTGTTTCCCTGGGTCCCTGGCGGCAGCCCCACGCCACCCAAGTTTAATGTCCAGGCAGCCGCTCCTCGCTGACTTTCCAGCCGTTTATGGTCAGGAAGTGGACAAGCGGCATGCTAATGAGGCGCTCGCTTGGCCTCGATCCCACCTGAGAGTTAAAATTGAGCCCTGTGTGTCTGTGTTAGTGTATGTACTTGTTTACCTGTCTGCATTGCCTGCCTTTGTGTGTTTCTCTGGCTGTGCCTCTGGTAGCCTAGAGTATGGTTGGTGTTAGTAACGTCAGATAAGTCGTATTAGAAGACTTCACAGCAATCATTTACAATAAGGACAGCAACTTGCATTGAGATGGTGTTCCTCACATTCAAAAAATGATTCAAAACACTTTGCAGTGCAGAGAAAACAAAACTGGGCACTGAGCGAAAGGGAAGAACGGGTAGAAGCAATATGGAGCGTTGCTAAAAAACAGTGAGTAAAGAGAAAAGTTTTACAATAATTTTGAAAGCAGAAAGCGAGGAGGTAAGGGAGAAGGATTTTGTGAGGGTTTTCCAGAGAGCAGTGGCATGGTGTCTGAAAGAGTGGCCTCGTGTACAGTAAAGATGATAGGACACAAGGAACAGTATCAGAGAAGTGAAGGATGCAATCAAGGAGATCACTGAGGTAGGATCAGGCAAAGCCATAAAGGCATTTGAAAGTAAGGATAATGATGATTTTAAAATTGATACGGAAGCGCACAGGGAGCCAATGGAGCCTTGAGTGATGAAAATGCAGTGCTTTAAGCAGGTAAAGACTTGGGCCGCTGCATTCTGACTGAGTTGTAACTTATGGAGGATAGAAGCAGGCAGGCAGGCAAGGCAGGCAGGCCAACATCCCCAGCATCGAAGCTTTGACCACGCTCGATCAGCTCCGATGGACGGGTCACATTGTCCACATGCCCGATACGAGACTCCCAAAACAAGCGCTCTGCTCGGAGCTCCGACACAGCAAGAGAGCCCCAGGTGGGCAGAGGAAACGCTTCAAGGACACCCTCAAAGCCTCCTTGAAAAAGTGTAACATCCCCACCGACACCTGGGAATCCCTGGCCCACCTCCTTGTCCCTTTACAGCCCCAGACATAGTTTTAAAATGCCAAAACTTGGTTTTTGGTCTTAAATTCCTTAGGTTAGGCCCAAATGCATTTTTATCACTCTGAGGTAGTTCCAAAGTCCCTTTTTCCTTAGGGTTTTGGGGATCTGCAAATTTTGGAAACCTTACAGCCACCTGCCAGCACCTGCCCCCGTTGCTGTCCCCGGCCCCCGTGAAGCACCCCCCGTGGGGTGCTGGCTGCTCTCCGTGAGCCCAGCTCTTCTCTTGAGTGCCGGGCTCGCCAGCACTCCCAATCCCTGGTGGCCCAGCTGGGCGCTGGACATGCTGTGCCAGGCCGCTCCCCTTTAATAAGGGGAGGAAGGCCTGCAGTACCGCGGCGCAACGTGCCGCAGCGTGATATTGGCTCGCAGCACCCCTCCTCCCTCTCGGGGCACTAGCTGGGTAAATCAACCGCGGGGGCGCTAACTTTTTCAGGGTGCTAAAATTAGCGCCCCAGCGAAGGTAGCACCACAAAGGGGACACTACCCAATTTTTACCCCTTAGGGTAAAGTCTCTTAATGAACTACAAAATATTACTGCACAAATTAACTTGACAGTCTACTGCAGCTCCGAAGAAGATGTGAGTGTTTTTCATGGATATCTATCTAGGAACATTAGCCATTTTTTTTCTTGCCAATAATCTCCCCCACCCTTCTGTTCCTGAAGGGAGTTCACTCTTGAAATACTCTCCTCCGACCCCACCCATCTCCCAGCCACTTGCTCAGGCTGAACCAGACCATGTGAAATCTTGGCATCCTGTTCAACCCACGTTTGAGCTTCAAATGCCATATTCTATCCTTTGCCAAAACTACTTACTTGCACAGCATTTCCTGTCTGTGCCCCTGCTTCATCCCACTGTTGTTGCAACCTCTATGCACACTCTAGACGTAACTCCTCCAATGTTCTCCTTGCTGGTCCCTCACCTCCACCCTCTGTAACTCCAACGTGTTCAAAACTCAGCTGCTGGAAGAGTATGATGGAATGTGATATTTCCAAGACACTGGGATCAGCCAGATGCACCACAATGATCTTTTCCAGTTCTGAGCATTCATAAGTCCCTGTGTAGATGCAGGAGTGAAAACACTGGCATTTGTTCCTCTACTTTATTCTTGGTGTTCTGCCGATATATATGTAGATATATGATATACATACCAAATAGTAATACATAAGCATAAAACAGATAAGGTGCGTTTTACAAGAAGAAGCTGAACAGGGTGTCAGAGCAATGATTATAAGTTGGAACACATCTGGGGCAGATCACATGATGCAGGTCTGTTCGTGACTGTACTCATTAACTTCCTCGCAGTTGGTTATCTGATTCTTGTTAGTGACAGTATGAAATACACACAGGGAATAAGCGCGTATGTCACGAAAAAAGGCACAATAAAGTAGATTTTATGATTTACTGTTCCCATCAGACCTCTGGGAATTCAGGCGCAGAGGTCAGTGCATCCTGGACAATTTTATGTCCACTAAAATTAAGATCCGGGTAAATTCGTGCTCTCAACAAATCTCTGCACGGAGAACACTAATTCAGAAAATTTACCCCAGTACTCCAAGATGAAGTGATGGGTCATAGACTGTAAATTTCCTCAGAGCTGTAACTTCACCGGAAGTGCAACAGAAACCCGGAAATTAATGAGAGGTATTTTTATGTTAGTGAGCCCGAACTTTCCAAATATTCACATGATATATTCGCAAACTGCCATTGGTGTAACATTCTTCACAGTCAATGGATGTCCATTCCATTCAGTGAGTCCAAAAAGGAGTCTTGTATATTCAGGGGTCTTGTTCCATTTACAGTCTTCACAGCAAACATTGCGTGGTGCTCCCTCAACTGACAATTTAGGGGTAAAAATTAGGTGGCGCCCCATTTGGGGCGCAAATATCGTCTGGACGCAAATATTAGCGCCTGGCGCTAATTATCGGCACTGACTGGAAACTTCACTTTTCACCGCCCCGGGAGGTGAGTGGAGCGCTAAATCAGGCGCTGCACACCTGTCTTAAGGCGCAAAGGCCAAGGAGTGAGGCGCTAACTCAGCGCGCGAGCGCAGCGCAGCTGCTGCCAGTTAGCGAGGGAACACAGACACACTGGCGCCGGCCACTTCTTAAAGCGGGGGGGGCCAACTTGCTCCCCAGCCACACCCTGCTCATTGCAGCCTTGAATCTCAGCCTGGAGAGACCTGTGAATCCATTTTGCTGCCAAGCATGGAGAGGGTGAGAGAACGCGCTCATCGCTTCACCGAGCGGGCCTTGGATGCTCTGGTTGGTGCGGTGGAGCACAGACGATGTATGCTCTTCCCTGAGAGTGGCAGGAGGCCTTTGCCACGCGAGTTCAGAAGAGTGTGGAGGGAGGTGGCTCAGAGCGTCTCCTCCAGGAGCATGGTGCCCAGGACCCATACTCAATGCCGCAAAAAGTTCAACGACCTCACTCGGGTCGTCAGGGTGAGTGGCTTTTTCTCAATACCTCTCCATCCCTCCATCTCAACCTCACTCTATGGCCAGAGGGTCTTAAAACCCCAATGCACAACACTCATCCAACACCTATGGCCCTTTCATGAAACACACACACACATTCCACACTTTGCATACAGTAACGGCTATTCACCTATGGGAGGCACATCAGGCAAGACCATGGCTGTATATTTACTCAGATGCTGTCCTTTTTCTTACAGGCCAAGCTGGCGCATAATCGGAGACAGCAGCAACGGACAGGTGGAGGGCGGCCTCAGCTGCAACCCCTCAGCGATCTTGAGGAGCGCGTCCACAGGATTGTGGCAAGCCGGGTGATCGGTCCCATCGCCACTGGAGACGCCGACCCCGTTCTGGACAGCAATGGTAAGGTCATCACCTTTTTGTCCTCTGTCCTTCCACTTGTCCCTCACAACACCAGCCTTTGACACTTTCAATCCAACTTGCTAACTCGCTGCACTTATTCCTCCCTTACTGCCACCCTGTCCTCACGCTAAAGCCACTCTTGTACCGCCCTGCTTTCAGATGGTGATTCACCAGCTGAGGAGACGGGCCCTGAAGCTGCCACTGGGAGTGATGCTGCAGCTGAGGAGGAAGAGGAAGCCGGAGCATCAGTGCCACCCTCTCCCGAGGAAGCCCATGCCCACACTGGGAACACGCCTTCCCTGGAGGGGAGCAGGGGGGAAGGGTCTGATGAGGGTGAAGCTCCAGGACCCAGCGGGCTGCAGCAACGCCATGGGGGGGGTAGGGAAGAACGGGGGCCTTCTCCCCAGAGGGAGAGTATGCCAGACACTCCTACTGCAATGGACGCAGAGGAGGAGCGGCTGATCGCAGAAATGAACACCCAGGCGGTGGGCATGCACACTGAGCTCATGGGTGCAGTGGGAAGGGTGCCCGAATGCATTGAGTCACTGGCAAGGAGTGTGGAGCACTTCGCTGTAGCACAGGCGGATGCCACACTAACGCTTAGTGCTGCAATTCAGTCACTGGCTGCCGTGATCCCATCTCTGACTGCTCTCATACAGACTCAGATTGAGGCCACGCGAGCACAGACTGCTGCCAACCTCGATGGTTCATGCACATGTCCCCGGGGCTGTCACCGCGCCGCAGCAGGCCAGCAATCTGTTCTCCGGCAGATTGCTCCGGATGCTGAAGTGCTGCCCCGTGGGAGTGCCAGTGTGTTGGGCGAGCAGGGAGTTGCTGTCCTCTCTCACGATGACAGCATTCCTGCTGCCAACACTGTCACTTCTCCACTGCACTTGCCACCGCCTGTAGGACAGACTGCTGCCGCCCATGCAGAGTTGGTGCAGTCTGCAGCCGGGCCCTCCAGGCCCAGAAGTGGTCGAGGCCGTCCTTCAGGGGCATCTGCAGTGTCAGGGTCTGACGAGCAGCAGCCTTCCACCAGCCTTGCTGCAGCCACTGAGGTCCCATTACGGAGGAGCAGTAGGGTTAGAAGGGGGGAAGTGCGCAAGGGAAGGAGATCACCCTCGAAGGGCAAAAAGTAGGAGGTGTGACAAAATGCTGGTC
Source organism: Squalus acanthias (assembly GCA_030390025.1). NCBI lineage: Eukaryota > Metazoa > Chordata > Chondrichthyes > Squaliformes > Squalidae > Squalus > Squalus acanthias. The sequence goes on along the minus strand of CM059427.1, from coordinate 184,259,260 downwards.
ATTTTTTTATTAAAGGTCGAGGTTCATGGTCCAACTTTTGTTTAGTGTTTTGGACATTATCTCCAGGTTGTGAGAACCAGTTATGTTATTGACTGTTTTTTTGTGTTTATTTCTATGAGTTTGTCATGAGGAATTGACACACACAGAGTTTGTAAAATAAATAAGTTTCTGTATTCAAAATATACATGGTTGGTGGTTGGAATTATTGGTGCCTTGGCTGGCTTAGGGGTTGCGTGCTGGGTTGATTAATGTTGTTAGCAATGGCAGGGGCCCTAGAAGCAGCTTGCTATTAGCCGTTGATGGACGGCCCTTGCAGTTTGACCATTGTGGGCCTCCCTCCCGCCTTGGTGCTGCTGATGATCATCCTCCTCGTCCTCTTCCTCCTCCTCCTCTGGTGGTGCTCCAAGGCCTGGTGGCATTGGCTGGGTCCTGAGGATTGCCATGTTATGCAACATGCAGCACACGACTACGAAGTTCGATACTCGCTCAGGCGAGTACTGCAGGGCTCCTCCGGAATGGTCCAGAAAGCGGAACCGTTGCTTCAGCACGCCGATTGTGCGCTCAATAATGTTCCTGGTAGCTTGATGGCTCTCATTGTACCGCAGCTCAGCAGGGGTGTTGGGCGTACGGAGCGGTGTCATCAGCCAGGTGCTCAATGCATACCCCTTGTCCCCGAGAAGCCAACTAACTGGCTGATGCTGTGCCTCGAAAAGTTCTGCCACAGTAGTCTGGCGCAGGATAAAAGCATCGTGGCAGCTGCCAGGATACTGGGCATTGACAGCGAGTATCAGCTGTCTGTGGTCACAGACCAACTGGACATTCAAGGAATGGAACCCCTTTCTGTTCCTGAATTCCTCGGCATTCTCATGCGGAGCACGCAAAGCCACATGCGTGCAGTCAATGGCGCCCTGCACCATGGGGAAGCCCGCTACCCTCGCAAAGCCCAGAGCGCGGTCACGCTGCTTGTCTGGGGTCATGGGGAAAGAGATGAACTCTCGTCTCCTTCTGAAGAGGGCATTTGTGACCTGCCGGATGCAGCAATGCACCGCGAACTGGGAGATATTGGCGAGGTCCCCAGCAGCAGCTTGAAATGAGCCAGTAGCGTAAAAGTTCAAAGCCACTGTGACCTTCACTGCCACCGACAGAGACGTCCTGGACCTCAGTTGAGGCTGCAGATCTGGCTGCAGCAGGTGGCAGAGCTCAGTGACCACCTCCTTGCTGAATCGCAGCCTTCGCAAACACAGCTCCTCGGACATATGGATGTAGGAGAGCTGTTCACGATATACCCTGGGAGGGTAAGCTCTCCTGTACATACGCCTGATGGCCCTCCTCCGTCTGGCCATCATTGCCACTCTCTCTCTGCGTCTCTGTATCCTCCGATTCAGCTGGAGCAGGACAACGCCCCCAATCAGTGCAGCCCCCATATTCTCTTTGCAAGCAAAGTAATGAAGGACAGCAACTAAAGTACCAGCGAAGTTAGGATCAATAGGCAAAAGTACCTCACAAAGCGTTGAGTCAATGTAGAAGTCTCTCTTTCTCTCTCTCCGAATCTCTCTCTCTCTCTCAGAACGAGTGGTGCAAAAATGTCGACCACAGAAAAAGACAGGAAGAGGCCCCCTTTAAATAGCGCCCCCCCCCCCAGCCCCACAGCGATTGATAGCGTTCCAGTCTTCCGGTCGTTGGAAGCGCCAGGCGGTAAGGCAGGGGGCGCCACTCAATTTCCGCTCCGGGGCGCCACAAGGGCGTTGCACCATGGAATGACGTCACAATCTGCGCGCGCAGGTGGTCGCAGCGGTAAGTTTTAGCGCCGCCGCACAATCTCTAGTTAAGTTCCCGAGCGGCGCAAACATCGCTGCGCCCGGGCGTTAGCGGCTTTGCGCCCCATTAGCGCCCTCTTAAGGCGCTAACGGGAGGCGCAACCAACTGAATTTTTACCCCTTATTGTTTTAAATTTACATTGTCTACCACATGATCACCCAGCAGTGATAAGGTAACTTGTGATTAAAGTAGAAGAGATTTTGGGATCTATTTATTGTCTTATACAAGAAAATACTATTGCTTCTATCTGTTACATTTGCGTAACAAGAACTGAAGAGGATTTCTTTATTCTTAATACAGAAACGCAGGAGAAGGACAACAGCTCAAGAGTAGAACACCACCAAGTTTTAAAATAGTGCAGAAGAGATGAGATGTAGAAGCTTGCTGATGCCAGTTTAAAAAGCCTGATCATTGTAGGAGGAAGGAACGATTAATAGAGGTAGGGAGCTACATGGTTTAGACATCTCGGGAATGAGTTAGTGTAGGAAATTGATTTTAACACGGTGAGGGTGTAGGGAGGAGGAATAGCACATAGGACAGCATAGTTGGAATTCAGGAGGAACAAGAGAAAGACATTCAGAGGGCCAATGGCCAACACTGTGACTGGTGCAGTAGGCACTATACACTGATTATAGTGAGGCTGTAGCACTCCCTGGTACCTATTCCACTCTCTGCTGTTCTACTGCTCTTTCTTCCTTGTGACCTGCATGGCCTCAAATAGAAATGTGAAGAAATGGATACAGCTAGTTCACAAAACTTGGACACTTCAGCCTTGAAAGGAGGCAAATGAGAAGGGTGTCCTTAAAGAGGTATACAGGATATTAAGCACAATAGAAAAGGCTAACCTGGAGCACTATTTCAAGTTAAACCATGATTGTGAGACAAATGGTACAAACTGTTCAAAGGGAACTGATGTCAGGAAACGTTTCTTCATGCAAAAGGTGATTAGAGCAATACCTGCAACTATCTTCCTGAGTTGAGCTTCCAACCCCATATCCTCTCCATCACCAAGACTATCGACTTCCACCTCTGTACCATCATAAGAACATAAGAAATAGGAGCAGGAGTAGGCCATTTGGCCCCTCGAGCCTGCTCCGCCATTCAATAAGATCATGGCTGATCTGATCTTGGCCTCAACTCCACACCTGCCCGCTCCCCATAACCCTTGATTCCCTGTTTTTCAAAAATCTGTTTATCTCCGCCTTGAATATATTCAATGACTCAGCCTCCACAGCTCTCTACAGGGGTAGAGAATTCCAAAGATTCATGACCCACTGAGAGAAGAAATTCCTCCTCATCTCCGTTTTAAATGGGCGACCCCTTAATTCGGTAACTATGCCCCTTAGTTCTAGATTTCCCCACGAGGGGAAACATCCTCCCTGCATCTACCCTGTCAAGCCCCCTCAGAATCTTATAGGGGAAAAATTCAGTTGGTTGCGCCTCCCGTTAGCGCCTTAAGAGGGCGCTAATGGGGCGCAAAGCATCTCGCGCCCGGGCACGGCGATGTTTGCGGCGCTCGCGAAATTAACTAGACATTTTGCGGCGGCGCTAAACACTACCGCCACGATCTCCTGCGCCGGCAGATCGTGACGTCAGTCGAGTGCGCAACGCTCCGGTATCGTCCCGGAGCAGATATTGAGTGGCGCCCCCTGCCTTACCGCCTGACGCTAGCAACGACAGGTTGAGGGGAGCATTTTGCAGTCATGAAGGGACTGGGGGAGCGCTATTTAAAGGCGACCGCTTCCTGCCTTTTATTGTTGGTGACATTTTTGAACCACGCATTCTGAGAGAGAGAGAGAGAGAGAGAGGGGGAAAAATTCAGTCGCGCCCCGTTTGGGGCGCAAATATCGGCCGGGCGCAAAGATTAGCGCCTGGCGCTAATTATCGCCACTGACTGCAAACTTGACTTTTATCGCCCCTGGAGGTGATTGCAGCGCTAAATCAGGCGCTTCACAGCTGTCTTAAGGCGCAAAGGCCGAGGAGCGAGGCGCTACCTCAGAGCGCTGGCGAAGCTCATGTAATGTCAGTCAGCAATGGAACACACACACAATGGCACGGGCCAGTTCTTAAAGGGGATGGTTAATCTTGCTTTCCATCCACATCCTGCTCATTGCAGCCTTGAATCTCGGCCTGGAGAGACCTGCACATCAATTGTGCTGGAAAGAACAATGGAGAGTACCAGGCAAAGAGCTCAGAGTGCAGCCCCCACAGTCTCTGCTAAATCGATACAAGGAATGGCAAATCAAAATGAACCTGCAAAGTGCTGCTCAGTACCCAAAACTCCTTCACACAACGTTGAATCTCTCCAGAAGTCTCTCCCTCTCTCTCTCAGAATGCGTAGTTCAAAAATGGCACCAACAATAAAAGGCAGGAAGCGATCACCTTTAAATAGCGCTCCCCCTTTCCCTTCTTGACTGCAGAACGCTCCCCTCAACCTGTCGTTGCTAGCGTCAGGCGGTAAGGCAGGGGGCGCCACTCAATATCCGCTCCGGGGCGATACCGGGGCGTTGTGCACTCGAGTGACGTCATGATCGGCCGGCGCAGGAGATCGTGGCGGTAGTGTTTAGCGCCACCGCAAAATGTCTAATTAATTTCGCGAGCGGCGCAAACTTCGCCGCGCCTGGGCGCTAGATGCTTTGCGCCCCATTAGTGCCCTCTTAAGGCGCTAACGGGAGGCGCAAACAACTGAATTTTCCCCCAGAGACTTCTGGAGAGATTCAACGCTGTGTGAAGGAGTTTTGGGTACTGAGCAGCACTTTGCAGGTTCATTTTGATTTGCCATTCCTTGTATCGATTTAGAAGAGACTGTGGGGGCTGCACTCTAAGCTCTTTCCCTGGTACTCTCCATTGTTCTTTCCAGCAGATTTAATGTGCAGGTCTCTCCAGGCCGGGATTCAAGGCTGCAATGAGCAGGATGTGGATGGAAAGCAAGATTAACCATCCCCTTTAAGAACTGGCCGGTGCCATTGTGTGTGTGTTCCATTGCTGACTGACATCACATGAGCTTCGCCAGCGCTCTGAGTTAGTGCCTCGCTCCTCGGCCTTTGCGCCTTAAGACAGGTGTGAAGCGCCTGATTTAGCGCTCCAATCACCTCCAGGGGCGATAAAAGTCAAGTTTGCAGTCGGTGGCGATAATTAGCGCCAGGCGCTAATATTTGCGCCCGGCCGATAATTGCGCCCCAAATGGGGCGATACTGAATTTCTCCCCCTATATGTTTCAATAAGATCACCTCTCATTCTTCTAAACTCCAATGAGTATAGGCCCAACCTGCTCAACCTTTCCTCATAAGACAAAATCTTCAACTCAGGAATCAACCTAGTGAACCTTCTCTGAACTGCCTCCAATGCAAGTATATCCTTCCTTAAATAAGGAGACCAAAACTGTACTCAGTATTCCAGGTGTGGTCTCACCAACGCCCTGTACAGTTGTAGCAAGACTTCCCTACTTTTATACTCCATCCCCCTTGCAATAAAGGCCAATATTCCATTTGCCTTCCTAATTACTTGCTGTACCTGCATGCTAACTTTTTGTGTTTCATGTACGAGGACACCCAGATCCCTCTGTACCGCAGTATTCTGCAGACTCTCTCTATTTAAATAATATTTTGCTTTTTTATTCTTCCTACCAAAGTGGATAACCTCACATTTTCCCACATTATACTCCATCTGCCAAATGTTTGCCCACTCACTTAACCTATCTATATCCCTTTGCGTACTCCTCACATCGTCCATCTCTGCCCATGCCTCAGCTCATCTGCTGCTGAAACCGTCATCCATGCATTTGTTATCTCTAGATTCGACTATTCCAATGTTTTCCTGACCAGCCTCCATAAACTTGAGGTCATCCAGAATGCTCCTGCCCATATCCCAACTCCCACCAAGTCCTATTCACCTATCACCCCTGTGCACGCTGACCTACATTGTCTCCCAGTCCAGCAACACCTCAATTTTAAAATTCTCATCCTTGTTTTCAAATCCCTCCATGGCCTCACCCCTCCCTATCTCTAATCTCCTCCAGCCTTACAACCCTCTGAAATCTCTGCACTCCTCCAATTCTGGCCTCTTGTGCATCCCCGATTTTCTTTGCTCTGCTATTGGCGGATATTTCTTCAGCTGCCTAGGCCTTAAGCTCTGGAATTTCCTCCCTAAATCTCTTTGCCTGTCTACCTCTCTCTCCTCCTTTAAGGCACTGCTTAAAACCTACCTCTTAAACCAAGCTTTGGGTCACCTGCCCTAATATCTCCTTATGTGGCTTGGTGTCAAATTTTGTTTGATAAACGCTCCTGTGAAGCGCCTTGGGACGTTTTACTACTTTAAAGGTGCTATATAAATGCAAGTTGTTGTTGTTGTCTTCCGGGTAGGGTAGTGCAGGTATAAACTTGGTAATCATTCAAGAAGCAGTTAGCTATTGCTGTGGGGGGAACCATAGGTCTCTATGGAAGGATGAGCTAGATGGGCCTTCTTCAACTCCACTTATTTTTATGTAATATTGGACATTGCATTTGTTTTGGGATGTGCAATGCTGCTGAGAAAGAATGAGTTAGATTAGATTATCGGGTGACGAGCCATAGGGTCAACACAGTGAGGAAGCAGGGAAAATAAAATGTGTAGGAACTTAGGAGGAACAATTACTTCATCATCGCCTCTTTGATGTAGATTTAATGAAAGGTATTTTTTAAGTTAATCTACTTCAACTTTCAAAATTTCTACCAAGTATTGACATGTATGGTTGTACATTATATGAATTACCTAGAATTAACATGTGGCCCAACTGCTCCGTGCTGGTGTTTATGCTCCACACGAGCCTCCTCCACCCTATTTCATCTAACCCTATCAGCATATCCTTCTATTCCTTTCTCCCTCATGTACTTATCTAGCTTCCCCTTAAATGCATCCATGCTATTCACCTCAACTACTCCCTGTGGTAGTAAGTGCCACATTCTAACCACTCTCCAGCACTCCTACAAAATCACATAGGATATTGCCTATGTAAACTTGTCACGCTGTAATTACACAAAATGGCCACTGGACAGCTTTGTGTCCTGTCTGTGAACAGACTCAGGCAGTCCCTCCTAGAAATTTTCATCTTGGCTGCTGAAGATTAATGTCAAGTTTATGTTAAATGTTTATATTATTGATTTAAAAAAATATTTTTTGCAAAACTTTAATACCTTTATATATTAATTCCAAGTTTCTAATTTTAAAATTGCCAGTTTTCAGTTGATCTACATCCCCACCCACCGCACCACCAGCCCCCCCCCCACCCCCGCCACGTTCTGTTTCTACAAGAGCATCAGCTTGTTAAACACCAGCTTCCTCATAAACTCTACAATTCTCGATTTTCTTCTTTCATATGGTTTTAGGCTAATGATGTGCAAGAGAAAGCCCAACCATGGAATTTTATAAAAATGCTCTTTCAGTATTTGTATAGTTTGCATTTGATTAGATTTCAGTCTGTGTCGTTTTAATATTATTGGTTCAAATATTAACGTGTAAATATGGTATATATAGGTACTGTGATTGACGTCTCTCAAAAAACCGAGGACACTTATATAATTAGTAGCTAATATTGTTATTAAAGCTTACAGAAGCATAAATCGTGCTACAAAATCATTTGGGCCGAATGGCCTCCAGGTGTCACCCGGGTTTTTTTTAACAACACACTTGGACAGTAGTCTGTTCTAAATGTTTTCTATCCGAGATGAGGATGACTGAGAATAACAATTAAGAAAGAGTCATTGGAAACTGTACAGATCGGCAGTGCTAAAACAGATTTTTTTTCAGCCTCTTCAGGGATTGCTGCAAAGGTAAAGATGAAGCACAAAAATAAATGTGACAACAATGTTGCTGATTAGCGCTCCACACTTCTGAAGTTGAGCAGTAAATTCTGAAAGGAAAAAAAAACTGCTTCACTAAGCTTTATGTAGTTTTTATAGAGAAAGAGAGATCGACGCAAGCCAGTTCCCGACTCCCGTTCATCATGATGGCATTGGCCTTGTAGTTCCCATTGGTCAGCCAGTATGGCAGTTCCACAGGGGGGATGTGAAAACTGGTTTCTGGGAGAGAGTAGACACCCTATAAACCAAAAAGGAAATGTTATTCTGCTAACTGTTTGAAGGCCAAAAAAAGTGTACATTTCCATCTTTCTAATTCAAGGTGCCAGACTGCACTTTTAGATACTTTCTAGACAGCATCAATCACTCTAATGCACAAAAAAAGCAAAGATTGCACCAATTGCTCATCTTGTAGGTCCATACCCATACTTAACACCGACTACAAAATACTGGCCATGATCCTGGCCACCAGACGGGACAAAGTCACCCTAGGACTAGTCAATGCTGTTCAAACGTATTGGATAATTCCTTCCTTATCCTTTTCAATAACAGATTCAAAAACATAGAGACAGCAATATGTGTGACAAGTAATGTCATTTATTATTGTTTCAAAACATTCATCTTAAGACGACATACAGAGCATTAGACGCAGTCCCTACATCCAAAAAACTCACTTGTAAGGAACTTTGTGGTAATCATGAGTGCTGCTGATCCAAGCCTGTTCATGTTGCCTCGCCATGAAGGTAGTTAAAGTTCCTAAAGAGCTTTGCTTTGTATCTGTCTTTTATTCTAGTTCTTACTTGGTTCAACTTTAATGGGTGTTTTATGACCATTTAATGTCCTATTACATTATACCTTTGCTTCTTTATCTTTGCTCTTGCTGAATTATAGCCTTTGTTGTACAAGCCTTTGACGTCTTATCTCTTGCAATCACCATAGTAAAAAGGAACCTGTTCCCTTATTTATAATAAAGTAATTTCTTTCTCCACACTTTCCTCCTACTGTGATAAAAAGCCTGTACAACCCTTTTAGCTCCATATTATATTACTAATGCCAACTAGCTTATTTATTTAATAATCTATATATGCCTATCCTTACAGAGTACAATATCTTCAGTCCTTCCCTAATGTTGTTAGTGTCATTGAGGAGATAGGATTTGTGAGCACACCGTTTAAACAAATTCTGCCTATATTAGCTGATCTGTTTTGGTTCTGTATTAGAATAATGTAAAAACAAATCTATAGTCTTACAAAACCAGCTGACATTCAGGGCAATACCAGATGTCTATTCAATATCGTATACCATTGCAGTGGCACCAACACTCTTGCCCTAATACTCCTCCTGTACATGAAGAAGCCATTTCACCAAGTAGAGTGGGACTTCCTTTTAGCAGCACTCGAATTAATGCCCTTCTCTGATACATTTTGGAACAGGATAAAAATCCTACTCTCCAACCTCACACCCACCATATACAATAATCGCCTCGGCTCTCATACAATTGTCCTCTAACCAAGGACCAGACGAGAGTGCCCTTTATTCCCTTCCTCCTTTGTGACCACTTATTGTTCTCTCCTTAGTGAGCTCTTATTTACCTATTCTTTCTGCAGTCCACACAGTCAATGGCAACAAGCATCAGAATGAGCCTGGACACCATAGGGTAGAGGCTGGAGGAGCTGGACACAAAATGTTGCCGTATGCCAATAATGTCCTACTTTATGTAACTGATTCATCCGTCTCACTCTCCAGCATCTTCCAAAGGACCAGGGAGTTCTGCTGACACTTGGGATACAGGTTTGACTTTTCCAAAATGGAAGGGAATGATCTTGTGCAGGGGATTTCCCCTCCCGCTTTACACGATCAGAATCTGCCTTCAAATACCTTGGGGTAACAGCGAAGGGAAAAAAAAGAATTGCGTTTATATAGCGCCTAACATGACCTCAGGATGTCTCTAAGTGCTTCACAGCCAATGAAGTGTAGTCACTGTTGTACTGTAGGAAGCGTGGCAGACAATTTGTGCACTGCAAGGTCCCACAAACAGCAATGAAATAAATGACCAGATAATCTGTTTTAGGTGTTGGTTGAAGGATAAATATTGGCCAGGACACAGGGGAGAACTCCCCTGCTCTTCTTCAAATAGTGCCTTGGGAACTTTCAGGTCCACCCAAGAGGGCAGATGGGGCCTCAGTTTAACATCTCATCTGAAAGACTCGATACATATGGACAGTTAGGCACACACCCACACAAAGACCAAATGTAGGTATATGATGCGGAGATGCCGGTGTTGGACTGGGGTGGACAAAAATGAGAAGTCGCACAACACCAAGTTATAGTCCAACAGTTGTATTTAAAATTACGAGCTTTCGGAGCGCTGCTCCTTCTTCAGGTACAAGTACAGTGAGGGAATACAAATCGGCAGTATATATACACAGAGAGCAATTTGTCTGCAGAGATACAATCTGTTAGGAAGGCATTACATCAAAGACACAGCAGAGTACAGCTAAGACAATGAGGTGGGTCACAGGGGGTCCAACGTGTCAAATGTTGCCGTCTGCAGTTGAGCTTTTAACTTTTTTGGGGGGTTTTTTTGGTTGGTTTTTTTTAAACTGGAAAGGCAGACAATGTGACTCGACATCGTTGTCTGTCTTTCCAGTTTAAAAAAAAAACAAAAAAAAAAAAAAAAAGTTAAAAGCTCAACTGCAGACGGCAACATTTGACACGTTGGACCCCCTGTGACCCACCTCATTGTCTTAGCTGTACTCTGCTGTGTCTTTGATGTAATGCCTTCCTAACAGATTGTATCTCTGCAGACAAATTGCTCTCTGTGTATATATACTGCCGATTTGTATTCCCTCACTGTACTTGTACCTGAAGAAGGAGCAGCGCTCCGAAAGCTCGTAATTTTAAATAAAACTGTTGGACTATAACCTGGTGTTGTGCGACTTCTCATTTAAATGTAGGTATAGGCAGACATGTGGCGACAGACACATAAACATAAAAGTTAGTTAGTCAGACAGATAATAATAGACCATTTGCCCCATCGTGTCTGTGTTGGCTCTTTTAAAGAGTTATCCAATTAGTCTCACTCCCCTGCTCTTTCCCCATAGCCCTGCGTATTAAAACAGGTGACTCACAAATTCACTAAAGGTTAAAGATACATATATTCATTTATTAATTCTCCTGACGTCATCCTGGTACAAGTATTCAGTGTGATCCCGTGTTTTGAGCACAGGTAAACAAGACATACAAGTTCCTATTCTAATGCTTGTGATAAAGGGTGGGAGGGTCTTACCGCTTTGAAAGGGCAGTGACAGGGAATTCCGTATGTGAACAATGGCTCAGGGCAGTCTTGTCCTGGTGGGATTGCCAGGTTAAGCAGTTGACAGACATCATCATACTTGCAACTTCCTATTTGATCAACACAGGGAATCTTTACCCAAGTTCCAGCAACTTCCTTCTTCACTGTTAAGTCAACCTGTATTTGGTAAAGAAAAAGGTTTACTGCTCAGGATTAACTGGTCCCTACTATCCCAGGACATCACTCAAATAATCTGACTCAAACTATCAATACAGAGTTATCTGTGGTTCAATGAACTTCCTGGAGTTTTATTTGAAAATATCGTGATTTTTAAGCTAATCATTTAAAAATGTTTTATGGCTTCAAGACAAACATTCCCCAACCAAAATTATAGTCCAACAGATTCCAGCATCGCTCATGATCTCAGTGCAATAAATTGATTTGTACAAAATTACATTTCAGAACATCACAGCATAATACATTTTGTTTGTGCAAATCAGTGGGAAGTAAGGTTCATTCTTTCCAGGTAAATAAAATGCCGACTCATTGAGCAATTCTGCTTTTTCCATATCTATCAAAAGGAGCAATATAGTTGCATTAGCAACCGTTAAACATTTTCTTTAATTCGTTCATGGGATGTGGGCGTCGCTGGCAAGGCCAGCATTTATTGCCCATCCCTAATTGCCTCTGAGAAGGTGGTGGTGAGCCACCTTCTTGAACCGCTGCAGTCCATGTGGTGAAGGTGCTCCCACAGTGCTGTTAGGTAGGGAGTTCCAGGATTTTGACCCAGCGACGATGAAGGATCGGCGATATACTTCTAAGTCAGGATGGTGTGTGACTTGGAGGGGAACTTGGAGGTGGTGGTGTTCCCATGAGTCTGCTGCCCTTGTCCTTTAGGGTGGAAGATGTCGCAGGTTTGGGAAGTGCTGCCGAAGAAGCCTTGGCGCGTTGCTGCAGTGCATCTTGTAGATGGTACACACTGCAGCCACAGTATGCCGGTGGTGGAAGGAGTGAATGTTTAAGGTGGTGGATGGGGTGCCATTCAAGCGGGCTGCTTTGTCCTGGATGGTGTCGAGCTTCTTGAGTGTTGTTGGAGCTGCACTCATCCAGGCAAGTGGAGAGTATTCCATCACACTCCTTACTTGTGCCTTGTAGATTGTAGAAAGGCTTTGGGGAGTCAGGAGGTGAGACACTCGCCGCAGAATACCTAGCCTCTGACCTGCTCTTGTTGCCACAGTATTTATGTGGCTGGTCCAGATAAGTTTCTGGTCAGTGGTGACCCCCATGATGTTGATGGTGGGGGATTTGGCGATGGTAATGCCATTGAATGTCAAGGGGCGGTGTTTAGACTCTCGCTTGTTGGAGATAGTCATTGCCTGGCACTTCTGTGGCACGAATGTTACCTGCCACTTATCAGCCCAAGCCTGAATGTCGTCCAGGTCTTGTTGCATGCGGGCATGGACTGCTTCATTATCTGAGGAGTTGTGAATGGCGCTGAACACTGTGCAGTCATCAGCGAACATCCCCATTTCTGACCTTATGTTGGAGGGAAGGTCATTGATGAAGCAGCTGAAGATGGTTGGGCCTAGCACACTGCCCTGCGGAACTCCTGCAGTGATGTCCTGGGGCTGTGATGATTGACCTTCAATCACCACAACCATCTTCCTTTGTGCTAGGTATAGCTCCAGCCAGTGGAGAGTTTTCCCCCCCGATTCCCATTGACTTCAGTTTTACTGGGGCTCCTTCATGCCACACTCAGTCAAATGCTGCCTTGATGTCAAGGGCAGTCACTCTCACCTCACCTCTGGAATTCAGCTCCTTTGTCCATGTTTGGACCAAGGCTGTAATGAGGTCGGGAGCCGAGTGGTCTTGGCGGAACCCAAGCTGAGCATCAGTGAGCAGGTTATTGGTGAGTAAGTGCCACTTTATAGCACTGTCGATGACACCTTCCATCACTTTGCTGATGATTGAGAGTAGACTGATGGGGCAGTAATTGGCCAGATTGGATTTGTCCTGCTTTTTGTGGACAGGATATACCTGGGCAGTTTTCCACATAGTCGAATAGATGCTAGTGTTGTAGCTATACTGGAACAGCTTGGCTAGAGGAGCGGGTAGTTCTAGAGCACAAGTCTTCAGCACGATAGCCGGGATGTTGTCAGGGCCCATAGCCTTTGCTGTATCCAGTGCGCTCAGCCGTTTCTTGATATCACGTGGAGTGAATCGAATTGGCTGAAGACTGGCTTCTGTGATGGTGGGGACCTCGGGAGTAGGCCGATATGGATCATCCACTCGGCACTTCTGGCTGAAGATGGTTGCAAACACTTCAGCCTTGTCTTTTACACTCACGTGCTGGGCTCCGCCATCATTGAGGATGGGGATATTCATGGAGCCTCCTCCTCCCATTAGTTGTTTAATGGTCCATCACCATTCATGACTGGATGTGGCAGGACTGCAGAGCTTTGATCTGATCTGGTGATTGTGGGATCGCTTGGCCCTGTCTATAGCATGCAGCTTCTGCTTTTTAGCATGCATGTAGTCCTGTGTTGCAGCTTCCCCAGGTTGGCACCTCATTTTTAGGTATGCCTGGTGCTGCTCCTGGCATGCTCTGCTACACTCCTTATTGAACCAGGGTTGGTCTCATGATAGCGTATGTTCTACATGAGGTATGTGTGATAAAGCTCTACATTGGGCTTACGATAGAACATGTTCTATATCAGCCATGTGTGATCGATCATGGTCTGCATCGGACACGTGTGACAGCATTTTCTACACTATGCATTATGGAATGTATTTACATTTGATGTTAAAGCAGGATAATTAATAGTGATACAGAAGTAATGATAGGGAGGATGTGATAAATGATTGTTAAGAGAGGCAGTGATAGAGAGGCCGTGAAAGAGAAGCAGTGAAATACTAGCTGTGACAAAGAATCAGTAAAAGACAAGTGATGACAGATAAACAAAGATGGAGAATACTATAGGATGAAGAATTGGGGATACCTTCAGTGGGACAACGAGGTTGACTGATGTAGTGGCCACAGCCCTGGCTTGAAGAATTCCTGGAATGTTAACTGGATCTGGTTGAATGGAAAGATTCCTAATTATGCCAGGATCCTTCCCACCTCCACAGTTGTCCCAGGAAAATGTTCCAACTTTTAAAATCTGTAAAATGCAAAACAAATCATTGGAAAAGGACTAAAACATTTTAACATCAAAAATAGCACAATAGACAGATAAGAAACCAGGCAGTGAGTCACATAGATAGAATGAGAGGCACAGGAAGGGAAAGAGATAGCAAACCATATTTTCAGTGAAGCCCAGGTAAGCGCTTCTGTCAGTTAATAACACTCAGGCCTCTGAGTCAGAGGTTGTGGGTTCAAGCTAGTACCTAAGCTAGGCTAGTACTTTATTGCAGTACTGCGGGAGCATTACATTGTTGGAGGTGCCATCCCTCAACCAACAAAATGAAAAACAGATTATTTGGTTATTCAATTGCTGTTCATGGGACCGTGCTGTCTGAAAACTGGTTGTTGCATTTACCTACATAATCACGGTGACTGCACTTAAAAAAAAGAATCCACCAGTTGTAAAATGCTTTGGGACATCTTGAGGATGTGAAGGACATGATATAAATGCAAGATTGCTTTTCCTTTATGAATGCTTAGCATGCTTCTACTACATTGCACTATTTTTGGGCTTGCACCCCACAGAGAAAGAAGGACTTGCATTTATGTAGCACCTTCCACAACCTCAGTATGTCCCAAAGTGCTTTTCAACCAATTAAGTGCTTTTGAAGTGTAGTCACTAAAGTAATGTAGGAAACGCAGCAGCCAATTTGCGCACATCAGGGTTCCACAAACAGCAATTTGATAATGACCAAATAATCTGTTTTAGTGATGTTGATTGAGGGATAAATATTGGCCAGGACACCGGGAGAACTCCCCTGCTCTTCCTCAAATAGTGCCATGGGATCTTTTACGCCCACCCGAGAGAGCAGACGGGGCCTCGGTTTAACGTCTCATCCGAAAGATGGCACCTCCGACAGTTCAGCACTCCCTCAGTACTGCACTGGAGTGTCAGCCTAGATTTTGTGATCAAATCTCTGGAGTTTTTTTAAATTCGCTTATGGGATCTGGGCCTCGCTGGCAAGGCCAGCATTTATTGCTGATCCCTTGTAGGCCATAGCGTTTTAATGCATCTTTCACATAAACCAGAATTTGACAGCAAAAAAGCTAATTTTGCAAACATTAGCATTTTGCTCTGAGTTTCTGTGTCTGTTACCTTTCCTTCCTTTAAGTGTTTCTAGCACTGTCACCTCAGAGTCAGAAAGTCGTGGTTCAAGCCCCACTCCAGACACTTGAGCACATAATTCAGTCTGATAAGAAGAGCAGGGGAGTTGTCTTTCCCAACATTTATCCCCCAACCAACATCACCAAAACTGATGATCTGGTCATTGATCTGAATGCTGTTTGTGGGACCTTGCTGTGTGCAAATTGTCTACGGCTTTTGCCTACATTACAACAGTGACTGCACTTCAAAACTGTTTCAATGGCTATGAAGCATTTTGGGATATCCAAGGATGTGAAAGATGCTATATAGGATCTAAATTAAAAAGCAAGACCTCGAGGGTAATAATCTCTGGATTATTGCCCGAGCCACGTGCAAATTGGCATAGAAACAGACAGATCAGGAGAATTAACACGTGGCCAAAGGGCTGGTGTGGGAAAGAGGGCTTCCTTTTCATGGGACACCGGCACCAGTTCTGGGACAGGAAGGAGCTGTACCGATGGGACAGGCTCCACCTGAACCGGGATGGGACCCGTGTCCTAGTGGAAAGGGTAACTAGGGAGGTGGCAAAGGCTTTAAACTAGCAAGATGGGGGGAGGGATCTACAAGAAACGTAACCAGCCTAAATATAAACAAAACAGGAAAAGAGCGCATAGGAAAGAATAATGTAAGGGAGGACATTCATGGCAAGGAATAAATAGAGTTATAGAACAGAAGTCTAAAAAGATGGTTAAACATAAAGTGAGAGGAACTCCTATTAAAAATGAGTTAACCTGTCTGTACAGCAATGCACACAGTGTCCGTAATAAAACAGGGGAGCTGGAAGCAATCATACGTTGCGAGGAACCAGACATAGCAGGGATTACTGAGACATGGCTACAGAAAAAGCAGGACAGGGAATTAAACATTTCAGAGTATAACATATTTAGAAAAGAAAGGGAGGGAAAAAGGGGAGGTGGAGTAGCTGTACTTATTAGGGATAACATAATGGCAGTAGAAAAAAGTGACGCAGATATCGGCAAGACAAAAATAGAATCTATATGGATAGAGATAAAAGATAAATCTCAGTATTATAAACAAGGAAGGCTAGAGTGCAGTTTGTCATGGAGTGCAGTTTGTCATGGAGTGCAACTTGAAACAGAGTGTAAGCCTATGAGTTTGGTGAGTAAGGGAGTGAAACTTAAGGGTTAATCTCTCTTTTTTAATATAAAGTCTAGTCTTCTGTGCTTGTAATTAGCATTTAACTTAAATTTACTGTTTAAGTTTTAAGTTTCTTCCAGGCTTGAGCAGGGCAAAGCAAGCTTTGTGCTGGAGAGTGGGTTGGGCTAGTTAGTTAATTAACTGGTCTAATCTGGATCTGCAACAGCCAGAGAGCTGACTCATAAATCTCAGTAGTATAAATAAGGAAGGCTAGACTGCAGTTGTCACGGAGTGCAGCTTGGTACAGAGTGTAAGCCTGTGAGTTTGGTGAGTAAGGGAGGGGAGGGAGGGAAGGGGAGGGAAGGGGAGGGAAGGGAGGTGCTCCTTTCTTCTTTCTCTATCTTTGTCAGCCTCCAGGAGAGCAGGCATTAAAAATCTGCACAAGAGGGGACAGAAAACCAGTGGGAGTTCGGCTCTGTGAAACCCCCCAACCGCATTCGGAGAAAAATAAAAGGTGACATCACAGGGAAAAAGCAGAGGCAGCGGCCCTGAGTGGGAACAAGAGCGGAGGTGGAGCAATTAAACAGCATGGCAGAGGAAGGCCCGAGAGCAGAGGCAGCGGACCTGACTAAAAAACAAGGAGTGATGTCACAGGAAAGCAGGGAAGTGATTGGTTGGTCAGTATTTCTCTGTTTTCTTGGGCATTGGTTTAAATTAAGAGCCGGGATTAAAAACTAAACATTCGAAACTTAAACACTTAATTAATTAAATACATTAGAGATAGCAGGGCAGGCGGTGTTTACTGCTGCAACATGTGGGAACTGGTGAACACCATTGAGGTCCTCGGCGACCACATTTGCATTAAGTGTTGGTTGCTCAAGGAACTTCAGCTCCGTGTTGATGAGCTGGAGTCCGAGCTTCAAACACTGCGCCACATCAAGGAGGGGGCAGAGTTACCTGGACGCTATGTTCCAGGAGGCAGTCACACCCCTTAGATTAATTAATTCAAATTTGGTCCGTGGTCAGGGACAGGTGGGTGTGACTATGAGTGAGGCAGGTATGGGGACCTAGGAGGTAGTGGTGGAGGAGCCTCAGCCCTTGCTCTTGTCCAACAGTTACGAGGTTCTTACTCCCTGTGTGGACGAGAGCAGGGACTGCAGGGAGGATGAGCAAACTGACCACAGCACCGTAGTACAGGGAGCTATTCAAGTGGGGGGGGGAGCAAAAAGAAATGTGGTAGTGGTAGGGGACAGTATAGTTAGGGGGGTAGACACTGTTCTCTGCAGCCAAGAGCGTGAGTGCCGAAGGCTGTGTTGCCTGCCCGGTGCCAGGGTAAAGGACCTCTCCTCTGGGCTGGAGAGGAATTAGAGTGGGAGGGGAAAGATCCAGTTGTCGTGGTCCATGTAGGTACTAACGACAGAGGTAGGACAAAGAAAGAGGTTCTGCTGAGGAAGTATGAGCAGCTAGGGCTAAATTAAAAAGCAGAACCACAAAGTTAATAATCTGTGGATTACTACCTGAGCCATGTGTAAATTGGCATAGGGTAAATAAGATCAGAGAGATAAACGGGTGGCTCAAAGATTGGTGTGGGAGAAATGGGTTTCGATTCCTGGGGCACTGGCACCCATACTGGGATAAGAGGGAGCGGTTCCATCGGGACGGGCTTCATTTGAACCAGGCTGGGACCAGTGTCCTGGTGAATCGAATAACTAGGGCTGTAGATAGGGCTTTAAACTAAATAGTGGGGGGGAGGGATACGCTGAGCGGAAATTTAAAAAGTCAAAGAAAAATGAGAAGGCAAAAGTGCAGGGTAGCGATAGGGGTAATGATAACCAGAGTGTGACAGGAAGGGACAGAGCGTATACACATAAGAGTGCATCAGAAAGAGGGGTCAGAGTAGGGAAAAATGGTAAAAAGACAACATTAAAAGCTCGATATCTGAACGCACGCAGCATTCGTAACAAGATAGATGAGTTGACAGACAAATAGAAATAAATGGGTATGATCTGATATGATGCGGAGATGCCGGTGTTGGACTGGGGTATATGCTTTGGCGATTCTGTATCTAATTTACTTCACCTGAGGAAGGAGCAATCGATAGCTCCGAAAGCTTGTGATTTCAAATAAAACTGTTGGACTATAACCTGGTGTTGTGCGACCTCTCAATTATGATCTGATAGCCATTACAGAGATGTGGTTGCAAGGTGACCAAGGCTGGGAACTGAATATTCAGGGGTATTTGAAATTAGGGGGCATAATTTCAGAATAAGGGGGCACCCTTTTAAATCGGAAATGAAGAGGAATTTCTTCCCTCAGAGAGTCGTGAATCTTTGGAATTCTCTTCCCCAGAGAGCTGTGGAGGCTGGGTCATTGAATATATTTAAGGTGGAGATAGACAGATTTTTGAAAGGTAAGGGAGTCAAGGGTTATGGGGAATGGGCAGGGAAGTGGATTTGAGGCCAAGATCAGATCAGCCATGATCTTATTGAATGGCGGAGCAGGCTCGAGGGGCCAAATGACCTACTCCTGCTCCTGCGTCTTATGTTCTTATGTATAATAAAGGATCAATCACACTAATAGGTGTAGTTTACAGACCACCTAGTAGTGGAAGGGAGGTGGTGGAAGAAATATGAAGACAAATTAGGGAAATGAGTAAAAAACATAGAATAATAATCCTGGGGGATTTCAACTACCCCGATATTAATTGGACAGAAGAGGTAGGTAAAGGGGATGGAGTTCCTACAGTGTGTACAGGACTCCTTTCTAACCCAACATGTAAAAAGCCCAACAGGGGAGGATTCACTATTGGATCTAGTAATGGGGAATGAACCAGAGCAGATAAAGAAGTAAAAGTAGGGGAACATATAGGCAGCAGTGACCATAATATAATACGCTTTAAGGTGATAATTGAGAAGGACATAAGTATGACAAAAACCAGGTTAATAGATTGGAGAAAAGCTGATTTTGAGGGGCTGAGAATAGAACTTGGGAAAATAAAATGGGCAACAATATTGGCAAACAACGACGTAGAACAGCAATGGGAAACATTTAAAATGGTGTTCAACAGAGTGCAGGAACAATACATTCCGCTAAAAGGAAAGAACAAACTAAACATTAATGAGACACCATGGAAGAATAAAGACATAAGGGAACAATTGAGGGTAAGGAAAGAGGTATACATTAAATACATAGACAGTAGGGGAGTGCATGATAAGAGAGAATATGAAAAGATTAGGAGAGAAGTCAAAAAAACAATTAGGGAGGCAAAGAGGAACTATGAAATTAAATGATCAAGGAACATAAAACAAAATAGTAAAATATTTTATAGGCACATCAATTAAAAAAGGAAGGTTGGGATGGGAATCGGGCCATTAAAGGATAGTCAGGATAATATCACAGGCAGCGATAGAGAGATGGCAGAAATATTAAATAATTATTTTGCTTTAGTATTTACCAGGGAGATAGAACAGATGGACATGACATTGGATGATGAGATCAGTAATGAGATAAGCAAATTTAAAATAAAAAAAGGGATATATTAAATAAATTAATCAAACTCAAAGACACATTTTAAAAGAATCTAGGGAGGAGATAGTAGAGGCATTACTACGCATATTTAATAATTCATTAGAAAAAGGTATAGTGCCAGAGGACTGGCGGATAGCTAATGTAATACCGATGTTTAAGAAGGGGGATAGAACATGTCCAGAGAATTATAGACCAGCCGGCTTAACATCGGTGGCAGGAAAATAATGGAATCCCTACTAAAGAAGAAAATAGAAGAACATCTAGAAACCAAAAATATAATAATGAATAGTCAACATGGATTTCAAAAGGGAAAGTCTTGCTTGACCAACCTTACTGAATTTTTGAAGAGGTAACAGAGAAAGTAGACAATGGGAATGCAGTAGTTGTAATTTATCTGGATTTTCAAAAGGCCTTCGATAAAGTACCCCATAATAGACTAATGAACAAGGTCGGAGAATGTAGCAGGGGACAAGTAGCAGAATGGGTTGCTAGCTGGCTTCAGGACAGAAAGCAGAGAGTTGGAGTAAAGATAGCTATTCACAGTGGCAGAAGGTCGGTAGTGGTGTTCCACAAGGATCAGTGCTGGGACCACTGCTGTTCACAATTTACATTAACGATTTAGACTTAGGAATCAAAAACACAATTTCTAAATTTACGGATGACACCAAATTGGTGGGGGGGATAGTCAATACTGAGGAGGACTGCAACAAGTTCCAGGAGGACATTAATAAACTTGCAGAATGGGTATATGATTGGCAAATGAAGTTCAACACAGATAAATGTGAGGTATTACATTTTGGTCGGAAGAATAGGGAGGTCACTTATTACTTGGAGGGTGCGAGTCTAGGTGGGGTAGAGGAACAAAGGGATCTCGGAGTAAAAATACACAAATCACTAAAAGTTGCGACACAGGTTAGCAAGGCCATAAAAAAAGCAAACCAAGCACTAGGGTTTATTTGTAGAGGGATAAAATTGAAAAGTAGGGAAGTTATGCTAAACCTGTATCGAACCTTGGTTAGACCACACTGCAGTCAGTTCTGGTCACCATATTATAAAAAGAATATAGAGGTACTGGAGAGGGTAACGAGAAGCTTTACAAGGATGATACCAGAAATGCGAGGGTATACATATCAGGAAAGGATGAACAGGCTGAGTCTCTTTTCTCTTGAAAAAAGAGGCTGAGGGGTGACCTAATAGAGGTTTTTAAAATTATGAAAGGTTTTGATAAAGTGGATACAGAGAGAATGGGCTGGATTTTCATTGACCCGTGGAGGTGGGTTTGGAGGCGTGTGGGGGGGTTAAAATTGCGAAAAGTGGCGGGCGGGCACAAGTCCGCCTCCATCCCGCCTCCACGCAATTTTCATGAAATCGTGTCTGCTGGTCCCGACTGCGTCCCGCCTTTAAGAGACGGGATAGGCTGTTAAGGCCCTTAACAAGCACTAAATTGGCTCTATAATGCCATTTTGAAAGGCCTTTGTGATTTTAACCCTTGATCTGCGTGAAGCACGCCTGTTCTGAACCACGATTGTGAAATCTGGCGGGAGCACATTTGGATAGCTGACTATCAGCTGCAGGTCCACTATTACAACGGAGATGTGATGAAGGTAGTAGTAGTATTAGGTCTGAAAGTCGCCTCTGATGCTGCTGCATTGAAGGTCTTCAGAGACTGCCTGGCCTTTGCTGGGAGAGGATCTGGATGCAAAAAAAAAATCTCTCTCTCTCTCTCTCTCTCCTGCTCATTTTGCATCCAGGTCCTCTCACAGCAAAGGCCAGGCAGTCTCTGACCTGCAATGCAGCAACAATGATGACATCATCAGAGGCGACTTTCAGACTCAAACCACTAATTCAGTTCATGGGTTCCTATATGCTGGAACTCAATTGCCCAATTAGGTGAAAATTGCATCAGTCTCCCACATTCAATTGCAGTCGGGTGGATAACACGAAATGCGGATGACATGACCCCAACCCGCCCCAGTATCAAAATCCAGCCCAATGTTTCCACTTGTGGGGAAGAGCATAACTAGAAGCCATCAATATAAGATAGTCACCAAGAAATCCAATAGGGAATTCAGAAGAAACTGCTTTACCCAAAGAGTGGTGAGAATGTGGAACTCGCTACCACAGGGAGTGGTTGAAGCAATTAGTATAGATGCATTTAAGGGGAGGCTAGACAAGCATATGAGGGAAAAGGGAATAGAGGGTTATGCTGATATATTTAGATGAGGAAAGACGAGAGGAAGCTCGTGTGGAGCATAAACACCGGCATGGACTGGTTGGGCCGAATAGCCTGTTTCTGTGTCGTATATCCTATGTAATTCTATGTATAAATGCAAGTTCTTTCTTTTCGATGGTGTGTGTCTCTCTCTCTCATTCTCTTTACCTCAGTAAGGCATTGGAGTTAGCTATGTTGTTAAAACAATCGTTACTCACCCTCAAAGTAATTTCATTGAGTCAGCTACACTACAATGTATTGAACACAAGTAATGCAAATTATAATACTTTTCTAGGGAGTAAATCAATATAACAGGCCTTACCTACAATGATCAAATAAGCATACTGTTTCATCAGGTAAGAGGGTGAGGTTTTATAGTGAGAACCAAAAACCCCAAACTTAAGAAAATATTAAACTAATTTGCAATTTTCCTTTTTCCACCAAACATCTATGCGATAGGACATATTGGCCTGAAAATTCTGCGTGGGCTCTCCCGATCTCAAATCGTAACTTTGTCAGAAGATCGGCAGAATCCGTGGAAAAACAGGGTAAATGGCTTAAAATGCCCATTTATACCATTTCTTTGGGCTTCTGTCAAAGTTACAACAAAATTAGTGGTGCAATTTCAGGGCCATTGTTAGAACATAAGAAATAGGAGCAGAGTTGGACATACGGCCCTTCGCGCCTGCTCCACCATTCAATAAGATCATGGCTGATCTTCGACCTCATCGCCACTTTCCCACCCAATCCCCATATCCCTTGATTCCCCATGATTCCAAAAATCTATCTATCTCAGCCTTGAATATACTCAAAGACTCAGCATCCACAGCCCTTTTGGGTAGAGAATACAAAAGATTCACAACCCTCTGAGAGAAGAAATTCCTCCTCATCTCAGTCTTATATGGCCGACCCCTTATCCTGAGACTATGCCCCCTAGTAACTATTGTGGCCTTTGTGAGATCACACCCTCTCAGGTGGACGTAAAAGATCCCATGGCACTATTTCAAAGAAGAGCAGGGGAGTTCTCTCCCGTGTCCTGGCCAATATTTATTCCTCAACCAACGCCACTAAAACAGAATATCTGGTCATTATTTCATTGCTGTTTGTGGGAAACTTGCTGTGCGCAAATTGGCTTTTCCTACATTACAACAGTGACTACACTTCAAAAGTACTTAATTAGTTGTAAAGTGCTTTGTGACATCCTGAGGTCGTGAAAGGTGCGATATAAATGCAACTTATGTCTTCTGTCTTCTTTCTTTTGGAGCATATGTTCTCAGCACAGACTCTAAATCCCCTCCGGTAGGCAGCAGCACGCCCCCTCCACACCCAGCTCAAGGCCCGTTTATTCTGCTCATTGATAAAAGGAAACTGCCAGGGTGCGCTGCAATTTGACCTGAGAGCAGGTAAAAGAAAGTCTTGGATTTATATCACGCCTTTCACGACTTCAGGACGTTCCAAGGGGTTTTACAGCCAATTAAGTACTTTTTGAAGTGTTGTCACTGTTGCAATGTAGGAAATGTAGGTAGAGGACAGGCATGTAGGAGTAGCGGAGGGTAAAGCTGAAGATTAGCATCCAGGGATACTTTAAGGACAGATGTGATTTCGGCCTGGACAGTCTCAGAAGCTCTCAGCGATACCCAAGAGACCCCATATTTTCACGGAAGCACTTTAAAGGGATTCCGGAAATGAGAGGAAGAGAAAAGGAGATGTGCCTAGGCTCGTGTAAAAGTGCCTTGGCCCGTCGCACTGTGGGGCTCCAGCTGAACATTCACGCCACTGATCTGTAGGCTCGATGCAGGCTGAAAGTCAAAGATTGTATTGATGCAGGTTCAAAAAAAACTGACAACTGGCACGAATTACATGGATTTTACTGATGGACGATCCTCAAAACAAATACACGGTGGAGAAAGACTTTCATGGAATTTACTGATACAGCAAGAATTTCATCCAGCAAGAAGAGCAGCGAAAGATAACGCACAGGTTGATATGCAGTAAGAACGACACCAATGATGGTGGAGCCCAGCACGTGAGTGCAAAAGACAAGGCTGAAGCGTTTGCAACCATCTTCAGCCAGAAGTGCCAAGTGGATGATCCATATCGGCCTCCTCCTGAGGTCCCCACCATCACAGAAGCCAGTCCTCAGCCAATTCGATTCACTGCATGTGATATCAAGAAAAGGCTGAGCGCACTGGATACAGCAAAGACTCTGGGCCCCGACAACATCCCGGCTGTCGTGCTGATGACTTGTGCTCCAGAACTAGCCGCGCCACTAGCCAAGCTGTTCCAGTACAGCTACAACACTGGCATCAATCCAACAATGTGGAAAACTTGAAACAACAGCAGAAAACGCTGGAAAAACTCAGCAGGCCAGGCAACATCCGTGGAGAGAGAAACAGAGTTAACGTTTCAGGTCGAAGACCCTTCGTCAGAACTGAGAAAAAAGCAGGAAATGAAACAGATAAAAATGCAAGGGGGAGGCTGGGGGGAGGAATAAAAGAACAAAAGGGGTGGTCTATGGTAAGTAGAGACATTAAGAGATGCTCAAGGCAAGACGAAATGGTAATAGGACAGGTTAAGAAACAAAAGGTGGCTCAGAAGTGTGAAGTGTGAAATGCTGGCAGAATGAGAGACAGCTGCCGTGGGGGGAGAGAGAAAAAAAAGGGAAAAGGTACAAACCAAAAGGGTGGATAAAATGTATATATATATATATATGTGGTAGGGGCCGAGGTTATGATCTGAAATTGTTGTACTCGGCCCCTACCACTATATATATATATATACATTTTATCCACCCTTTTGGTTTGTGCCTTTTCCCCTTTTTTTCTCTCTCTCCCCCACGGCAGCTGTCTCTCATCCTGCCAGCATTTCACACTTCACACTTCTGAGCCACCTTTTGTTTCTTAACCTGTCCTATTACCATCTCATCTTGCCTTGAGCATCTCTTAATGTCTCTACTTACCATAGACCACCCCTTTTGTTCTTTTATTCCTCCCCCCAGCCTCCCCCTTGCATTTTTATCTGTTTCATTTCCTGCTTTTTTCTCAGTTCTGACGAAGGGTTTCGACCTGAAACGTTAACTCTGTTTCTCTCTCCACGGATGTTGCCTGGCCTGCTGAGTTTTTCCAGCGTTTTCTGTTGTTGTTTCAATTTTCCAGCATCCGCAGTATTTTGCTATCGTAATATGTCCTGTCCACAAAAAAGTAGGACAAATCCAATTCGTCCAATTACCGCCCCATCAGTCTACTCTCAATCATCAGCAAAGTGATGGAAGGAGTCATCGACATTGCTATCAAGTGGCACTTACTCACCAACAACCTGCTCACTGATGCCCAGTTTAGGTTTCGCCAAGACCACTCGGCTCCCAACCTCATGACAGCCTTGGCCCAAACATGGACAAAGAAGCTGAATTCCAGAGGTGATGTGAGAGTGACTGCCCTTGACATCAAGGCAGCATTTGACCGAGTGTGGCATCAAGGAGCCCTAGTAAAACTGAAGTCAATGGGAATGGGGGGAAAACTCTCTGTTGGCTGGAGTCATACCTAGCACAAAGGAAGATGGTTGTGGTGATTGAAGGTCAATCATCATAGCCGCAGGACATTGCTGCAGGAGTTCCTCAGGGCAGTGTCCTAGGCCCAACCATCTTCAGCTGCTTCATTAATGGCTTTCCCTCCAACATAAGGTCAGAAATGGGGATGTTCACTGATAACTGCAGTGTATAGTGCCTTTCACAACTCCTCAGATAATGAAGCAGTCCATGCCCTGCATGCAACCAGACCTTAACGACATTCAGGCTTGAGCTGATAAGTGGCAGGTAACGTTCACGTTACAGAAGTGCCAGGCAATGACTATATCCAACAACCATCACCGAATCCCCCCACCATCAACATCCTGGGGGTCACCATTGACCAGAAACTTAACTGGACCAGCCACATAAATACTGTGGCAATCAGAGCAGGTCAGAAGCTGGGTATTCTGTGGCGAGTGTCTCACCTCTTGACTCCCCAAAGCCTTTGCACAATCTACAAGGCACAAGTAAGGAGTGTAATGGAATACTCTCCACTTGCTTGGATGAGTGCAGTTCCAACAACACTCAAGAAGCTCAACACCATCCAGGACAAAGCAGCCCGCTTGATTGGCACCCCATCCACCACCTTAAACATTCACTCCCTCCACAACCGGTGTACCGTGGCTGCAGTGCATACCATCTACATGATGCACTGCAGCAACTCGCCAAGGCTTCTTTGGCAGCACCTCCAAACCCGCGACCTCTTCCACCTAGAAGGACAAGGGCAGCAGGCACATGGGAACACCATCACCTCCAAGTTCCCCTCCAAGTCACACACCATCCTGACTTAGAAGTATATCGCCGATCCTTCATCGTCGCTGGGTCAAAATCCTGGAACTCCCGACCTAACAGCACTGTGGGAGTACCTTCACCACGGAGACTGCAGCGGTTCAAGAAGGCAGCTCACCACCACCTTCTCAAGGGCAACTAGGGATGGGCAATAAATGCTGGCCTTGCCAGCGATGCCCACATCCCATAAACGAGTAAAAAAAAAAGGAAGTCACAACATCGTGGGTTGCTGTGCATGCACGGAGTTACATCATTGGGCGGTGCATTTATTGCCCATCCCCGGTTGTTGTGAAATGGTGTGGATGGGCGTTCGATGGAACTGAAAAATCAGACAGTTTCTGGAACAGGTGGCCAATCCGCAAAACCAGTTTTACACCCGGGTGGCAAGTCGAAAATGTGCTCCACTCACTGTCTGGTTTTAAAGAGGGAATCCACGTTCATTCACACTCCACCGCCCCTGCCCATTAAAAGGACCTGCATTAAAGTCATGCACACGGTACTAGGCTTTCCTGCCCAATAGAAGGAACACTCACCACTCGCCCAGTGTCAGGGCTCCACTCCTGAGACAGGCTCGCCTGCGCTGTCCCGAAACAGAGACAAGAAACAAGGAATCCGAGTGGCGACATGGCGTTTTTTTGTCTCCGTTAAACTGCTCCCAGGATCAGAGTTTTCTCAAAATATATATATATTTTTGGAGAAGCTGACATGAACAGCTGAGCTCTGCACTCAGAAACACTTCCTTACAATGCAGAAAATCTATTGTTTTAACACATGACTAGCTTTCAAACAAAATTTTGCAAATGCACCCAACTCTGTGTGCTATGCGGAACTGAGCTTCCTGTCGGCCATAATCAGATGAAATTTTGGTTGTGTAACTGCTTCACTTCCTTTCTTCACAGAATGCTTCTGCAATGGCTTGTGTGCTTCCTGCGAGCTGCAAGGTCCTGTAAAGTGTTTGCAAAGACATTTCATTCATACGCTTTTACATATGAATCTAAATTACATAACTATTCTGTGTTATTATTGCAAGATTGTATTCTAAAATCTGATGACTTTTTGTTTTTGGCACTCTAAAAATGCCTGTTGCATAACACTACACCTAGATCTTAGTGGTTTTGAACAGGGGATAACTGTCAAGTTGACGTGGCTGATAACGTCTGTCCTGCACGTGACTGAGCCAACGCAAGAACACTATTGCTGACCATGAAGCCTGTGACTGTTGATAAGGTGGACTTCGCAGCTGATGCCATAAACAAACTGAACCGTAAAACTAGAGCCAGGCTTCTTCAGGGGTGATGTCAGGAATCACTTCTTCACACAAAAGGGTAGTGCAAATCTGGAACTCCTCCTCAAAAAGCTGCTGAATTGGAAAATTCAAAACTGAGATGGATTTTTGTTAGGTATTGAGGGATATGGAGCAAAGGTAGGTAAATGGGGTTGAGATACAGATCAGCCAGGGTGCGACTAACGGAGCCACAACTGACACCTTTTTAAAAATTTGTTCATGGGTTGTGGGCGTCACTGGCAAGGCCAGCATTTAGACCCAATTAAGCGTCTTCTAGGATTCGGCTATCTCTAACTTTAGTTGAAGGTGAACGTCTGGGGAATACGCCTGATCCGGGGTGGCCCAAAAGGGGCTAGGACTAGTAATTATCCCTTCACTAGGTGGTAGAGGTCGCGGGTTTGGAAGGTGCTGCCGAAGATGCCTTGGTGAGTTGCTGCAGTGCATCTTGTAGATGGTACACACTGCAGCCACGGTGCGCCAGTGGTGGAGGGAGTGAATGCTTAAGGTGGTGGATGGGGTGCCAATCAAGCGGGCTGCTTTGTCCTGGATGGTTTCGAGCTTCTTGAGTGTTGTTGGAACTGCACTCATCCAGGCAAGTTTTTTTTATTCGTTTATGGGATGTGGGCGTCGCTGGCAAGGCCAGCATTTATTGCCCATCCCTAATTGCCCTCGAGAAGGTGGTGGTGAGCCGCCTTCTTCAACCGCTGCAGTCCGTGTGGTGAAGGTTCTCCCACAGTGCTGTTAGGTAGGGAGTTCCAGGATTTTAACCCAGCGACGATGAAGGATCGGCGATATACTTCTAAGTCACGATAGTATGTGACTTGGAGGGGAACTTGGAGGTGGTGGTGTTCCCATGCGCTTGCTGCCCTTGTCCTTGGAGGTGGAAGAGGTCGCGGGTTTGGGAGGTGCTGCTGGAGAGTATTCCATCACACTCCTTACTTGTGCCTTGTAGATGGTGGAAAGGCTTTGGGGAGTCAGGAGGTGAGACAATCGCTACAGAATACCTAGCCTCTGACCTGCCACAGTATTTATGTGGCTGGTCCAGTTATGTTTCTGGTCAATGGTGACCCCCAGGATGTTGATGGTGGGGCATTCGGTTATTGTAATGCCGTTGAATGTCAAGGGGCGGTGGTTAGACTCTCTCTTTTGTTAGTGATAGTC
This sequence comes from Squalus acanthias, assembly GCA_030390025.1. NCBI lineage: Eukaryota > Metazoa > Chordata > Chondrichthyes > Squaliformes > Squalidae > Squalus > Squalus acanthias. The sequence goes on along the minus strand of CM059427.1, from coordinate 184,230,347 downwards.
ATTGCCTGGCACTTGTGTGGCGCAAATATTACTTGCCACTTATCAGCCCAAGGTTGAATGTCGTCCAAGTCTTGCTGCATGCGGGCATGGACTGCTTCATTATCTGAGGAGTTGGAATGGCACTGAACACTGCAGTCATCAGCGAACATCCCCACTTCTGACCTTATGATGGAGGGAAAGTCATTGATGAAGCAGCTGAAGATGGTTGGGCCTAGGACACTGCCCTGAGGAACTCCTGCAGCGACGTCCTGGAGCTGTGATGATTTTTTTTTATTTATTCGTTCATGGGATGTGGGGGTCGCTGGCAAGGCCAGCATTTATTGCCCATCCTTAGTTGCCCTTGCGAAGGTGGTGGTGAGTCACCTTACACAACTGAGTGACTTGCTAGACCATGTCAGAGGGCAGTTTAGAGTCAACCACATTGGTGTGGGTCTAGAGTGACATATAGACCAGACCGGGTAAAGATGGCAGATTTCCTTCAGAGTCAATGTTGAGGACTCCCAGGGCCACACCCTCCCAACTGTATACTCTGTGCCGCCACCTCTGGTGGGTCTGTCCTGCCGGTGGAACAGAACATATTCAGGGATGGTGATGGAGGAGTCTGGGACATTGGCTGAAAGGTATGATTCTGTGAATATGACTATGTCAGGCTGTTGCTTGACTAGTCTGTGTGACAGCTCTCCCAATTTTGGCATAAGTCCCCAGATGTTGGTGAGGAGGACTTTGCAGGATCAACTGGGCTGGGTGTGCCGTTGCCATGTCCGTAGCTGGTGCCAAGGTCGATGCCAGGTGGTCCGTCTGGTTTTATTCTTATTTTTGTGTTTCGTAGCGGTTTGTTACAACTGAGTGCTTGCTAGGCCATTTCAGAGGGCAGTGAAGAGTCAACCACATTGCTGTGTGTCTGGAGTCACATATAGGCCAGACCAGGTAAGGACAGCAGATTTCATTCCCTGAAGGACATTAGTGAACCCGATGTGCCGGCTCTTTCAAAGAGCAATCCAGTTAGTCCCACTCCCCTGCTCTTTCCTCATATCCCTGGAATTTTTTCTCCTTCAAGTATATATCCAAGTCTCTTTTGAAGGCTACTATTGAATCTGTATCCACCAGACATCACACAAGTGAACAACCAGAGTTGGCAAACCTGAACAGGTAGGCTTGAGGCTTCCACTAACAGTGGGCATTGCAGGATATAGAATGTCTAATAGACATTAATAATAGGATTTAGAATTAGTCAGGAAAGCCCCAGAGTGCATCTCACTCAACAACCGTTTTTCTGTGTTGGAAAACGGTGAAAGTGACAGGTTCCTCTGGGGAGTGCAGCCAGAGCCAAGTTCACGGCACTGTGGGTGGCTCAGCTGCACAAGGTGGGGAGGAGTAAGAGTGGAAGGGCAATAGTGGTAGGAGACTCAATAGTGAGGGGTGCAGACAGGCGTTTCTGCGGCCACAGATGTGACTCCAGGATGGTATGTTGCCTCCCTGGTGCCAGGGTCAAGGATGTCACTGAACGGCTGCAGGGCATTCTGAAGGGGGAGGGCGAACAGGCAGAGGTCGTGGTTCACATTGGTACCAACGACATAGGTAGAAAGAGGGATGAGGTCCTGCAACAAGAATTTAGGGAGCTAGGTAGCAGATTAAAAAGCAGGACCTCAAAGGTTGTAATCTCTGGATTACTCCCGGTGCCATGTGTTAGTGAGTATAGGAATAGGAGGATAGAGCAGATGAATGCGTGGCTAAAGAGTTGGTGCAGGAGGGAGGGTTTTAGTTTCCTGGATCACTGGGTCTGTTTCTGGGGAAGGTTGAACCTGTACAAGTCGGACGGGTTGCACCTGAACCGGAACGGGACCAACATCTTGCGGGGAGGTTTGCTAGTGCTGTTGGGGGGGGTTTAAACTAACTTGGCAGGGGGATGGGATACAGAGTGGAGCTATAGTAGGGGGGTGATGCACAGCCAAATATAGAGGAAAAAACAAGTCAGTCTGGAAGGCAGAGCAAATATGTAACGGCACAAGGGAGTATGGCAAGGCTGGATGGCATTTATTTTAATGCAAGGAGTCTTACGAGTAAGGCAGGTGAACTGAAGGTGTTGATGAACACATGGGAGTATGATATTGTTGCTATCACAGAGACATGGTTGAGGGAGGGGCAGGACTGGCAGCTCAATATTCCGGGGTTAAGAATCTTCAGGTGAGACAGAGGGGGGTGTAAAAGAGGAGGGGGTGTCGCAATATTAATCAAGGAGTCATTTATTGCAGTAAGGAGGGATGATATCTTAGCAGGTTCCTCTAATGAGGCCATATGGGTAGAACTTAAAAACAAAAAAGGGGCAAGCACTTTGCTGCGAGTGTACTATAGGCCCCCAAACAGTCATAGGGAGATAGAGGAACAGATATGTAGGCAAATCTCAGCGAAGTGTAGAAATAATAGGGTAATAATAGTAGGGGATTTCAACTTCCCCAATATTAACTGGGATAGTCAGTGTGTCAGATAGTCAGACTTAGAGGGTGCAGAATTCTTGAAGTGCATCCAGGAGAGCTTTTTGAGCCAGCATGTAGAAAGTCCTACAAGAGAGGGGGCGGTACTGGACCTAATTCTAGGGAATGTAGCCGGGCAAGTGGTAGAAGTGTCAGTAGGAGAGCATTTTGGTGACAGTGACCATAATTCGGTGAGATTTAAGGTAGTCATGGAAAAGGACAAAGATGGACCGGAAATAAAGGTTCTAAATTGGGGGAAGGACGATTTTAATATGATAAGGCAGGACCTGGCCAAAGTGGACTGGGATCAGCTACTTGTAGGAAAATCCACATCAGAGCAGTGGGAGTCATTCAGAAAGGAAATAGAGAGAGTACAGCGCCAACATGTTCCCGTAAAGTTCAAGGGTGGGACCAACAAGTCTAGGGAACCCTGGCTGTCAAGGGATATACAAGAATGGATTAGGAAAAAAAGGGAGGCTTTTGGCAGATACAAAGGACTAAAAACAGTGGAAGCCCTAGAGTATAGAAAGTGCAGGGAGGTACTTAAAAAAGAAATTAGGAGAGCGAAGAGGGGGCATGAAAAAACACTGGCGGGCAAAATAAAGGAAAATCCCAAGGTGTTTCATAAGTATATTAAGGGCAAGAGGATAACCAGGGAAAGAGTAGGGCCCATTAGGGACCAAAGTGGCAATCTGTGTGTAGAGCCGGAAGATGTGGGTTGGGAGAGACTGGAGGGAATGAGGAAGGGGGAAAGAC